>CM024554.2:31718814-32918814 GCA_014182405.2 Eucalyptus sideroxylon | reverse complement strand
AGAAGCTACATATATTCAGCAAGGATCTTCCTTTTTGTACCAAGTGAATATATCTGCTCTTCTAACCTCAGGAAATTAAGATATCATCTCTTAACTATCCTCATATTAAAATTGCAAAGATGATTTCTAAATTTTCTTCCAAATTTTAGTAAGAAATTGCACTCTTTCCCCGTCGAGTAAGCCCCATGCGCCCCCCCACCCTCCTCTGCAATTTGCGGCGACTTAGGTCTTCAGTGGGCTTTGCTAAAATTACATGCTCTTTTGAGCTTAGTCCATCTTATTAATTAAGTTCATAATCATCTATTCAAACTCATCTGCCACTAAGAAATGCTCCTAAAATTTATATGCATATTTAACTAACAATTTTGTTTAGAGATCGGGGTTGATCAATAATTTTATATGCAATGAATGCCTAAATGAGTCATTGAAATTTATGTGTCAATAAGTAATTTTCTTTGAAGGAGAGCTCACAAAGGCTTCATACAAAGACAATAATTATGCATAAATTTTGACTATGCAGTGCAATGAATTTTTTTGTTAGGAACATGGATCTCAATGGGTTTGCATCCAATTTTGTAATGCAATGTAATGAAATATAGGGGTGTGTATGGTCCGGATGGGCGGTTTCCAACCTAGAATCAGAAATCACTTGCTAAGAACCAATTCCGAAAATTGGAATTAGGAACTGCCCGCTTGTTCCATAGATCCACCCGGGAACCGGACCGCCGGTTTAGTCCGGTTCCCGGGTGGATCCATAGAACCGGTCCAACTTCCGTGCCTTCCCCTATTCGCCCTCCCCACATATGCTTATTTTGGCTCTCCCGACCATGGTAGCTTTATTCTCCTCAAGTACTAGCCCACAATGGTGGTCATGACCCTCATGCTACTTTCATCCTGGCCACCACCACCATCTTCGCCACCGCCTCCGCCGTCTCCCCTCCTCTCTCAAGGCCGACAATGAGGAGGACAACAAGGACGATGAGTTGTTCTTAGATTTGGAGTTTGCCCCTGTCCCCGAAGATGAGGATGATGGGGAGAAGCCTGAGGAGGGTGAGGAGGAAGAGCGAAGGTAGAAGTGGGACGAGCCCAACAATGAAGAGGATGATAGTGACAATGAATGTAGAGGTGGCAACAACATGGAGATAGAGTTCAAGTTCAAGGGGAGAAAAGAGAATCGACTCACTAGGACTTGAAGGGAGATAAGTAGATCGGAGGTGAATTGAAGAGGATGAGAGAGTTGGGAAAATTTTTGAAGTGAGAGAGATGGGATGGAGTAAGAGAATAGTGAATTAAGACAAGATGGTGATTGGAGTCATAAATTTTAGATTTTAATTTTGATTATTTTTTAATATTAAAAATTAATATATTATTATGATATAACCGGTCCGGTCCGAGTGGGCGGGTGGGTAGATCCGCCCATGGAACCGGGAACTGGACCAGTACCAATTGGTTCCCATAAATTAAAACTGGGAATCGGACCGGTTACCTTAAGAACCACCAGTTTCAGACAGTTCCGGTCCGGTTCCGAGCGGTTTAGGCGGGTCCCGATTCTTTTGCACGCCCCTAATGAAATATGATGCAAATGTTAATACAGAGATAGAAAATGTATTAGCTACTTACATGGGGATTTGAGAATGTAAACTTAGACATGGAAGAATTTTGTAAACCTAACAAGAATCAAGAATATTGACATTTGAAAGGTTTGGAGATTTTTCAAATATTTTCTATACTGAGGTATTTGGAAGGTGCTTTTACGAAATGCATGAATTTCTCCTCATGCACTCAAGAAGGGTTTTATGAAATATTTGGATTTCACTTCACATTTTCTAAAAAAGTCTGTCCTAAATACCCAGCTTTCACTTGAAGGATTTGAAAAGAGTGTTTTTACGAAATATCTAGATTTCACTTAGATATTCGAAAAGAATTTTTATAGAATACCCAAATTTCACTTCAGGTATTCGAAAAGGGTTTTTAAAAAATATTCAAATTTCACTTCAAGTATTTGAAAAATGATTTTACGAAATATTTGGATTTCACTTCAAATATTCAACAAGGATTTTTTTTTCTTTGACATTCCTTGATTTCCCTTCAGGTATCTGAAAAGAGTTTTTAAGGAATGCTTGGATTTTATTTCAAGTATTCAAAAGATGTTTGTACAAGTTATCTATATTTTACTTTAGACATTCGTAAATAATTTTCACAAATGCCTATATTTTACTTCAGGTATTTGAAAAGAGGTTTTACGAAATACTCGAATTTTACTTCTAGTACCATGCGCTATGCCGCAGACTCTTCCCAATTCTGAGTTGGGATACGTTACCGCGATTAGGACCTTAAGCCTTTTCGAGAAGTCGCCACAAAACATGTCGGGGTAATCACCTAGGGACCAACTCCTCTCTGAAAAGTAATCTAAGTCCGGAAGTCACATATGCGTGAGGGAGCGTTAGTCCCCACATTCCCCTACTTTCGGTACCGCATTATTTGGTTTAAAGTTCTATCTGTTGGAAATTTATCTTGAAAATCCTGATTTTGTCGATTGTGATTCAGTCAATCGTGGATTAGTTTGATAAATAGGAAAATAGGAAAATAGGAAAATAGTGATTCATTTATTATTTTTTCCTGTTTTATTCTTTTGTCTCTTATATTATAAATTTACCAATGTAAATGTATACAATCAATATAGAAGAAAATCATTTTCTCAAATCTCCATTACACTTTCTGTCATGGTTCCGAGCTATTCTTTCTAGGCAAGCTTCCGTAGCCTTAATAATTGCCATCGTTTCCTTTTCTCTGACTTGTTGACGTAGACTTTCTTCCAAAGACAATCAGCCAAACGATTAGGAATTCACCTTCTTGATACCATGGAGAAAGACAAGAACGTTGAGAATACCCTAGTAGAGGAGTCTTCATCCCAAAACCAAACACCCATATCTTCTGCTCTTGAAGATGCTCATGTTACTTCTGCTCCTGCTCTAGCACAGATCTCTGGCCCAATTCAGTGGTCCATAATCCATGGTATTCTGTCCAAGGCCAATGGGCCAATGGGCCACTAGGTTGGGATAGACGTGGATTGGACCACAATTTCCATACAGCTCGTATGGAGAGGAATTTCTTGCAGCTTCTCAGCCCAGTGGTGGTGGGCCGCCTCCTCAGTCAGCCCAGTTCCAAGAGAATGACCCAAGAAGTGGATTGAGCCAAGGAAACCAGAATCAAGGATTCGGGTTCGTACCGAGTACGTACCCTACGTTCTCCCCATTGCCGACGGAGGCCGCCTTGAACCTGGGGATCCCCTCTACATGTCACCGGCCGCCATACCCGAATTAAAGCTCATCGGGATGCAGCTTATCAAACCGGAGAATTAAACGGCTTGGGCTCGGGATCTCCAACGTGCCCTTGTCACCAAAGACAAGGACGGCTTTCTTGATGGAGCCATCCCATTTTCCGGCCGACGAACGGCTTCAAACACAGTGATGCAAGTGCAACCAACTGGTTCACACATGGCTCGGCAATTGCTTTACCTTAGAAATTGTAGCCAGACTTCCACCTATCGAAGATTCCAGAACACTTTGGGATAGCATACGAAAGATGTATGATGGACGTCTCGACCGAGCAAAGTTGTTCATCATCACTCAAGCTTTATCGAAGTTGAAGCAAGGGAACCTCTTGGTTACGTCTTGCTTCAACCACCTCTCTGCTCTATAGAATGAGTTTGAGGTTGCCAAAGAGCGACTCAAGGGGCTTGAAAACACCCTCAAACAATACCGCAAAATCAAAGAAAGAGAAAAAATGATGAGATTCTTATTGATTCTTAACGAGTCGTTCTCGGCTTTCCCGTCATAGATCTTTGCGATGGACCCTTTATCGCCGCTTGACCGCATCTATCAGTTGGTCATCCAAGAGGAGCACCATAGAATGGTCGCTTGAACACACTCGGGTAGGTGAGGGTATGAGCCTTGTCGTCCTTCCCTCTAGCGAGATGAGCTTTGGTGGAACCCCTATAGATCTGGAGAGGCAAAGGATTGTGGCTACGGCAAGGAGAAATGGAGGAAGCCCTAAGTCCTTGCAAATGAATGGTTTGGATCAAAGATCTGGAGTGGACGGCTGGGATAATTGATCTAGAATGGACGGCTAAGATAAACACGTTGGATCTGACGGTTGGGATCTCAGCACTAGAATGGACTAACGAGATCGATGTGCTGGATCCAATGGTCACCATTTGTCCGTAGCTTTAATAGAATCGAACGAATGGGTTGTGCCACATCAGCACCATTTATGAACAGATCTTATGGGTTGCAAAATGCCACACCAACAAGAAAGGTCAGTGGGCAAAATTCCCGATCTAAAAATAAATAGTGCGACTATTGTAAACGTTCACACCATAATGTTGAAATGTGTTGGAAGTTGCATGGAAAACCTAATGACAATGACAAAAAGAGAGAATCCATAGTTTCTCAGGTTTTTGCACAAAGGGTTGATGGATCACCTCATCAAATGATCACCTAAGAACAATATCATAATATTGTACAAATGTTGAATCAATTCAAGACTAGCGATGAGGGTACATGATTCTTAGGTACCTTTCTTTACAATAAGAATTCATTTTTAGTTGATGTATGGATAATCGATTCAAGTGCTAGTGACCACATAGTATGCAACAAAAATCTATTTTCTCACATATATAAAATGCTAGAATCCTTTGTCACGGTGTGTCTTCCAAATGGGAACATCACAAATGTTACCAAAATTGGCACTATAAATCTTGGTCAAAATTTTATCCTCAGAAATGTCCTATATATTCTAGAATTTGAATTCAATCTTCTATCTCAAGAGTATGTGAGGATAACTCTTAACATGCCATATTCAATTCAGACAATTGTCTCTTTCAGGATCATTTGACTGGCAGAGTGATGGGCTTGGTTAGTATGGCACAGGGACTTTATTTCTAGAACAATTCCCAAGAGATTTAGAATTATTGAATAAGCATATTTCTTTTAATGCCATCAGTAAAAATAAAAATCTCCTTTATCATCAACAATTGGGTCATAGTGCATCTTTTCCTCATCTAAAGTGTCCAATATGTTCTTTAGCTAAACAATCTCAAGTGTCTTTTCCAAAAAGTACATCTTGTGCAACAAATCCTTTTTCATTACTTCATATGGACATATAGGGACCTTATCATGCCCCTCACCATGATGGATCTCAATTCTTCCTTACAATTGTTGATGATTACACTCGTGCCACTTGGGTATATCTCATGCAATCAAAAGCCAAACTTTTGGTAATTTGTCAAATTTCCTTTCCATAATTAGGAATCGGTTTGGTAAATCTGTACAACGAATTCGTACAAATAATGGGTGTGACTTTTTCACTTCTGATCACAACACATTATTATCATCTCATGGCATACTTCATGAAAGCTCCTACACTTACACTCCACAACAAAATGGTGTCATTGAGCGCAAACATAGGCACTTGTTAGAGGTAGGCCGTGTTCTAAAATACCAAGCTTCTATTCCAAAAGATTTTTGGGGAGATTGTGTGGTCACAGCAGCCTACTTGATTAATCGCATGCCAACTTGGATTCTTAATGGTAGGTCCCATTTTGAGATGCTTTACAACAAATAGCCTACAAATGATCACCTTAAAGTATTTGGTTTTTTATGTTATGCAACAAATGTGGGTCCTCGAGATAAAATGGGCACTCGGGCCACTTAGTGCCTTTTCATGGGATATCCTCCTCTTCAAAAAAATATCAAGTTATGGAGATTTCTATAGGGACTTTCTTCATTAGCTGGGATGTATTCCACGAAGATGTGTTTCCGTTTGAAGAAATGGTTTCTTCATCACAGCCCTCTTTACTGTTAGGGCATGACAAACGTTTTTTGTCCAATGAATCTTTATCTTTGGCACCCGGGTTCCTTATTGCACCAGGACCATCTATATCATCAAGACCATCTTTGTCTGTACCAATGGATCTACACCTCCAGAAACAACATCGTCAAGTTTATTTGAAGACATTCCTCAGTCTCCTTCAACAACAGCTACTTCACCGGTTATTTCTAAGTCATTGGATCCTCCATCACATATCATCGAGCAGCCTCGACGTTCTGGATGGCACACTTGTCCGCCTACATGGACCCAAGATTACATATGTTCTGCAACAAGTTCTTTAGGTACACAATATCCTATTACCTCATATGTGTCATTTAATTAGTTATCGCTAGGACACATGTGTTTTATCGGTCGTATATCAAAAGAACATGATCCATCCTCATTCGTTGAGGCAGCACGAGATCCTAGATGGCGACATGCGATGGAATCCGAACTTATTGCTCTAATGGAGAATCACACTTGGGATATCATTCCCTTGCCCCCACGTTGGAAATCGATTGACTACAAATGGGTTTATAAGATCAAGTTCAAGGTAGATAGTTCAATTGAGCGCTATAAAGCTCAATTAGTCACCAAGGAATTCACTCAAAAAGAAGGCTTTGACTACCATGAGATGTTTTCTCCAGTAGCTAAAGAAGTCACTGTACGTTCCTTCTTCTCCATTGCAACCATAAAGAATTGGTCCCTCCATCTGGATGTGCATAATGCTTTTCTCCACGGTGATCTGGATGAAGAAATTGTTGGCTACGTGTCATAAACTGATGTACACCCTGAAAAATAAAAACAAAACGAAAGCTAGATTAAATTTAGAATTATCTGGTATCAATATTAATTAGTATTAAACCGATCCCCGGCAATCTTGTTCAAAATTCTAAACGCAAGTGCTATATATCAAACAAGTAATATAATGATGAGAAAAAGTATCGTCCCACGGAGATCGATGATTAATAAAATAATTAAATACTAAAATAGATTAATTCTAAAATTTATCTAACAAATCAAAATATAATTTAGAATAAATTAAAAACAAAACTTGAAGACTAAATGTAGTAAAATCAATCAGATAAATATGTTAGAGCATCCGATGATATGAATTTCAGATTGTTGTGAATACAAGAACGATATCAAACATGTGATATTTCCTAATCTTTTACTATCCTATCTCTAGGTATAGCAAACCTACTCAACTTATTAATCCACTATATTTCCATGTGAATTAAAATAAACATAAGTGCATTAAAAATTATGAATATTCCCGGTTTACAATGAGTCTTTTGGATCATCTTATCACCGAAAGCTACACAAATAACGCAATATATTTCTATCCACGTTTAATTCACGGTTATATATTATAATGAGCAATTGCATATTATCACCTCTCAGTCTCAAACATGCACATCGATCATTTCAAGTGGTGGCCATAAACGCAATAATATATAACTCACATGAATGAAATCATTTGTAAAACATAAAAATCATGAAATTCATATCATCATGGTTAGGCTACATCGTAGCCCTAACAAAAGAAAATTAGAACATAGTAGAATAAGAAATAAAAATAAAAATATAGATCAAACTCAGCATATTGAATCAAAGGACAAGAATTCTGTCACCACTTTTGTCTTTTCTTCAAAATACTTGAAAAAACTTTGAGAATAATGAAAAACGATCTCCCTCTAAAAAAAAAAAAAAAACCCTAGCTGCTCTCTCTTCCTATTTATAGGAAATCTAAAATATCTACTTGTAGATAACATTAGGGAACAAAATCAAGAATTTCCTGATTTGATATCCATCTTCCATCGCTGCTTTTATTTGAATTCCTGATAATTGCCCTTCTTTTCCTTATCTTCTCCATATCTCATTATTCTGCATAAACAAGGAAAATTTAAATAATAAGAAGGAAGTCCAAATATTTTTTCATAAATAATGCATTAATTGTTGCCTAAAATAGGTAAAATAACTCTATTTTTATAGAGTTATCAGAAATCTACATGGATATTCCTCAAGGATTATGAAGACAAGGGGAGTCTCGGGCATGTCATCTTCGCAAATCCTTATACGGACTAAAACAATGGTATCTTGACAATGGTATGCCAAATTCATTGCTGCACTAACCAATGCAGGTTTTGAGCATTCTAAGTATGATTATGCCTTGTTTACATAAACTACAAAAGATTCATCAATTTATTTGTTGGTATATGTCGATGACATACTTATCATGGGAAATAATGATTCTGATGTTGCCAAGTTCAAAAAGTATTTGCACTCCACTTTTCATATCAAAGATTTGGGACCACTAAAATATTTTATTGATATTGAGATTGCTCAATCCAATTAAGGAATTTGCCTCAGTCAAAGGAAGTTCATCTTAAAGATTATTTCTGAAGCAGGGTTATCATGATGTAAACCAACAGCCATTCCGGTTGAGCAGAATGTCAAATTGACAATGCATGAGTATGACCTTAATTCCCCTTCAACCATCAAGGACTTGGTGCTCAAAGATCCTTCTAAATATCAGCGACTTGTCGGAAAATTGATATATATTACAATGACAAGACTTGACATATCTTATGCAGTACAAATACTTAGTTAGTTCATGCATATGTCAAAGCAATCACATACGAATGCGGTGTTGAAGGTTGTGAAGTATTTGAAGGGATGTCTAGGCCTTGGTATACTTCTATCTCGTGACTACAATATGAAAATGACAGCCTTTTGTGACACAGATTATGCCACTTGTCCAATAACCTTAAGATCTATTACTAGTTTTTGCATAAAGTTGGGAAAGTCATTAATCTCTTGGAAGACGAAGAAGCAATCAACTGTATCACTATCATATGCGGAATCAAAGTATTGGGCCATGGCAAAGGCTACTTGTGAAATAGTCTAGATACGAGGACTACTCTTGGACCTTGGAGTACAGGTCAGTGGACCAAGTGAATTGTTTTGTGATAATGATGTTGCACTTAAATTAGTGGCAAATCTAGTTTTTCATGAGAGAACAAAACACATAGAAGTGGATTGTCATTTCACTCGAGATAAAATCAAAGATGGAGTTCTTGTGACAAAAGGAATTGGAACAATGGAGCAACTTGTGGACATCTTCACTAAAGCATTATGTAGAAAATAGCATAGGTACCTATTGAGCAAGCTAGGTATCCTTGACATTTACAGGCCACCAGCTTGAGGGGGAGTATTGGAAATATATTTTAAAGATCCTGATTCTATCGATTATAATTTACTCAATCATGGATTAGTTTGGTAAATAGGAAAATAAGAAAATAATGATTCATTTATTATTTTTTCCTGCTTTATTCTTTTGTCTCTTACAGTATAAATTTACCAATATAAATGTATACAATCAATATAGAAGAAAAGCATTTTCTCAAATCTCCATTATGCTTTCTGTCACTATCGTGCGTTATTATACGATTTCCTAATTTTCATTTACATATATACATCTTTTGGGATTTGGAGACACGAAAATTTATGTCACCCGCCCTCAGGTGAAATAGCCGCATCATGGAGTGAGCAAGCGACGACTCCACTCTGTCATGCCGTGTGTGATTGTTGTCATTTCCCGAATGCAATGCAGTCAAGGCAAAGTCTAATGGATGAATCAAATCCATATCAATCAAACATTCCATTTTACCTTTCAAGCAAAGCAAGACGGATCTAGTATAGATAGCATGCTCAAGATATACACCTCCGGTATATTTTAAGTTCAATGAGTAATCCAATCCCAACATGCAAACAAACAAAAACACTTAATATATATCAGGATAGCGAGAACACATCCAGCCAACATGTATATAGAGGAAAATTGCCAAAAAAGTCAAAAATTATTGTAACTATACTGATTCAATCTTAAACTTTTTTTTTCTACTAATTGAATCCAAAACTTTTTGCATCTATCCTAATTCAGTCTATCTGGCCAATTTGACCAGAAATCATGACACGAATGATAATCACCCTATGTGGTGCAACCGATGCTGACTTGGACAATATTAAATAATATTCTTTTATTTATTTGTTTGTTTTTATTATGTTCTTTTTCCCTATTTTCTTGTCTTTCCTTTTCTTTTCTCTCCCCTTTCTTCTTACTCTAGCCGGTTGTCGAACCTCAGCAATTTCAAAATAATCCGTGTATAAAATTGAAAGAGCAAAACATGAAGGACAATCCCAAATCCCAAATTCTATTTCAATTTTAACGTGCATTATCTAACAACATACAAATCTCATAACAACATGCAATTTCATTGTATCAGCATGCATAACAAGCAATTCTAAATTTGTATCCGTGTAACACATTTACCTCAAATTATTTTGGTGACACCATAAACTCTAAACTTGTTTTTGGTGTCACGAGATTTTTTTTTTTTTGGATAAATGCATCATATTGATCTAAGTTTAGGATAAATATATCACATAGGAACAAGTTTTGGGTTTTTTTTTGTGTTAGTTTGGGGTGAATGTGTTAAAGTGGACATAATTGGTAGTTTTTTCCTAAAATAGTTATATGTGGTTTGTTTGAAGGAAATAAGATTTTGAATGATTCTTGGTTATGAATATAGTATTGGAAGAGTTCAATAAGCACCAACTCTTACTACTTTGAAGCAGCAGGAGATGTGCTGTAATTGATCCATTTCTGTTCCTCGGCTTTTTTTTTTGTAGTGAATGCATTCTTGATAAAGCTGCTTTACGTTTGTAGTAGCGAGGGACCCCCCTTATCTTTGATGTGTAGTAAAATGCGATAATGACTTGTAATTAGAAAAAGGGCACAGCCTTCGAAATTTTGGGTAGGCCTCCGTGCAGCTGACTTTGCATAAGAACTGGCTAATGGTCTCTACAAGGAGCTGGTAGAGCTATTTATCAGTGCTTCTAATGGATGATTTTTCTCCCCTGTTTTCAAGAGCCTTCCATATAGCTTCTGACACAAGCATCTCCCTCACCGGGATGACACCGTGACCATCGTGGACGAGGATGGAGAAGAGTTCGAGACGAAGTATCTCATTGACAAGAATGGCCTTAGTGGCGGGTGGAGAGGTTTCTCCATTGCTCATGATATTGTCGACGGAGATGCTCTGGTGTTTCAACCGGTCCAGCCATTGGTTGCATTTGGGAGTGGCATTTAGAAGCCACTTTGAACACCCAAAGCTCATTGGGCCAATTTATGGGTGTTTGGTAAAATTTCTTCAAACCCCATTTGGGGAATGCCAGCCTTCACAAGGTTGAAAGCCCAAGGCAAGTGGGGGGCTGCCCAGCTGCCTTGGGCTTTTAGCCTTCTTTGCATGTTGAGCTGAGGGGCCAAATAATTTTTTTTCCCTCAAATTCTCCTTGTTGGTTTTTTGTTTTTTTCGGTTTTGCCTTGACTATTCATCTTCTTCTTTGTGAGGGGTTGCAGACGAAGGGCAAGCGGTCACCGGCAACCATCGTGCCCATCACACCATGACCTCCGATTGAGAGGTTGCCACGGAGGTTGCAACCCTTAGGGTCGCGTGATCAAATGTGGTCACTGGATGTGGTCACCGGGCGTGACCTTCAGGTGACCTCCACTGAGGTCGCAACCTTCGTGTGACCCATTTGGTCACGTAGATCTGGTTGCCGGCTGCGACCTTCGTGCTGTGACTAGATGGGTCACTAGCCGTGACCTTTAGGTGACCTCCGCAAAGGTCGTGATGCAGATTTGGTCGTCGGCCAGCCGCGACCTTCATTCTCTAATAATATAATTTTATTAGAGAATGTTGGAAGGAAAAAAAAAAAAAAAAAAGAAAAAATTAAAAAATAGAGGAAAAATAAAATAAATAAGCAAACAAAAGTAAATTATGTAATAGTTTCACAAGATATTTTTACCATTTGTGTTTGTGAATTTTTAGATTCATTTACATTGATGTATTATTTAACTAAAAAAATACATAATATGATGTGAATATATTCGACTTTATTACTGTAATTCACCAAATAATTTAAGTAGTTAGTATACTAGTCTCGTTCAACTGGACATAAAAAGCTTAAGTCTAGCATCACTATGTAATTAAATATAAAATAGAGATATCTGCACATCATAATATGCTAAAACATCGCGATAAATGAAAGTTGTGGAACATTCTCTCCATCCAAAAGTGAATGGCACTGCACAGAGTATATCATCCCTCTTTGCTTCAATGAGGTAATGACTTGATCAATAGCATGTCGTGTGCAATTGTGAATGCCTTCCATCCTCAATACACATACCATGCGCTCTTCCAGTCACGGAATGTAACTACTTTGATATTTTGACAGGTAGAAATAGGGGTGTGCATGATTTGGGCGGGCAATTCTCAACCTAGAATCGGGAACCACCCGTTAAGAACCAGTTTCGAAAAATTGAAATCGAGAATCGCCCGTTAGTTGCATGGATCCACTCGGAAACCCAACCGTTGGTCCGGTCCGGTTCCCGGGTGGATCCATAGAACTGGTCCAACCTTCACGTCTTCCCTTTTCGCCTTCAACCGGTTACGACCCTCGCTCCACTTCCATCTCGGCCACCACCACCATCTTAGCCACCGCCTCTATCATCTCCCACTCCTCCCTTGAGATCGACAATAAAGAGGACAACGGGGATGATTAGCCGTTCCTAGACCTAGAGTTCACCGTCCTTGAAGATGAGGATTATGGGAAGAAGCTTGAGGAGGGGGAGGAGGAAGAGGGGAGGTAGAAGCAGGACAAGCCCAACAATGAAGAGGACGATAGTGATAGTGAATGCGGAGGTGGCAAAGACATGTGGAGGGAGTTCAAGTTCGAGGGAGGAAGATGACTCAAAGGGAGATTAGTAGATCCGGAGGTGAATCGAAGAGGAAGAGGGAGCTCGGGGAGATTTTGAACTAATGCTCTATTCGTTTCGTAGAAAATAACTTCCGGGAAAATATTTTCTGGAATTTCCGGTGTTCGGATGGCGGAAAATAATTGGTCAAGGAAAATATTTTCCGGTCAAAGGAAAATTTGCCCATCATTTTCCGGAGGAAATCTTTTCCCGTCGCGTCGTGTGCTCTCATCTTTCATTACTCATCTGTTTTGCCCTCTTTCTCACAAAACCTAGGGCTTTTGATCTCGTCGTCCTCCTCCTTCGATGCCGACGATTAGCAGCAGCGGGGCCGATAGTGCTGGATCTCCGCCCTCACGAAGCCCTAGGTTTCTGATCTCGTCCTCCTCCTTCGACGCCGACGATTAGCAACAGCAGGGCTAGCGGTGCTGGATCTCCGCCCTCACGAAGCCTTGTGATCTCATCCTCCTCCTTCGACGCCGATGATTAGCAGCAGCGGAGCCTCCCCCTCGTCCAGCGGTGCTTGATCTCCGCGACCTGCCTTGCTTCCTCTTCACTGCTGGTTAGTTCATACTCTTCCACGCGTAGTTGTCTTCAAGCGGCGTATGCACGGATTGAAGCGTCCTCATAGATCTCTCTCCTCTTGTTTGCATGTATAGAGGGTTTTTGGGGGAGGATTCCATCGATCCTTCGATTGAATGCGCGTTGGGGAGGAGGAGGAGGAGTAAGACGAGACACAGCGAAGATGCAGCAGCCTCCGCAGATGGTTAGATCAAATTGGTTACTCATTTCCCCCTCGAATGCTCTTAAGTTCAAGCTCTGAATGTATTCTTGCAAGAGAGAGGCTCTCGGATGCTCTGTTTATGGTAGATTTCATTTTCTTTTCCCTATATTCGTTATTGTGTGATTTTTCTTCCATTGTGGGATGGCCTTGAGGCCATGGACATAGCCTCATCAATGTAAAAGAGTTAGGAATCTGAGATCTTTGGCCTGCTTTGTGCCAAGAAAAAAATTCTCAACCATATCCGCCTAACCAATTTATGTTCTTTCTTACATCTCGCTCTGCTCTAGTATAACAGGCTCTCTTGATGCTTTTTACCTCAACAGTGAGAACCTTAAATTCTTCTGGGTCAAAGCCTATCTTGTTGAGTCATCAAAGTTGAGTTGTTCTTCTGCTACCAAACGTTCTTAATATTATGCTTTCTCTTTCAATAATATATATTGAAGACGATAGATTATGTGAAAAATGTGGAAAAAGACATGATTCAAAGAACCAGTGTAAAGGACAATGGAGACATGTACTACAGGACTATTGCTCGGTTGTAAGGCTCTCATGAAGGAGGATGCTAATGCTACAGAAAAGCTTACCAATCTTGGCGACAACATTAAAGCTTGATGTAGCGAGTCCAAGTCTGATGTAGATGTAGATGAATTAGTGTATTGCCTTCTTTTGGTGGCATTCCAATGATTCTTGATCGAGTTCTGGGTCCTATTGGGGAGTCTCTTCGCTATTTCGGACCATTTATTACCAATCTCCGTGTGTGCTTGAATTAGTATCTTATCCTCCTCCTCAGCCCATGTCTCTTTCTGCGGAATTCATGGATATATGCCTATATCTGTAGACTAACATATTACTGTCATAATTATGATCGGGTATGTATTATGGTAAGCTGTAATATATGATTTCTAAATAGAACTTTACAATGATTAGCTGAGTAAAAACTGAAGATTTGTCGCTCTTGCCATGTATATGTACATGTCCTTCATGTGGTGTCAGTTTTCTGATTCTTCATAAGTTTTCTTAAGATCGTATGTCTTCTCACTTTAACATTTTGAGAATTGGTGGATATTTCAGCAACTATACTCGTTTGCATGATTAATACATAAGTTAAATCATATTTCTTTGAAGATGATATATTTCTCACTTTAAACTTGATAACATTACAGATATCTACAAAGGGAAATTGATTAAGCTTTCTTCTTTTTCTGTCATTCTTTTATATGATGATGGGTCCTATAATATTATGAATAAATCGCATACCGAGAGAGCCTCATGTGAATCGAGATTATGAGAGAGAGTTATATATGAATCGTGTGTTATATAGTGGTGATACTCATTGTGTAGATCAAATACGGATGACACCGAATGCTTTTTTAGACCTTTGTAAGATACTTGGTGCAAGTAACTTGTTGCGTTCTACTGTAAATGTTTCTATTATGGAGCAAGTTATGGTATTTTGTCATATCATTGGACATAATGTGAGGTTTAGAGTCATTGGGGAAGATTTACTAATTGAAAATGAAAAAATTGGAAAAGCATTCATGGTGAAGAGTGCGGCTCTTCGCAAAGTATGGGTTGATAACTTTCTAAGCAAAGGAGATCATCATTAGTGATATACTTGTCTGTGGGTGTATGGTTGGTGATCGTGATAGTGATGGTGATCAAGAACTAATTTTTGATGCTCTGTTGACTGCATCAACAAGCATTTTTGGCTAGACAACCTACTGCAAAGTAGATGAAGAGATAGGTGTGTAGACATATTATGGCTGCCAAAATTCCACTAATGTGTAATTTTATGCAAGGTGCTTAGTAGAAGTGTCAAGGTAACAGAGGCAAACAACAGAAGATTTTTGATAGCTTGATTTGATGAGTTTGCTTGTCAAAAGAGTATGAACTGAATGAGTTGCTTAAAGCAAGGGTGCTTTTGCCTTTATGAAATCCATAGGTCAACTGGGTAGTTATTATTGTCTTTTGGATTTGGACATTTAACACCTGTAGTCGAATAGCAGTGTTTTGTAATTGACCCTCTGCTTGCCTAATTTATCTATGATGCTCTTATGGATTCATATGGAGAATTCGCCACTATTTACTTGCTAATTCCACTGATGATAACCAGGATGGGTTCCACAAATATTATGGAAGATTTTGGAACTACTTTTTAGCATGGGTAAGAAATAGATAGTGGCAAGAAGACCAAGAAACGACTATCCATGAAAACCAAACCCACCCCCCAACTAACCCAAGTCCCCAAAAAGAAAAAGAAAAAGAAAATTATCGGTGGGCTCCGGGTGCGTACAAGCTTTTGCACACCCTTAAAAGTGAACAAGAAGGACATAAAATGTTTATTGTTAACGCTTTCATTCAAAGAAAGCTTATTTGGGATCCAAACCATGTTAAACTATTCCCAAGCATAATGGTTAGAAAATATTTTCTTTATCGAACACCGGAAAACATTTTCCGAAACATTTTCAACTTTTAGTGCAACGTTCCACTGGTTCCAAATGATTCCGTTTATTTTGTAGATAAAAAGTGAACAAGAGTGCAACGCGTTCCTATTATGTGCTTGGGCAGTTTCTGTTATGTGCTTGGGCATTGATTGTCATGGGAGCAGTATGTATCAGTAGTATTCTATCTAAAATTGACAGCAACAAGCTTGCGTTTTGCACCATCAAAGTCGTACAAGACACATCTTTCACTGTGGGGGTAATTAACATCACTAGCTTTTTGAACACCAAAAGCATTATGTAGGAAAAATAATCAAACAGTGATCTACCATGTCGTTAACGCCCAGCTGAACAAAAAACAGGGTGTTAAATGGGACACTTTAACTGATCTGTTTACATCAAAAATGATGTTTCCTTACATTGTAATCATTTGTGCGACGGTTCTGTGTATGAGAATGACCACACAAGGGTTGTCAGAATATCTAAAGGGGTCTTACCAGCTTTTGTCGCCTGGCAAAAAGCCATGGGCAATTCATATTTATCACTTAAATTCCTTTGTAGCCTTTTGGCTTTTTCTGCTGAAGATTAACATTCATTTTCTCGAGAAGGTCTCTTACTGCAGTTCCCTAATAATCGCTTGGAAGGATATGCACTCTGAGTCATTATTTCAAACAGATCCCTTTGTAATTCACTTTGACAGTTATTAACGAAACAATCAAACAGCCTTGATCAGACTTCACAGTCTTGCTACTTGATCAGTGAAAGTTGGATCCATGCAGACCACCACCTGAAATAAGATTTTGTTCATATTCACAAAATTTATTATGCATCAAGAAAAAAAAAAAAAACAAAGTAATGAAATTTGCAAATGATGTGCCCAAAATATCCATAAAGTTCGTGGAAAATGAACATACCTTCCCAATACTTTTACCAGAATGAAGATGCTCAACAGCATCTGCCACAGCATTGAGACCCACAAATCTCTTTGGGTCGATGGCCACCTGCATTCAGTTAGAAGATTAAGTCTTGGCGAACTTTGAAATTCAGCAAAGATAGCGACTTAGGCACAGAGATAATCATCCAACTGATTCTACAGATATAGTTTGGCAGTGACTTTTGGTAGGGAATTGGATATCAAAATAAGGCTGAAGGAATAAGATAACAGGAAAGTAAGGGCCTTGCATTGTGCAAAAGGCACAGATATCTACAATTAATGAAATGTAAGTTCAGCATGATCTATGATGAAAGAGTCCAGCCTCACCAGTAAAAGAAACGTTAAAAAAGAAGAAGAAGAGCAGTACCTTGAGTTGTCCTCTGGAATAGAGTTGAAACAGTCTATCTAGATGTTCTTGCCAGAAGTGACTATATTGTACCAGGAAAAAACCAGCCTGCCAACATTGTCAATATCATATTATACACTTCAAGGGGAGAAAGGCATAAACAACTATAGAATTCACAGTCCATGCTTATTCCTGATATATAGTTGGCGCATCACCAAGAGCAAAATTATTACAGTAGAGTACAATCACTGTCCTTTACGCAGTAGTATTATCAAACATACCACAGTTTGGCTTTTAGACAGAATTTTCTCGCACAGTCCAGGGTAATTATTTGGTGTCCATCCATGCTCTCCTTGATACTACAATCAAAGTAGTAATTTTGTACTCGTTAAAAATTATGTACAACTGTCAATAGGTAATACTCAAGCATGAAGAATGTTAGAACACTATGCATACTGAGGGAACAGAACGCAACAACAGGAGACACTGGAGAAAAACCATACATGCATGTTGATAGAAAACATGTAGCACTTGCTACAAAGACTCCTTGCACAGTCTTCTTTATTTCTATAGCATCTCTAACCAATATTCCTCATTATACAGAGCAAAACATCTTCAGTCTGTCTTGTGACCCTCTGCAGCACAGAAATGTGATCACAGTAGAACTTCACCATGCATTACAACCACAAGACTCATACAAAAACTTCAGGAACCTAACTTTCCTTTCACTGGTATCTCACTGAAAGTGAGAGCAAGAATGTAAAAGCTCCTGCACAGCCTAATCGAGAAAACTAAGTTTGACATTGGAACTGCTGGAAACTCATGATAAAAGATCGGGCCCAGATGGATGTCAACAACATAAGGATGCAATACCTGAGAAATCATGCCAATTACAATCAATCGTCCAAACATGGCCAAAGCATTCAAGCAAAGATCAAACATTTCCCCACCAACAGACTCATAAGCTATGTCAACACCTTTTGGAAATTCCTTCTTCAAAACCTGTAAATTTGGAAAAGATACAGAAAAAGCTCATTACATAATCTTTTATTAGAGTATCATGCATTATCTTGTAAATCATGATAAATGAATTCATTTTAAATGAAAGTTCACAAAAAAACTAAACCCAAGAGGAGAGAAAAATGCAGAAACCAGTCTAGACTCCAAACATAATCCTACAAGAATTGTTACAATATAGAAAAATAGTAATTAAACTGCATAAAGTTCATGCACAAGGGAAGGCTGCAGCTAGCTATTTGAGACATGGTATGAAAATACAAAAATGTCAAAGAGTAAACCATTCACTAAGGCACACTGTTGTTCACTTCAGAGTGTCCTGTATGAGAAAAAACAAGGTTCTATAACACCATCACCTTTCTATCTTCTGCACCTCTTTAAGGATAGGAAAGTTGTAACATGAAAATGCGGATAATGTCAGTGGCATTCAGACGGCAGAGCCCAATGGAGGAGCAAAGACGACTTATTGACAAAAGGCTAAAGTTATTCTTTAGATGTTGAATAGGTGATAGGAATTGATCACAAATCCAGCCAAGTAAGATCCATATCAAAAAGGATTCACATGGAGGATCATGTAGTAGCACTACATTTCAAAAATAAAATGAACATTGAAGGTAAAGAGAATCTCCAAGGTTTCATGTACACATTAATTTTGCATGAGTAGGTATGATAGTATCTGTGCATATGTGGATGAATATGCTCATTTAATTTTACCTAATCAATATAACTATCTACTGAGATGTATGTGACAGTGAACTTATCTAGAAATAATTTGCTACAATACTTGAATGAATCAGGGTCTTTGATCTCAACCTCCACATTGTGTGCAAAAAGGAGAGTTGAACAGATGAGACAGATTTTTAGTAGACATACAGTTTTGATGTTTTCAGCTTTATAATCTATCACACGATCAACTCCCAAATCCTTCAAAAGCATGGCCTTCTCCCTCCCTCCACAAGTTGCTACTACTGTATTTCCAGCAACTTTTGCAAGCTGAAATGGTCATGATAGACAAAGTGACTCTTAGTAGTGTAAAATTATGTGATTAGTGGAGGAACATACTTAAATACATGCAATGTTGTGTTTAAGAAAGAAGAGATTCTTTTCTTCTGGAAGAAAATGCTAACATATTAGAACCAATAATATCAGCAAGCTGCAGTTTAATTCTTTCCTTTTGGCAAACATGCAGAATCATGAATGCAAGGACACAAGGCTACATGCAAATATGCAAAAGCAACTTAAGGTAATTTTTTAATTCTTCTAAGTCTACAACTGGAAAGATCAATATATAACAATGGAAAATTAGACAACTAGTTAGCCAGAAGTCTGGATAACAATCACCTAAATTTGCAGGAGGGTATAATTTTTATTGTTCTTGACTACTCGGGACAGAAGGGTACATAAGCAAACCCCTAAAGATACCGTATCATGATTAAACACATCACATTACCTGTAGATAGAAAGCCAGTTAAGTGGACCTCTAAGAGCTAGATGTGACTGCAGGGTGTTCTTCAAAATTTTATTTCCAACTATCCTTACTTAATGACTCCCTAATTCATGGCATCTTCTTCAGCACCTTTCACTTTTGTAAGTTACCTTATCAATAGACTAATGGTTGGACATCAATCAATTGAAATTATGTAAAACCACTACAGATAGAGATCGTCATATCTCATTCCCTCGATAATGACCTCTGCAATCCTACTATAGTTACAAAATCACATTGTCATAGATCTAATAATACTAATTTAATAGCATCAATCTGAATGAGAAACAGACCTGGACAGCAAATTGCCCAGTCCCTCCTGCAGCAGCTGTAACAAGAACTACTTTGCCAGATTCCATTTGTCCAGCCTAAATTTTCAACAAGAGCAAACACAAATTTTAATATGGCATATGAGACATGATCAGATGTCTGAAGGTAATTATCTCGATGTACTTAGACTAGGAAAATGACCAAAAGCAACAGCTCCAGCAAATAAAATTGCAAAAGGAAATAAAAAGCATAGTTTGCTATATTGCATAAGAGTCTGACCTTTTCTAGTGCAATAGATGCTGTAAGCCCTGAAGTAAGCATGGCAACTACTTCTGGATCTGGTCTGGCCACTGAAAGGATGTGTTTTGCCGGAACCTGAGAAAGATATGATATTTATTACAATAAAACAGGGATCTCCATGTCATGAATTTGCAGCACTGAGAGACTATGAAAGATATTAACCATAGTCAAAACCAGCCATTGACAATAAAATATCCCTATGGAATGTAATTTTACCACTGTAAATTCTGCATAGCTTCCAAAAGTCATCAGTGCAGCAGGCATGCCAACTTTCAGGTGCTTGACAGAATCACCAACTGCAGCAATTATCCCCACAGCCTGCCATGTCAATCATGAAGATACCATTATGAATATAACAAATATATGGTGCTGGTAGAGGAACCACAAAACTATGCCAAGAAAATCAGTATTATTGGATATTGCAAAATGTGACAACAGAAATAGATTTTTCCCAGACCTCAAAGCCAGCATCAAAAGGAAGACGGGACCCAACATCTGCCTTTCCACCTTGGAAATAACGTCCCGAGCTGAAATTCACCTGTTTAAAGCATGATTTTTTTATTAAAAAAGCTAGAATGCTGACTCTTTATCAAGTATTCACAATCGCTCCTAATATCTAACAAAGTCGCAAAGATCTAACAGTCTGAGGCCTGTCAAATAGTGATAATAAAGATTAGCTAATGAGATATTACTAAATGATGATCTCTGGAGTTTTAATAAATTATCTCTATTAAATACTGCACAAGAAACGCGCTAGCGTCAGAAATACACATGGATTCTGTATAGACTTTGACATGCAAACTGAACCCGGAGTCAAAACCTTCAAATACATAACAAACTTCTGAAGTTGAAGAGAAAAAAAGATGCTTAGTAAAAGAAAAAAACCAGTTATAACAGCAACCATCTCAAGAAATTGGAACACTGACTTTGGAGATGAGTTATCAGTCATCTATCGACTCATAGGCTGGTTAAAGGATAACTTAGTTGGCTTGCATTAAGGGATGGTCCTATCAATTGTATATAAGCCACATTACAAAGATCCAATTTGCTTTTTGATGTTCACTACAGTAACATATAGAAAAGCTAAATTTTGAGTTGAAGTTTTAAGCATAGTTCTACAACTGGATCAGCCAAAACAGAGCTACGCATTTGAAAAGAGGATGAGAAAGATTTACCTGAAATTAAAAGAATACCAATCATAAAGGATGAGAAAAAGCTAATTTTCTTAACAGAAGCCTTGAACTTACATCACTCGCATTTACTCCAGCATATACGATTTTCACAAGGACATGCTGTGGTTCAATCGGCAACCTCAAAGGCGTTCGAATAATCCGGGTAGCATCACGGAAATTGTGACTCAAGGTGTGAACCACGCTGAATACAAAAATTTAAAATACATCAATAGATCTTCCAATTGAAAAATGCTTACATTCCCAAACAAAATTTCTAAGTTGTAAGTACTTTGTTCCTCAGAAAGAGAAGCTTAAGAAAAAAATTCCATTTGTGATTCAATAAGAATACCAGATAAAAAAACATGTTATTAATTAAAAATATAAAATCCACTAAAGAAAATTGGAACTAAAGGATCAACATAACCAGTATAACAGCTTATGGAGGGTGCTCCAACACCTATTAATCCAAACATATAGAAGTGGAAAACCATCTATGGATGATTCTAAAGCATACTCAATTTTTGACCAATTAAGAATTGCAGTGATATAAATGTCTTGCCCATTAAAGCGTAGTAAGTCATTGCTTACAATTACTTTAGTCCACTGTTCACATCCACATTGAACATTGAAACAGATCTAGTCTGCAAAAGCTGACTTCCTCTTTTGTGCATGTTTAAAGTAAAACAAGATAAATAGAGGATGGGAATGAAATCATTCTTAGCTAAAATATGTTTCAAGCTGTACCCATTACCCTAGTAATCAAACCAGGAAAAGAAAAGCTGTTATGATATAAAATGAAAAACATGGTCAAACTGTGAAAGAAGTTTGTTTAGAAGCCTCATGGAGATGGAAGACCATCAACTAAACTCATCATGGCAATTTGTCATTCCACTTATTCAAGAGCAATGGCATACTGTAGCTGATACCTTCTGTTATATAAACAGGAAAGGGAATCTCTAGAGTACCTACAGAATACCTAAGCAGTCCAGGTTTACGCTTTAAGAAGCTAAACACTACTCTGATTGAACAGTTCAATTATGTACACACATACAGTAGCCCCAAATTATATTCACTCACATTTTCTCAAAATTCTTAGGAAGTTGCAAATTCACTGGCCCTTTGTACAAAAATCTTCTTGTGGAACTTGAGGATTTCACTCGGTATTTTGCCTCTTCTGCTGCACTGGGCCAATATTGCATGCCACTGCGCTTTGTAATCCATAGACATGAACCACCTTTGCTTTCATTGGTAATAAGTTCAAAAGCTCCTGGAAAGTGTAAGTGGACTAGCCATCAGAAGCGATCCCTTCTACATATGATAGCACATTTTTGGAGCAAGGTCCAATGAGTCCCTCACTAATCATGTATGGCAGTTCTTTAAATTTTTCTACAAATTTTGCAGTTGTACCAGTATGCATCTCTATAGTATATCTAAATCTTAATACAGAAACTTTAAATGCTCCAAAGAACAGACGACTCATGCTCAGAAAACTCGATTGAAGTAAAAGAGTGAATTTGTGTCAATCATACAAAAACTATTTTATTTTCATTCATTTTGATTTATAAGTCCGATAAGATGTAAAGCACGTGGAGAAGACTGCATACGGATGTACCTTTCACCACCATTTCCATAGGTACAAAGCCCCCTGCCAAGTCTATAAAGTCAGAATCCATCTTTAAGGCCATCTCTGTTTGTACAAACTGCATAAGTAGTTCAGGATTCAACCTTTAAGCATCATACACAGCACAAGACATTTTCTGGAGCAAAGGAAATCAGGTCAGATAAAACTGGACTACAAAATTCTATGCTCCTTTTTATTGTCATAATAAAAACCAAATAAGTGAAAAGGCAGCAAGATTTCTTCTGCCACTAAGTACAGGAGTGAAATTTAAACATCAAAATTTAAGCTAAACCAACGATCAAACAAAGGGCCAGGTCACAGGAGAAGATAGCTTGATGCACATGCAATTCTCAACATTTTTCAGTAATGATTAAGCTTCCCATTGATCTACAGCATTAGGAAAAATGAAATTTACTGAAGATAATGCACCAAACAGTCACCAAAGCATCTCCCAGTAGACCAAATGACCAGCCTGAAGGAAATGAAAAGCAAGAATTGGTAAAGAAAGAAAGACTAGCTGAGATAGTATATTATTTTACACCCTAAAAGGATCAAGTACAACTGCTAACACAGTTTATTCCCTCAAAAGACAAGTACAATTCCATATACTAGCAATGTTATCTTGAAGTTCCCTCCATAAATCAGCTCCAGCTTACAATTCTTTTCAGGCACTCCAACAGTGCTACTACTAGTTAAAAAGAAACACAATTACATATTTTTTCTGCTTTCTGCTCCAAAAACAAGGTGTAAGAATCAGACATATCGAATGCTCAGACACAGAAACTATGTTAGGTATTCGTGGTAGAAAAATGTTTCTCAATCAGCATGATGTATTTATTTCATAAGGTGTTATTCAACATACAGAAACATAGCAAGACAACAGAAAGATCAACTTGTAAATTATTGGTCTTCCCCGATCTAGAATGAGTATTTAGAGAGATCATCTCTAGAGTATGACACTATAAAACATAGGAAGAAGAGTCATATACTCCATAAGGTCCACAGAAGTTTCTGGTCATCATAATACCCTTGCTTGATATTAAGATTAATAAAGGAGAAATTTCTGATAAATCTGAGCAAGATTTGAGATTCATGAAGGCAATAGTTCCACCAGTAACAAATCCGGAGTTGAGAGCAGAAAAATGAATCTTCAATTGATTAAGCACTTCAGGCGAAAAAACAAAGAGAAAGATGAATAATCATGTCATTAAAAGTGCCTATGTCAAGTACTGAACACTTTCAAACAGCAAGAGATAACCAAGTAAAAGAAACAATCTTCCCAAGTTTTGATTACACTATTACATCGCAGCGCAAAACCTTCTAATTTAATACAGCACCTCGGGGCAAAGTACATTGATGCGAATTCCTCGTCGCTTGAAAGGCGCAAGGGATCTGGTAAACAAGACGACACCACCTGCAATGTTATCAAGTCTCTTAAAAATTGAAAGGTAGTATCACCAGAGGGACCCTTGTGCAGGAATTCCGTCAGATATATGTATATATATATATATATATGTATATCTGTAGCTGGGGCAACAGAATTAAAATTGAAAAATGAAAGAAGGCAATAACTGAGAACTAACCTTTTGAGCCAGAGTAGATAGGATCAGCGTACATAGGGTAAAGACCTGAAGCAGATCCCATGTTTATTATTACACCGGGTCTCCCAGCAGATTCCATGGCCTTCACCTGTTAAGAAGTGCAGATCATTTTGTGCTACTTTCCTCATGGTAAGACAATATCCACTAGCAATCAGAATTGTCATTGCTCCCTCCAACCGAAAGACAAAAGAAAGAGAGAAAACAAGATGATAATCTCTGGCAAATAATCAGAAAGCTCGACTCGGTCACTGCAGCATCACCAAGCGAAGTGCTTCGAAAAATTGCGGTCTTACCGCGAGGCGAGTGCAGTCGATGACGGCGACCAAATTCACGTTCAGCGCATGCCGCCAGGATCGAGTCCCGTCGGTCTGATCCTTGTGGAACGGGACCGGGGTAGTGATGCCGGCGCAATTGATACAGATGTCCAGTCCCCCGTAGGTCGCGACATGCTTCTCGAAGGCGTTGACGACATCCCCTGCTCACCAAACAAGACAACATCCATCACCAAATCTCCATAAACCCGAGAATCCCAAAAGCTTCTTGAACAGAGAGAACAGGGCAACTCACTCGAGTTGGACACGTCGCATTTCACGAAGATGGCGGAGGGAAATCCCAAGTTGGAGTGGAACTTGGAATTCGCCTTCTCGACGAGGAGGTCACCTCCTTTCCCCTGTCTTCCGAGAAGTCGACCACCGTCACGAATATCCCCTTCTCCGCGAGCGCTATCGCCAGAGCCTTACCTGAAGAACACCATCCAAAGCCAAAATCCAGTCAACACTACTCAACATGTAAGCTCGCGACGAGGTCAAAACACGTCGATCATGACGACGACATCGGCAGCAACATCAGAATCCAACGGAAACGAAAGCTCGGGGTCGATAGTCGGACGAGACCGATCGCCGCGAATCGAGTTCGACTGCGATCGACAGTTCCCCCGGCGGCGGCGACGGAGGCGAGACGAGTGGGGGAGAAGAGAGGTTTTTACCGATGCCGGAAGCTCCGCCGGTGACGAGAGCGGACAGGCCGGGCTTGAGCTCCATGGGTGGTCGCGCGGGGAGTGCTGCCGGCGTCCGACGACGTTTCGAAGAAGAAGGAGGAGGAGGAGGAGAAGGTAGTGAAGAGAGAAAAGCAACCGTCGCTGACGATTCGTCGTCAGATCCTATGTCGTGAAAAACGAGGTTGCGGTGGGGTCCACCGGCGGTCGGTTGTTTTGCCCGAAAAGGATAAGAAAGAACGAAAGAGCGAGGCGGCGGATCTTTTCCTTGTCGTCATTACTCGTTCGTTCGTTTGCGCGTTCCGGCCGGAGGCGGCCGGGGAATCGAGCCGGCGCCGGCGGTTCGCAGTCCCCACGGAGCATAGCATGCTCCCGTACGCACCCGAAAATAATCAAACGAGCCGAATCGATGAAAGATAATCTGATCTGGACGGCCCAATTAACGAGGAGAATCCCGCCGGAATGGGGGGTCACGTGTTGAGGATTTCGATGGTTTTGAAATATTCCAAGTCATTTTTTTTTTGGGATGGGTTTAATGAAATTAGGACCACAATCAATTTGCAACGATTTTTTGTAGGGTTTGATGTGATTTATTTCTTTATACTGACGGTCAAAATTTACCAAAAAAAAAAGATTATTTATTACATTCCGTTTGTTTACTGGGTAGTTATTAGTAAAAGTGCTGAAATGTTTTGGCAATAATGATGACGTGGCAGGACATGGAAGATGATGCGCCAACGATCATGTGGCAGTGCAACTTATTCTATATGACATATGCATACTATTATTCTTTTCTTTTTTTTGTGATTTTCTTTTAACATTTAACTATGAAACTAGTTAAAATATGTGATTACCCAATTTAAACTTAGCAAATAATTTATATTAAATCCTATCTTAAATTAGGTAATATTGTAATTAAATACACAATTTTTATATATGTAATTCTAGCTATGAAACTAATATAAATGGGGAAATTTACTAGATTAAAGACATGTAACACATACCTATAGGAAAAAGTACCAATTCAATGCTAAACCTATTATATTTATACTAATTTAGACGTAAACATTTTCAATTGCATCAATTTAATTCGAAACATTTTCACATTGGTCCATTCGTCCAATTTAGGTTAGAAATTACTGATGTGAATGCCGGCTGTCCTACGTGACACATCAACATTTTCTGTCATATTTCTTTCAATTTTTTATATTTAGCATATTTTTAATTTAATTTGAATACAATTAATATTAAAAATATGATTTGCATCAAAACAAGTCATCCATAGGAGAGAGAAAATATTATAAAAAATCACGTCAATGTTTTCCATCAACTATGTCAGACGGAATTAATGAAAGAACTTGACTAACAAGTTCTAGAATTTTCAACGCGTTCTGTCTCTTGTTTCATTTTTCCTCTCTTTCTTAGTATTGTCGTCCTTTCTCTGAACTCACGCCTCTCTTGTCTTTATGAGTGTCGACTCCTCATTTATATGTGAGAAATCTGAACCTCCAAGGAAAGAGCACATATCTTTTCTTTTTTTTTTTTTTTCTCCTGTACTGTCTTTTTGTTTCTTTCCTCCCTTTCAGACTTTGGCTTGAAGTACATTTCCCTCGACTCCACACGCCCAAGCCGTGAATGAGCATGGCTAAATTCATTTTTTCGTTAGTTTTCAATGATGTGCCCATTATTGTTTTCTGGCCAAGAAGCCACATAGATTCAGCCCGGATCTTCCTTTTTGTACCAAGTGAATATATCTGCTCTTCTACCCTCAGGAAATTAACATATCATCTCTTAATTATCTTCATTTAAGATTGCCAAGATAATTTCTAAATTTTCTTCCAAATTTTGATAAGAAATTGCATTCTTTCCTCGTCGAGCAAGCCCCAGGTGCCCCCCTCATGCAATTTGGGGCCGCCTAGGTCTTCAATGGGCTTGGCTAAAATTACATGATGTTTAGGGCTTAGTCCATCTTATTAATTAAGTTCATAATCACTTATTTAAACTCATCCGTCACCAGTCCAATTTAAATGCAATTATATGAGCATATTACTATCGATGATATAAAATAAAAAATGCTTCTAAAATCTATGTGCAGTTTTAACTAACATATTTGTTTAGAGGTTGTTACCGATCAATAATTTTATATGCAATGCATGCTAAATGAGTCATTAGAATTTATGTGTCTATAGCTGATCTTCGTTGAAGGAGAAATCGCAAAGGTTTCAAACGAAGACAAAAATGATACATAAATTTTGAATATGCAGTGCAATGAATTTTTTTTGTCAGAAATATGAATCTCTCAACGTGTTCACACCCAATTTTCAAATGCAATGTAATGAAATATGATGCAAATGTTAATACGGAGATATAAAGTGTGTTAGTTACTTGAATGAGGATTCGAGAAAGTAAACTTAGACACGGAAGAATTTTGCGAACCTGACAAGAATCAAGAATACTGACATTTGAAAGGTTTGAAGATTTTTGAAATATTTTCTATCCTGAGGCATTCGGAAGGTGCTTTTACGAAATACATGAATTTCTCCTCATGCACTCAAAAAGGGTTTTATGAAATATTTGGATTTCACTTCACATATCCGAACAAAGTGTCTACTAAATACCCAGATTTCATTTCAAGTATTTGAAAAGAGTGTTTTTACGAAATATCTAGATTTCACTTCAGATATTCATTTTTTTTTAATGAAATACTCAAATTTCACTTCAGGTATTCAAAAAGGGTTTATACAAAATATTCGGATTTCACTTCAAGTATTTGAAAAATGTTTTTATGAAATATTTGGATTTCACTTCAAATATTCCAAGTCTATTTTTATTTTGTGATGGCTTTAGGAAATTAGGACCGCAATCAATTTGTAACGATTTTGTGGGGTTTGATGTGATTATTTCTTAATGAACCCTCTCATTTATTTGCAGAATCTGACAGTCAAAATTTACTAAAAACAAAATCAAAATATTATCTATATTACATTCCATTTATTTACTGGATTGTTATAAGAAAAAGTGCTTAAATGTTTAGGCAATAATTATGACGTGAATGACAACGATGATGTGGCAATGCAACTTATTCTATATGACATATTCATACTATTCTTTTTTTTTTTTGTGATTTTCTTTTAACATTTAACTAAAACTACTTAAAATATGTGATTACCCAATTCAAACTTAGGAAATAATTTTTATTAAATCCTATCTTAAATTAGATAATGTTGTAATTAACTATATGGGTTCTTAAATATGTAATTCTAGCTATGAAACTAATCTAAATGGGGAAATTTACTAGATTAAAGACATGTAACACAAACCTATAGGGAAAATCACCTATTTAGTTCTAAAAATATTACATTGATACTAATTCAAACCTAAACATTTTAATTGGATCAATTTGATCCTAAAATTTTTTATATTGATCCATCTGACCAATTTAGATCGGGAATTATTGACGTGGATACTAGTTGTCCTACATAGCATGGTTAGCACCGATGTGAACATTGTAAATATTTTTTATTATTTTCTTAAAAATTTTCCTCTTTTCTTATTTTTCCTACTTTTTTTCCTTTGGACTATAGCTAGTATCAGCCATGGGCAACAACCGACCAATGGCAAGGACATGACCCTTGATGGATCTGGTGAGGCATGACCCTTGCGACCTAAGCTGGGGGGGCCTTGCTAGATCTAGCAAGGGCTCAACCTCACCACTTGTGCGAGGGCGGCTCTTGTCAAATCTTGTGAGGGCTTGACCCTCCCTGCAAGCCTAGGGGTGAGGGTTGCTATCGTGGCCTTTGGCGAGAGCTGCCCTTTCACCCAAGCGGAGACGGGAGCCCTTGTAGATTCGACAAGGGCCTTGAGCCTTAGCTAGATTAGGTGAGGGCCATGACACCCTCATTGGCTTTAGCCTATAGCCACAATCCAAAGGGGAAAAAAAGGAAAGAAAAAGGAAAATAAGAAAAAAAAGTAACAAAATATTTAAAATTTGTTTTAAAATGTCCACGTTAGCACCGGTTATACCACATAGGATGATTGATATCAACATCATTGATTTTCTTACCTAATTTGTCATGGACTGAATTGGTATCATGAATATGTTTAAGACTAAGTTGGTCTAATTGAAAGATTTAGAATTGAATTGGTACTTTTTCCCAAACCTATATAATAAAATATTTCTCCACAACCGAAACATAATAAAGAATCCTTGCAGCTCGAATTCTAGATTATTAAAATTTTCAATATGACAATTCTCCAAATGGGGATACGCCTATGAATGAGATTAAAATAATCCCAAACTAAGCAATTACACATTTAAATTGAACAAGAAAGATAGGATATTACCTAATTGGCTATCATGGACAAACGTCGAGGAGGCACCCCAGATGACCAACGATGGGATGCTCGTGGCGAAAAAACTCGCGGCGACTAGCAAGGGACGAGCTCAGCGGCGACGGAGCATGGTGGTGGCAGGGCGGCACAAGAAGGCTTGTCGGGCACTCGGGATTTCAACCACCCGGGTCGGGAAAAGCTTCAAGACGTTGGCGAGGCTGCTTTAGTACGATGGAAACTCACCCTCGCTGCTAGGACGTCTTTGGATTGCTGCTGTTCACAGAGAAACCTGCAAGAAAAGCAAACGTGGGGGCTCCGCCGGTTGCTCCGCCTGCTCTTGGAGCATCGAAGATTAGCTATAGGTGCCAGGACAGTGGAGTTCGTCAGGATAACCTGCAATGAAAGAACAGATCTTGGCAAAGGGCTGGTTCACAGCAGATAGGGAAAGGGAATTGAAGAGCTGCTGCAGCGATGGAGACGGCGTGGAGAGGCCAAAGAAACGTCAGAGTGATCTCTGGTTGCCGCAGGAAGGATTGGTAGGTGCTGAATCGCCGCCGGAATTTCCCTGGAGTCGCTGGGAGTGTCGGTAAGAGCTGCCGGAAGCGAAGTGCAGGAGGCTCGGACCCTTGCTGGATCGACTACGGGAGGTGATCGCGGGGGCTGGAGATTCATCGCCCCGAACTGGGAGATCCTGAGATGCAGCAACACTGGTTGTGCAAGTAAGGAGTTGCAAGAGGAAAAGCGGTGCTCTCCTTGTTTCGAATTAATTCAAGTTGAAGTGGAATAAATAAGTGCGACCTTGACGTTCTAATAATTAGTTTGGTTTAACATAATAGTAATTTTAGTTTGAAACTATTATCAAATGATTAACTATGTTTGCTCTTTCTTTAATTTCAGACAGTTGGAATTTAGAGCAATAATATTTCATGAATGATTAAGGACTGAAGTTCTATAATTTAGGTTTTTATGTTATGTCTTTTGAACTTGGTTAGAGCAATTAAATATTAAATTATACCTTCATCTAACTGCTTAAACTTTTAGAATGGTCTCGTCAAATCTCACGTGGTATCAAAGTTATAGGTCTTAAGTTTGAATCTACCCCCATTTTCCTCCTCGATTAAATATATCCATGCTTAATACTAGGCAAAAAGACCAAATTAAGCATGAGGGAGAGTGTTAGCGATTAAATATGTCCATGCTTAGTATTAGGCAAAAAGACTAGACTAGGTGTATGAGGGAGTGTTGAGTAATTAAATATTAAACATTATCTTCATATACCAAATTAAGCTTTTAGAACGGTTGGTTATGGTCCACCAAATCTCACAAAACTTTTTATTGTTTATTTTATTTTACGTGTCCATCTTTTGTGAATTATTTGTATTGATAAATGGAAAACTTTCATTTTTATTATTAAGTTCACTTTCATTTTTCTTAACTAAAAATAAAACAGAGAGAGAAAGAGAGAGAGAGAGAGAGAGAGAGAGAGAGAGAATGAAATTGGCAGTTTTCCGAGTATCCAAGAATCAATCCTAAAACTTGTGTAGTTAAATAGATTCAAATTTCAGGGTATGTATGGAAGGCTCCAAGTTTAAAAAAAAAATGAGGAATAGTTCCAAGGTTTCGGGTTCTAATTGGACTTCTTCATGAAGGTATGTCATTGTTTGGGATATATGCATGAGAAGTTCCAAAACTGGTCATCAAAGTATAATTGAAACATAAAACTTACAAAAAGTACAATCTCTAAAACATGTCTAATTAGTACAATCGAGTCATTCCGTTAACTCTATCAAACATGACTAACAGATAATACTAATAGAAAATATTGATGTGATTTTTTTAAATATTTTCTCTCCTATATCATGATGAAGTGGCTAAAATATTAAACATAAAGTTAAAATGACGTCATTTTGGTCTAAATAAGTTTTTAATACAAATTTTATTTAAATTAAAAAGTAAGCTAAAAAAATTTAAGATAAAAGGAAAGTGGGTGAGAACCAACAGCCAAGGCTGCAAGCCCTCGCCTTCACTGCCTAACCCTCATTGCTCCTTCACGGCAATGGTGGATGTAGCGGCGGCAAGGGCTCTAGTTCTTACCCTCTTTTCCTTTTTCTTTCAATTTTTTAAATGTAGCATATTTTAAATTTAACTTGAATAAAATTCTATTAAGAACATGATTTGCATCAAAATGAGTCATTCGTAGGACAAAAAAATTATTTAAAAAGTCACTCAACATATTATATCAATTATGTTAGACAAAATTAACGAAAGAACTCGATTAATAAGTTTTAAAACTTTCAGTGCGTTTTTGTCTCCAATTTGTGTTTTCCTCTCTTTCTAGGTATTGTCGTCTTTTCTCTGAACTTACTCCTCTATTGTCTTTAATGAATGTCAACTCCTTTTATGCGTGAGAAGTCTGAACCTCCAAGGAAGACCACATATCTTTCTCTTTCCTGTAGTATGTTTCTTTCCTCCCTTGCAGACTTCGGCTTGAAGTACATTTCCCTCTTGACTTCACACGCACAAGCCGTGAATGAGCATGGCTAAATCCATTATTTCATTAGTTTTTAATCATGTGCCCATTATTATTTCCTGGCCAATAAGCCACTTTTGGGATTCGAATAAAATTTTTACGAAATACTTATATTTCACTTTAGGTATTCGAAAAGAGTTTTTACGAAATACTCGAAATTTACTTCAAGTACCATGCTCTATGCCCCAGACTCTTCCCAATTCTGAGTTGGGGTACGTTATCGCGATTAGGACCCTAAGCCTTTTCAAGGAGTCGCCACAAAACATCTCTAGGTTGATTGAGAATTTAAAAGCGTAGGTGTCGGGGTAATCCTAGGGACCAACTCCTCTCTGAAAAGTAATCTAAGTTCGGAAGTCACATATTTGGTTTAAGTTCTATCATGCGTTATTATACGATTTCCTAATTTTCATTTACATATACACATGTTTTGGGATTTGGGGACATGAAAATTAATGACTCCCGCCCTCAGGTGAAATAGCCGCATCATGGAGCGAGCGAGCGAGCGACGACTTCACTCCCTCGTGCCGTGTGTGATTGTTGTCATTTCCAAATGCAATGCAGTCAAGGCAAAATCTAATGGATGAATCAAATCCATATCAATCAGACATTCCAATTTACCTTTCAAGCAAAGCAAGATGAATCTAGTCTAGATAGCATGCACAAGATATACGCCTCCTGTATATTTTAAGCTCAATGGGGAATCCAATCCCAACATGCAAACAAACAAAAACACCCAATATATATCAAGACAACGAGAACACATCCAGCCAACATGTATAGAGAAAAATTGCCAAAAAAGTCATAAATCTATTATAAGTGTGTCAATTCAATCATAAACATTTTTCTTTCTATCAATTGAGTCCAAAACTTTTTACATTTGTTCCAATTCAGTTTATTCGGCCAATTTGACTAGAAATCAATGGCAATTGTTCTATGTGGTGAAAACTTTTTACATTTGTCCCAATTCAGTTTATCTGGCCAATTTGACTAGAAATCATGACTTGAATGGCAATTGTCCTATTGGTAAAAACTTTTTACATTTGTCCCAATTCAGTTTATCGGGTCAATTTGACTACAAATCATGATATGGATGGCAATTGTCCTATGTGGTACAATCGATACTGACTTGGACAATTTTAAATAATATTCTTTCATTTATTTGTTTGCTTTTATTCTTTTCTTTGTCCCTTTTTTCTTGTCTCTCTTTTTCTTTTCTCTCCCCTTCCTTCTTACTCTAGTCAATCATCGGACCTCAACGATTTCAAAATAATCCCTGTATAAAATTGAAAGAGCAAAACATCAAGGACAATCTCAAATCCCAAATTCTATTTCAATATTAACGTGCATTATCTAATGACATACAAGTCTCATAATAGTGTGCGATTTTGATGTATCAGCATGCATAACAAGCAATCTTACTTCATGTAATTCCTGCCACGACCATGAGTACTATGAAATGAACATGTAATTTCAAGGTAGAGTGTGAGTAAAAACTTCGCATACCATGCATTTTCCACTTATCAATGTATAGAAAACATTCAAGATGTGCAAAAATCAAATCCAATCATATTCAGATAAGGTACAGAGCATGCAAGATTCATAATTTCCATCATGGCCAAAGGTATCAACATCATGCATTTACCGCCTCTAATCACAAATATGGACATTCATTCCTACACCTCCTTGCAAGGTAGAGGTTAGCAAACACGGCTTCCCTGGTAACTCTCGTATGCAAGACCATTTAACTTGGGAATTAGCAATGTATCTCGAGTTCCACGCCATATTTTAATATGAAAGAATATTGACCCGGCTTACCAGATGAAGATACTTAGCTCTTCGGCTTCTTGTAAAGCGTGTACCCGTATGCAGCGTTGATTTTACTGACGTTTCATCCAAAGTGATATATATACAGACTTCCAGAGTTGATGCGGTATATTGGGGTATCAGTGTTTCAAGATCGAGAATTGGGGATCGGCTATTCAAGCCTCGTAAGTTGTGTCAAATTATAGTTGAGTTAGGGCCACTTGAACAGGTCTAAACCCTAGATTTAACTGGTTCATAGCCCCGTATGATATTTTATGGACCTCTAAGTAGACATACTTCAGTGTTCGCGCCTTTGGCTTATAATGAACAAAGTGAAACATGACGTTTTGACTACCTCTAAGGTTTCTATATGAAGCACAGCTGATTTTGTGACATCCATGGTCTAGACCCCCTATCTCAGTCAAAAGTGGTCTAAGGATCAATACGCTGATAATGGGGATCGGCCACGAATCATTCCAAAGATCAGTTATGGACCAATTAGCTCGATCAAGAAAGGCGACTAAGGATTGGTTATATTCAATCGAAGTATTGTCCATGGTTTGGCCACGGAATCAACAGTAAATCGATTCACTAACCACATAAGTTAATCAGAATATTCAACCAAGAATAGGTTGCTTGACCGTGAGGATCGATCATGGAACGATCACACACTGTCGCAAATCGATCAGTGGATAGTTATGGACCGATTCCACATGATCATTGTACTAGCTGTGAATGACCATGAACCGATTCCATGCAGTTGTGTACCAAGTCGAATCAATTGATTTATCATTGCCACATGACAATCAAGGACTAACCATGGATCGACTATACTCAAACATGGATTGATTCTAAACCTACTATGGATTGTTGCGTAGGACAAGGACAGGCTACAAGTCTAGTCCTAAACTCGGTTAGTAGGGCCAAGAACTAGCCCTGGGCCTAGCCAATCTTAGCCATGTGCTAGTTCAAGTAAAACATTGTCCTAGTTTCACTAATCAAGCTCAATTATGTTCGGCCTCGTCTAATTGTGAATTAGCCATAAACCTAGGTCTAGATAAGGTAGTCGATCATAGATGAATACAAGAAATTCCCATCCAATGAGGTGGCGCTTCAATTTAGCTTCTTTCTCATGAATGCATTAATTACTTATAAAAGTTAGTTAACTAATGAAGGGAAGACTCACCCACCAAGTGGCAAGAAGGGAACTTGTTCTTGAAGGCATTAGCGTTCTTAGAAGTGAGTTAATGATAGAAAGGATGAGTCACATGCCCACCTTGGAGAACAAGTAGCCCTAAACACAAGTTGTCTTGATGACTAAGTCAAGTCATTAATGATTTTGGAAGTTAGTCATTTAATACAAGGGGGTAATTCACAAGCTTATGTGTCCCTAAAAGCTTACACCATAATTACACTATATCTGGAAGACAAGTTTTGCTCAACCATAAATACTTGATGACCCATGACCTAAGGGAATTAATGACTAGTGATCTTGCAAGACGATGATGATTATATCTTGAGCATTTAATAAAAGCATGAGTGGTCCACTTAGATGGCATGCTAAGGATAGGATAATGATCGCTAGAAAATTGGTTTGGAGAGCAAGTTAAGCTTAGTCATACTGAGCTTCATGGATCAATAAGAAGAGAACACAAATTGTCCAAAATCATTTGCTAAAAATCATAGGGTGCCACATCTTCAAATAGGCTTGCTACAAAAAGGGATCTCATTGGGCCATATATAAAGGTCATTTAACGAGGATTGGCCTATAAATAGAAGAACCAACCCTTCATTTACACATACTTAGCTCACTCCATCCTTTCCTCTCCTATTGCATGCTTCCCTCTCCCTCTCGGCCACACTTACCGCCACCCTCACTGTTCAACCATTCCTTGTGTTGCGGAATATGGACAAGAAAATCAGATAAAATAGTCAGAATGAAGGAAATGAAATCGGACATCGGATTTATGTGGTTTAGTCAAAATATCAGAACCCACATCCATAGGGAAAGCAGTACGGAATTCCACTATAGAAGCAAGCGATACATCGGAGATTACAATCACTTGAGTACTTAAACACACTCTTAGTGTTTCCTAGTCCCAAATTACACCCAAATAACTCACACAGTATTTAGCCCATCATGATTCCTAGTGAAACATCACTCAAAGAATTAAACAAATTCTACTCACAAGAATTTAACTGACTAAAATACTTGGGTATAATTTACAATAAGAAAACCCCTCACATAAGAGAATTCTCCGCACTCTTCCACAGTCTCAAAGCTCTCTCTCTCGGCCACCGAAACTTGGCTCGGCGTGCTCTTCTCCATTGGACGTCTCTCTCTTTTATAGTACAAAAGAGACTCTCCATCATTTATTGCAACATGCTAAAAGTCTTCTTCAGAGAAAGAAAAGACAAAGGAAGCCCACCATAATTTATGGGCATGCATGCATGTGCATGGATAAACGTAGGACCTTCTTTCCTCTTCTTTTTCTTTCTCTCTCAAAGTCAACAATGATGGCTTCGGCATAAGAGAAGAAAGGGAACACCCATCCTTGCATGCAAGTGGGTCACCGTCCACTTTCCTCCATTCAAAAGTTCAACCTGCGGAGATGAGTAGAAGACAACAAAGGAAGCCACACACAATTAGCCTCTTCACACTTGTGGCTCATAGATGAAATCTGCATGCAATCCTCTTCTGAAAATTTCGGCTGATAAGTTCACACGCACTACTTTTTGACTCACACGTGGTCGACTTCACATATTCTCGTTAGTTTGATTTCATTCAACGAGTTCAAACTCAAGACATATTTTCAACAATCTCTATCTTGACTCGACGTTTGAGCCAAGTCATAATCGCTTCAGTGGATACCTCGCTACTACTCTCCCATAGCCCTAACAGGCTCAACCGCCACAGAATACTTCCAAGTTCAAGCTGCCCTTGAACTTTCCCATAACCGTGGACCTCATCAAGACGCCAACTCCACCTACATAATTAGCTACTCCACAAGGATTTTCTGACATAACCTCTTGCATCACAGATAAAGCAAATCCATCATTGCTTCCATATCTAACAAAAGGTCAAACATGCACCTTGTTAAATTCAGCAGCTACAACAATCGTTGGCTCTATTGGCTCCACCTCACTACAAGCATCATCCGTGTTGATTATTCTGCTAGTACCCGCTACCTCAGGAGTTTCTAGTTGCAACTCCACCTTGAGCTGAACATCGTCTAAATCCGTATTAACACTGCCACAAACACTCCTAGCAAGAAGTATTGGAGACTTGTCAATAGTAACTTCTCTACTGTCAATAGGTGAATTTATATCCAAGCACCACAACTTTTCACCCCACTCACTTTGTGCATAGCCATAGAATATGCATCTTGCCCTCCCATCGAGTTTACCATCACTCACTCGAAAATAACACGGGCAACCAAATATTATAAAAATAGAATAACCAGCAACATTACCTGATCACACTTCTTTAGGAGTCCGTCATTCAATAGCAGTTGATGGGGATCTATTCACCAGGTAGCTTACCGTACGATCAGTTAAGATTCTCCTAGCAATACTAGCACTAGAGATCATTTCACGGGCCGTCTCTAGTAATATTATGCTTATCAACTCTGCAAATTGTTGTGGTTTACTGGCACTAGTGCGGTGTTTCACCGTGCCATCTTTCATGCAGAATTTATTTGCTAGCTCCAAGCAGAACTCCATGCTATTGTCAGTCTACACATGCTTGATCGACTTACCAGTCTCTGTTTCGATCAAAACTCTCAATCACGTGATCCTGACACCAACATCAAACTTGTGCATCAACACAAACACTCAGGTCTTCCTCGAGTAGTCAAAAGACTCTCAAACAAATGCATCCAACGTCTCCGAGGTGAAACCTGTCACTGTCTCACCTTGACGTTTATACAAGCCTCCATGCTTGATTCCTTTCATTATCACCAGAGCACATCCAACAACCTTCAGAACTCCACATTCTGAAGAATACCTACAATCAATTGAATCTAGGGCACCCAAGGAAATTAAGTTCTTTTTCAATTCTGGAACATGTCTTACTCCAGTCATTGTCCTCACAATACCATCATGCATTCTGATTTAAATATCACAAACTCCCACAACATCGCACTCAGCGTTGTTTTCTAACTGGACTTTACCACTACCCGTACACTGATAAGTGACAAACCAGTACCTATTTGGTATAACGTGAAATGAATAACCTCCATTATCCATCCGTCAAATGACGAATCCTCAGTGACAGACAAGACACAATCGACACCATCAGAATCATTCTTAGCTAAAGCTGCAACATTATCTGTAAACTCAACTCTAATTCCTTTATCCTTTGCATTTTTCAGCTTAAAACAACCTCTTCTACGATGCCCACTATTGGCACAATTCCAACAGACAACTCTACTAGTCCTAGATTGACTACGTCTGTTCATGTTCCTACTAACACGCATGCTAGTTCTTCCTCTACTTTCACTTACTAAAGTAGTATGTAGAGGTTCATGAGATTATTTCCTACGAATGTCTTCACTCAAAATCAAATCGCGAACCTCATCAAACATCAAACTTCTTGACTTAAAGGAATTACTAACAACAGTAACAGTAGTATTCCAACTATCAGGCAATGAGGATAATCGAATCAACGAACGTACCTCATCTTCAAAATTAAATCTCAACTGAACTCAATTGGTTGAAGACCTCATTGAATTCATCAGATAGACCTTATTGATTGCATAGGGTTTCTCGTACATATTTGACAAGGTTTTCCTTAGTCCTGTAGTGGTTTTCTCCTTCACGATGTTAAATGAGATGTTACGAGCCAATGTCAACCGAATAACACTTATCGCTTGTCTATCCAGCAATTCCCCCTCGGCATCCTTCATTGAGTCTGGTTTCTCCCCAGATAAGGGCAAGTGCAAATTTCTATGGTATAGATAATTCAATTTGCATCTTCCATAAAGCAAAATCTTTCCCATCAAATCGGTTGATTCTCACATTTCCTTCTTCTATCATTACCGATTCGCTTCACGTCAGCCAAACTGGGCTCTGATACCACTTGTTGTGGAATATGGACAAGTGAATTGGATAAAATAGTCGGAATGAAGGAAAGAAAATCGGACATCGAATTTACGTGGTTCGGTCTGAATATCGGAACCTATGTCCACAAGGAGAGCATTACGGAATTTCACTATAGAAATAAGTGATACACTGGAAATTACAATCACTCGAGCACTCAAACACACTCTCAGTGTTTCCCAGCCCCAAATTACACCCAAATAACTCACACAGTGTTTAGCCCATCATAATTCCTAGTGAAACCTTACTCAAAGAATTAAACAAATTCTACTCGCAAGAATTTAACTAACTAAAATACTTGGGTATAATTTACAATGAGAAAATCCCTCACATAAGAGAACTCTCTGCACTCTTCTACAGTCTCAAAGCTCTCTCTCTCGGCCACCGAAACTCGGCTCGGCACACTCTTCTCTATTGGACGTCTCTCTCTTTTATAATACAAAAGAGAGTCTTCATCATTTATTACAACATGCTGAAAGTCTTCTTCAGAGAAAGAAAAGACAAAGGAAGCCCACCATGCATGGATAAACGTAGGACCTTTTTTCCTCTTCTTTTTCTTTCTCTCTCAAAGTCAACAATGATGGCTTTGGCAGAAAAGAAGAAAGGGAACACCCACTTGCATGCAAGTGGGCCACCATCCACTTTCCTCCATTCAAAAGTCCAACCTACAGAGATGAGTAGAAGACAACAAAGGAAGCCACACATAATTAGCCTCTTCACATTTGCGGCTCATAGATGAAATCCGCATGCAATCTTCTTCTAACAATTTCGGCTAATCAATTCACACACATTACTTTTTGACTCGCATGTGGTCAACTTCATGTATTCTCGTTAGTCCGATTTCATTCAACAGGCTCAAACTCGAGACATATTTCCCTAATTCATCAAGTGTAAGTAAAATCCCCAACCTCTAGTTAGGGCAATGTGCTGCGTTGTTGGATTGGTTTCCTTATGATTTGCATGCATGAATCACAATCATGCCCTCGGTTATGAACAAGTCTCACACAACCTTAGATTAGCATTGAGGTGTATTGGCTCAAGCTGTGAGTTCCTCAACCTTGTTTTCATTCGGGCTTAGTTGTGTATATATTAATAATGGTTGTATATTTTGTTCATATCTTTGCATGCGTAAGTATCATTACGCTTGAATCACGGATGAGTCTCACTCAGTTTTGGGATTGATGTTAAGGCATGACGGATCTGAGCCTTGCTTAGTCTTGGATCGGTATTAAGGCATGTCGATTTAAGTCTTGCTCACTTCAGTTCGACACTAAGCATGTCGGTTCAAACCACCAGTTCCATGTTGTGCTTGACATATTAGTAGTCATGATGTCTTAGGTTAGGGCACATATACACACTTGCATGAGCATACCTTTGAGCCTTTTTTGTGTTGGCTAAGATAAAAAGATAACGAACTAAATTATGTGATACTTGATGTGTAGTCACATAAAGGAAAGATAAATGACAAATCCTTGAGGGGGATGGTCTAAGAGCACGCCTTGAAGAGGACAATATCGGGTTGGTCCAAGAAAGCCTCTAGCCCAAATGATGTGTTACATTGCCTTGTTCAAGAAAACGAGAAGCCCCTCAGAGTATGGAATGCCCAATGAATTCCAAATGCCCAACCTAAAGCTGGAAGCCCCTAAGAGTATGGAATACTCGATGGATTCTAAATGCCCAGCCTAAAGCTAAAAGCTTGTGAAAGTATGGGAAGAATCATCTAAGATGATTAATGAACTTTTTTGCACATTGATATGTGTTGATGATTTATTTATTGACAAGCCGAAGGTAAATCATGCCTTGACAGTAAGCCGGAAATAATGATATGCATATAGTCAAGGCAAAGCAATAGAATTGCTATTGATATGTCATCGATAATGTGGTGCAAGTGTTGTCCGCATGCTAGAATCAATGACAAGAGGCTCTCTTAACTCAGGTTTAGGGGTTTTGCTTATCGAGTCATCAACTCACTCCGTTATCTTTTCAAACTTATAGGTATGGACATCTCACCTCCTCTTCATTTTTATGTATCGATTTTGGAGTTGCAGCCACATTAGAGGAGTTAGGGATCCCCCAATAGGAGGATGATGTAAATAAGAAAGTGCTCTTAGAAAAGGACTATGTAAATGTACTGATGCAATATAGAAGTAGTGTGTTCTGTATAATGTTTTCCTAACTGCTTGTTTGTTGTGTTGTCTAAGTGTTCATTGTTGTTCACGCTTCCGCATACTTATAGGAACAAGATGAGAGTGAAAAGGGAATTGGGTCGACAACGTGCTTGGGATGTCGCATCAATAAGCTCCATCAGTTTGTTATAGATTTGTTTAGATAAAAATTGATAGCATGAGAAACCAAACAAGTAGAGATCACGTGTATTGGGCATCCTAGAATGAGAAGAACAAGAGATCATAATACCCCTAGAATTATTGGCCGTACCAAGCTTTTCAAGAACACTTTGTATGACCATGATAGATTATTGCTGTAAATTTGGTCCTGCTGAGATGCCTTTCTATATAAAACACGATTCCAACTTTACGAGAGTGCGCAACTCAACATTTGTAGAATTTACAATTCTCGAACCTAATTCTACAGTCTTGAAGATGAAGTAGAGCGCCGATGTTTCTTGGACAATATCTTCGTCTCAGCTGCTTGGCATCTCGTAAGCACGCATGGCGATCCGAATGAGTGAATATCCCATCGCATGCTCCGTGGCCATGGCAGGTATGAACCCAGAATTCCTTTCTCGTGACATAATAACTGAAGAAGCCGGAGTTCGATGTCCGGTCGACTATGTCATGAAGGAGATCATCGACCGAATTATTGTACCCCCACGTCGTACCGGTGTATCCGTTGCAGAATTTTTGTGCACCAACATTACATCGGGAGTGCAATCAGTGCGAGTGCAATCTTGTGGAATGTAAGAAGCCATGCATCTCTTGCGTCCTCCTCTTGTGACTACTCATCCTATGTTGCTCCTTATGTAAAGAGGGGCAATGTCCCAGGAAAGCATGCTGCTCATCGGTTTCTCCACTCTTTTTCACATGCGTTTTCTTCTTTTTCCTTTCCTATCTATGTTCAGCAACTTCAGTTATAGAAGTCATCCACACGGAATAATGTAATAGACAATGAAGATACAGAAAAAACCCTAAACTTTACCTATTGTGATATATTTATTCCAAATTATTTTTGTGATACTAAAAACCCTAAATGTTGTACTTATGTAATGCATTTATCTGAAACTTATATAATGTGACATTAACCTCGAACTTTTTTTTTATATATAAAAAATCCCAAACTTATATCCATGTGATATATTTACGCCTAAACTTTGGTGTCACAAAAAAAAAGTTTGGGTTAAGGGTTAAATGTGTCACATAAATATAAGTTTGAGATTTTTTGTGTCATAAAAAAAATGCTTGAGATAAATGTTTTTACAAGTATAAGTTTAGGATTTTTGGGGTTATAAAAAAAGTTTGAATTTTTTTTTTGACTTTTTACTAATATTTTATGTTATATGAGTAACATCTTGTGCTGTCCCTCTTGTCGCGAATTGGCCATGATCTTACATAACTCTTCTTGTAGCTTTCGATTAAATTCTTGATTAATCACATGGAGTTAGATCCGTTCTCCCTAGGATTGGAGCTTCTTTGGAAGAGGCTGATTGGCACGAAAATCCAACATGCTCTGAACGAATGGTGATTCGTCTTTTAACTTTGTTATCGCCCCCGATTCTCTCTAGCAACGTCGCCACCCCCGCCCTACGACCAAGATACCATAAGAAGTATGCAATTCTCAGACATATCGGGTAGATTTTCCGGGAAAAGTGTTAAAAAAGTCATAAACATTTTACATTTGTGTCAATTTAATCATAAACATTTTGTTAATACCAATTTAGTCATAAAAATTTTCACTTTGTGCCAATTTAGTCATTTCCAACTAATTTTAGCCGAATTTTGCTGATTGAGCGTTAACCGACTGATGTGACACAATCGACGTTGATGTGGGCAACTGCCCTGAGGAAGGAGGAGGAGAAGGGAAAAAAAATTCAAAAATATTAAAATATTATTAAAAGTTGTCCATTTTGGTTGGTACCGAGTGAAAATATTTAGAACTAAATTGTTACAAATACAAAAAATTTAGGACTTTTTTAACACTTTCCCTATATTCGCCTGATTCATAAGTAACTTTTAATCTTGACATGGTCTGCCTTAGGTAGACACATTGCTCACAAGTCGTTACATAGAAGTTCAAAAATATATTTATCTTAAGCTAACCGTCAAAAACAATATAAACTACGATTTTTGTCACGTGACAACTTCTCGAGCGGTGGGTAGAACATTCTGACTTACTTTGTCCAATATGCAGTGGTAGAGTAGTTTACTTACCAACCCGTGTATGACTGAGAGTTAATGACAAAATTGTTCAAAAAAATCCTATCTACAATGGCCAATTTAATTTTAAACCTTTTTTTTAATTTAGCCAATTTAATCCTAACCTTTTTTTACAATTTGTTGATGTACTTTTTTTGATCAATTTTTATTTGTAGTCGCTAATATGAATGTCAACCATTTTATGTGGCATGACTGGTGTTTAATGTAGATAGCATTTGCAATTCTTTAAAAAAATTTCTGATTTTTTTTCTATACTATTTTTCTTCCCAAAGGCTCAATGGGGTTGCCAAGGCTTCAATGATGGCCGGTGACCCTCCCCAACCACAGGTGAGGGCCGCAAGACGCTTCACAGCACGTGCCTCTGTGCAAATTGAAAGCGCTGTCATGGGCTTGCCCATTGGCCACGACTGGTGTTTGCACACACACAGCCGAGTCAAGGCTTGGTGACCTTGTTGGCCTCTCATAGAAGTAGAACAGAAAAAAAAAAAAAAAAAAAAAATATATATATATATATATATATATATATATATATATATATATATATATATGAGAAAAGTTATAAAAATTCAGATTTTTTATTAAAAAAAAAAAAAATTATTCACAGGCCAATCATCGATTTTCCAGCCAAAAGTGATTGGAATGGCCAAATTGACAAAAAATAAAAAGTTTAGAATTAAATTGGTTAAATTGGAAGTGTTTATGATAAAACTGGCCACTGTACAATAAATTTGTGGTATTTTTGACAATTGTCCTCAACATTTATATGTTCTCCCGACATAAAACACTTGTAGCTGCGTTCCGTAAGTCGAAAACAACGGCTAACAAATCGTGCTACACGAGCACAAACATAAAGAGAAACAAAACATATAGACATATGCATGTCGCATACTCGTTTGTAATGTTATCCTCAGACAAAGTACTTCATGGACCACAGGGCGTGCTCTGATTAGTGAATTCTACAGTAGTAGTGCCATGCAGCTAGATGTCGCGATTCGGACTGCCAGTTCCTCGCAAGGCACGACTCTCCTGGACGTTAAGCCAGGTGTCTGTACAGTGTTTCTCAGTTTCTGATAGTTATGCTCCCTGCTTTAATTTTCGCAAGGGAACGTTCCTCTGAAAGAATAGATTCTTGGAGCCATCGGGGCTACGGTATCAATCCGTGATCCAAACTGGTTTTATTTTTGCTGGATCGTGTGCAGCTGCATGTGCTGTTGAGCTTTGATCAATCCAGTGAATGGCAAACATAGAAGAGGAAGTTTACACAACCTGTCACTTGAGCTCGAGATTCTGGAATCGTCATGAGAAGTCATCGTCGTGTTCTAAACTACCATCGCATGGTCTTTTCTGTGGCAGCTGATGAGCAAGGGTCAGTTTGTTCCTCGACTGTGCAAGCCCTGTCCCTTTTAGGATGATTTTAAGTGGTCTTCTTTCTGACCCTTGTGAAGTTATGGTTGGTGAAGATCGAACTGCTGCGAGGGAACTGGGACGCGACTGTTGCACCTTTAAACGCTGTGGTTCTAGCCTGGCTTTCTGGTTCATAAGGTGTTTCAGGTCGAGCCTGCTCTCCTCTGTCCTGATCTTTTCGCTAATTGCTGTCTCGATCGGGACAAGCTTCCCATCCACTTGATTTGTAAAGACGAATGAGACCTGCATCGGTATGAACATTTGAGCACTGTAAAACTGGGAATGGATTCGGAGTACATTTAATAACAACAGAAACTTAGAAAATGGATAGATCTATGCTACCTCAAACTCACAGGCATTTAAAATCCTACCTCAACAGAGATGATCAATCATCTTGTTATCCATCAGATAATCACCAATTCCATTTTTTATCCGCAAAGTGAGTGAAAAGGATCATTTAGTAATTGCATGATTGTCTATTCAATTAGGTGGGAGAAACAGGAGCTGGGAATGGGGGGTCGAGAATTATAAATCAAAGTGATCAAATGCTTAAACAGTCAAGAATGGCAAGATAGGACATAATAATTACTTCTTGTTTCCTAGATGTTTTACCATATGCATATCCTTGATTTCCTTTAATTGCAGGAATAATCTTCACAACAATGATAGAGCACTTGGACTGAATAAACAATTGATTTCATCTTATCCTCGTACACAATCAGCAAGCAACGGGAACATATCCTCACCAGATAGATCTCTAAACAATCTCATTTTAAAAGGCAAGGAAAACCAGTAACTGATGACCAAGTTCTTCTCCAGTGAATTATATTTCATTCGATGATTGAATTTGCTAGATCTCTTATTCTCACATGATACTTCACAATCTTTTAGACTAAACCCATCCCACAATCATATGTGAAAGTGAGAATCTTGAGTATATGTGCAAATAGGAAGCATCAGACCTCATCACCAGCTGAAGCTTGGAAGAGAATATCTGGTACTGATGTAGCCGAAAAATGATGGCCCCAACTGCCTAAGTCCTCTTCCTTCGGCGTCCCTATCTGATCACAACCAGTAATAAACTCAGATGCCTAGAAACATTATTAAGTATAGTAAAAAGGCTGATTGTTGACTAACCTGTTTTTCTGAGGCCTTTAACTTATGCAAGCATCCAGCTATTTCTGCAAATGAACCTATGTCAGAAGTATCTGTCGAAGAGGCACTTTGATCCAATGCACTATCTCTTGTGTCACCAGTGGTTTCAGTGTCATCAATGTGCTGGCAACGAATACAGTTCATCTTTTCATGAATCTCAGACCTAGAAAAATACAGAACGATTCAACTTATGGAATAGAAGTATATATTTTCTACTAGTGCAAGGGAACGCATACCAGCAAGTGACAAACAAGGCAAAATATATGGCGCAGAAGTTGATTCTTTTAATAAAACAGAAAAGCCCCAAAAATTAAGATTCCATGCTTCCTTGAGCATACTGCTTCTGGTTGCTTGAAGTTTCTACCATCACATAGGGTCATGCATATTGACAAGAAAAGATTTGCTGATGCACCGAAAGAGGTTAAGGGGACAAACCCAAACATCAGGATGCTCCATTTAAACTGGCTATCACATGCAAGCAAGATGTCTACAACTGGAAAACCTACCAATTACTTTTTGAAGTTGCTCTTCTTTATTAAACATTTCCAGTTTACCAGATGGCCTAATTTCAAAACAAAAGTAGGAGAAAGAATCTTCATTGGTTTTATCAACGCTCAGAAAATTGTCACTGAAGGATGGAAGCTTATCTCTAAGTTGAATATCTCATAGAGTTTGTGGCAGCAGGACAGGGTTCAGTAGGAGGTACCAGACAAATTCAATCTAGGAAGCGATGAGGATTCTGAAATAGATCATTCATCTAGATAATTGAATAAGCAGTGAAGCTGCTAAAGTTGTCTAGAGCAAGTGATGCCCATCCTCACACTTCTTAAACCAACAGCAAGGAAGTTGAGAGAACTCAATGGATTATGTTAATTGTTCTGAACAAGGGGATTGCTAAAGGCTACTAGCTACTGGCTTGATTAGAAACTTAGTACTGCATTTGCATGGATAGAAACAGATCAACATCTTGACAAATTAAGTGACATTCAATTGTCATGGTGGTTTCCGGAGCTAAAGAGCCATGCCTTGCCGCGGAGGAGCTCTTGCAATTATTGGGATTCCCGACAAGACTCCTTCTAGAACTTTCTGAGGGCGGGCGATACAGTTATTATGACAAATTCTAGAAGTCTCTAGCCATTAATGTTGGTAGTTGGTAGCTGTCATTACGGTCGGTAGGTTTGGCAATGCCACCTCATCCACCAGATGAATTCTCAATCAACGGATGACTTTCTCCTCTCTCTAGAGACTTTCTCTCTCTATAATCTATGATCCGGGTAAAGTTTCTATGATCCGGGTAAAGCGAGCGAGTGTGCCATCGATCGAGCAAGGCTTGGCTAGGTGATCCAAAAGAGCCTGAGTCGTTGCACGGTCACGATCCCAATCGATCGGCCCGTGACACTATCTTGTAAGGTTGCATCCTCCCAAGAATATGATTTCATGAGTTTCAAGGCAGGATGTTCTATATAAAATACAAAAATATACTTAACCATTTTCAACTTTGACATTTTACCTTCATCAGCCATGTCTTAGTTATGCAATAAAACCCAAGTTGCACTAAGTTCCTATCACAGCAGTAGCCGAGGAAAACAAAGTCTCCAGAAACTAAAGCAATCTAAATTAGTTCAACATTATAACATATATCCAACTTCAAGACCTACCTTCTCGAAGTTGCTCTTCTTTATAAGATATTTCCAGCTTTCCACATAAGCAATCTAAATTAGCTCTGTTCTCAATAAAATGGACATTGCACTGGTTTCATCAGTGCATAAGCTATGTCACCGCCTACTGAAGCAGATGCTTTTTGACAGGTTCAAATTTAGCAGGAGGTACTAGTATTACAATCTCGGAGTGGATCAGGTATTATGAGATGGATCATTTGTCTAGAAGATTGAATCAAAAGTGAAGCTGACCAAAGTTGATTCCCACCCTCACACTTCTTACGCTAACATGCCAAGAGTGGAGTTAGCGAATTGTGTCAATTGTTCTGAGCCCAATAGGTGAGGGCCACTAGTTGCTAGCATGATTAAAAACTTAATAGTGTATTGTATTTGCATATTTGCATGGCTAGAGAGAGATGAACACCTTGATAGAATTAGGTGACTAGCTTTACTGCACTAATTGAATCTCATAAATTTAAGGCCAGCATAGTCTGAATTAAACTGCAAATATAGACGAGAGTAAGCTTTACAGAATTTTGAAGTTTTATGTTTTTCCAGCATGTCCCACCTATGCAATCAAAACCATGATGAATAAGCCATGCAGAAAATGTTTTTGGATTCAACACAATAAATCAGTGACAAGTAGATGACTGAAAATAAACCCCAAACTCTTTTGAATTTAAATTTCAAAACAGTCAAATGGTGCAGACCTCCACATTGCACTCTAGTTTGCTAATTTGAATAAAGTGCCTACTCTTGTAAATGACTACGGGAAGCCATGGATATGGGGAAAAAAAAACTTGAGTACCTTGACTTTTCATGAAATGTGAATAGATCACGCAGTTCTTCCGTTGAAAGACAATTACCCTGCATTTCTAACTCTCCATTACCATCATTAAATTGGGAAAAAAAAAAAAAAAGAGTATGCTATGATAAACATCAGAAAGTAGCATCACTCTGTACCTCCGCTGCAAGTGTACTAGTCTCCTGTTGAATAACTTTTTGAAGACCTTCTTTTGATATCTGACGTTGATATACCTACAGATGTTAAAAAGCCTATTAAACTGCATCTAAAAAAATGGAACTTTCGAAGACTGTAATACTTAAAAAAACATAAACAGTATTAGCAGAGAATCCAGATTGATTCATATCGAACCTTTTCTTCAATTGTTCCAGCGCTTAAAAACCTGTAAATGTATACTCTCTTTTTCTGTCCATCCCTCCATACTCTGGCAGCAGCCTGATTGTCAAGACAAATGGACAATTGGCACAATCAAGATATCTTCCTAGGCAATTTGCGCCGTAAAGCCATTCTCATACATGAGAAGTGAGGTTCGAATGATTACTTGCTTGTCATTGGCTGGGTTCCAATCTGGATCAAATAAGACCAGGCGATTACCTCCAATCAAATTGAGCCCACAGCCACCAGCCTTGCTGCTTAAGAGGAATACAAACTCATCCTGGAAATTATCAGCTAAGGGTGATTAGAATGAAGCCCATTTCACTAGAGAAGGAACTTTAAGAACAAAGACCAACCTATCTTGACTACTGCTTGATCAATAACTTTATACCTTTGATGGGTCATTGAAACGATTGACTAACTTTTGCCTTTTGCTGATTGTTGTGGTTCCATCAAGCCTCAGATATGGATATCTTCTTTCACGACACAATTGGGCAAAAAGATCCAATGTCTGGTAAGTTGCAAACAGTAAGACAGATAATTGCTTCAGTGACTTGTGCTTTTGAAAAAAAAAAATTAATCAACTAAAATATAATCAGACTGCAGAAGTAAAACAGGTTCTAGATGCACAAGAGAAGCCTTGCTCTGAAGCCCCTCTGAAATATTCCCTGGACTGAATTGTAGTTCCCAATGCTCATTTAAGTTATTGAGAATGGTCACTAATTTCAAATTACTTCCCACTTTCAAATTGATTAACATGATCAAAGTGTCTAAAAAGATGATCAGAATGAATGATTACAAGCAGAAAATTCCCATACAATATCATAGTGAACTTTCGTTAAGCGGCAACATCATATATCCTACAGAACACAATGGCAATGCAGTAACCATTGCACTCTCTTTCTTTTTTTCTCCACAAAATTGCATTACTTCAAAGGTTGATAACAACGGTAAATATCACAGAATCAATGCAGAATCAAAGGATTGCGAAAATCTTCCTTGTCAATGATAAACTACAAAGAAAGAGAAGAACTAAAATTTGTGGACAAAAAGTTTAGGATCTCATAGGGAGCTGAAATGAGACTACTAAGCTTTGCCACTTCACTGAAACTTGATACCCTATTATGGAACAAAATAACTTGAAAACCATCAAACCTACTGAGAGTGGATAGGAACGTTAAAATGGATAGTGTTCTTGCAATGACAGACAAATTATGTATCCGAAAGCGAATAATGCAATGCGTATGCTCACTCTGTTAACAGCAAACTTTCATAATGAATGGTAAAATAAGCATTTGCTACCAATTAGCAACATATGCTGGCAATGTCAGTGACAAGTGTATCATGAATGACGATTTATTTACAAGCTAGATTACGCACTAAAAGGTGGTAAGAAGTTCAAATTGTATTCAATAGCATTCAATTACTTCATTATTATGAAAACAACCTGCGTATAGTTTGAGACAAGGACAATGCGATCATCTGTCCGTTGACGAAGATGGGCCAGCAACCTGGCCAAGACATGCATTTTCCCTGAGAGTTCAACCCAGGCCCCATCACCCCCACTCCAGGATCCAGACCTACAAAAAATTAATGATAAAATCCTTCAGAAACATGATATTGTGACACTATGCAAAATCCAAAGGTGCAATAGAAGTGCCAACCTTCCTGAGAACATCTCTGACGGGAAAAATCGTACACAATCTTCAAACCCTGAAGTTCCGGGACTTCCACTTTTGACAGTATCATAGATTAGCTACAGAAGAAAAGTTTCATGAAAAGAGATTTAATACTGCAGAGGATGCTTAAAATAAAAAGGCCAAGAGGTACAAGAGGTGGAGGATGAAGCAGATCATCTCAAAAGGCCTAAATACAGGTATGCGGAAAAATCTGAAGTGCTGACACATAACAAGAATTAAGATGCATTGGATTATGTAAAAGCTGTCCTTATGATGGTACGGCAACCAAAAAGCTGCCGCAATTGATTCATCAGAGTGTGCATCCATGTGCATTTCAAATTGGACTTTGAGCAGATACAAAAAATGGAAGAGGCCAGGGAAAGTCTCAAGCAAAGACATTCGGATGGTATGAATGTCGTACTTTTGGGTGATTGCACAGCTTCTTGAGAGCTGTGATGTAAGCAAGAATTTTCGATTGCTTCATTTCTTCGGTGATTGCTCGTTTAACCTGCATTTGAGGGCAACACAACAGGATGAGAACTTTTGATACAGCTAATGCATTAACCACAAAATGAGATTGGAAAGCATATATCCATACATTTTTGGAATGTATGAAATGGTTATAAAGATCTGTTTGAAGTGGAGATAACTTGCAACAAACAACTTCTATTATCTGAAAGAGAAAAAAGAGGTCAAAGTCACAGAACTATGATGAGTTAATATAATAACGAGCAGGAAATACCTGAAAACCAATCAAAAAGTTAATAGTGTAATTTTTAACCCTTCAATAAGAAATGATATTGGTATAGTCTACTTTTTCCTGGAACAGAAAGGCAGTTTCATCTCTGCTGTTGCTCATCTTTTTGTGCAACAAAATATCAAACTGTTGTGTCAACAAAATAAATTTCTCTTCTATCAGGAAGCCAAAAATTCTGTCCCCGTACAGGGACAGGGTATTGTAAGCCAGGGAGATATACATCAGTCAGAAAGGATGAAGCAACAGTAGAGACTCAGAGTTCAAATGAGCTTGTCTAATTCAAACTAATTATCCAGTAAATCATGAGGCAATGAAAACACTGAGAAAGTAGATAAATAACCAGAATCTCTCATGGTTCACCATTAAAGAGACAAACCTTCGGTGGGAGGTGATTTGATAGAAGAGCATTTGTCCTCCTTAGTATGAACTGAACAAACATAAACCATTCAAAGCTGAGGTCAATTTCCAATTCAATGACACCCATTACATGCAGATTTTTAACCTTGTGAGAAACCAATCATAGAACTAATATGAGAAAAGATGATGAATGTCAGGATTGTATGACTATATAGGACTAGTTAGTAAACCAGATTGCAAATAATGATAAATTCCTGGATTGTCTGCTAGCGCAACAATATACCTGATTTACTATGGCACTGAGCTCTGCAGAGCGCTCACATCCTAGATTTTTCTCCTCTTCACTGGCAGTAGGTTCTCTTCCACAGATAATTGGCGCCTTTGCAAGTCATGTGACAGGTTCACCAAAATAAGCAGATAATTAGAAATTGAAAAACACAGAGATGGAGGTAACCACAAAAGGTTTCTTTAATCGCCAGTGAATTTGTACAGCGACAATATATCCTAGTGCATGAGTATTAGGTTGCATGACTACCTTTCTAAGTGAAATCATCTTGATTTTACAATCAAGAAACGAAAAGATTTCCATCTGACAATGACTAGCTTGCAGGCGTTCTAATCTTAAGTGATTCATACAAAATAACAAAGCTTCCCTATGACTCAACTGCCTTTTTTATTTAATATGGTTCAGTTGGCGCATCACCTGGGGTTTATTTTAACCATGGTGAACCACAAAACCAAGGTGATGCTCTTAAACCATCAGCCCACAACTCATCTTGATGAGAGAGATCGTTAATGTAGCACCATTACGCATAAGATTGTCAATGAAATAGAAGATTAATTACATGAATATCACATCTTTCTTTCTGTGCATTTTGTCTTATAATTATCTTGACTCCAACATTATAACAGATGCCAAAAGCGTGTGCCATTAAAGCAATTGACTCACCTCGTAGTAACGTCGGAAGTATGCAATTTCACCCAAGATTCCAGGATTTGTGAAATTAACCATGGCAAAGAACTCTTCCAAGTCATTCTGAGTAACAACAAAAGTTATAAAGCTAATTAACAAGAGAGAGAGAGAGAGAGAGAGAATGATCAATAAAAAGACACATATTACATTTGAAGCAGAAGCAAACACTTTGATACCCAGAAGTGGAAAATGGTAATCAGAAACAAAACTTCTTACCTGCATTGGGGTCCCTGACAACAAAATGCGACGTCTACAAGAGAGAGCAGCCAAAGCCTAGCACGTTTAACAATGATGTCAAAGAAGGAACAATCACAGACATCAACCAATGCAGGAGCATATCTGGTAAGCATATCTTACCCGATTTGTCAATGTTTGGTCATTTTTTAGTCTATGAGCCTCATCACAAATGAGGAGTTCACAGGATTCACTGTGGCTAAATTTTGATGAATGCATCCGGAATGTCTCATATGAAACAATAAGAACCTGCGCAAGGGAATTTGAATTTAGTGAAAATATCCTAAGACATGAAAACTGAATAACAAATTTACCTGTAGAGAACTATGGGGACTTGTAAAACGATCAATTCCAGAAATGACATCATCTCGGGTGCTTTCACAAAGAGCAATAAGCTGGATTCTCTCTCCCAGCCACTTACTAATTTCTGCTTCCCAATTACTCACAAGACTAGTGGGAGTGACAATGATGGCTTTCTTAACCATTGGCTTTCCATCAAATCCTTGACGGAGCAGTGTGTACAGTAAAGTGATTGACTGTAACGTCTTTCCTAAACTGCAAAGGTACAACAAAAAACACAAATTTTGAGATGTATCTGAACAAAGAGGACATAGAACAATGTCAAGACACACAAAGTGACATCATTGCAAAGCAAAGATATTTACCCCATGTCATCAGCCAGAATGCATCCATTTATGCTGGCATTACCGGATAGACCTGAAACACATTCAAACATAAACTGGACACCTTCCCTGCATGAATAAAAGAGAAACACTTCATTAGTTTTATGTAAGATAAGAAAATGGTTTCTTGAATACTGCAGCGAGTTTTCATGCCACAGACTCTTCCTATTTCTGATCAGTCCTCTAAAACTTCACTTACACGCGCATGCAACACACACGCGCCTAGCTCGTGAACATATTAAAGTATTCTGACAACAACTGAATTTCATCAACCAATTCCAGATGTCTTTCAAGAGCATTACCTTTGATGGGGTCGAAGGAAACGCACAAGCAATGGATCCACTTCGATCGACACTGCATTACCAGATGCAACCTCCGAATCTTCAGGCTGCCACAGCACCAGAGGTTCAACCCCAGGCGGCAGCTCCACCTTTTCATCCTCCACATCCTTCTCGGCAGCACTCGATAACCAATTGAGCTGGTTAGTTACTTCCATCAAAGCAGGCCTCGAAGAGCCCCATGGTACAAATCTTTTACGGGCTGAAAGGCGACGGTGAAGCTTTCCGTTCCTATCACCATATCCATCAGTGCAGGGAGGTTTGAAGGGTTTCCGACACACGGCAGCTCCATCCGTCACTGAAAGCACTCTCGGTAACAGCGCCTGCCTTTTCACGACGAGGTTGCCCCTGATACACAAAATTCAAAATGGCAGAAACCTATCACATCAAACGCGAAATAAAACCGAACTAAAATCCAGCCAGATCAACAGGCAGAAGAGAAGGTAAAACTAAAATCCAGCAAAACCCCCGCCAAACAATTCTACAGCCGATTCCTCGGTCGCCATACAATCCATAAAGCAGAGGCAAACTGAAATAAGCTCATCAGCTACCATAACTTCGGGGCAAATCGATCGCGTCAGCTATCCCGAAGAAAACCTCCATTTCAGAGCGTTCCCCTCCACCATTTCGTCAATAGATTGCAGAAAACGGAACAGGGATCGGAAAATAAGAAATCACCTCACGAGAGCGTCGATGTTCTTCGACTTCCGGCACTCGTCGCCGCCGGCCGGTACGGAGGAGCTTCTAGATCTACGGTCGCGACCTGCCCTAGCTCCTCCGTCGACGGTGGCTTCTTCTTCTTCCTATTCTTCATCGTCGTCGCTTCCGTCTCCTCCTCCTCCTCCTTCGCTTTCTTCTCCTCCTTCTTCTTCTTCGTCGGTCGGAAGGTACGAATCGGAACCGCCGGAGAGAACTTCCTCCTCGTCGTCCATGGATGACTCTCTCTCTCTCTCTCTCTCTCTCTCTCTCAGAGACAGTCAACAGGAGCACGACGGAGCGCCGCCGATGGAAGACACCAGGATGGCGGCAAAACGAAGGCGGGCTTTAATTTCAGGAGAAATGTCGTTTTTGCCCTTTCCAACACTATAATGATATGGTCTTTGCCTTTGGGTGTGTATTATCGCTATGCATTTAATTATTTATTTTTCTCTCTCCCCTTTAATCTAGGGGTTATCGATTTTAACTTCTGAGGATAGGTCAATTCTCACCTTGAAATCTAGAGCCGGACCAAAAAGGTCGGTCTCTAATTTGTGGAATCGAGAATTGGCCTACTAAATCAACAGGTCCCATTATCGGATGGTTCCAAGAATAGACTGCAAATCTTGTTGCATAATCTAAACTACTACGCAAGTGATGTTGATAGAACAAGCTTGTGATGAGCTAAACCTGATGATCATCTCCATGAACAAAGTTATAATGATCATCAAGTAACATGAATGACAGGCGTTGAGCCACGAGGGAGGAGTGCAACACTGCTTGATTGAGACCAAGAGAAGTGAGAATGAAAAGCGTGAGTGTGCCTGAGTTTGAGTTTGAGTGATAAAAGAATGCAAATTAGGATTTTAGAAATTTGGAATAATAAGGATTAAAAAAATTCAATCCAATCTAGGTGATTCAAGTGGGTGAATCTACACTTGAAATCGGAAACCAAACCAATATTCATCTATTTCAAATTTTAAGAATTGGGAATCGTCTAGAACTGATCGGTTGGTTTAATTCTTTTGTTCACCCCTACTTTAATCTTCATTTATATATATTTGCTTTAATATACGGTAATGCAATTTAACGTGAAAAATATTTTTTTAGAAAAATGATTGGTTATATTTCTTAAAAGAATCAATCAATAAAAAAATATTTCCACCGCCTAGAACAATTTATGCTTAAATTATTTTGTGAATAATAAAAAAATTTCTATTCATTTATTTTTGTAAGTAATACAAACGATTATCAAGATTATGCAAAATAAAAAGAGAGGATCAAGAGGAGCACTTGTCACTCTTTCTAGATCCTTCTAGACATATTTAGAAGCTAGATTCATGGGATTGGAGCCGGTACTTGAGTAATGGCATGCCTTGCATTGGGAATCTTCATCAACAAGAACCCCCCTTGTCAATCCCAATATCGTAATTCTTGCATTATCTCAACCTTCAAATCAACAAATACCACGTAAATAATTCTACGGACTTCAAATTGATCGCTAAAAAAGTTCAGAATAGTTATTGAAAAAATCTTAAACGTATTATACAATAGCCAATTCAAAGCAGGCCATATCCCTCACAACGGTGAGGATTCACATAATCGATTTTTAGTTAAAATTAGTCAAGATGACTATATTCATTAATCGTCAAAAAATTTAGGGTGAAATTAGCACGATCGAAAAGTTTAGAATTGAATATAGTGCCATACAATAGGTTTACAACCTCCATCGGTGCGCAAAGTTAACGAAGAAATTCGCAAACGTCACGAGATGGCCAGCTTCGAAGAGTCTTATTTTTTTACATTAGTAGATGTAGAAACGATTTACACAGAGCGACAGCAGTTATTTGCAGAGCCTATGACACTAAGAGCGAACATTTGCACAAGGACTATTACAACACAAGCGTTCGTTCTCCCCTTTAGTTAGATTTCAGCGTCCGAGTCATCATGGTCATGAACTCGTCCATGTCCACCGCGCCGTCTCCGTCCCGGTCGACCGCCCTCACCATCTTCCGGCAATCCTCAATGCTGCACCTCTCGCCGAGGCTCCCTAGGACCTTCAGAACCTCATCGGCCGTGATTTTGCCGTCGCCATTGAGATCGAACGTGGAAAACGCGCTCTGGATGTCCTTCGTCTTTATCCCGCCTTCTTTCTTATGTGCTTCCATGAACTCTTTGAAATCGATGAACCCATCTCCGTCCAGATCAGCCACCCGGAATATCTGCGGGACTTCCCCGATCAGGTTCTCCTTGCCGATGGCTCGTAGGACCGCTTTGTACTCCTGCTGAGAGATCTTGCCATCCTTATTGGAGTCGAACTTGTCGAAGACACGCTTCATCTCGTCGGCATTCGGTTGGAAGGTAGGCGAGAGGCCAGAATTCTGTCTGGACCGTGAAGAGAAGAGCCGGGATGGCCCTCGCAGGATCTTCCTCTTGGAAAGGTTGTACTGCAAATCAAGATAATTGAAAGTTGACATTTTCCAGGATGCAAAATTTTCAAAACTTTTCAGGAAACAGTAAAACAAGCTTGGTATTTATAGCGATGGATTGACGACAGATACATGCGTTTCTGGGTTGTTCCGAATCTAAAGTCGGCATAACTTTGCTTACATTCCGTGTGCGCGTGTTACAGGTACCTTGTACTGATACGATCGGATAAACATTCCTGGTCACTCAACTTGCAGAACAATTTAGGTCAAGGATAAAGTATAGATTCCAAAACTACAAAGCAAGATGCGGAGAGACAAAAGCAGTGGTCACCACGGGCAGAGCACAAACAAAAGAGAGAGAAAAGAATATATTCTTTTCAATAGCTGTGCAGTATCCTCTTTCGGGGGACTTCCAATCAACACTATTGCAGAGATGTTGCCTACGTTCTCTCCATATTATACCTCGAGATTATTGTATTACAAGAATCCTCTTCTAATCTACAGGGAAAATAACGGCATGGATGTGTGGTTGGAAAATCGCTTGATTTGCGGAAAAATGGCAGAAGAAGAGAGCAATGAATCCAGGAGATGCTAATCCGGATAGGTGTTGCTCAAGGCGGCTTTCCATTGTCCATATCTTCCATTACTTCAATATCTTTGCGAGCTGTTATCTTCTGCACATACCCTGCAGCAAGAACTCGTCAAGATGAAGCCTTGGAGGTGCTCACATCATATATTGATGGCAAACAAGAACCAGCAAGATGCAAATTCCCGCATTTAATTGCTGACCTCACACATTAAAACACCTCCTCAGTGGTAATTATCTGGAGTAATCGACATACTTCACAGTTATCACATCCATGAAAAAAAAAATCACAGAAAAATTTAAAGCTTTTTACAGCTAAAGTAACCTGTAGATTTACACAACATGCAGCTGTGCAGCTGGGGCTTTAGAGGGAAAAAACAGAAATGCAGCCAAAACAGACAGCGGTAAAGAAGTATCAGAATAAATAGTCGAAGGGTCAATAAATTTTCTGTAATACGAAAGGTTTACACCATCCTTCAGGGTACCATACTGCACTTACTATATTCTGAAACAGTTCAAATAACAATTATACTAATACCATAGGCACATTGTTGCAACCAGAATGCGACGTCACAGAAAATGTTGCATTAGCCAAAAAAGTTGTTAATGCAAAGAGGGTCTATCAGTTAAAGAAGACTCATAGACATAAACTCATCTTGAGAGTGGATCTCCAGTTTAATTTCCTTGAAAAGGAAAACAAGCCTTAAGAGCTCTAGATATGGATTATCTAGCTCACTCTCGCCAAAGGAGAGAGAGAAAGTATTCTAGACTCTTACTATGCCCATGCTATGAGCTTGAGTTACTCAGCTTTAACCAGATAAAAATAAGCTCTGCGATATAGGTTTCACTTCTTGGCCCCAGCTGATCTATTGTGTGAACTGAATCAGAAGAGCAGCCTCTGACCAGCCCAGAACACATATGATGCAGACACATAGGACAGAGCCTGCATCACACTCAACTTGCTTTCACAAGTAAGAGAAAATTGTTAAGAAGCTTTGGCCTCATGACTCACACAATAGCAAATAAACAAAGTGTCAACCCCAACACATCCGATAAGTTGTTTTCTAAGGCTCTGATTGGGAAAACAATGAAAGAGGGGGCAATGGAAGTAGATGTCAAGTTTGGAATACTTCTAAATTTCTGAGAGAGATATAGAGAGAAAATTTTTCATCAAAATTTATACCTGATTCATTTGATAAGTTGTTCTCCAAGGTTCTGTTTGGAAAACTAATGAAGGGGAGGGGGAGAGAAAGGAAGTGGGTATGAAGTTTGCATATTTGTAAATTTCAGAAGAGAGATATAGAGGGAAAATTTAAATCTAGACATATTTCAATCCCCATTCCCCCAATTTTCTCCACCTCCTAACTTCCCAAACAAAGCATAATGCAACATTTTAGAATTTGCCGTTGTTTACAGGAAATGAAACTATCAGTGAACATTAACATATAATTGTTAAGACATCAAATTGTGTGAGCATGCACTTATGAGTACAAAATAAGATAGTCCAAGACAGAAAGAACTCATGCATTGAGGTTGTCCCAATATATGATACAAATTTCTCAACAGGAAATAATAGTGCCAGAAATCATATCACACTTGAAAAACTATCGACCTCATGCAGCAGCTGTGTATCTTAAGCTTATGACCAGATACAGCAATATGAACAGAAGACTCCTCTATCCAAAGATCCATATTGGTACCATATTTATCTATAAGTTAACATCATAATGCTTCTACATATTTCGAGCAGCCTTCATATCACAAACAAAAAGTGACATCTCATCATATTCCTTCAAAAAGTCCTTTAGTGATATTAACATGCCCCTACAATGGAAGATTTGCTTAGCTTCTCATAATGGAACTGCTTTAAGTCCATTTCAAAGATGCAAAACAGGAAAAAGAATCTCTTCTAATAAACAGAATAAGAACAAATAATCCTGGATAAAATTAGCATAATGTGTAGCACAATATCTCATTAAGATAATCTGATGGCTTGGGAAAAAGGAGAAAATAAAGAACAATGTGCAACATCTAAGTGAGAACTAGAAGCATGGCTAGCAAAAAGATGAGTAGACATTCTTTTCTCTAGAATGGGCTTATTGCCTTGTTATGCTTCTATCCTTGAATCTCCTGATCAGAGAGAATAAAGTTTTGCACAGGTAAAACTAGTTTTCAACAAAAGCATAATAGGTAGAGCAAGAGCCCAATTTACTAAGGGGGCAAAGTTGTACCAATTCCAAGGCAGGGTACACATTTGCAGATAGTTTCCCTCCCTCTTTTGTTATAGTAGCTGACGAGCCCTGTACCTTGGCAACTTCGACATTTCCCAGTCCACTCATAAACCACTTCCTTGCAATCCTACAATTTCAACACCCAAGACAAAAAATCCACTTCAACTGAGTTGCTCTAAATCGCTTACATGAGAATGTCGTAAATTTAGAAAGAAATGAGATGGCTGCCCAAGTCATCCAGATGAAAATGCTTGATTGCAAATTTCAAGTAACATGCGACAGCTAAAAGCATCATGAGCAGAGATGGTTGGCTCAAAATTCATTCTCAATTTCAAGTGTCAAATTAAAAATCTTTAGCTAAAGAACGGTGCAAAATTAGTTCACTGCATCTGTATCCACGAATCACACCAGACGGCGCAACATATTTGTGCTATTCATTATTCTTCGCTATCACTTTGCTGCTTTGAAAGTAATAATTCAACAAGCAAGAATACGGTTCTCTAAGAACAAAGACCAGCAAAATGCACCAGAAACCACAAACGGTGCATCGAAACCATAATATCCTTCAAAAATCTACAGGCGAGTTCTCCCGATACTCAATTCTCCTATCATAAAAGGCCACGGCTGAGCTAAATTTTTCCTCACTTAATCCATTAGAACATAATCATTTTCCATCCTCATTAAAACGAAACTTCGAATCTGCAGCGACCTCCGAAGTGCAATTCAACATACCAGCCAGGGTAAGAAGCTACATTAAGCGCATAGAGAGAGAGAGAGAGAGAGAGTACCGACCTCAACTACAGGATCGCAGCGGAGTCGCTTGTCGATTACCTCCGGGGACACCGGCGACGAATTCGGGTACGTCATTGGGAGCGGGAGAGGCTCGCCGTCGTCCGTCAAGTAGCTCTCCCTGTCCCGCGACCACCTCTTCTCCCTCGCATTCGCCTTCACCCCGCCGGTGCCGCCGCCGCCCCGCCGCGCCACCGCCGGGGCGTCCGCCACCGCGCCGCCGTCGAAGTTCGGCCCGACCCTCGCCGCGTCCCCGGCGGAGGCGGAGGCGGAGGCGGCCGGGAACTGGAGCCACCTCGGGAACGCGGGGCCGGCGGGGACGTCGCCGGCGCCGGCGGCGCGGCAGGCGAGGGAGGGGCGGGCGGCGAGGAGAGGGGAGGGCTTGGGGAGGGCAAAGGAGGAGCTAGGGCTGATGGGGAACATCGGGTCAACGCATTGACCGGTCTTGGCGGATTGCCGGCGGTTATTCCTTCGGGCCGAGAGAAAATGGGTCGGTGTGGATTTTGGAGAGAGAGAGAGAGAGAGAGAGGGGGACGAAGATGGAAGGTGAGAAACCGAGGGAGGAGCATGCCAGTACCAAAACTCGAAGGTTTGAATATCTTCTTCCACACGTATCAAAGGACAATTATCCAATTTTTTTTTTTTTTTTTTTTTTTATCCAGGAACCTCTGCGCTCTTCGCGGCGAAAGAAACCCCTGGAAGCTTCCACCACCCTTTCTCGCTTTCGCCTGGGATTCACACTCCATACCTCTTTCAAAAGGAACTAAAGCTCAATCACTACGCCACTACCATGGGTGATATTATCCAAATTATTATTTATGATTGATATTATGAAAAATCTCAACTTGAAATAATTGTTATAAGTTTATCAGTTTTTTTTTGGTAAAATGTAAGAATATATTGAACTTTAAACTAAATTTACAAAAGTTCAACGCTAAAAACTTATATTCAAAGAGACGGTGCGTCAAAATGAGTGAAAAGGAATCGAAGTAAAACAAAATACCGCAAACAATGCGGACCAAAACAAGCACAGAACAGCCTAAACAACAGGCAAAAGGAACCTAGCAAGAAACAGCACTAGGCATCACAAGGGCAAATGGACCCCACTGCCTAGGCCGCATCCGCCAACTACAAAAGTGAAGAGCCATCAAGGAGATAGCCACATGCAGGAAGAGCAGCCATTCGGCAATCAAAGACAAGCTAGGACCCTACGGATGCAAGAGAGTCCCCAACAAAGAAGATGATCGAATCGATACCCCTACTATGTTGCAGCCTTCTGTTTCTAAAAGTATCGTCAACATTCCTAAAAGTGATGGCCTTGTCTTTGACTACTTTAAAGAGATGATTTTTCATCATTGGAATGGCTAAGTTCTACTTCCTAAAGAGGATGTTGTTCCTGTGCTTCCAAATAAAATAATAGAAAGCACTAAAAGAGAACCGGGGAATGCACTTATAGAAGTCTTTGCTCGCAAGAAAGGAAATGGCCCAATTGAGATTCTCATCCAAGGATCTATTTCACCATGAAAGTTGCATCTCGCAACCCAAAAGAAGGCGATGCCAGCAGTGATGCGACATCCAAAAAATAGGTGATTAATAAAATTTGGCACCTCATTGCAAAAAGGACACAAGGCGCTATCTATCATACCATAAGATAATAACAAAACTTGGGTAGGAAGTTTGCATTTGGCAATAAGCCACAGGTTTACTTGGTACCTTGGAGCGATCAATTTGTTCCAGATGAACGCATGCCAGAAGACCCGAGCCTTCTTCCTCCTAATGATCTCCCAAGCCGAAGCCACCATGAAGAGCTCAGAAGTGTTCCCCTTCCAACTAAAACGATCCGAGCTCTGGCCAAGGACCAGAAGGGGAAGCTCCCAAGAATCCAAGACCATCTTAACCGTTAAGCCATGGTTGTTGAATAGGTCTATTGCCTGCCTAGAAAGGCTAAAGCCATAAATGGCTGAATCTGAAAAATGCAAGTTCAAGGGACTGCTAGGGTGCCAATTATCAAACCACAGAGATATCGATCGGTCATCCCCAATCCTCCAATAGAAAGAGCTTTGAAATCCAGTCTTGAGTTGGAGGATCTTCTTCCAAGCTCACGAGTAGAAGGTCGGCTTTATGGCCACCCAAAAGTTCGTCCTTTTTAAAAAGGTCAAGTGAACCCATTTGTACCATAATGATTCCATGTCAAAAAACATAAGCCAAATGTGTTTTAACATGATGACCTTGTTATAATCATGAAACCTTCGGATGCTAAGGTCCTCCTCCTCTTTTTAGGCAACAGACATCCTCCTAGGACACCTTCGCGCCCCCCTCTACCCAACTCTGATCCTTTCCATCGAAATTGTTTGAGGATTTGTTCAATTTGATCCAACACAACTATAGGTAAAATGAAGACACTAGCCTAGTATGCTTGGATGGTATGAAGGACTGACCTAATAAATTGCAGATGGCCGGCAAAGGATAGAAAGCAATGAGTCCAAGATTGAACCATCGATGTGATGTGGTTGACAAGAACGCAGCAATCCGCCTTGTTGAGCCTAGAGGTGATGATGGGGACCCCGAGGTACCGAGTCGGTAGGCTTCCTTCTTGAAAACCAAATGCAAGGAGAATTTAGTTCCAAGGAAGGTGATCCTCTTGCAAGGTAGATCTCAATCTTGTTTGTGTTTGGATACAAACTAGTCCACTTCGAGAATATTTGGAGACCTTCCTTAAATAGCTCCACCAAAGGCAAATTGGCTTCATAGAAAAGGAAGATGTCATCCGCGAAAAATAAGTGTAAGAGGCTTGTCGCTCTGCATCTCCAAAAATATTTGAACTTTGGCATCAAAGAGCGGATGAAAAGAATACCGGATAATACATCCATGACCAGAGTAAACAAATAGGGAGATAATGGATCCCCCTAACGAAGTCCACACCCACTAGCAAAGAAGCCATGGAATTCTCCATTCAAGACAATGGAAAATTTAGGAGTCCTCACACAAGCCATAATGAGCCAAGTCATATGATCAAGAAATCCAAAGGCCAGAAGAGTAGTCTCAAGGAACTCCCAATCAATTGTGTCGTAAGCTTTCATGAAATCCACTTTGACTATGCATTTAGGTGAGTAGGGATGGAGGTAAAAACCAGAGAAGAGATCCTGAGCTAGAAGGATATTATCCCTGATCCGCCGACCTTTAACAAATGCACTTTGGAAATGCCCAATGACATCCTAAAGAATTACTGCAATCCAATTGGCCATAACTTTGATGATGCATTTGTAGATAGTATTACAATAGGTGATGGGCCTTTAGTCATCCACATAAGTCGCATTCGGGCTTTTTGGTACTATGACCAAAATGGTGTTGTTAATCTCCCTTAAGAGCCTATTCGAGACAAAGAAATCTTTCATCGCCGTTGTGACCAACTAACCAACCATCCCCAAATTATGCTTAAAGAGTTCCACCGTGAAACCGTCAAGTCGAGGAGCTTTGCCTCTAGCCAGGGAAAAGATAGTGTCCCGAATTTCTAAGTTAGAAATGGATTGAGCAAGGAAGCTAACCTGGTCAACACTGAGGGGAAGTTGGATAACCTCTTGGATTTCCTAAACCGAGGGTCTTCTATGCATTACCCGTGGCAACAAAAGATTTTGGAAGTGACTGACAAAGTGCTAGTGAACTAGCTCAAGGTTAGTGATTTGGATACCCGATGCATCCATAACAGAGAGGATTCTATTTCTCACTTGTCTCTTATTGACATAATGATAGAAGAATCTAGAGTTGTGGTCACCTTCCTCAATTCTGGACTTTTGCCTAAAAAATGATTCTTCTTTATAGCGTAGGTCCAAGAAAGTTCGCCACTAACACTTCTCCCCAACTCTACAAAGGCAACATAATTCGGGTCTTGTTAGAGGTCAAGCTACGTGGTCCTTAGAGCAACCCTTGCTTTGGAAGTCCTAACAAAGATGTTGGAGCAGGATTCTTTGTTGAGAACCTTGAGACAAGCTTTGAGGGATTTGAGCTTTCACATCAATCTTAACATTGCCACCCCCTCACCAGGCTCCTCCCAAACTTGGCTGACAATTGAATTGAAATCGGATGATCCATCCAAAAATCAAAAAACTTGAAATGTTTCATTTGAGGTACAGGGTTTAACACTTTGACCACCATAAGGGAATGATCAGAGATACCTGATGCAAGGAAGAAAGCTTCTGAGTAGGAGAAATCTTGGCTCCATTTGGAATTGACTAGGACTTTGTCAATTTTTCTTGCCTTCCGCAAAGCTCTAAAAGAGGTAATCCAGGTAAACTGGAATCTAACATACCTCAAGTCGTTTAGATCAAATTGGAGTAAGCACTATCTAAACTCATCAAAGTGTAGGATCCAATTGTCTGCGCCCCCCCAGTCTATTAGATGGGTCCTTGATAGCATTGAAGTCACCAGCAACTAGCCAAGGCGAATCCTGCATAACTACACTTTTAAGGATAAGGTTCTCCCAAAGTGGTCTCCTGGAAGGGAAAGTGTGCTATTCATAGACCACCAATATACAACAATCCACACCCGAAGAGAGCATCTTAAGATTCCCATGAATCACCTAGGCGTCAATTGATAACACTTCAAAGCTAACAACCGTAGGGTTCTAGTTAATCCATATCCTCCCTCTGGGAGCACAGCTATAATTTGAAATCTAGCACCAATCCCTCAACAAACTCATAGAGATGGAGGAGAATAGAGCTTTCGGAACTTTAGTCTCCAAAAGACCAACAAAGCAAATGCCATTTGAGGAAACCAAACTTCGGACCTCCACTTGCTTAATAGGGTTAACAAGACCCTTGATATTCCAAATACCTATGTACGTATGTAATATATACAAATGGAAGAAAGGAGAACAACTTACCTTCGCTTAGGAGGTTTTCGGCGAGAGCCAACCAATGCCACAAGGGTTGTAGCAGGAGGTGGATCAAGGGCAAGATTTAGCAATTTATCCTGCATCATCTCCAATCTTCTAGACGTAGCCCTCGGGGATGGGCAAGGGGAAAGAAAATCCTCATTCGAGCAACTAGAGAGGCTAGCCAAGACATCCAAATCCGCACCTTGATCTTGCGGTTCCATGGACGAGGCAATGAAAGGCATGAAATTATCCGCACTAGGACTAGAAAGGGATACCACCACTTTCGAAGGAATACTTAGTCCTTTTACAAGCTTCCAAGAAAAGACGGAATGCACGGGTTTCCTCAAGATAGAAGCTTTCGCCTTTCGATTAAGCCTCTCATCACCAGAGCTGTTTGGACGGGAGGAGGGACTTTGCTTTGGGAGAATGGACTTCTTCTTTTTTCCTTTAACTAGTTTCCAAGCCTACTCAAGAACTTCCTACAGTTCTACCACAACCCGAGTCCCTAAGATTTGCTCCCGAACTTGCTCGAGTTGTTCGGGGGAGGGGGGTTCACCATCACCAGGGCAAGGACGGGCTCCTGGCCAGACATCGACAAGGAAGGGACGGCCTGGACTTGTTGCACAACTCAGTCGAAGTTGGTATTGGTTGGGGAATCTGCACATTTGTGCCTAAAAGAGCCACACATGTTGCACTCCATCGCCTCCACTTATACTCGATAGCCATCGAGCGCAACATTCAATCCAAGACAACGTCTACGGAATTACACCTTGGTTGGCATACATGGATCTCCATGAATACCTAAGCAAAGGAAATCATCTTCATTTGCTCCGTTCGTTCATCAACATTAGGGGCTTACCCACAACACTTGCAATGGCACTTATGGAGGGTGCCGACCAAAGATCGAATGGGAGATTCTTCAACCTAATCCACACCAGGATCGAGGCTTGCTTATCCTATTTAAGCTCCATGAGAGGTCTCCATTGTTGCAAAATAAGGGGCACCCTTGCAACCGTAAGGAAGCCATCCTCAAAGATTTTCCTTTAAAAAAAAAAAGGGTTTGAATGTGGAAATAGAATAATCCTAGGTCATTCACCAAGACTTCAGCAAGTTTCGACCCCAAACATGTTTCAAGGATTCCTTTGTGAGCTTGAAAGGAAGTTTCCTCCTATGTAATATCCAATGAGGCACTTGTGCCACTTGGGATCCATTGCCTCCAATACTTCCTTCAAAAGATGAATGTTCGGCTTGTTACCCACAAAGGTAGGTGGGACATAGGATAAATCATAACCTTTTGCAGCAAGCCGTGCACACTCGCCCATGAGCGGGCATGGGTGGCTTTCGAGTCTCCTGGTTGCTGAGCAGGAGCCTGTGGCCTCTTGGAGGAAGATTGAGCAAGGCTACGGCCTCGAGAATGGCTCGGGCGGGCTGGGGGCTTCTATGGCCCTCTTTGTTTGTCTCTCGGGCCTACAAGGGCCAACTTGAAGGAAATGTCCAGACTTGGATGCACTGGAGGGGGGCTACCATGTGCACGGGAGGAGGGGCTTCGCCCCCTTGAGGTGCTAGCAGCTTGCTGAGCCTCTCGATGAAGTCTAGACACACCAAAGGTGGAAGAGGTCATTTCACAAACACTTGATGCACAACCCACCCACTACCAAAGAAATACCATTGAAAGGAATGGAACATACCATGCCCGATTTCCATGGCACAATGCGGGATAGAAGCTAGGACAAACCAGCACAAAATTGACCTAGCAATTAGCAACAAACATAGCATAATCCAGAAAACTTAGGAACAATGCACGAAACACTAAGTCGATGAGATCTAACCTTGTAGGCCAAATGAGAGGAAGCAAATTGGTGGGGAGGGACGACTGGCTGGAACCACCTCACAAGTGAAACACCAGTCCAGCTGATCGGGAACCGTAAGCAGGCCTAGGGCGGGAGAGATCTTGGCTTGTAAACCAACCCAAAGAAAATCCTTCAATGAAGATGAAGAAGAAGGTCAGAAGGACCTATCCTCCAAATTTCAGCCCAAACGGACAGCTATAACTTTGGGAACAAGCAAAACACCAAACAATGAATAGTGCCAGAGACGCCCAGTAGAGAGCACTAGCGTGAACAGTACCCGCACATGTCAGTCTTTCAAAATTTAATTTTTTAACCATTAAAAACCCAAAACCGAAACTCTTGCAACAAATTTATCCCCCCTCTCTCTAGTTATGTCTTCAATCTTCCCAAATTCCTTATTAGAACAGGATACGGAATCCCATAATGGGTTTACCTTTGATTCGAGAAATTTTATCAAGATAATCTTGTGAGATTTTGATTCTCATAGGTTTCTAAACTGAGTTGTATTTTGGTACAAGTAAGTGAGTAGTTCTTTATCATTTCTTGAATTTAAGATTTATCAAGCTCTAATTTACTTCAGGGTTTTCATTTTCAAGATAAGTGAATTCTACATATTATAGTGGGTTCATCCACTTGTGTTTGGTTGGAAGGGATATTCCTTCCAACATGTGTTTGGTTGCACACTTATAAGTGGGGTGCGCATTCCATCTTTTGATGGAATGAGGGAATCAACATTCCTTTCCTTTTTTTCTTAACTAAAAAGTTGGTAAAGAAAAACAATATAAAAAATCTACTTTCGGTATATTTAATTATTAAGTTAAACTAAAAGATATAATTTAAATAAAATAGTATTTAATCTACTATGAGAATAATAATTTACACTAAACCACAAAAAACCACATAAATTATGGGATCCACATATTTAAGAATTTGTAATTCATAAAAAAATATTACTTTCATAATAAAACCCTTCCTTCCAACGTACCTAAAAGTGGAGTGTGCATTCCGTCACTTGATGGGATGGAGCAATCGACATTCCTTTCCTTTTTTAAACCAAAAAGTAGGTAAAGAAAAACATTACAAAAAAACTAATTGTTGTTTTTGTTGTTTTTTATTATTATTACTAAAATAAAAAATATACTTTAAAAATATATATCTAATAGAAAATTTTAATTATAATTTCTTATTAAATAGTATAGATGAAATTATAAATTATAAGCAATTATCTATTTGAAGTTGTATTATAAGATATATTTCTTAAATAAAAAATTATTTTTTAATTAATGAATAATATGTCTAATATTAAGTAATTGATAATCATAACTTATACTTAATAAATATAAATTATTATACTATTATACTAAGTACAATAATCGATAAAAATTAATAATTAATTGTTGATAAACATTTATTACTAATTACAAATTATAATAGAAAAATATCAATTTTTATTATTAATGCAAGTAAAATATTAATTAATTTCACCAAAAATATATATTTAGTTCCATTCTAATAATTTTTTTCTTACAACCAAACACAAAAGGTCTCATTTCATTTCATTGCAAAAGTTTACAGAATGAATGTACTTGAATCATCATTTTATTCCATTCTCATTTGGTAACATTCATTTCTGTCGTACCAATTGTAATGTAGCACTTTTAATCCTTGTTTGAATTTAGTAACTAAAGCTTAAGATATCCTTAGATATTCTTGTAGATCCAAGCTATTGAAAGAAATCAATAATTTATGATAAACTAATAGAGAGCCAAGACTATGTATGCATGATCGTATATGATTTTTGCAATGGTTACTTCTTTGTTGATGTAAGATTTGATGTTTGTTGGCGCCTACCTGTGATCTTGTAAAAAGAACGTTGCTAATATAACATGAGAAATCTATTGTACGATTTTATGTGAATATGCTATGAGTCATTTTATAGATCATGACTATACCTCATGAGTACAAACATGGTTAAACCATTACAAGAGGATTATGATGACTTTGATGAATAAAGGTGCTAGAAAATATTTTTATGTGTGTCAATGGTAAAATTTTAATTATGAGTAATAAAAGGGTAAAAGGTAAATTCACAGAATTTGAATGCCTCTATGAACAGTGGCATTTTATTAATGACTAAGTTAGATTAATCAAAGGAAATGAAACCAAGTAAAAAATCCAATTTAATAGAACAACGACTAATTTGTATCGTGGTCTCATTATTTAAAGCTAGAAACTTTATGGGCTGATTACATATTTATGAACATTTTTATGAATTGTACTTGATTTTTCGGACATATAAATCACTAAAAGTACTCAAGATTGAATAAATCAGCGAATCAATAAATTAAAGGGCTATTTTATAATTTTATCTTAATATGGGACTCATATTTCATATAAATAAGAAGTCATGGAGGTTGGATAGCTTGAAATAGCTCTAACTAATAAATTTGTAATAGCGGGTGAGATTGAGAGAAGGTTCTTTGGTAATGATGGTGAAATCCAAAAATTTAAGGGACTTATTAGCAATTTTAGAAATTTGGACATGTTGGAATATATTATGCGGAAACAACAGAATCTTACAATTTTACGCGCAAATTCCAAATAAATAAACAAGAAATAATAATGATATTATAAATTTAGGTAATTCGGTCCAAGTATCGATACCTACGTTTATAGGGAGAGCCAATAGTAAATAATTCACTATAATAAGATAATCAGAGTTTTATAATCACTCACACGCTTGAGTGTTTCTCACCTAAATTTAAGTTCAAACCCAAAGTGTTTATAAATAAACAACTCATTTGGATATAAACTTATTGCACAAAATTACCGCACGTTCAAGTTCAAAATAAATTCTATAGTTAAAAAGATAAACCCTAGACTAATAATACGATAACTCTTCTTGGCAGAGGAACAATAATGGAATTAGAAAGAAGAGGAACGATGGGATGATTCCGAATTTGGATGAAAGTTGCGCGAGCTCCATGGTCATTTTACATAGGAAGAAATTGAGGCATTGGGTGCAGTATTAATCTTTTGTTGATTTGATTTCTTTCGCCAAAATCAAGAACTCTGGCGTTTGTCTTTTGGTCCACCGTCCACGTACGTATGACTTTGCATTCTTGTTCAAGGCTTCGTGCGTCAAGTCTTGCGGCTCTCTAGTCTTGCGGCTCCACACGTTTTTTTCTTCCTGCGACTTCTGAAAAATTGCGGCTACTCTTACGTGCGGCTCCTTATGTTGATAAAAGAAACCTAGCCTTAAGTCAAAACTTTGACTTTGGGCTCCACCATGAGTTCTTTTCTTCAACATGGATTCGCTCCTTTGCAGACGAGGGGAAGAAAACCTTCATTTTTCTTTCCTTTTTTCTTTTACCTCATATATTTCCTTTTTTTTTTGTAAACGTTCAAGAAGTCCAACGAAGCTTCTTCAGTAGATTGAAAACATCCAAAACCCAAAAAAAAATTCGAATTTCTTTTCTTGTGCATAATCTTGAATATTATCTTCACTAAAAAAAATATATATCCACGATCAAATAAAAATTTTATCTAAGCGAATCACGTTTTATAAACGCTCAAACTCGAAACATAATTTAACAAGATCATTTGGATAAGAATACAATTGCTCTCGAAATCAAGTGTCTAGTTAGTGGTGGGATGTGTTTAAAAGCGTGATATCAATCCTATTAGCTTTAATCTGACATATGGGACTCATATTTCATATAAATAAGAAGTCATGGAGGTTGGATAGCTTGAAATAGCTCTAACTAATAAATTTGTAATAGCGGGTGAGATTGAGAGAAGGTTCTTTGGTAATGATGGTGAAATCCAAAAATTTAAGGGATTTATTAGCAACTTTAGAAATTTGGACATGTTGGAATATATTACGCGAAAACGTCAGAATCTTACAATTTACGCGCAAACTCCAAAGAAATAAATGAGAAATAATAAGGATATCATAAATTTACGTGGTTCGGTCTAAGTATCGATACCTATATTTATGGAGAGAGCCAACAGCAAATAATCCACTATAATCAGATAATCAGAGTTTATAATTGCTCACACGCTTGAGTGTTTCCCACCTAAATTTAAGTTCAAACCCAAAGTGTTTATAAATAAACAACGCATTTGGACATAAATTTACTGCACAAAATTATGGCACCTTCAAGTTCAAAATAAATTCTATGGTTAAAAAGATAAACCCTAGACTAATAATACGATATCTCTTCTTGGCAAAGGAACCATAATGGAATTAGAAAGAAGAGGAACGATGGGATGATTCCGAATTTGGATGGAAGTTGCGCGAGCTCCATGGCCATTTTACATAGGTAGAAATTGAGGCATTGGGTGCAGTATTAGTCTTTTGTTGATTTGATTTCTTTCGCCAAAATCAAGAACTCTGGCGTTTGTCTTTGGTCCACCGTCCACGTACGCATAACTTCGCGTTCTTGTTCAAGGCTTCGTGCATCTAGTCTTGCGGCTCTCTAGTCTTGCGGCTCCACACGTTTTTTTCTTCCTGCGACTTCTGAAAAATTGCGGCTACTCTTACGTGCGGCTCCTTATGTTGATGGAAGAAACCTAGGCTTAAGTCAAAACTTTGACTTTGGGCTCCACCATGAGACTTTGGGCTCCACCATGAGTTCTTTTCTTCAACATGGATTCGCTCCTTTGCAGATGAGGGGAAGAAAACCTTCATTTTTCTTTCCTTTTTTCTTTTACCTCATATATTTCTTCTTTTTTTTGGTAAACGTTCAAGAAGTCCAACGAAGCTTCTTCAGTAGATTGAAAACATCCAAAACCCAAAAAGAATTTCGAATTTCTTTTCTTGTGCATAATCTTGAATATTATCTTCACTAAAAAAAATATATTCATGATCAAATAATAAAAACTTTATCCAAGCGAATCACGTTTTGTAAACACTCAAACTCGAAACATAATTTAACAAGACCATTTGGACAAGAATACAATTGCTCTCAAAATCAAGTGTCTGGTTAGTGGCGGGATGTGTTTAAAAGCGCGATATCAATCCTATTAGCTACTGTTTAAAAAAAATCCTATTAGCAACTGCTGACCATCATGCCACGTTCGTGCATGAGCAACCGCTCATGCACGATCGTCCATTGATCAGCAACCGTTGCTGGTCATTTTTTAATATAAAAAGAGAGATGGGACGATAGTTAAAGAGGTTGTTGAAAAACAGAGAAAAGAGTTAGTGTGTTTTTGGTTTTGTTCGAGAGAAACACAACCGAGAAATCAGTGATGCTTTGCTGAAAATAGAAAGCAAAGTGTGTGCGTGTTCTTTTATCTTTGAGACACGAGGAAGAGAAACAATTCTCTCGTTCGGGCCGTGACTACTATACACCAAGAATACGACAGATTCTTTCCACGTGATTGCTAGCACGATCGAAGTGGTGGATATCCGAAAGCTCTCTTTTCCGTTTGACGTTCGTTGTTGGTGTGTCTGAACTAGAGGTCCGACGCTTGTGGGACTCGTACTGTAGAACATCCGAACCGACTTGTTTCAAAGTGCGCTTCGAGAGGTATTTCGTTTAACTCCCTTTTATGTTTAGATTTTTAATTAAAACGCACGAACAACGCCTAAGGAGAATCATGTGTAAAATATAATTTTTTGTTTCCGCTGCATTTATTCTGTTGATTTTTCTTATACATGATTCATGAAACCCCGACAGTGGTATCAGAGCCAACCTTCGGCGTTTTCGTGCGTTTAATTGATTTGTAGTTCAAATATATTTTTGCGTTCTAATGGCCAATTTATTTTGTTAAGAGAATCGGTTCTCTTACCTTTTATGTGGCCTATAGAAGTTGATTAATTTGTGTGATAAATTTAATCAACTAAGCAAAAATTAGAACTAAATCAATTTTGAATCAAAAATCCGTAACTTGTTATACTTGATGTTTATATTTTGCAAATGATATGCATAATTTTATGCATGCCTTCCAGAGCTTTAAATTTTGAATTTATGGCTCGTAAAGAAGGGTGGTGATCATGGAAAAATCCCTAATTGTTGTGATTGTTGTATGGATGAATGTATGATGATTACATGTATTCTTTTTGGGGATGTAATTATTAAATGGAGGATGCGTCCTTCCTTTTATTTTACTTTAATTTTTCTTGATATGTAATTTTTAGTATAGTTTAGTATTTCAATTGTTGATGTAAATACTACAAGAGAGGAGGAGCCATTAAACCGGTGAGCTCTTTGAGCCCGGTCTTTGAAGAGTTCAAAGATTGAAGAAAAAGTGAAGAGCAGGTCCATATAATTAAAACATTAAAATGGCTAAATGGGTCTCTTTGGCTCGAGACCCATTGAACCATAATTCCATGATCACCACATAGGATAGATGTTTATGTGATATCTATTTATTTATTGTTTATGATATCGTGCATGTTAAACTGGTTAATGTGCAAAGTGAGACCATTAATAACGACCCAAATCTCTTTACAAAGAACATTAAGTCGAAACGGGTTTCGGACTCGTGGCCTTCCATTGTCATGGTTTGATCCAATATTATAGTGGTTAACTAACCGGTTATGGATACATATGGGTTAATTACCATTTATAATATTGGACCACTCCATTATGCATATGATGCTGTGGGGTTGGAGCCAAATGATTTCTAATAACTGTCAGGTGAGGGAATCATTTATGTTTTCAATACTTGCATGAGACGATGGGCTAAACTTAACTATGATCATGATGCCAATAACTGTTAGGTGAGGCTTTTATGGTCTAGATGCCGAAGTTATGATTGGGACTCGCATATGATGCGTTGAACAAGCTGGTTCACTCACTAAGTTCATAGGACACCAATAACTGTTAGGTGAGTTAGACTTTGGACTGGTGGGACTCCAATCCCCACTAGTAATCTTTACCCAACAAAGATTACCGCTTCCCATCTTAAGGAGTATGGGATTCGAATATAAATTTAGTGGGAGGTTCTATTTTATTTAAAGGCCAAAATGAAATAGTTACTTTGAAAGATACAACGGCTAACAATTTATTTTCTGTAACAGATATATTATTACTCTGAAAATGGTGACCACAAACCCACTCGCTTCTATACTTGATAAGAATTGTTTGACTGGACCCAATTTCACTGACTGGGTGAGGAATTTGAGAATTGTTCTCAATTCAGAAAAAATTGGGTATGTGCTTGATGAAAAGATGCCAACCTCCTTTCCTGAGGGTGGGACCCAAGAAGAGCGTGTCACTTATGATAAGTGGCGTGGCGATGACTTAAAAGTTAGGTCATATATGCTTGCTTCTATGAATAATGAATTATAGAAGAAGTATGAATCTATGGAAGATCTTTGGGTCGATCATTTTGCACTTAAAGGAATACTTTGATGAGAATGGTCGAACCTCTAGATATGAGATATCTAAGGCATTGTACCGTATGAGGATGGCTGAAGGATCATCTGTTAATGATCATGCTTTGAAAATGATCTGGCACATTGAAGAATTGGCTAGGCTGAATCTCGTTATGGATAATGAGTTAGCTGTGGATTTGATCCTCCAATCTTTACCCGATTCCTTCTCTGGTTTTGTCCAAAACTTCCACATGCATAAGATGAATAAAACTCTTGCGGAGTTACATAGCATGCTGGTAGTTTATGAGAAGGAAATGCATAACACGAGGCCAAATGTAGTGGCTATGGCTAAGGTTTCTTCTTCAAAGGGTAAGACTGTTTTAAAGAAGAATAAATGGAAGAGGCCTGCCAAACCTGTTGTGCAACCAAAGCCCATGATTGATAAAGGGAAATGTCATTACTTGTGGTGTCAAAGGGCACTTTGGAGGAGGAACTGTAAGAGGTACCTCGCGAGCTTGAAGGTCAAGCCCAAGAACCGACCTTATGAAGGTATGGTGTCTATGCTTATTGAAACTAATCTTATGGTTAGTGCTGAATCCAGCTCATGGGTTCTAGATTCTGCTGCAACTTCACATATTTGTATGTCTTTGCAGAATCTGGAAATAAGAGGATGCTAGGGCGAAATGAGATTGTCTGACGTTTGCCAATGGAGCAAGAGTTGCTGCATTAGCTATAGGGACTTTTCGTTTATGTTTCCCTTCGGACATGTAATGTTTTTAAAGAACTGTTTGCATTATAAGAATGCTGTTAGGAACATCATCTCTGTACCTCGTTTGGGTAAAGAGAATTATGAATTTTCTTTTGCTGATGATGTATGTTCTATTTATCATAATAGAATATGTGTTGGTTCTAGCTTATTAACCAACAATCTTTATACCATTACAATGTCCGGTAATGCGATTACCAATGTCAATAAGCAAAATAGAATTGATATAAATGCCATAACTAATAAACGCCCTAGAGACGGTCCAAATAAAAAGTATGTTTGGCATCTCCGATTAGGTCATATTGGAGAAGACAGAATTAACAAGTTAAGTAATGATGGATACATTGATCCTTCAAATTTTGAGTCATACTCAACTTGTGAGGCATGTCTTTTAGGAAAAATGACCAAAGCGTCTTTTGTGGGACAAAGTGCGCGAGCTGCTGACATATTAGGATTAATACATACAGATGTATGTGGACCAATTAATGAATCTGCTAGAGGTGGTTATAATTACTTCATTACCTTCACTGATGATTAGTCACGGTATGGTTATTTATACCTCATGAAGTATAAATCTGAATCCTTTGAAAAGTTCAAGGAATTCAAGGCTAAAGTTGAGAAACAAACAGGAAAATGTATTAAGGCTCTTCGATCAGATCGAGGAAGTGAATACCTTAGTACTGAATTCCTGGACTTTCTTAAAGAGAATGGCATTTTATCACAATGGACACCTCCTGGAACTCCAGAACATAATGGTGTATCGAACGAAGAAATCGTACTTTATTAGATATGGTACGATCTATGATGAGTTACACCGATTTGCCAATATCCCTTTGGGGATATGCCCTTGAGACAGCTGTATATATACTGAATAGAGTGCCGTCCAAATCTGTTCCAACTACGCCCTATGAGATATGGCATAGTAGGAAACCTAGTCTTAATCATATTAAGATTTGGGGTTGTCCAGCTTTTGTGAAAAAACTGAAAGTGGAAAAATTGGAGGCAAGATCTGAACAAGGTCGCTTCATTGGATATCCAAAGGAAACTCTTGGATATTATTTCTATTTTCATTCAGACCAAAGAATTTTGGTATGCAAGCACGCTTCTTTCTTGGAGAATCGGTTCATCCAAGAAAGTGGTACTGGCGGAAAATAGTCTTACAAGAAGAAAATAATGAAGTACCAAATAACCGAGTTCAGATACCAACCTTTGATTCAGTGGGAGCTTCTGATACACAACCTCTTAGGAGAAGTGCGAGAACGTCTCGCCTACCTGCTCGTTATAGACACTCGGTTGATCATTTGAACCATTATTCATTGTGAATGATAGTGATCAACCCGGTGATCCTAAAACCTATGAGGAGGCGATGTTGGACATCGATTCTGGTAAATGGCTAGAAGCCATGAAATCAAAAATGGATTCAATGTATTCCAATGAGGTATGGACCTTGACCCGACCTGCCTGATGGTATTGTACCAATTGGCTGTAAATGGATCTTCAAGAGGAAGATGAATGCTGAAGGTCAAATTGGAACTTACAAAGCACGGCTGGTGGCGAAAGGATATTGTCAAAAGAAGGAATTGATTATGACGAAACTTTCTCACCTGTGGCCATGCTAAAATCCATTCGGATTATGTTGGCTATAGCTGCACACCTTGATTATGAGATATTCCAAATGGATGTCAAAACGGCTTTTCTAAATGGTTTTCTCGATGAGGACATCTATATGGAACAGCCACAGGGTTTTGAATCCAATAGTGAAAAACGGAAGGTGTGTAAGCTTAAGAGATCCATTTATGGACTCAAACAAGCCTCCGAGAAGTTGGAACATCCGTTTTGATGAGGTAGTCAAATCGTTTGGCTTCATCAAAAATCTGGATGAACCTTGTGTATATAAGAAGATCGGTGGGAGTGCAATTGCATTTCTGGTTTTGTATGTCGATGATATACTTTTGATTGGAAATGATGTACCAATGATATCATCAATAAAACTATTCTTGTCACAGAAATTCTCCATGAAAGATTTAGGAGAGGCAACCTACATTTTAGGTATCAAGATCTATAGAGATAGATCAAGACGATTGATTGGCCTCTCACAATCTACGTACATAGACAAAGTGTTAACACGGTTTAACATGCAATGTTCCAAGAGAGGATTATTGCCTTTTAGGCAAGGGATCCATCTTTCTAAGGAGATGTGTCCCAACACTCCTGAAGAAAGAGAGCGGATGGCAAAGATACCATATGCATCCGCTATTGGAAGCATAATGTATGCTATGCTATGTACTAGACCTGATATTGCGCATGCTGTAAGTATTACTAGCAGATATCGATCGATCCAGAGAGAAGAACCTTGGATAGCAATCAAGAATATTCTTAAGTACTTGCGAAGGACTAAAGATTTATTCTTGATATATGGAGAAGGAGAATTTAAAGTTGTAGCTTATACCGATTCCGATTTTCAATCGGATCCTAATGATTATAAGTCTACGTCTGGGTTTGTCTTCACATTCAATGGTGGTGCGTTAGTTGGAAAAGTTCCAAACAAAGCATAACTGCCGATTCCACCACGAGGCGAGTATGTAGCTGCTTCGAAGCAGCAAAGGAAGCCGCTTGGATGAAGAAATTCATTTCTGAACTTGGAGTCGTTCCTTCAATTGAGCAACCGATCACATTGTTTTGTGACAACAATGGGGCGATAGCTCAAGCTAAGGAACCAAGGTCTCACCAAAGTCCAAGCATATTGAGAGACGCTTCCATCTCATCGAGAAATTGTTGGGAGAGGTGATATCGCCTTGCAGAAAATTGCCTCAACTGAAAACGTGGCGATCCCTTCACTAAGGCCTTACCTCGGTTTTCTTTTGAAAGACATATTGACAAAATGGGTTTGAGGTACCAGACAAGTTGGCTTTAGTGTAACTGGGAAATTGTTGGATGTATGCCCTAAAGTTACTATGTAATAGTTACATATTAGGGATTTCAGTTGTACTTTCATTATTATTATTTAATTAATGGCAACGACGTATTCATTCATTTGTCCAATTATTTTATATTGATGAATGATTCCATAAGATCAGTTGCAACTAGACCTATTCTTGAGACGTCAAGAATATTTGTGATGGGTTCATAGTTAGACTGAATCTTTAAATTGTTCCCGGTCGATGGATTATTAAGTGGATATTAATAATCCTGTTGAGACCGGTGTGTTCTTAACTTCGCCATTAAGTATTGGATACTTAAGGGAATGATGAGTCACATGTCATTGGGTATTATGATGCCTGAGTTAGAACACAGGTGTTTGTATTAGACAAATTCACTGAACGTGACGCATATGGAACGATTAGCGACATGGAAGCTTTTAGCGTGGTCAATGTCTAATTGTTCATGTTTTGGTCTTGTGTAAATAATCCTTAGACCTGAGGCACAGTGTTAACTTGTGTATCGAACAACTATGGTTCACGGGTGCACATAATGCCGGGTCGTCGATCTGTCTTTATACTTGATGGTCATAGTTTGTTCATATACGAAGTTACACGTGAATGCAATATGGAATCTGTCTCCTTGTTATATGCAAGGTATGATAATGATGTCCTATGCGATCTAATTGTGACACTGCATTGAAATCATCGGCCGGGGTTGTAACTGAGAATAAATTGTTTATGTCTCCAATAAAATGCATGTCAATTAGATTTGTGCATATGATCGAATTAATAACTTGACAAATATTTCATGGTTTTTATTTGATCGGGACATAGTAAGACAGAGGGATTGAATTACTCTGCAGCCAAAGCTGACAAGTTTATTATGTTCTTAAAGCATTCACACTATCTGGGTAGCCATGACATATTGCTAGATGTCAATCGTGGCTTGTAGGACCTAAAAGATTAATCGGGACAATTAATTCTTTTGGAAGTACTAATGTGTTAGTACAAGTCTTACTACCAGCTTAGTGATGAACCTAGGGATGTCACACACCATAAAAAACTAGGATGACGTGGAACAAGAGAGAAATATTATTGCAAATATGTTTGCAATTACTGCAATCGAATTGAGTCGATTTGAAATTAAATTAAATGAGATTTAATTTAATTTGTATTATAGTCACGAGCCTACTTGCATATGATGCACACGCATGCCCAAAGTCGATATATGTTAACATACCAAACAAGTTGCTTTAGTGTAAGTGGGAGATTGTTAGTAGTATTATGCCCTAAATTAACATGTTTATTAAAAAAAAAAAAGTTAAAGCTTCATGCATGTGCACGAATTCGTGCACATGCACGAAGCGTAATGGTCAGCGGTTGCTGACCATTATGCACGTAGCATTGATGATCTGCAACCGCTGACCATCATGCCACGTTCGTGCATGAGCAACCGCTCATGCACGATCATCCATTGATCAGCAACCGTTGCTGGTCATTTTTTAATATAAAAAGAGAGATGGGACGATAGTTAAAGAGGTTGTTGAAAAACAGAGAAAAGAGTTAGTGTGTTTTTGGTTTTGTTCGAGAGAAACACAACCGAGAAATCAGTGATGCTTTGCTGAAAATATAAAGCAAAGTGTGTGCGTGTTCTTTTATCTTTGAGACACGAGGAAGAGAAACAATTCTCTCATTCGGGCCGTGACTACTATACACCAAGAATACGACGGATTCTTTCCACGTGATTGCTAGCACGATTGAAGTGGTGGATATCTGAAAGCTCTCTCTTCCGTTCGACGTTCGTTGTTGGTGTGTCTGAACTAGAGGTCCGACGCTTGTGGGACTCGTACTGTAGAACATCCGAACCGACTTGTTTCAAAGCGCGCTTCGAGAGGTATTTCGTTTAACTCCCTTTTATGTTTAAATTTTTGATTAAAACGCACGAACAACGCCTAAGGAGAATCATGTGTAAAATATAATTTTTTGTTTCCGCTGCGTTTATTCTGTTGATTTTTCTTATACATGATTCATGAAACCCCGACACCTACTTCCATGAGGTGGCGTGAGTCGAGTTATTTGATATAAGATATAAATAAGAATGTTATATTCATTATCATGTGGATGTACGGTGATGTTTATGCTCTGACGGAGGCAAATATAGTAAAAGCGGTCCAACCTCGTCCATGACAAAAGGAAAAAAAAAGAGAAGAAGATGGTGGTCCAACCAGACAAAAAAAATCGAAATAGCATCAGCACCTGCGAAAAAAAAATAGAATTGGACAATCTGACAGGAACGGAAGGAGGGAGAAAAAGCAAGAAAATGTGGCAGAAGACCATGAGATCCGTTCAAGAAAAGCCAGACGTGCTGCGATTTTTACCAATAATCAACGACATGCTGATGCTAATAGCTTAAAAAACACTAATCATCGTTGTCAAGTAGATGAAAGCGGCTTCGATACGTTTATTTGCAACGATCGGATTATCATCGAGAGAGAATGAAAGGCGGAAAACAGTTGCTTCTGAATTGTTTCAAGCAAATGCACAATTTAAAAGATCACCATAAGGGGACCATGCCAAATAGACATCAATACCCAGGTGAACAATTTGATGAAACACAAAGAATAGACTTCTGATCTCCAAGCAGGAGATAAAATATATATACAGCACGTGCAGAGAATCCAATGTTATAAAGGTGTTTTCAATGACATGTTTTTGGATATGCATCCACGAGGTGGCTTAGATCTCTTAGCAATCGAGGCCATGTATTTACCTTGATGCTCAATGAGAGTTGTCTTAGTCGTGCTCGCTTCCCTCGTGTGCGTACCCACATCAAACATTGCATTGGCTTCCCAAGCGATACAGCTAGTCATAATAAGATTAAGATTAAAAAATGACAAATGATTTTTGAAATTTTATTTAATATGCAATATTGTCCCTTAATTTTTAATTTGTTAACGTAATCTTTGACTTTTAGCTCAATGTGCAATATATTCGCTAAACTTAATCTAAGAATTACATTAAATATTTGTTAATAGTTTAAGAACCATATTAGATAAATTAAAATCTATGGACGGCATTATACATTAAGCTAAAATCTAAAGACAGCATTGCACAAATTCAAAATTCAAGAACAATATTATGTATTGGATAAAAGTTCAATGACCATTTGTGCTATTCCCCAACTATGAACAAGAGAAGATGAAAACCACCCGCTTGGGTGTTGTTGCTAGCGGCGAGCTTCTCTCCCTAACACAAGGGGAGGAGTTCAATTCTCGAGCGTCACAAGGGTGACTTACCTGGGGCACAAGGGGTGGTGGTAATTCAGGTACCTCTCTAGGGTTTACTTTGCCGTGCTGTCGGGGTACGGGACTTCCCTGGGTCATCAAAAAAAAAAAAAAAAAAAAACAAGAGAACACGAAATCAGCATGGCTCACATTTCCTATATAGCCACACCTTACATATTAGGAACAACTACTCAATTTCCCAAAGCTCCTTCAACTTCAACTCGAGTTCTTGCTTTCGGCAGGTATATGGTGATATTCCATAAAGGACCCTCAATATCTCGTGACACGGTCCATTGCTCTTGAGCTTACAATCTAAAAAGGAAAAGATTCAGGGAGCGTCACAAAGCTAGAATAAAGATCAACTTTGCTTTTGCTTGATGCACTCCCAACGAAGTATCCATACTTTTGATGGCAAAAGCGCTTCATTTTGCTCTTATCCTCCTCAATTCAACCTTTCTTTCCCTTTTTGAAGAAGCTCTTCTCTCTCTTTGACCAAATCATTTGGAAAAAATTATCTAAAAAGTCATAAACTTATTATACTTTTATCAATTTACTCCTGAACATTTTAATCTTGCCAATTTTTTTTTATGTCAATTAAGTCATAAACTTTTTTACATTTTGTCAATTGAGTTTATCTAATCAATTTTAGTCGGAATTACTAATGTGAACACCAACTGTTTTTATATGGTATGGTCGGTGCCGACGTGTATAATTTTTAATAATATTTATAATTAATTTTTCATTTTTTCTTTTCTTCTATTTTCCTTCTTTACTTTTTCCTCCCTTTTCTCTTCTTCCTTTTTCTTTTGTCTTTTTCCCTTCTTCACTCTATCAGCCATTACCGAGCCAAGTCAATGGTCAGCGACCCATTAGCCTCAAGCGAGAGCCACTCTCACCGACCTCGAGTTGGTCCCTCTCTTCATTTATTTTTTCTTTCTTCTTTTTACTTCAAAGTCGCTTTACACAAAATGAACCCAATCTATGTCGATTGTGCTATTTCCTTTTCCATGATTACGTTCAACCAATTCAAAGGAATATCTAGCTACATTAGATTCATGACGCACGCCATGATTTCAGGTTAGAAAAGAAGAAATCATGTAACATGCCCCATCACGTTGCTCGGCAAATTTTAATTATGAGTAATAAAAGGGTAAAAAGGTAAATTCACAGAATTTGAATGCCTCTATGAACAGTGACATTTTATTAATGACTACGTTAGATTAATCAAAGGAAATGAAACCAAGTAAAAAATCCAATTTAATAGAACAACGACTAATTTGTATCGTGGTCTCATTATTTAAAGCTAGAAACTTTATGGGCTGATTACTTATTTATGAAAATTTTTATGAATTGTACTTGATTTTTCGGACATATAAATCACTAAAAGTACTCAAGATTGAATAAATCAGCGAATCAATAAATTAAAGGGCTATTTTATATTTTTATCTTAAGGGACTCATATTTCATATAAATAAGAAGTTCATGGAGGTTGGATAGCTTGAAATAGCTCTAACTAATAAATTTGTAATAGCGGGCGAGATTGAGAGAAGGTTCTTTGGTAATGATGGTGAAATCCAAAAATTTAAGGGATTTATTAGCAACTTTAGAAATTTGGACATGTTGGAATATATTATGCGAAAATGACAGAATCTTACAATTTACGCGCAAACTCCAAAGAAATAAATGAGAAATAATAAGGATATCATAAATTTATGTGGTTCGGTATGAGTATCAATACCTATATTTATGGAGAGAGCCAACCGCAAATAATCCACTATAATCAGATAATCAGAGTTTATAATTGCTCACACGCTTGAGTGTTTCTCACCTAAATTTAAGTTCAAACCCAAAGTGTTTATAAATAAACAACGCACTTGGACATAAATTTACTGCACAAAATTATGGCACCTTCAAGTTCAAAATAAATTCTATGGTTAAAAAGATAAACCCTAGACTAATAATACAATATCTCTTCTTGGCAGAGGAACCATAATGGAATTAGAAAGAAGAGGAACGATGGGATGATTCCGAATTTGGATGGAAGTTGTGCGAGCTCCATGGTCATTTTACATAGGAAGAAATTGAGGCATTGGGTGCAGTATTAGTCTTTTGTTGATTTGATTTCTTTCGCTAAAATCAAGAACTCTAGCGTTTGTCTTTGGTCCACCGTCCACGTACGTATGACTTCGCGTTCTTGTTCAAGGCTTCATGCGTCAAGTCTTGCGGCTCTCTAGTCTTGCGGCTCCACACGTTTTTTTTCTTCCTGCGACTTCTGAAAAATTGCGGCTACTCTTACGTGCGGCTCCTTATGTTGATGAAAGAAACCTAGGCTTAAGTCAAAACTTTGACTTTGGGCTCCACCATGAGTTCTTTTCTTCAACATGGATTCGCTCCTTTGCAGATGAGGGGAAGAAAACCTTCATTTATATATATATATATTTTTGTAAACGTTCAAGAAGTCCAACGAAGCTTTTTCAGTAGATTGAAAACATCCAAAACCCAAAAAGAATTTCGAATTTCTTGTGCATAATCTTGAATATTATCTTCACTAAAAAAATATATTCACAATCAAATAATAAAAACTTTATCCAAGCGAATCATGTTTTGTAAACACTCAAACTCGAAACATAATTTAACAAGACCATTTGGACAAGAATACAATTGCTCTCAAAATCAAGTGTCCGGTTAGTGGTGGGATGTGTTTAAAAGCGCGATATCAATCCTATTAGCTACTGTTTAAAAAAAAATCCTATTAGCTTTAATCTGCCAAAAGTGATTAGAATGTACTGTCTATTGATGCATTATGATAAGGAGAGGTCCATGTTAATCTTATGGTGACACGTATATGGTGATATTAATGTTGTTATGCTTGCGTTTGATTAATTTTGAAATTTTTGTTATAATAAAAAGCGATGATTGTTGGATATGAAAATAAATAATTATTGACATTATAAGAAATGATGATGGATCATAAAAAGTGACTATGGTTAATCATATAAAGTGGTGATGGTAGAGATAAGTAAAGGTATACAAAGAAACTAGGAACCGCCCAGATCACTCAGACTAGTCAGTAACCAGCGGTTCTCATAGGGATCGGTCTGGTTTTAGATTCCAATTTGCTAGAACTAGTGAGTATTAGTCCGGTTCTTGGTTCTAAGCATGGAATCGCCTACCTAGACTAGACTAGTATATATATTTTAAAAAAATAAATTTCAACTCAATTAGTTAACTATTTTGTAATTTTTCGACCAATGTATGTGTACATATATATATTTGTAGTATTTGACATTATTGACTCATTTTGTCTCTTGGATGCATAATAGGATTAAACTCTCTACTTTTTGTTCATTCTAATAATTCATTTACTTGTTTTCTTAGTCAAAACAAAATAAACAACCAAAGAAGATGGAGGAGATTGTTTAGAGATAGTTAGTGCTAAACAAGCTCTAATGTTTAATGTACAAACTAGGTTTCCCATGACATTAATTGATGGATGCAATTATGGAGGGATGGGGGCTGGTTTCATGAACCTACCTGGGAGTCGGACTGGATTGGCAGTTCGGTTCTCAGGTGAATCCATAGAACCAACGGACGATTCCCAATTCCAAAATTTTGGAACCAATCCTTAGTAGGTAGATCTCGATTTCAAGGTGAGAACTACCTACCCGAACCATACTCACCTTTAGGTTCAAGAAATTTCTTATATGATTGTCCGTAAATAGCATCAAATTATACATTTTTCATCATGCTATTCATAAGAATATCAACTTATTCTTCATAATTCTCTTTGGTTCCCTTTCCACACACAAGTTTCATGACACAATTAAATTGAAATTCCAAAAGAGAAATCGAGTAATTGCTGAAGTGATTTCTCTGTGATCTTGATATATATATATATATATATATATATATATTTATTTTATATATATATATATATATATATTTATTTATTTATTTTAAACTTGAAAGTAATAATAGTGGGGGTAATGAATACTTTGACGACCATGATTGTTATCGTGCATCTTAATATCAAAGAATTATAAATTATTGCTCTATTTTCATCAGCAATCGGCCCCAACAATTGATGGCATGTACAACGTAAAAGGATGAAACTAAAGTGCCCCATAGGTTTTCCTTCTGGCGGCATATCTAGAATTCCAATTCCGCTAAATCCAATTGGGGAGGACATGTATGCCATGGCTTATTTGTCAAATAGCAAACTCCCATTTGCGAGCATGGTATGAGAGACTTCGAGAAGAAATAGATGTCCCATCACTTGAGACAGCTTCCCACTAGGTTAAGAGGAGAAGACAACATTATGATACATACATGGCATGAGAGACTTCAAGAAGAAATAGATGCCCTATCGCTTGAGACGGCTTCCCACTAGGTTAAGTGGAGAAGACAACATTCTTATACATACATGGCATGAGAGACTTCAAGAAGAAATGATGTCCTATCATTTGAGATGGCTTCCCACTAGGTTAAGAGGAGAAGACAACATTATGATACACACATGAAATGTGATTGTGACTTGAACTATCAAAAAAAGCCTGCCTTGGCCCCACCCAATCTAGTCCAATCGAAAAACCTAGGGGTTGAGTCTTAATCTTCTTTGAATAGGGAATTTTAGATGTTAGTATTGTTATGGTTCAAGTTAGGCCAATGTAAGCTTTTTGACACTTATAGAGCGCAGCCCAAAGTCCCCTTCTCTCTCTTGGCTCGAGCATGACTAAGACAAAATCCTAAATTTGAGCCTAGCTGATCTACGTCTGCCCAACTCGTTATTTGGGGTTGTATGATATTCAGGTCTTATGCGAGTCGCGCCGAATCAATTGTGCCCCTGTAAAGTTTTGGGTCTAGTCAAGTACTATGAAAACCTAACCTGACTTGACCCATAACACCCCTATTTGCGACCTACTTCCATGAGGTGGCGTGAGTCGAGTTATTTGATATAAGATATAAATAAGAATATCATATTCATTATCATATGGATGTACGGTGATGTTTATGCTCTGACGGAGGCAACTATAGTAAAAGCGGTCCAACCTCGTCCATGACAAAGAAAAAAAAAAAAAAAGAAGATGGTGGTCCAACCAGACAAAAAAATCGAAATAGCATCAGCACCTGCGAAAAAAAAAATAGAATTGGACAATCTGACAGGAACGGCAGGAGGGAGAAAAAGCAACAAAACGTGGCAGAAGACCATGAGATCCGTTCAAGAAAAGCCAGACGTGCTGCGATTTTTACCAATAATCAACGACATGCTGATGCTAATAGCTTAAAAAAACACTAATCATCGTTGTCAAGTAGATGAAAGCGGCTTCGATACGTTTATTTGCAACGATCGGATTGTAATCGAGAGAGAATGAAAGGCGGAAAACAGTTGCTTCTGAATTGTTTCAAGCAAATGCACAATTTAAAAGATCACCATAAGGGGACCACGCCAAATAAACATAGATACCCACATGAGCAATATGATGAAACTCAAAGAATAGACTTCTGATCTCCAAACAGGAGATAATATATATTATAAAGGTGCTTTCAATATATATAGCACATGCGGAGAATCCAATATTATAAAGGTGCTTTCAATAGCATGTTTTTGGATATGCATCCACAAGGTGGCTTAGATCTCTTAGGTAGCGCATGAGAACGCTTCTGTTTCTCATGATTTCTATTCTTTTGTTCCCCGGAACAAAAAAAGAACAGAAACCTGTTTGGTAATGCCATATTGTTTTTTTGTTCCCGTGAATAAAAACTTAGCCCGGAATGATTTGGGAACGTAAAACAAGATGCAAAAAAAAAGTTGCTTCTTGTTCCTGAGAACAATTTCTAGAAATAAGCTGATTTTCTTTTTTAATTTTCTTTTATTTCCTTTTCTTGCCACAACCACCGTCAACCGCTCGATGCCACCGCCCGCCGTCGGCGCCCGCCGGCCGCCGGTCACCGGTTGCCGCCGCCGCTCGCTGTTGTCTCCGGCCGCCATCGCCGCCGGCCGCGGCGGCTAGCGGGCGGGCGGCGGTGACCGGCGACGGAGGCGGCGACAATCCGTCGGCAAGAATAAAAAATGAATAAATACAAAAGAAAAGAAATTATTGCGTTACCAAACACATTTCTATTCTTTTTCTATTCCAAGAGTAGAAATTTTGTGTCGTTATCAAACGGGTTTTTTTACTCAGAAATTATTCCCCAGAGCAGAAATAGAAAAGAACCATTTCTGAAAAAAAAAAAAAAACTCTTCCCAGGAATAGAAGCGTTGTCATGCGCAACCTTAGCAATCGAGGCCATGTATTTACCTTGATGCTCAGCGAGAGTTGTCTTAGTCGTGCTTGCTTCCCTCGTGTGTGCACCCCAATCAAACTTTGCATTGGCTTCCCAAGCGATACAGCTAGTCATAATAAGATTAAGATTAGAAAATGGCACAAATGATTCTTGAACTTTTATTTAATATGCAATGTTGTCCCTTAATTTTTAATTTGTTAAAGTAATCTTTGAATTTTAGCTCAATGCGCAATATATTCGCTAAACTTTTAAAATATTTTCATATAATCTAAGAACTATATTAAATATTTATTAATAGTTCAAAAACCATATTAGATAAATTAAAAATCTATGCACATCATTATACGTTAAACTAAAGTCCAAAGATAGCCTCGCACAAATTCAAAATTCAAGAATAATATTATTTATTGAACAAAAGTTTAAGGACCATTTGTGCTATCCCCAACAATGAACAAGAGAACACGAAATCAGCATGGCTCACATTTCATATATAGCCACACCTTACATATTAGGAACAACTACTTAATTTCCCAAAGCTCCTTCAACTTCAACTCGAGTTCTTGCTTTCGGCAGGTATATGATGATATTCCATAAAGGACCCTCAATATCTCGTGACACGGTCCATTGCTCTTGAGCTTACAATCTAAAAAGGAAAAGATTCAGGGAGCGTCACAAAGCTAGAATAAAGATCAACTTTGCTTTTGCTTGATGCACTCCCAACGAAGTATCCATACTTCTAATGGCAAAAGCACTTCATTTTGATCTTATTCTCCTCAATTCAATCTTTCTTTCCCTTTTGAAGAAGCTCTTCTCTCTCTGACCCAATCCTTTGGAAAAAATTATCTTAAAAATCAAAAATTTATTATACTTTTATCAATTCAATCATGAACATTTTAATTTTGCCATTTTTTTTTTTGTATGTCAATTAAGTCATAAAACCTTTTTCGTTTTGTCAATAGAGTTTATCTTATCAATTTTAGCTAGAATCACTAATGTGAACACCAACTATCTTACATGGTACAATTGATGCTGACGTGGATAATTTTTAATAATATTTATAATTATTTTTTTCATTTTTCTTTTCTTCTATTTTCCTTCTTTACTTTTTCTTACTTGTTCTCTTCTTCCTTTTTCTTTTATCTTTTTCCCTTCTTCACTCCATCGGCCATTACCAAGCCAAGTCAATGGTCAGCGATCCGTTGGCCTCAAGCGAGAGCCACCCTCATCGTCCTCGAGTTGGTCCCTCTCTTCATTTATTTTTTCTTTCTTCTTTTTACTTCAAAGTCACTTTACACAAAATGCACATCTATCAAGCACAACCTATGTCGACTGCACAAAATGCACATCTACCGAATGCAACCTATGTCGACTGTGCTATTTCCTTTTCCCCGGTTACGTTCAACCAATTCAAAGGAATATCTAGCTACATTAGATTCATGATGCACGCCATGATTTCAGGTTAGAAAAGAAGAAATCATGTAACATGCCCCATCACGTTGCTCGGCAAATGTGCTGTGCACGAAACTCTCACAATCACCGACCTCCCTTTCCAACTTCATTAGGCGCTAATCAAGTCGGCCATTCACACCATAATCACATGCTTGAAAATCTCTTACGTTTCTCGTCTCGATGATAAGCACCGCACCCTTTCGAAGCGCCGTCGCACCAGTCCACCCCCTTAATAATCACGTGTTCTTTTTTTTTTGGTTCGCTTCGTCCCTGAAAGGAAAAGCCCTTAGTTGACCTTGACGTCATCATCGACGTGGCCGAGGACGCCTCGCCCTTTTTGCCCCCTCCACGTGCGTCAATCCGGGTCGTTTTTCTCCACGTGCTCTAAATCCGCCCCCAATTCACAGTTTTCACACTGGATGTCTTCTCAAGCACGCGCGGTGGCAGTGGTCGGAGCAATCGTCACTGGGCCCCACCACCTGGGTCAGGTGAGATCTCGGTCGTGAGTCCCACGGGAAAATCTGCCGACCAATCGCAGGGTCTTCTCGTCAACCCAGCGTACGAAGAAAATAAGATATCCTCGGTCCATAAATTTTCAAGTGGCACGTGCCCAATTCAAATTATACCCCATCAATTCATATTGTTAACATACCTTTTTCATTTAATTAAATTTATGAATATCAATCCTAAATTGAGGTAAGAACACGGAGTGAGTAAACACCAAAAAAAAAAAAAGGACGTGAGAAAGTAAGTAGAAATTTATAGATATGTAAGGTCTGAATAAATTATAGATATAATTTACTTTCGTGTTATTTTTTAGTTTTTCTTTTTTTTTTAGTAAATGTAAGAGATATATTAGTTATTGCAAATCGCAAGACAATTGTACAACAAGGGGGAACCCCGGCACCAACTTCCACTCAGGGAGAAAAATTTGGATATAATTAATTCATCTTTCTAAACCCATTAATTGGATATAATTAATTCATAGAATAAATAAACCCATTAAATTTGGGTTACGAAAATGGGCGTATGACCTGTTTTGACAGGTTTGTCAAGCAATCCTTGCATAATTTCCGAAAAAAATGCCACGAATTTTATTGCAAAGAGCCTTATATTCTCGGATTCAAGCGATGAACAGTAGAAAAAGCAGCAACATTGCAACCAGTAACATTAACAGACGAAAGCCCGGGAACTCAAGAACTGTGGCCATTTCCGTTCGATGAATCCGATGAATTGTCACTTCCGAAGCCGATCGTCGTCATCCACTGCCGCATCTCGTCGTCGCCGAACACTTCCCAGAGCTCGCTCCCACTGGCATTCCCCTGCTCCGCCTCTGCCGGCGCGCGCTCTGTCTCTGGATATTGCTCGCTTTCGTTCGGAGTGATCTCCCGCCTCTCCAGCAAGGAAGGCGCGCTGCTCTCCCACAGGCTGTGATCGACGACGGGGAAGTTGAGCTTCGCTCGGGGGCCCCGGAACTCGATGGCCGCGTTGTCGTACGCGCGGGCCGCCTCCTCTGCAGTGTCGAATGTCCCGAGCCAGACGCGAGCCCCGCGCCGTGGGTCGCGGATCTCCGCCGCCCATTTCCCCCATGGCCGTTGCCGCACGCCCCGATAGCGATTCTTCCTCGCTCCGTACTCTTGACTTGCGTCAGCTGCTCCAGGTGCATGGCCCGACCCGCCCGCCGCGTTCGACGCGGACTGCGCGTGCGTGGAACTCGCCTCCGCTTGAGAGGAGGAGGCGCCACCACGCTCAAGCGTCGGCGGGAAATAGTTGCACCCGAGGCAGCCCTCGATCCCGCACTCGTGACACGTGACGAGCCCGCCCGACCCTGAGGCGGGGCCTGCGCGATCTTCACCGCCGCTGCTGCGAGCCGACGGAGTGCCAGAGATGACCTCGGCCAGAGTGGCGACCATAACAGAGAGCTCTTGCTCGTGAGTGAGGAGGCAGTGCCGCGGTGGAGAGGGGTGGTCCTCCGCCGGCGGGGGCGGCGGCAGCGGAGGCGGTGGCGCGTCCAGCTTGGGTCGCTTGGACTTGGACTTCTTCATGAATCGTTCTCGGCGGGAGAGAGAGAAGGAATGCGAAAGGGGTTCTTATAGGCGTAGTCAGACGTGGGGCGATGCTGACTTGGCACGCACTTGCCAGCTAAGCATGGCCTTCCGAGGTTCTCCCTTTCCGGTTTTCTTTTCAACACGTGGGGAGGGATGACGTGGCGGCGTGTTGCGGCTACACGCTGCGAGGGAGGCCGCGGGACGGGGTCCGTACGCTAGAAATCGCTTATTCGCCAATTTCCGTAGTACAGCTGGGACCCGAAGCTTCTTCTGGAGGAGAGCGAGAGCTCCTGGAATTTGACAAGATGCATGAAACCGGAAAAAAATAAATAAAAAATAAAATGAGCAGTAGAGGTGAAATTACAAGTAAGTCCCCTGAAATGATTTGTGTTCTGCTCCTAAAATTATGCCCCCGCCTTGCCAAACCTCACTCGCCTGCTTTGAGCTCGAAGCCGGCGTTGCTCGGGTTGAGGTCGCTCAGCTAGAATCCTTGTAGCTGTTTGCTTGGCGATCTCTATGCCCAAAGTTTGATTGTAGCCATTTGAATAGTTGTTTTATATTATTTTTATTTAGTTATATTGTTCGCGGCATAAGAATTAGATCTGACAATTGGTTACGAAATTAAATAAAAGTGACATCATATCCTTAAAAAAAAAAAAAACATAAGGGAATATTTCTTGAACAATGGAGGAGATGGGGGCAGCAAGGCCAAGGAGGCAGTCAGAGGGGGTGGGGTGGGTTGTGGCAAAGAAGGTAGTAAGGACGGCGAGTGATGTGGGACAGTGGCAGAGTTGGAGGGTGGTCTTGCTGTTGGTGATTTGGTGGAGGGTGCGTTCGATGTTCTTGTAGTGCTTGGAGGTACATGGAGTGTGAAACCTATAAAGCTTGTTTCACTTTCACAAAGTGCTTTATGTATCTCTTTCTTGCTTTGCAACGTGATACCATTTCTTCTCTTTCTCCTCTCAAGTAGCAGGCCCCAAAAAAACACCCATTTTCTTGTTCAATTTTTTTTTGTTCTCCTCTATCTTGTGGCTTTTTATTTGATTTTATCGAGTTACTTTCCTCCATCAATAACGGGCATTTTACAATATTTGAGCTTGTCATTGGGAATTTTAGTGAGAAGCTTGACTTTCGCAAAAACAACTTTAATTTTTTCTTAAAAGAAGTGGGCCCATTGCCTACCATTATTAGGAGAGGGAAATATAAAAAAACAAAATAGTGTTTTTTTTGGTCGGTGAAAATAGAGGTTAATAGGTGAAGAATGAAGATCTAGTGGAGACAAAGAAAGTGAGGAATGTGACCCATGAGTTGAATAATTTCTGTCTTTTCCATCCTCTAGGGTGTGGATGAAGCCATTTTTAGAGTGAATTTAGAATTACCCATTTTTTTAATCAATCATTATTTCCATTAGTCAATATACTACATAATGAGATTTGTGATTTGACCTTTTTGTTATTGAGGTCTTTTCCCTATTTATTCCATTTGTGTTTATTTCTTTAAAATACCTATTTTATTTATATTAAAGTGTATGTATTTACCAAATTTTAACAATTTTTCATTGTTTAGTATCATTGGTTTTTATTAATTATATTATTAGAATTTCAGTTAAATTAGTTTTATCCCATTTTCTATATATATACTTTTATATAGCAATTAAAGGTGAAAGAGAGATTTTATAAAAATAAAGAAGATGATAATTTTGATTATGTGCATTGCCATGCTAATAGAAAAAATAACAGAGAGTTACATTTGTAACAAAATGAGAGTCAAGTTGAACATCGTGCCAATTTAATTTTAAAATTTTTCAAATTTTATCAATTGAGTCTATCTGGTCAATTTCGATAGGAATTGCTAATGTAAATGCTGATCATCTCATGTGGCATAATTGGTAGAGAGGGTAGCAGCGATGATGAGTAATGTGGGATAGTGATGGAGTTGGAGGTTTTCCTTACCGTTGGTGAATTGGTGGAGGGTGGGTTCGATGCTATGCAATGTGTGGAGTTACATGGAGTGCAAAACCAATAAAGCAAGCCTCGCTTTCACGAAGTGCTTATTTATTTCTTTCTTGCTCTACAATGAGACACCATTTCTTCTCTCTTTCCTCCCCATTTTCTTGTCCAAATTTGTCTTGTTGTCGTCTATATCGTGCATTTTTATTGAATTTTATCAAGCTACTTCCCCTATCAATGACGGGCACTTCACAATATTTGAGCTTGTCATTGACAATTTTTGTGAGAGCCTCGACTCCAGCTCACAAACATAGTTTGTTGATCATGCACTTTACTCTACTATAGCAAAAACAACTTTTAAACATTAAAAAAAAAAAATGGGCCCGTTGCCTGCCATTATTAGGAGAGGGAAGAAGAAAAAAAAAAAAGTAGTAATTTTGTTTTTTGGTCGGTGAAAATAGAGGTTAGCAGATGAAGAATGAAGGTTCAGTGGGGACAAAGAAGGTGAGGAATGTGACCCATGTGTTGGATAATTTCATCTTTTCCATCCTCTAGGGGGGGTGGATGAAGCCATTTTAAGAGTGAATCTAGAATTACACTTTTTATTAATCAATTATTTTTTCCATTAGTCAATAAAATACATAATGAGTAATTTGTCGTTTGACCTTTTTGTTTTTGAGGTCTTTTCCCTATTTATTCCACTTGCGTTTATTTCTTTTTAATATATATTTTTATTTATATTAAAGTGTATGTATTTATCAAATTTTAACAAATTTTCATTGTTTCCTATCATTATTGGTTTTTATTTTTTATATTATTAGAATTTCAGTTAAATTAATTTTATCCTATTTTCTGTGTGTGTGTGTGTGTGTGTCTATATATATATTTTACAGCAATTAAAGGTGAAAAAGAGATTTTATAAAAAGAAAGAAGATGAAAACTTTGACCCATTAAAAATCATGTGCATTTATGCTAATTGAAAAAATAACAAGGAGTTAACATTTGTAACAAAATGAGAGTTAAGTTGAACATTGTGTCAATTTAATCTTAAAATTTTTCAAATTTTGTCAATTGAGTCTATTTGGCTAATTTTAATTAGGAATTGCTGATGTGGACACTAATGATGTTATATGGCATAGTTGACGTGGACATTTTTAATATTTTTTGTTTTTCTTTTTTGAATATTTTACTTTTTTTTTTTTTTTTTTCCCTATCATTTTGGCTAAGGAGGGTTGTCAGTGACCCTCGCTAGCAACTAGACATGTGACATCTAGAAATTTCCATATTTGATAATAGTATTTAGGATTAATTTCATGATTGGATCGCTAGGAGTTTGAGGCGATAAAATTTAGTTAATAGGTTTTGATGTGTATGTTTGTGGCGTAGGACAACGATATTAATTTGCAGCTAAACTATTGGTAGAACTTGGTCGGTATGTTCTGAATTTCATATTGAAGATATTAGGGCTTTAAATTTACTATATTGAGATTTTCCTAATTTTTATAATTTTATTCATTTTTGTGGATTGAAAACATTTTTCAGCTGTACATATGTTCAAAACTAGATGTTCATAATAAAGATTAGCTTTCTAAATCTTTCCTCCTTCTCAATTCACACGCCACTTCTCATCTTCTATCAAATATTTTAAGCACGTACTTTATTTTAATACTTTACACTTGGTAGCTTGACATAATGCATGAGATCACCAATTTTAATTCTAATTCATTAATGCATATATGATTCATGCACTTGTTTGGCCCAATGAGAGAGCCTTATTTTCATCCCCTCAAAATAACTTCTCATGACAAAATTCTATTGTGCCATTTGTTTACTAAATAGCCTCATAGGGGACACTTGAAATTTAACTATTGTGGCACTTGGAGACTTACCCAAGGTCATTAAGAATTTAACTTTAGTTACTCCATTTCATTCTCTTGTAATTCTTGGCCATGTAGAAGCATCCTTAAGAATACTCAAGATCCAAGACTACTGATCACCCACTCTCCATTTCCTCTTTCGCTTTCAAAAAGAAAGAGAGGTGGAGGTTTTTTTTTTTTTTTTTTTTGGTAAGTAAAATAGAGGTGGAGGTTTTACTATTGAATTATCAATATTCTGTTTTGATTTTCTGGTTTGGGTGAGGTAAATCATTGATTTTCACTTACTCTCTACCAATGGATTTTGTCATTTTAAAATCAAGCTTCATTGATTTTTGGTTGTATATGTTCTTTTTGAAGGTGTCTTCGATTCTAAATCTGAAGTTACCTTCGAGGTAAGTGAAAATCCTATATGCTAAGTTGGTTTGATCCACTTAGTGCTTTTAACATGATTGGTTGTCGTATGACTTTGTTCAGTGGTGGTGCGTTGATATATTGTAATGTTTTGATTTGTTTGATGAATGTTTACATGTGTAACAAGTATTCGATTTGTCTCCTTAGAAGGTGGTAACATGTTACGTGTAGAAAGAATGAGTAGGGTGCTAAGTTAATCAATCTACTTAGCATTTTGGACTTGGTTGGTTGGTTAAGATGTGTAATTTTAATGTGCAATAGTGTTATGGATCTTGATTGTTAAATTTGTCTTGTTGATCTTATGCATGTTTAGAAGATGCGTGATTGGTTTTCTAAAAGTATGGTATAATTGGTAAATGTAAATACTGAATCTAAATCTGAAAGGAGTATATTGCGAATTTTAAACTCAACCGTATTGACAATATTCATCTCATGTTCATTAGTTCTATCACATTTTACTAACTTATAATCTATTCACTCATTTTAACAGAGTTTATTTAGTCATAATTTGTTAATTTGTTTTACCAAAATTTACTGAATCGGAATCTATTCATTCGTTCTATCAAAGTTTATTGGAAAAAAAAATCTATTTATTCATTGTACTATAGCTTATTTAGTTAGAATATGTTCATTCATTCATCTATTCATTTGTTATTCTAGAATTTAATATATCAAAATTTATTCATTCGTTCTACCAAATTTTATCTAGTTGGAATTTATTCATTTGTTCCACCAGAGCTATTAGATTTTACTAATTATGAATTTGTCCATTAATCTCCTAGATTTGATTAACTCAAAATCTATTAATAAATTTTATTAGATTTTTCTAAGTTTGAGTATATTTATATTCTTAACCTAAGTATTTATTCATTCCGAATCTAAGTATAGTTACATCATGAACTTGAGTATAGTCACTTTTTAAATCGTAATATGTATATTTTCTGAGTCAGGATATATTCATGTGTGTGTCTCGAATTAAGCCCAAACTTATTCCTTGAGTATATTTATTTGCATGTTTAGATTCGAGTCCAGACTTAACCCTTCAATCTATTCATTTATATGTTTTGACTATAGTCAAGACTCATTTCTTGTGTCTATTCATATGGCTAGACTCACTTCTTGCATCTATGCATACATTCAGACTTAAATCCAAACTCATTTTATCATAACTATTTCCTTACATTTTGACTTACCTGTCATTCACTTACCAAGTATGTTGATTGTTAAGTATTGAATGTGTTTGTATGAGTAATGAGTAAGAGGTAAATGTATAGTTATTATTAATGATTTATGTGATCCTTGAAAGAGTGAGGTAATGATATGGATGAAAATGTGCTATGAAATGGATGCCGATCGTTGATGAGTGTGAGACCAAGACATTGGTGTTGAAATTCATGCAATGATTTATCATTAAAAATGAAAGTATAAATGTTGAAGTGCATGAAATAATTATTCATCATTAATTACATGAGAAATGATACATTATCATGACAATTAATATGTTATGATGATGTGTATGGCTATGATGCAATGTAAGGAAGACATTTGTTAGTGTCGGTACCCTTATATGAGTATATATGAAAGACTTTGGAATTAACTAAATGTTCTACCATATGAGACGTTTTTTTACAAATTTGAAGGGACTTAAAAAGTTACATAATTTACAGACAATATGAGTTGGCTTGTGTAAGCGTGTGTTGACCATCATAATGGGTTTGTACAACGGCATATTCATCCTCACTGATGTACAAGAGGCTCATGATGATTGAGTTGTGTGGCATGACAAAGAGGTAGTTATGGTTTTGTTAGCAAGAGTTGGTGGTGACGATATCCTTTGTGACATAATGCATTGTAAGTCAAGATGGGTCATTGCTAGCGACACATATGAAAGAACCTGTATAAGTGTTAGTGAGTTTCATGACCCAAATGAACTCAATTGGATATCAATGAGCTTCATGACCATTACGAACTCATTTGTAAGCAATAGTGAGATTTATGACAAGTATAAACTTACCTATGTATATTGATAAGTTTTATGAGAAGTATTGAATATATGTATAGAATGGTAAAATGCGTAGTAAGTATGATTTTATTTATGTGTGAGTTGTGATCAAATACATGACAAGTATAAACTTGCCTTAAGTATATTCTTATGCATGGTTGAACCACTAGGTGATACTGGTATATCATGAAATATTATGTCATATGCTTGCTAATGAGTAAATGAACTTATATTATAATTAATGATTTTATATTGGCACATCATGATAGAAAAGAAAGAGAACTTGTTCATGCATGATTATTTTGCATTGCCTTGAACTCATGTTGTTTGAATTGATATCAGGTTGAATACTAAGGTGAGCGTCTCCCTTAAATCTAGGGATTTCATTTACTAAGCGTGTGTGTGTGTGTGTGCATCTGTGTTTCTCCTTTAAATCTAGGGATTTCATTTACTGAGCGCGTGTGTGTTTGAATTGATGTCATATATAATTGGAAATGACATGTATAGCATATGACATACTTGTGGCAACACAAGGTGAAGGTCAGCAAGTTCTCACAAGGTGACGACGAGGGCTTACATGTCCTCACCCAATGGCCTATAAAGTTGCTAGCCAAATGAAAGAAATAAAGAAAAAAAAGAAAAAAAAATTCTATTTTAAAAAAAAAAAATATTGTTTGGCATCCATATTATCGATTTCTGACCAAAATTGGCACAAAAGACTCAATTGGTATATTGTGAAAAGGTTTAGGACAAAATTGACACAATTGAAAGATTTGCCACTAAATTAATATCACTATAATAGGTTTATGACTTTTTTTTAGTACTTTTCTTATTAAAAGTTTTAAGGTAAAACATATATTACTCTCACAATTTGATAAAATTTTATGTGATTTCTCCAAAAGTAAATTAGGTCTTTAGTACAGATCCACTTTTTTTTTTTTTTTTTGTAACAAATTTAGTCTTTTTATTATTCTTCAATGATAATTTTAATCTTGTCGTTCAATTTTGGTTTGTAATTGGCCTCAAGTTATTCAATAAACACTAGTTATATTGACATGTGAAGCCTACAACGTACACAAGCTGAAGAAAACTTTTGATTTTAATACTTTTAGAGATGATCAATTTTAACCAACATACTTTATCTTATTGACAAGATTAGTCTATATTACTTTTAAACAAAAAATAACTATTTTCGTTTTATTCCTATCCCAAATCTTACGAAAATGAAAAACTAAAGTTAGCTATCACTTTTAATTCATATGTGTTTAGATTGACAATCTAATTGGCACAAATGCTACTAAAAACAACAATCCTTCTTTTTCACGGTGAGAGTTTGATTCTAGTTGTTTGAATATCTGCTTTGTATTATTTTTCTAGTTGTATTGTTCGTGGCTTAAGAATTTGAAGCTAGGAATTAAAGGGGGCGGGTTTAGCTATGGTGAAAAGGATTGTAGCAATGATAAGTGATGTGGGATAGAGGTGGAGTTGGAGGGCGGTCTTGTCGTCAGTGAATTGGCGAAAGGTGAATTTGATGTTGTGAATTGCTTGGACGTACGTGGAGTGCGAGCCCAATGATTCATGTCTCGCTTTCATGAGGTATTTTATGTATCTCGTCTTCACTATGCAACGAAACACCAATTATTCTCTCTCTCCTCTTAAGTAATAGGCCCCAAAAAATTACCTAGTTTTTCGTCCAAATTTTTCTTGTTCTACTCTCTTTTATGAGTTTTAATTGGATTTTACCAAACTACTTCTTCCATCAATAATGAGGCAAATACTTGTATCAATAGTTTAGATTCAAATCCTATCCAACTAATACATTGTGTTTAACTTTGCGGTATGATCAAAATCAAAGTACCTTCCTATTGCATTAGTAGCTAACAAGCAAATACTTGTATCAATAGTTTATGTTCAAATCATATCCAACTAGTACAATGTGTTTAACTTTGCAGTATGACCAAATCAAAATACCTTCCTATTGCAACATTAACTAATAAGCAAATACTTGTATCAATAGTTTAGGTTCAAATCATATCCAATCGGTGCATTGTGTTTAACTTGGTATGATTAAATCAAAGTACCTTCCTATTGCAGCATTAAGTAGCAAGCAAATACTTGTATCAATAGATTAGGTTCAAATCATATCCAACTAGTGTCAATACATTGTGTCTAATATTACGGTATGATTAAATCAAAATACCTTCCCATAGTGGCATCGGGAAGCAAGCAAATACTTATATAAAAAATTTAGATTCAAATAATGTCCAACTAATGCCAATATACTATGTCTAATTTTGCAATATGATCAAATCAAAGTACTTTGAACTTTGTGAAATGTTTGAATGTACCTCTTGTCTTACTCAATTGGTATATATGATGATTTCTTCTTTCCTAAGTGTGAGCTGTATGACTGTTCGGTTTGATTTCACTTATATGCCATTTTCGCTATTTGTTAGCAGATTTAGCAGTTTCGGTGCTCTTTTTGGTTCTTTGATGGTCAGAATTTCTTATCAACAGTAAGTGTTTAGGGGTGTTGGTTTAGCAATATCATAGTGAGCAAGTGATGGTAACTTTTTTTTTTTTTCATTGGGTCAAAAGCGAGGCAAATCCATCGGGCCATAAGTTAATCCATCACGAGTTAAATCATCTCATGTTCATTAGTTCTACAATATTTTACTAAGTTATAATCTATTCGCTCATCTACCAGAGTTTATTTAGTCACAATTTGTTCATTTGTTCGACCCGAGTTTACTAAATCAAAATCTATTCATTCATTTTACCAAAGTTTACTGAATCAAAATATATTTATTTGTTGTACCGAAGTTAATCTAGTTAGAATTTGTTCAAGTATTCTATCAGACTTTATCTAGGCAGAATATTTTGATTCATTTTACTAGAGCTATCGAATTTTACTAAGTATGAATTTGTCAATTAGTCTACTAAATTTGATTAAGTCAAATCTATTAATAAATTCTATCAAATTTTTTAAGTTTAAGTATATTTATGTTATGAACCCAAGTATATGTACCTTTTTAATTCGAGTATAGTTATGTTCTAAACCTAATGGTATAGATGATGATCCTTCTTTCGTAAGTGTGAGATGCATGGTTGTTTAGTTTGATTTCGCTTGGATGCCATTTTCGCTATTTGCTAACAGATTTAGTAGTTGTGGTGCTCTTTTTGGCTCTTTGATGGTTAGAATTTCTTGTCAACAGCAGGTGTTTAGAGGTGCTAGTTCGGTAGTATCGTAATGAGCAAGTGATGCTAATTTTTTTATTTTTTGGGTTTCGTTGGGCCAAAAGCGAGGCAAATCCGTCGAGCCATAAGTTAATCCATCACGAGTTAATTCATTTCATGTTCATTAGTTCTACCATATTTTACTAAGTTATAATCTATTTGTTCATTCTACTAGAGTTTATTTAGTCACAATTTGTTCATTTGTTCTGCTAGAGTTTAGTAAATCAGAATCTATTAATTCGTTCTACCAAAATTTACTAAATCAAAATATATTTATTCGTTGTACCAAAGTTTATCTAGTTAGAATTTATTCATTCATTCATCAAACTTTATCTAATCGGAATCTTTTCATTTGTTTTACCATAGCTACCGATTTTACTAAGTAAGAATTCATCAATTAGTCTACTAGATTTGATTAAGTGAAAATATATTTATAAATTCTATCAATTTTTTTTATTATAAAAATCTAAGTATATTTATATTATGAACCCAAGTATCTGTATATTTTGAATCCAAGTATAGTACATTCTAAACCTGATGGTATAAATGTTGATTTCTTCTTTTCTGAGTGTAAGGTGCATGGCTATTTAGTTTGATTTTGCTTGGATGTCATTTTTGCTATTTGCTAGCAGATTTAGTAGTTCTAAAGCTCTTTTGTCTCTTCGATGGTCAAAATTTTTATCAGCAGTGAGTGTTTAGGGGTGCTGGTTTAGCGATGCCGTAGTGAGCAAGTGATGGTAATTTTTTGTTTCGTTGGGCCAAAAGTAAGGCAAATCCGTTAGGCCATGAGTTAATCCATCATGAGTTAATTTACTTCATGTTAATTAGTTCTACCATATTTTACTAAGTTATAATCTATTTGCTCGTTCTTCCAGAGTTTATTTAGTCACAATTTATTTATTTGTTCTGCCAGAGTTTACTAAATCGGAATCTATTTATTTGTTCTACTAAAATTTGATGAATCAAAATATATATGTTCGTTGTATCGGAGTTTATTTAGTTAGATTTGTTCATTCGTTCTATAAGACTTTTATCTAATTGAAATCTTTTCATTCGTTTTATCAGAGCTACCGAATTTTACTAACTATGAATTTATTCATTAGTTTACTAGATTTGATTAAGTTAGAATCTGTTCATAAATTCTATCAAATTGTTTTGAGTCCGAGTATATTTATGTTATGAATCAAAGTATTTATATGTTTTGAATCCGAGTATAGTTACGTTCCAAACTTGATAATATAGATGATGATTTCTTCTTTTCCAAGCATGAGCTGCATGGTTGTTCAGTTTGATTTCACTTAGATGCCATTTTCTCTAGTTGCTCGATTGGTATAGATGATAATTTCTTCTTTCTCGAGTGTGAGTGGTATGATTGTTCAATTTCATTTCGATTGGATGCCGTTTTCACTATTTACTAGCATATTTAGTTGATTCGATGCTTTTTTTGGCTCTTCGATGGTTAGAATTTCTTATCAACAGTGGGTGTTTAGGGGTGTTGGTTCAAAGATGCCATAGAGAACAAGTGATGGTAATTTTTTTTTTTTTTTGTTTCATTGGGCCAAAAGCATAGCAAATTCATCGAGTCATGAGTTAATTAATTTATCCTATCATATTTTACTAAGTTATAATATGTTCACTCATTCTACCATAGTTTATTTAGTCACAATTTTTTCATTTGTTCCATCAGAGTTTGCTAAATCAAAATCTATTCATTTGTTTTACCAAAGTTTGTTAAATCAAAATATATTTTTTCGTTGTATTGGAGTTTATCTATTCAGAATTTGTTCAATTGTTCTACTAGACTTTATCTAGTCGGAATTTTTTGATTCGTTTTACCAGAGCTATCAAATTTTACTAAATGTGAATTTATCCATTAGTCTACTAGATTTGATTAAGTTATAATTCATTCATAACTTTTATCAATTTTTTTTTTTTTAAAGTCTGAGTATATTTATATTATGAACCCAAGTATCTGCACATTTTCAGTTCGAGTATAATTATGTACTAAACCTGATAGTATATATAATGATTTCTTCTTTCCTAAACATAAGTTGCATGGCTGTTCAGTTTGATATTGCTTGGATCTCATTTTCGCTACTTGTTTGATTGGTATATATGATGATTTCTTCTTTCCTGAGCTTGAGCTGCATGGCTATTTAGTTTGATTTTACTTGGATACCATTTTTGCTATTTGATAGCAAATTTAGTAGTTTCGGCACTCTTTTTGGCTTTTTGATGGTCAGAATTCCTTGTTAGCAATGGGTGTTTAGGGGTGCTAGTTCGACGATATTGTAGTGAGCAAATGATGGTAAATTTTTTTTTTTTTGTTTCATTGGACCAAAAGTGAGGCAAATCCATCGGGCAATAAGTTAATTCATCTCATTTTCATTAATTATACCATATTTTACTAAGTTATAATTTGTTTGCTCATTCTACAAGTGTTTATTTAGTCACAATTTGTTTATTTATTCCACAAGAATTTACTAAATCAAGATTTATTCATTCATTCTACCAAAGCTTATTGAATCAAATTATATTTATTCGTTGTACCGGAGTTTATCTAGTTAGAATTTGTTCAATCATTCTATCAGACTTTATCTAGTTGGAATATTTTCATTCGTGTTACCAAAGCTATCGAATTTTACTAAGTATGAATTTGTTCATTAGTGTACTAGATTTGATTAAGTTAAAATCTAGGGTTAATACCCTAAAAAACCCCAAACCGGTACACCTGTGACAAATTTACCCCAAACTATTTTTTTGACCACCAAAAACCCCAAACTGGTACATACGTGACAGATCTACCCTCCGTTAGCTTCCGTTCGATTTTTCCGTTAATTTTGCTGACGTGGTTGCTGACGTGGCAAACCATGTGGAAATTCATAAGTTTAATACCGTTAAAAACCCCAAACTGGTATATTTATGACAAATTTACTCCAAACTGGTATATTTATGACAAATTTACCCCAAGCTGATATATTTACGACAAATTTACTCTAATTAATTTTTTTGATCATAAAAAACCTAAATTGGTACACATGCGGCACATTTACCATCTTTCAATTTTCCCAAATTTGATAGAGTTGTGATGTCCAATAAATTTTATTTTCCGGATTACTTTAACGTTGCCTCCATATCATTAATACTTAATTTATTTTCTTTTTATTGGAATCATTATTAGAAAATATTCAAAGACTACCAAATGTGCACTTCAATCTTGTGCCGAGAGGATGCCCATTAACTAAAAGATGGACAGATTGCTTGCGCACGTATACAAAAGAAGTGCACATATTGTGATTGCTTCACTCGTTTTTGGTTTGTGACAAACTTGGCTTTATGTTTCTATGTCTCAGCCCCACATGGTTTACTACTTGTCCGCAATCTGTTTGTACGCTTACATATCACTCTTACTTTGCTGGTCCTTATTAGCATTACGTAGTCTTTTCTACCTTGAATTGTAAGTGTCAAAATTTTAACATGGAACTTGCATGTGAATGGTATGAGTGACTCGTACATCACATGCTCGTTGAAATGCCGGAACCAAAATCACTTATGTTTGTCGCTAATTTCAGGTGTGCTTTGAGTGTGATTCTTTTGTATATGTGCGCAAGCGATCTATCAATCTTTTAGTTAATGGGCATCTTCCCGGCACAAGAATGAAGTGCACATTTGGTAGCCTTTGAATAGTTTTCTAATAATGATTTCAATAAAAAAAAATCAAGTATTAATGATATGAAGGCAATGTTAGAGTAATCTAGAAAATAAAATTAATTGGACATCACAACTTAGTCAAATTTGGGAAAATTGAAAGATGGTAAATGTGCCACACGTGTACCAATTTAGGTTTTTTATGATCAAAAAAATTAATTTAGAGTAAATTTGTCGTAAATATATCAGCTTGGGGTAAATTTGTCATAAATATACCAGTTTGGGGTAAATTTGTCATAAATATACCAGTTTAGGGTTTTTAACGGTATTAAACTTATGAATTTCCACATGGTTTGCCACGTCAGCAACCACGTCAGCAAAATTAACGGAAAAATCAAACGGAAGCTAACGGAGGGTAGATCTGTCACATATATACCAGTTTGGGGTTTTTGGTGGTCAAAAAAATAGTTTGGGGTAAATTTGTCACAGGTGTACTAGTTTGGGGTTTTTTAAGGTATTAACCCTAGAATCTATTCATAAATTCTATCAAATTATTTCAAGTCTAAGTATATTTATGTTATAAACCAAAGTATCTGTACGTTTTGAATTCGAATATAGTACATTCTAAACCTGATGGTATAGATGATAATTAGTTCTTTTTTGAGCATGAGTTGCATGGCTGTTCAGTTTGATTTCTCTAAGATTCCATTTTCGCTATTTGCTCGATTGGTATAGATGATGATTTCTTTTTTCTCAAGCATGAGCTGCATGGTTATTCAGTTTGATTTCATTTGGATACCATTTTTGCGATTTGTTAGCAGATTTAGTAGTTCCAGCGCTATTTTTGGCTCTTTAATGGTCAAAATTTCTTGTTAGCAATATATGTTTAGGGGTGCTGGTTCGATGATGTCGCAATGAACAGGTGATGGTAATTTTTTTGTTTTTGTTTTGTTGGGCCAAAAATGAGGCAAATCCGTCACGCCATAAGTTAATACATCATGAGTTAATTCATCTTATCTTCATTAGTTCTACCATATTTTACTAAGTTATAATTTGTTCATTCATTCTACTAGAGTTTATTTGGTCACAATTTATTCATTTGTTCCGCCAGAGTTTAGTTAATGAGAATCTATTCATTTGTTCTACCAAAATTTACTAAATCAAAATGTATTTATTCGTTGTACGGGAATTTATCTAGTTAGAATTTGTTCATTCATTTTATTAGACTTTATCTAATCGGAATCTTTTCATTCATTTTACCAGAGTTATCGAATTCTATTAAGTATGAATTTGTCCATTAGTCTATTAGATTTGATTGAGTCAAAATCTGTTCATAAATTCTATCATATATTTTTTTTAAGTCTAAGTATATTTATGTTATGAACCCAAGTATTTGTACGCTTTTTGAATCCGAGTATAGTTACGTTCTAAACCTGATGGTATATATGATGATTTCTTCATTCCTAAGTGTGAGTTGTATGGCTGTTCAGTTTAATTTCGCTTAGATGTCATATTCTACTTACTCGATTGGTATATATGATGATTTCTTCTTTTCCGAGCATGAGTTGCATGGCTATTTAGTTTGATTTTGTTTGGATGCCATTTTCACTATTTACTAGTAAATTTAGCAGTTCCAAAGCTTTTTTGACTTTTCAATGGTAAAATTTTTTTGTTAGTAGTGAGTATTTAGAAATGCTAGTTCAATGATGCCGTAGTGAACAAATGATGGTAACTTTTTTTTTCTTGTTTCGTTGGGCCAAAAGTGAGGCAAATCTGTAAGGCCATAAGTTAATCCATCACGAGTTAATTCATTTCATGTTCATTAGTTCTACCATATTTTACTAAGTTATAATCTGTTTGCTCGTTCTTCCAGAATTTTTTGTTCATTTGTTCTACCAAAGTTTACTAAATCGAAATCTATTTAGTCATTCTACCAAAATTTGATGAATCAAAATATATTCATTCATTGTATCGGAATTTATTTAGTTAGAATTTGTTCATTCGTTCTATCAAGCTTTATCTTGTTGGAATCTTTTCATTTGTTTTACCAAAGCTACCGAATTTTACTAAGTATGAATTTGTCAATTAATCTACTAGATTTGATTATGTCGAAATTTATTAATAAATTCTATCAAATTGTTTTAAGTTTGAGTATATTTATATTAGGAACCCAAGTATTTGTTCGTTTTGAATCCAAGTATAATTACTTTCTAAACCTGATGATATGGATGATAATTTCTTCTTTTCCAAGCATGAGCTGCATGGCTATTTAGTTTCATTTCGCTTAGATGTCATTTTCACAATTTGCTTGATTGGTATAGATGATGATTTCTTCTTTCCTGAGCGTGAGCTTTATGATTGTTCGGTTTGATTTTTCTTGGATGTCATTTTCAATATTTACTAACAGATTTTAGTTGTTCGGAAGCTCTTTTTGGCTCTTCGATGGCTATAATTTCTTGTCAATAATGGGTGTTTATGGGTGTTGGTTCAATGATGTTGTAGTGAGCACGTGATGGTAATTTTTTTTTTTTTTTTTTTTTTGTTTCATTGGGCCAAAAGAGAGGCAAATCCATCGGGCCATAAGTTAATCTATTACGAGTTAGTTCATCTCATGTTCATTAGTTCTACCATATATTACTAGGTTATAATTTGTTCACCCATTCTATCAGAATTTATTTAGTCACAATTTTTTCATTTGTTCTACCAAAGTTTACTAAATCGAAATTTATTCATTCGTTCTACCAAAATTTGCTTAATCAAAATAGATTTATTCATTGTATCGGAATTTATCTAGTTAGAATTTGTTTATTTCTTCTATCAGACTTTATCTAGTCCGAATATTTTAATTCATTTTATTAGAGCTACCGAATTTTACTAAATATACATTTGTCCATTAATCTACTAGATTTGATTAAGTCAGAATCTATTCATAAATTCTATCAATTTTTTTTTTTTAAAGTCTAAGTATATTTATGTTATGAATCCAAATATCTATACGTTTTGAATCCGAGTATAATTACGTTGTAAACCTGAGTATAGTCACTTTCTAAATCACTGTATGTGTACTTTTCGAGTCAAAGTATATTCATTTGTATGTGCAGATTTAAGCCTAGACTCTTTCCATGAGTATATTCATTTGCATGTCTAGATTCAAGTCCAGACTTAACCCTTGAATTTATTCATTTGTATGTTTTGACTATAGTCCAAACTCACTTCCCGCATCTATTCATGTGCCTATACTCATTTCTTGCATTTATACATATGTTTAGAGTTAAGTCCAAACTCACTTGATCATAACCATTTCATTATATTCATAATTGCCTATCCATTTACTTACCAAACATGATTATTATGCATTGAATGTGTTTTTATGAGTAATGGATAAGACGTAAGTATATGGTTATCATTATCAATATATGTGATCATTAAAAGAGTGAAGTAAAGATAGAGATGAAGATGCGTTGTGAAATGGATGCCGATTGTTGATAAGTGTGAGACCAAGGCATTGGTGTTGAAATACATGCAATGATTTATTATTAAAAATGAAAGTATATGTGTTGAAGTGCATGTAATGATTGTTCATTATTAATTCCATGAGAAATGACATATTATGACAATTAATATGTTATAATGATGTGTATGGCTATGATGCAATGCAAGAAATTTTTTTGCTAGTGCCGATACCTTTATATGAGTATATGTGAAAGACTCTAGAGTCAGTCAAATGTTTTATCGTATGAGACAGTTCTTTACAAGTTTGAAAGGACTTACAAGTCATATAATTTACAAACAATATGAGTTGGCTCGTGTAAGCGTGTGTTGACCATCATAATGGGTTCGTACAATGGCGTATTCATCCTTGCTGATGTAGAGGAGGCTCGTGATGATTGGGTTGTGTAGTTTGACAAAGAAATATTATGGTTTCGTCCCCCAAAAGTTGGTGGTGATGATGTCCTATGTGATAGGATGCGTTGTGAGTTAAGACGAGTCATTTCTAGAAACAAGTATGAAGTTATCTATGTAAGTGTGTTGGTGAGTTCAACACATCCTATAAAGGACATCATCACCACCTATGAACTTATATATATATATATATATATATATATATATATATATATATGCGGTAAAATGCATGGCAAATATGATTTCACTTGTGTATGAGTAGTGATGAAATATATGATGAGTATGAACTTGCCTTAAGTATAATCCTATGTATGGTGTTGAACCATTAGGTGATATTGGCACATCATGAAATATTATGTCATATGCTTGTTTATAAGTGAATGAACTTATATTATTGTTAATGGTTTTGTATTGGCACATCATGATAGAAAATAAAGAGATCTTGTTCATACATGGTTATTTTGCATTGCCTTGAACTTATGTTATTGATACCAGGTTGAGTACTAAGACGATCTCCTCCCTTAGATCTAGGGATTTTATTGATTGAGCTTCAGCTCATTCCTTATTTTTTTAGTATGTAAGATAATCCATTTGTACACAGTGGAGGAGACGAGGTGATGTCTGAGACTATTAATCCCTAAATTGGATGGTGGCTCACTTGTGGAATGATACATGAGTTGTAATGATTGTTAACCTGACCATTTTTCCAAGTTTATATATTTTGATAATAAGTACTAGCATTTGTATAAGAAAGAAGTAATATGTATTAAGCTAGTGTGACCTTCTTGTATGGTATGTGGTGATGTATTTTATAGTGCTTCCACATGTGTAATTATAAGATATAATTGGAAATGATATGATATGATGTGATGTACCTAGGGCATCACAAGGCAATGGTTAACAAGTTCTCATAGGGTGATGACGAGGGTTTACATGTACTCACTCAATGAATAGCAAAGTCGGTAGCCAAAATGAAAGAAATGAAAAAGGAAGGAAAAAAATCTGATTTTTTTTTTTTAAATATTGCATGACGTCCACATTATCGATTTCTGGCCAAAATTGGCCGAAAGACTCAATTGGTACATCGTGAAAATGTTTAGGACAGTATTGACACGATTGAAAGGCTTGAGACTGAATAATCATCATTATAATAGGTTTATGACTTTTTTGGGTACTTTTCTCATTAGAAGTTTCAAAGCAAAACATGTACTACTGTCAAGGTTTTAGAGGGTTTTATGTGATTTCTCAAAAAATAAATTAGGCCTTTGGTTCATATACTTTCATTTGTAACAAATTTAGTCTTTTTATTATTCTTCAACAATAATTTTAGTCCTTTCATTCAATTTTCGTTTGTAATTTGCCACAAACTATTTAGTTAACACTATTATTTTGACATGTAAAGCCTACAACGTAGACAAGTTGATGAAAACTTTTGATTTTTATACCTTTAGAGATTATCAGTTTTAGCCAACATGCTTCATCTTATCGACAAGATTAGTCTATAATACTTTTAAATAAAAAATAACGATTTTCTCCCTTTTTCTATTCTAAAACTTATGAAAATGACAAACTAAAGTTAGCTATTACTTGTAATTAATATGTGTTCAAATTGACAAGCTAATTGGCACAAATGCTACTGAAAACAACAATCCTTCTTTTTCATGCCGAGAGTTTGATTCTAGTTGTTTGAATATCTGTTTTATATTATTTGTCTGGTTGTATTGTTCATGGATTAAGAATTTGATATGGCAATAGGTTGCAAAGTCGAATGAAGAATGATGTCATTTCCTTAGCCCCCCCCCCCAAAAAAAACTAGGAAAAAATTTTAAAAGACAGGACATGGGGGCGACAAGGCCAAGGAGGCAATAATGAGGTTGGAAGTCTAGGTGTTGAAGTTGGGAATTAAAGGAGGCAGGTTCAACTATTGTGAAGAGGGTCGTACCGACTACAAGTGATGTGAGACAGAGGTGGAGTTGGAGGCTGGTCTTGTCGTTGATGAATTGATGAAGGATGGATTCGGTGTTGTGAAGTGCTTGGACATACATGGAATGTGAGATCAGTGATGCTTGTCTTGCTTTCACGAAATGCTTTATGTATCTCATCCTCGCTATGCAACGAGACACCATTTCTTCTCTCTCTCCTCTCAAGTAGTAGACCTCGAAAAAACACCTATATTCTTGCCCAAAATTTTCTTTTTCTCCTCTTTTTCATGGATTTTATTAGATTTTATCAGACTACTTCCTCCATCAATGACAAGCATCTCACAATGTTTGAGCTTGTTGTTGGGAATTTCAGTGAGACACTCATTTTGGCTCACAAACGCTATTTGTTGATCATGCACTTTGCTCTAGCATAGCAAAAACAACTTTAAAACATTAAAAGGGCCCATTGCTTGCCATTATTAGGAAAGGAAATAAAAAAAAAAAATTAGAGCTTTTTTTTTTTTTTTTTTTTTTTTTTTGGTTAGTGAAAATAGAGGTTAGTGGGTGAAGAATGAAGATTTAGTGGAGACAAAGAAGGTGAGGAATGTGATCCACGAGTTGGATTATTTCGTCTTTCCCATCCTCTAAGGGGGTGGATGAAGCCATTTTAAGAGTGAATTTAGAAGTATCTTTTTTATTAATCAATCAATTTTTTTCCATCAGTCAATAAAATACATAATGAGTAATTTGTCATTTGACCTTTTTGTTATTGAGGTCTTTTCCCTATCTATTTCATCCACGTTTATTTCTTCAAAATATCTATTTTAATTATATTAAAGTGCACATATTTATCAAATTTTAACAATTTTTTAGTGTTTAATATCATTATTGGTTTTTATTTTTAAATTATTATAATTTCATTTAAATTAGTTTTATACCATTTTCTATATATATTTTACTTTTTACAGCAATTAAAGGCGAAATAGAGATTTTATAAAAAGAAAGAAGATGATAACTTTGACTCGTTAAAAGTCATGTGCACTGCTACACTAAGATAAAAATAACAAAGAGTTAACATTTGTAACAAAATGAGAGTCAAGTAAAACATTGTGTCGACTTAATCTTAATTTTGTTCAAATTTTACCAATTGAGTTTATTTAGCAAATTTTGATTAAAATTTGCTAACGTGGATGCTAGTCATTTTATGGAGCCTAGCTAATGTGGACATTTTCAATAAGTCCTTGTAGGCTGATGGCGAGGGCTTGCCAACCTTCATCCAATGGCCAGCAAGGTTGCTAGCCAAAATGGAAGAAATAAAGAAAAGAAAGAAAAAATTCATTTTTTTTAATTGTAAGAATTATCAACGTTAGCAGCCGTAATGTCACATAAGGTAATCGGCGTTTATGTTAGCAATTTTTTGCCAAAATTAGCGGGAAACACTCAATTAGTAGATTATGAAAATATTTAAAATTAAATTGACACGATTGAAAAGCTTGAGACTAAATTAGCACCACTATAATAGTTTTATGACTTCCTTTTTTTGTACTTTTCTCATTGAACGTTTTGGGGAAAAACATGTACTACTCTCAAGGTTCGTGGCGGGTATATGTGATTTCCCCAAAAGTAAATTAGGTCTTTAAATTGGATATTTTCATCTGCAACAAATTTAGTCAATTTATTATTCTTCAATAAATATTTTAGTCCTTTTTCTCGTCCAAATTTTTCTTGTTCTCCTCTCTTTTGTGGGTTTTTATTGAATTTTATCAAGCTACTTCCTCCATCAGTAACAAGCATTTAACAATGTTTGAATTCGTCATTGGCAATTTCAGTGACACTCTCGACTTTGACTCATAGACAAAGTTTATTGATCATGTACTTTGCTCTCGTGTAGCAAAAAACAACTTTAAAACATTAGGAAAAAAAAAGTGGGCTTGTTGCCTGCCATTATTAGGAGAATGAAATAATAAAAATAAATAAATAAACAAAATAGAGGTTTGTTTTTGGTTGATGAAAATAGAGGTTAGCGGGTGAAGAATGAAGATTTAGTAGAGATAGAGAAGGTGAGAAACGTGACCCATGAGTTAATTCCGTCTTTTCCGTCCTCTATTTCCATCCTCTATAGGGGTGGATGGAGCCATCTTAAGAGTAAAAATATAAAAGTACTCTTTTTATTAATCAATCATTTTTTCCATTAGTCAATAAAATACATAATGAGTAATTTGTCATTTGACCTTTTTGTTATTGAGGCCTTTTCCCTATTTATTTCATTTGCGTTTATTTCTTTAAAATATTTATTTTATTTATATTAAGGTGCATGTATTTATCAAATTTTAACAATTTCTAATTGTTTACTATCATTATTGATTTTTATTTTTATATTATTAGAATTTCCTTTGAATTAATTTTATCCCATTTTCTATATATATATATTTTATATATAAAATAAAGGAGAAAGACTTTTTAAAAAAAAGGAAAGAAGACGACAACTTTGATCCATTAAAAGTCATTTGCTTTGCCATGCATATAGGAAAAAAGAGTTAACATTTGTAACAAAATGAGAGTCAAGTTGAATATTGTGTCAATTAAATCTTAAATTTTTTGAAATTTTTCCATATGGCTAATTTTGGTTAGAAATCATTGATGTGGACATTGGCTATTTTATGAGGCATAACTGACGTGGACATTTTTAATAAAATTTTAATTTTTAATAATTTTTTTAATTATTTCTCTCTTTTCTTTCTTTTTTTTTTCCATATTATTTTGGCTGGCAAGCGTCAACAAGTCCTCAAAGGCTGATGGTGAGGGCTTGTCGGCCCTCTCTTTATGGCTAGCAAAGTTGCTTGCCAAAATGAAAGAAATAAAGAAAATAAAGAAATTCATTTTTTTTTAATTGTCAACATAAGCGGGAATGCCATGTAAGGTAGTCAATGTCCACATCAACAATTTTTGGCTAAAATTAATTGAAAATAGTGAATTGATAAATTGTGAGAAGATTTATAACTAAATTAATATTATTGAAAGACTTAGTGATTAAATTAGCACTATTGCAATGGGTTTATGACATTTTTTTTGGGTACTTTTTTCGTTGAAAGTTTCAAGGCAAAACATGTACTACTCTCAAGGTTTAAGGGGGTTATGTGTGATTTCTGCAAAAGTAAATTAGGTCTTGGGTTTGGATATTTTCATTTATAACAAATTTAGTCCTTTTAATATTCTTCAATAATTATTTTACTTTTTTCGTCCAATTTTCGATGGTGATTTGCCGCAAACTTTTCAATCAACACCGGTTATATTGACAGGTAAAGCCTACAATGCACACAAGCCGATGAAACAATATATACTTTTGATCATTATACCTTTATAGATGATCGGTTTTAGCCAACATATTTCGTCTTATTGACAAGATCAATCTATACTACTTTAAAAAAAAAATTATTTTCCCTTTATTTCTATCTTAAATCTTATGAATGTCAAACAAAAACAAACTGTTACTTATAGTTTTTTTTTTTTTTTTTTTTTTGGTGATCGAGGATCCACCGGAGCATGTCTTTGTCGGCTTATGCCGATTTGGGGTCTCACAAGACTCCGCGGTGGAGGACCAACATCAACTATACATCGGGGGAAACTAGCCTAGTAACCCACCGTCGGGCCCCCTGCTTTAATCGTTAGGAACACAGGATTTCGAACCTCGACCTCCATGTGCTAGAATGAGAGATCTCAACCAACTGCGCTGCCCACAAGTGTATAGTTATTCCTTATAGTTTATATGCATTCATATTGACAATCTAATTAGCATCAATTCTACTAAAAATCAATAATCCTTCTTTTAATTTCAGATCCATATAGATAGATAAGTAGGCAACTTTTAAATATTACATGAAAGCGAAATTTCCAAAATTCAACTAAAGAGATAAAAAGTATAGATTTTTTTTCTTCCAAAAATAATACAAAGAGGGTTAAGTATGCTTTTGATGTTTTGACTATTCACGCACATTAGCAATCGAATCAATCATACTTTTTTTTTTTTTGTGAAATATTCTTCATCTAAATCATGCGGTCCTCCCATACTTGCCAACATGTAATACTGGCATAGTAAAAGATGAGAAAATATTGGGTAGGTCCGGAGCTCCAAGTTGGCAAATGCCTCGGTCACTTGCTGATCATCGCATGTTCCGCACGGGCCCACTTGTTAGGAGAGGCAATCCTCTTGTCTCTCTCCTCTCTCCTCAGTGTCTCTATTGCTCTCTTTGTCTCTAATAGCCCTCTCAATTAACTTTTGTTTGCTCTCTCTCACTAGGATATTAAGGGTGCGTTTAGTAATATTTCTGTTTTTGGGAACAATTTTAAAAAAAAAAAAAATAGTCATTTTATATTTCTATTTCTTAGAACAATTTTAGAGTAAAAGAGAGAAGCGTTACTTTGTTCTATTTCTTGCTTCTATTTCAAATTTATGTCTCACCTACTTTTCTATTTCGAAGAATAGAAAGATTAATTGACGTTATCAAATATATTTCTGTTTTTTTTTTTAAATTTATTTCCATTCTTTTTTTTTTTTTTTTCGAGGAATAAAAGAACATAAATTGGAAGAAATATAAATGTCATCAAACGGAGCCTAAATCTCCAAATTTTCTCTGAATTTTCTTGGCGAAGAAGAACAAACCAACTGGGGTACTGGGGAAACCCCATCTCGAGGATTAAAATGGAGTTTTCCATTTTGGTTGAATAATCAACATTGCCAAGCAAACTATCGCCAAATCCTGAGCACGTGTAAAGATTTTATTTTCTGGCTAGTAAAGAGGAAGATGGGAAAACAGAGAACTGCGATATTCTTCCTGGACCGGATTATTCACAAGTCCCTGAAGCAGAGCTTGCGGCTGTCATATTGGGAGTTGTCGAGGTGACGGCCTCAGTGTCTCTATCACTTTTTGATGGGTTTGCTTCTTCCTTTCCTGAAAGAAGTCGTCGTGGGGCTGCCAGTTGAGGTTGTCAAAGAAAGCAAGAGTGAGAGACGAGAGAGGTGAGAGAAAAAAAAGGTGACGGAGACGGAGAGGGGTGAGAGAAGTAACGGAGACCGGTAAAGGAGAGAGGAGAGAGAAGAGAGGACTTTGCCTAACAAGCGGGCCTTGCACAGGACACGTGTGATCACCGAGTGGATGAAGCGTTTGCTTACTTGGAGTGCCCGGCCTACTCAATATTTTCTCGGTGGTGAAAGATTGCCATGCGGTGTAAACATGGTGGTGACATGGCACACCACATTTAACTCGCTCCATCACTAGCTAGTGAAGGCCGATGATCCTCATATGTCTCCGGCGAGGGTTACTTGGTCACGCCATGACCGCCCTGGCGGGGAGGGGCGGGGGCATTGTTGGTACCTCCCTCTCTTTTCATTTTGTTGTTTTTGTTTTTGTTTTTGTGCCTTACATAAATAAGTTATCAATATCATAGAGGACACGTCTTAAAATGAGGCAGGTGATTAAGGGTGAGGTTGGCAAATGCTTTGACTGTTTAGATTTAGCATCTCTCTTGACTCCAAAGATTTTTTTTTTTTTTTAAGCAAATAGTATTTGATAATCACAATGGAAAAGTACATTGGAAAGTAAATTTTGAAATGAGATTTAAAAAAAATAAAAATAAAGATGATAAGTGCATTCAACATTTAAAAATTTGTTATGAAAATATTAATTAAGTTTTAAAATTTTTAAATGGTGTAATCAATAGAAGGAATTGATCGGATCAATAACCACAACAGAGAAGTGATGCTTCATGCTTGAATTTCCTGTTCAAACGCAATCACCTTAGGCTTTATAAGTATAGTTTCATCGAGCCCTATAATACCCGCAACAGAGAAAGTTGATGGGTGAATGCGCGATTAGCCATGTTTGCTTCCATCCCGCCTACATTTAAATTTGCAGTACATTTCATACTTCAGTAAGTTCCTGCACTGTATGAGGCAAGAGGTAAGCTTCCTGCACATATTGCATCTGGTACACTCATAATCTGCGACTTGATGCCCATTGATCTGCACCTGCGAATCGGCCCCTAAATGTGAAGAACTCGACGTCCAGTTGATGGGCTGGTTATGTGATCTCTTCTATTGACACGCCAAAATGTTCGCAGTGATGATCACAGAGGGGTCACCTCGATGCGCCGACAAATAATCCAGCATCCGCCATATTCACGAGATTCACAAGTCTTCTGCATTTCTCAGTATATATTTGTCATTTAAGATCTCGACCAACTGTTATATTTCTTCTACTCTTGCACAGGTTTGTTCATGCAAAATTTTCAGTACAGTGGTCGTCCATTTAAAATTCCTCCGGCTTCTTCTGTTCACTTTTCATCCTTGCAACATCTCATCTCATGCTTTCTCTTGTTCTGAGTTAAAAATCCCTCTGTTTTTGAAGGTTGGCTTAGGGGGTTTTCTTCAAATTGGGGTACATCTGGCTGAAAGAATCAGGTTTAAAATATGAACTCTATTATCTATCCCAGAACATGGTGAGAAGAGCAACTACTCTCCCTGCCATCTTCTATCTTGGGTTTCTCCTCGTTAAAGCTCAAATAACCTTTGATTATCATGGCGAAAGTTTTGACAGTTTTCTTTGTCACCTCTTACATGCTCCAAGAAAACCTCAAAGAACTAAATTGGAGCCGCTTCAACAATGATTATTTTCTTTCGTAATGGTATGCCGATTGTGGCATTATATGCCATTAATTCCAAAAAGAAATAAACTGAAGTTTTATCCATGGAGCCAAAAGGGAAACGTACACAATGCCTGTTTTTCATTTTATACACAAGAACTCATGAAAAGTGTCCTTAGTTGGACTGTGTATGTACTTCAAAATGAGTTCTCAAAGGTACATTCTCAACCTCTGCATCTACAAATAAGCTTGTCGAACTGAATTGGCTTAACACAATCTGCTATCTAATCATCATCCTCCGAATCTGCACCAGTATATATAGAGATCAGTAGTGAATTCACACTCCATAATTGAGGTTATAAACACACCGATATGGCACAGCCTGTTTCTTTGGACACCATGACTTCGTGTATCACACTATGTAAGGAAGTTGAGTTGAAGGCTTACCGGATCGTATATCTTCGCCCACTTTTCCTCGATTCTTTAGCTGCCTTCTGATCATAGAGCATATTAGGACCCACCAATAAATGTGGAAGATGAGCAGCATCAGCAACATTGAGTTGAATATGTAATAAAGTGGTGTGGCATAAGCTTCCCCCATTGGTAAGTAATCACAGAGAGTGGTACTGCACAATTTAAAGCAATCGTAAGCCCAAGGTATCCTAAAACCTGTAAAAGTAAATGAATTGAGATCAATTACATGAGGTCGCACCCTGTTGTTCTGATGACCCAGAATGGGAAAAATATTAGACGTAGCACGAGCCATGAAAGGGCGAATAATCCAAAGAAAACGCTCGCTCCAAGCTCATGTTCAGAGTACTTGAAAACTTTGGCAGCTTCTAAGAACACGTCGCTTGCATCATGAAGTGCCAGGACAATTGCGCCAACTCGAAAGAAACTGCACAAGCAAGAAAAGTGTCTTGTGATAAGAAGATACATGTTTTCATAAAATAGATTGCGCCAGCGATAAGATGGGCAAAAAAGTTCAATACTGTAGAGGTATAGATGAGACAAAGTTGATCTTCAATGACTAGTTTATATGCCATCTACAAGTTGCAAGTGCATTTTAGATATGGATGGTTTCAGGTGACACAGCCTGTAATTCGCTTTGATGGTATAGATGAGACAAATACCTAGTCAAGTATGAGTAGCCAATCAAGAAGACCGTGATTACATGATGGGACATCATGACAGCAAAGTCCTTCCTTCGAGTTTCCCAGGTAACAAGAGCAGCAATACTGTAAAGGTAGAATCCGCATTGGCATACATAGATAAGCTTTAGAGGAAGCCTGAAATGATGAAAAACAGATGAGTACACGTGCTTCTGCAATTGCAACCTTTGAAATTTGACCAACATTCTTGCATACGACTTGAAATGAAAGGACTCTTTGTACTGTAAAATAGGTGAGAAGCAGTGGTGTATATACAATGAAATAGCATTGCTTGTTTTATCAGCACTATAATTCACAGCAGTAACACAATAATTTTTGGCATGTCTGCTGAGCTAAAACATTCACAGAGCCCTCCAACCTTTTCATTATTGCTAGCTTACATTATTTAGCAACTTAAACATGCTAGCAAATAACACAAGTGAAAAGACAAAGAAGAGAGAGAGCTTAACAACTCGCCATGAATGACAACAACACACTGAAGATGACAATAGATCACCGTGAAAATGCAATTCTGAGTATGTCGATAGTTAGAACTTGGAAATGCATCAAAGCTGTTAATCTCACAAGCACAAAATTACTTACTTCAACTCCTGGTTAGGCCAGCCTTCAAAATACTCTGATGTGTCCCAGAACCATGGCTCGTGATAAGTGATCTTGAGAACGAAATATTCAACAGTGGCATAGTATGTCAACTTCCACATAGATTCTGAACATTTTACGATTTTTGCCTGTACCGCCTCATTGATTTTCAACTGCCCAGATCCAATATGAAGCAACGAGATCGCAAGCCTCTACAAGATATTGGAAAAAAAAACAATGAAACAATTTCAGAAGTCACAAAATCCATAAAATAAGATTTGCTGGGTGTAAAGCGCATTATACGAGCGGCTAAACACTAGCCTAAGCGGTATTTGCATGCATCAGGCTCACATGAATCGGGGGCACACAATCTGACCAATTGGTAATGGCGCAAGCACATGAACAAATTTCCCTAATATCAGAACCGCGAGCATCGAGCCATTTCCCGATCGTAGATGTATAACCATCATCTCCTCAACAGGTCTGCCAAAGCAATGATGCCGTGTAAGCTTCAATGCTTTGTCGGCTCAGGCAAGCCGTCACACAAGAATGCCATCTCCACAGCCATTAATCTCTAAATTCCTGGAAAACCCGTCTCTTCATCCGACCTTCCCCCTCAATCTAAGTATAGCTCGGATCACATGCTCAGGCAGGTCACGCGAAATCGGCCTCACGAATCGTACGGAAAAACCCATCTCCCAGCTTCACAAATCTAAACGCGCGATCTTTAGCAATACCCAGCACGACATTTTCCCACGCCGGTCCCCACATATGCAAACGGCGATCGAGAACAAGAACACGCGCAAAAGGACGCCTACCAAACTAGCAAAGAAACCTTACACGGAAGACGAACCGGTCAAGGAAGGACCTGGCGGCGACGAAGCCGAGCGCGAAGCAGCCGGCGACAAGTAAATGCGGGGCGCTCGGCCCGCCGTCCCGATCGAAGAAGGAGCTCATGTGGGGCCCGGCGGCGGGGCGACCCGACCCGAGATCCGACCGGGGGCGGGGGAAGATTCCGGCTTCCCGGACCTCCTCCGGCGAGCGGAAACGCCGTCCGCGCCTGCCCTGGGTCCCTGGGTCAGCGGCTCGGCGTAGGAAGGAAGGCAAGCGGAAGAACGGCGGAGAGCGCGGGGGGACTCTCTGAATCTGGCGATCTTCTCCATTTATAGATTCCTGCAAGCGTTCCTCCTTCCCTCCCTCCCTCTCTCTCTCTCTCTAGACTGAGATACTGCCACGTGGCGTGTGGGGGGCGTGGTAAGGGGTGGGGACCGTCATGGGCCAACGGGGCGGGAGGCGCTCTTGCTTGGAAGCAACGCATGATTTTTACTTAGGATGGGGAGAAGGTTGACACGTGACGAGTTCATTCCCTCACCCAACCCCCGGTTCAATTTGCCTGAGAAAAAAGCTTGCTGTGTCGCCTGTTTATTGATGGCAAATTGACATCAAGGAAGTTTTTTTCTTTTTATTTTTTACTTTTTTGGATTGGAACAATCAAGGAATTGATCGATGAGTAAGTAAGTTGGTTCGACTTTGGATACTTCACCGCATAAGTCATAGAATCGAAACTTCGCAGCTAGTAACACGTTTTAAGTGGGGGTTAGGTGGTGGGATGCTATGCTAGCTTCTCCCTAAATATTGACGTTTGGTCTGGGATGCACCGTGCATTCTATAGTTTGGCAGGCTCGACGAATCCTGGGCATAGAAAAGAAGAAAAAAAACAATCAAGGAAGTTGGTAAGGGAAAATTTGAAATTTTTTGGGGTTGAATGGATCGGATTCAATTGCAAAATGAAAAGATTTGTGCAAATTAGAACTGTCGCCATTGTTTTACCAAATATCTTAAGTGAAGATGTTGTGTGTTGAGAGGAGCTACTCTCTAGTTTGGATATGATTTGCTATGTACCAATTCTATTGGTGGAGAATTCAATCTGGCAATTGGCAAAATAGCTTAGGAGATATCATTTTTCATTACAAATCATCATCCACGGTTGGCAAGCGTGTAAGAAAAGCCACCTATGCTTGTACTCCGATGGAAGAAGTGGCCACGGTGCATTTGATTCTCCGGATGCACAATCTGAGGGTATTTTCGTATGAAAACTCCATGTCATGCATTAGAAATCTGAAATAGAGAGAGTGAACTTGAAGGAAAACATGAGAGAGAGCAGGGCATGGGGCTATCACCTAGACATCGACAACACCTCATCCAGCTCAAGCAAGCTTCACAGCCGTGGTGTGGCTGTTTTTATTGCCAAGGCCTTATATTCGATGATGCAAAACATAAAGACAGCGTAGGCACACAAAGTTCTACTATAGTTTTAGCGTGGATTCGTCTGTCGTAGGAGAAAGGCCTAATCCCAAAGGAAAGGAAAATGTGTTAATCGGACCTTGATCAACAGAAAGAATTATTAAGAGAGTTATAAACTTATTGTAATTATGCCAATTTAGCTCTAAATTATTTTTTTGATCAATTCAGTCTTAAATCTTTTACAATTCTGCTAATTCAGTCTATCCAAACAAATTTGGTTAGTTAGTACTAACGTGGACATTGGCCGACACCAGCTATTTAGGGAATGTTAACATGACAAATTTTTAATAATAATTTATTTTTTATTATTTTATTATTTTTCCTTTTTTTTTCCTCTTCTTCCTCTTTGACTTTTGACTTTCTTACCCGCAATGGCCCACGACGAAAAAAGAGGAAAAAAATAATAACAAATTCGAAAAAAATATAAAATATTATTAAAAAATTACAATGTAAACATTCATGAGACGATATAGCCAACATCCACGTTAGCACTCGAATGCCAAATTTAGTTGGATGAACTAAATTAGTATAATTGTAAAAGATTTAGGACTGAATTGATAATTTTTTTTTTTTTAAATTTGAATTGGATTCTCCATAAGAAGCACGGAATTATTCATTTATCTTTTTGACTAGTTGAGAATCTCCTGCGAACAAACTTGAGCTCGTTACTCGATAGGCAACGTTTTCCGAATTATCTAAAGAAGAAACTATTGACGACTTCATGATGATTATCTTCATAGATGAACGTATAACGTGGGTTTAGCGACAAACCCATCTTTTTCACATGAATACTTCGCAGTAAATATACAATCACAACTGAACTTTGTATCAGAAGTCAATATGCAGTAAACCATAGAAGGAGCTCTAGATTTATTGCTGCCTGTAGATCCATAGGACAGGAGTACAGATGCAAGCGGATTGTATGCGAATATAAACCTGGAAAAAAATAAGAAACTCGACATACCTGACCCAAACATAGAAACATTTTTGAGTGCAGCGTTGGCGAAACGATCCCATTCCATTATTCCCCAGACTTAGATGGGGAAAAGAAGAGGAAGGGCCATAGAAATGGGAAGTAATTTCATCAACGCTGCACTCAATAACGTTTCTGCATCGTGGGAGCCTCTACTCTCCTCAAACAGCCAGCGGCATAACATCTTGCAATTTTCCAATATTTAGAGTCAGTTTTTATAATGTAGTCACCAGGAAAGTGCAGTACAAAGTGACTTTTGCATTTGCTTGTACTGCCTTCTGATCTGCTAAACAAGTGGAGTTTTGGGTCTTGTCTCTGCTTGGCATCAGAATATTAAAAAAGCCAAGTGCTTCGGAAGAAGTGGGAGTCCAGTCCTGTACTACTTCGTTGTACTGAACTCTTGCACTACAGTTCTGTACCAACACCGTCACTCAACCATCTCATTCTTTGCCTGTCGCGGAATCTTCAAGCCCTTTTCCTTCGAAAGGCATGCCGATGCCTACATCACGTGACACGATAGGCATGGTATCACTAGCCACATGCTCTCGATTCTGGTAACAAGGATAACAGATGCACATTATGAAAATATCTCTATAGGCTTTTCTGAATCTTGGGTACTTAGAGAATTGAAGAGTTTATGCAAATTCACATCTCGAATGAACAGGTTTTGTTTTTCCTAGTAGAATCATCTATTGACGCTTTATATATGTCTATGATCCCAAACTTCTCTCCCCTGTATGACAGAAATAAAAGAGATGAAAAAATGAAATCAAGTCAAGAGAAGTCTTCGTCCACTATTTCGCAATCAAAGGTTATCTTTCCCGGCGCTAAAAGAGCACCTCCATAAAGCTATCAAAGACAAGGCTTATACTTTCTACAAGATCCCGGATACTCCCGCTAATAGGAGACTTCAATTGAGTTGGGGCCTTCACCCTTCCTTATTTAATTGAGGTTGTCGATTTGGTTCTTCTGGTGCCAGGCTTCTATAGACTTCCGCTGTGCACTCCCTTGTGGCTAAAGGGGTGCCTTGGCTTCCTCCTTCCTGTTGTCCCGCCTAGCTGAGGCTCCTCGGTCCTTGTGATGTCCTGCTTTTTGTAGTTCCCTCCTCGTGCAGGTCGCAGTTGTTTGTGTGCTCTTCGCTGCTTGTGTTCCCCTTGCTCTGTATCTTTTTCGCAGCTTTTTTCTCTCCCCCCTGGCACCCCTCCACTCATTGCGATTTTCTCTCTGAGTGCAAGCTGGTGCCGGGCCCCCCCTTGCTGTACAGTTGTCTTGCGATTTGCAATAGCTAATATATCTCTTACCATTACCAAAAAAAAAAAAAAAAAGAGTTCATCCACAGCACATGCTCAACAAAAAGAAAAACAGACAAATTCATGAAACTATAAGCATCTTTCTTCATGACATGATGAGATTCACTCACCCTCTCACACTTAGGGCCTTCCACGAAGTATCATGATGGAAACATTACAGGGAGGAAAACTGCGGGTCTCCTCTCACATATATAATTCTGATAATAATAATAATAAGGAGATAACTGCATCTTCCCAAAACTTCAGAATATTATTTTCTCGAGTGATACTTCATTGATCATACATTCTCTTAAAGTCTAATATACGCATATAACTGGTTCTACAATTATAAATGACACTGCTTGTAAAAGTAATGTCTAACCTGGTATTTATGAACAAAATCAGCTATTATCTCAGCCTGAATGTAGATTAAGGGCTGCCAATAGGAACCTGAATCCAGTTTAGAATGTAAATAAGAGCCTCATAATGTAACAAATTAAAATTGGTGAGTTCAGGTAGATAAGTATGACACTGCTGCCGTCACAAAGGTCTCAATATAGGTGGGATTGAATCAGTAGAAATATGGAAGTATCGACACAAAACGAGGAACCTGAAACCAAACATAAAAGAATGGCATAGGCTTCAAAGACTCGTTTATATAAAACATTAAGTGACATTTGACATCCAGTATCTAATTCTATGCTGCAGCACATCTCTTAAGGAAACATATGCATTAAGTCAGAACAAGTGTGGTTGGACATTGCATCCCGTAAGCCTCCAGTGATTTCTCTATCCATTCACGATGGCCATGAGTCTTAATACATCATGGAAGAAAAAAGCTGCCAGACATTTCAGTTGCAATTTCTCTCGCATTCAATGGATCATCACATTCACGACGGAAGAAATGCCTGCAAAATCAATGAGATCTGGAGATGCTGAAATGGGAATTGCAAAGTGAATGAGATTCTAAATGTATAGATCAGTGAGGACTTACTTCTCACTTAACTAGATCGTTCTATTTGCAGATTTGGGCAGTCGCTGTCAACATGACATTGACCTGTTACTTTGAATGCAGTGCTGCTTAGACAAGGCAAGCTGCAGAATCGTAATCTTGACAATGAAGAACCTGCTGAGCTGCCTCTGAATATAGTTTCCAAGCTTTCACATGAATTTATCACAAGAATCTCCAGGTTTGGCAGCAAATAGGATGTGGGATAAACTTCTTTGAGCTGAGGACAAGATTCTATTTTTAGCTGTTCTAGATTTTTTAAGCTCCCTGGCTTCACTTTCTGACTGCATATGGTCTTCAGCCCAGCAGCATAGGAAATATGGAGAATTTCCAGATTTTCAGCTTCTCCAAGCACTACCTCTAGATTCTTCAGATTTGGACACTGTCTCACTTTCAGTACTCGCAGGGAGACCATCATAACCCCAATTCTCACAAGCTTTGGTAATTCCAGAAGATCCAAGGTCTGCAAGTTACATTCTGCAGACATACCAGGGCTAAATAGCTCTTTCAGTTCAGCACAAAATTTGATTTTGAGGTTTTCAAGCTTCTATGGCAGCTTGGAAAATGGGAAAACGTCAGTGAGCATTGGGCAACAATCTATAAACAAGCTCTTAAGACCTTGGAAGACCTCAGACTGCAGTTTATCATCACAGACGCATCTTAAGGAAGAGAGATTACACAGATAAAGAAAGTCAAGCTTTCCCAAAGCTTTAGCATCTTCTTCTCCATTGACTATACCACAGATATTCGTGCACCTATCAAGCCAACAACTCTTTATTGATGTCAAAATCACTTTAACAAGTTCAGATAAGTGACTTAAAGAGTGTTGGAAATTGGTGATCTATTTTCAACAAAATCTAGAAACTACTAACATTCACATGGGAATGCAAGCAAGCAGAAGCTAAGTTGGAGAAGATTCAAGTGGGAAACCTTGGATAAAAGTCAAGAATAGCAGCTGAAGGAGAACAAACTAGAGAAGTCTCGTGCATGGGAAAGCTCGAAAGAAAAGTCAGCTGCTGAGATTAGAAAAATGAAGAAAAAATGGAGAAGCCACCAGAAGATCTGAAGAAGCCACACGAGCAGGAGATAAAGAAGCAAGTTTGTAATTTTATATTAATTTTTTGTACAAAGTCGATTGTGTATGGCGGTGAATTCATGCCTATAGGCTTGTACTTGATCATTTGATGTGTGTAAGAGGTAATACCTCCACCTTGTGTGTGAGTTGAGCCCTCCATTGCTAGAGCCGGAGCTAGAGCTAGAATCAAAGCCGAAACCAGAGCCAGAGCCTGAGCCCGAGCCCGAGCTAACAACTACAACTAAAAGCATTTTGATGGCCAAGACATATGGGACATTGTTAAAGAAAAAACATGCACATTCAATGGCAAGTGCAAGTGTTCCGACAAGAGAATGCAAGGGATCGTGGAAAGAAGACGACATAAAAGACATGGGATAAATTATAAGAAAAATTTCAAGATATATCCGAAACTTTACAACACAAGTCTGGATTATCTCGAAAATAGATCAAGGGGGAGTGTTGGAAATTGGTGATCCATTTTCAACAAAATCTAGAAACTACTAACATTCACATGGGAATGCAAACAAGCAGAAGCCAAGTTGGAGAAGATTCAAGTGGGAAACCTTGGACAAAAGTCAAGAATAGGAGTTGAAGGAGAACAAACTAGAGAAGTCACGTGCATGGGAACTTTGTGCATGGAAAATCTTGAAAGAAAAGTCAACAAAAGCTGCTGAGATTAGAAAAATGGAAAGCCGCACAAGCAGGAGATAAATAAGCAAGTTTGTAATTTTATATTAATTTTTTGTACAAAGTCGGTTGTGTATGGCGGTGAATTCACACCTATAAATAGGCTTGTACTTGATCATTTGATGTGTGTGAGAGGTAATACCTCCACCTTGTGTGTGGGGGTGAGCCCTCCATTGCTAGAGCCGGAGCTAGAGCTAGAATCAAAGCCAAAACCAGAGCTAGAGCCTACGAGAGCCATAGCCTGAGCCCGAGCCTGAGCTAACAACTACAACTAAGAGCATTTTGATGGCCCAAGACATATGGGACATCGTTAAAGAAAAAACATGCACATTCAATGGCAAGTGCAAGTGTTTCGACAAGATAATGCAAGGGATTGTGGAAAGAAGACGACATAAAAGACATGGGATAAATTATAAGAAAAATTTCAAGGTATGTCCGAGACTTTACAACACAAGTCCGGATTATCCCAAAAATGGATCAAGGGGGAGTGTTGGAAATTGGTGATCCATTTTCAACAAAATCTAGAAACTACTAACATTCACGTGGGAATGTTAGTCAACTAGGAGAAGATTCAAGTGGGAAACCTTGGACAAAAGTCAAGAATAGCGGCTGAAGGAGAACAAACTAGAGAAGTCACGTGCATGGGAACTTTGTGCACGGGAAATCTTGAAAGAAAAGTCAACAAAAGCTGCTGAGATTAGAAAAATGAAGAAAAATGGAGAAGCCACTAGAAGATCCGAAGAAGCCGCACGAGTAGGAGATAAAGAAGCAAGTTTGTAATTTTATATTAATTTTTTGTACAAACTCGGTTGTGTATGGCAGTGAATTCATGCCTATAAATAGGCTTGTACTTGATCATTTGATGTGTGTGAGAGGTAATACCTCTACCTTGTTACCTTGTGTGTGGGGGTGAGCCCTCCACCGTGAGAGGTCTTAGACCTCCACTATACTTCCATAAAACTAATTTCCCCCATATCTCATGTCTTATATCTTTCAATTATCATATCTTGTCCATTGTCCATCATCCACAAATTATATCATACACTTGTACACATCACAAACTAAAAACTATAACTAATATCAAAACCATATTTCTGCAGTGCACACATCCAAAATATTTTTTTAACAAAGAGCTATCATCAAATAGTGATATGTGGTCAGCATGCTTGAGAACATGTTCAAGTAGACTGGAAAGGCAATAGGGTCCATGGATCTCCAAATACTGCCCTTTTCCTTTAGAGTGAGGGATGAGGAATTTTTCCCTGAGAGTTGATATCCATCAGTAGGCCCGTCTCAAAGGTCATATATCCTTCTATTTTTATTTTTGGGAAGCCAAATAGAAAAGTGGAATATCTGGAAACATGTATCCCACAACTTCGGATTTTCTTCCAAGAACTGGAGAAATCTGCTACCACATGTTGATATGGAAGACCGGTCAGGAGATGCGGAATTCTCAGAACTTAGGGATTCACAGGCTCCCAAGTTGAACTCCTCTAGAATATACCTTTTCCTCTTCCGGTCAATTTCTTTAATGTGCTTCATGACCTGCAGATTGAGCTTCCTTAGACTAGTCCGATTTAAGACATGATAAGGAAATTCTTTTATTTTTGTCCCTGAAAGATCCAGAAGTGCCAATTCGGTAAGAGACTTCAAATTTTCCAATTCTTCCAAATCAGCACAATCTCTCAGCAGTAGTTGTCGAAAAGTCTCAAGGGTAGGTAAAACCTTATTTTGGTCCCCGATAGATCCAGCAGCTCAAGCTCCTTTAGGGCATCCAGCTCAGATACTACAGGAGCAGCCTCTTAGAGACAGTTCCCTAAGGTTACTGAGGTAGGACAGAGAGCAATTGTTCAAATTTTATTTCAGAGAGGTTGAGAATTCTTAGACTGCTCATATGGCGAAAAAATTCAACTTTTATGCTCAAAGATTTTGCACCACAGTGGTCGAGTACCTCTAGGTTCAACAGAGCTTCCAAGGAAGGAAGGTCTTTCAAGTAGGTGCAATTTCTCATTATTAGGTGATGGAGGCTGACAGGAAAGCAATTTGAAGGAAGGCTTTTAATTGTAATCTCTTAAAGATTGATGGTCTTCAGGTGAGACATGCCCCAAAAGGAGTCATTGCTTGCTACCACCAATTCCGAGCATCCCGAGAGATCAAGAACTTCCAGTTTCTGAAGTTTACTCGAGTTTGGCAACCTAGTGAGGAATTTACCATTCTTCGCCAAGTGCAAACGAAGTTCAGAATTTTCAGAAAGTAATGTCAGAGCTTTTATTTTAGAATTTGAGAGAATGAGTTGGCGAAGGGAATTAAGATGTTCGAATGACTCGTCTTCGAATTCTTCCAATATAGAGGCATCAGAAAGGTTCAGCTCCTCAAGGCCTTGGAGGCCCTGCGTGGATGGCAATTTTGGAAGCTTCACACAACCGCTCAAAAGAAGATGAGATAAGCTGCTGATGTGAGGTAGCTTATTTACAGCACTACCCGAGAGATCCAGAATTCTAAAGTGAATCTGAGTTTGCAGAGAATCTGCTTGTAACTCTTTCAAAGATGTTGCCTTCGAAAGCTAAAAAATCTCTAGTTTAGGTAATGGTTTTAGGGTGGGAACTCTTGCCAGGGATGGACAGTCACCTAAGAGGAGCTGAGTGAGCTCTCCCAAATCGCGAAAGTAGGGCAAGCGCCCAAGCTTGATTTTGGAAAGATTGAGAATTTGAAGTTTCTGGAGAGAAGAGAGGGTCTTGACCTGGATATTTCTGAAAGTCTGAACCAGAGAAATCAAACACTTCAAGTTTTGCCAATGAAAGCACTTCCTGTTTTGCCGATTCCTTTGTCTTCAATAATTTAAAATCACACAATTGTTTCAAATTTGGACAATTTCTAAGAATGAGCCGACGGAGATCACTCTGATTTAAGACAGAAGCAGGAAGCCACTTAATGCCAACTTCAGATAAGCTAAGAGATCTAAGATCTTTCATATGCTCAAAAAGATCATCATGGATTTCCTCCACAAAATGAGCCCCAGATATCTCAAGAATGAGTAACTTCATAAGTTCATGGATCTCATCTACATTCTCCAGCAGGTGACAGCCCCTCAGAACAAAGTACTTGAAGCTCCTTCAATGTTGAAAGTTCTAACGGCAGCTTTTTGAACATCAGATTTAAGATGACCGGAACTTTAAGTCTTTGTATGCATTGGAATAATGTTTCAGGGACTTCCCTGCAAAAACAAGCACCGTCTATAAGGAGTGTGGACATCTCGCTCCTCTTCCCACTATGTGTTTTGATCCTCCCATTGGTCTGTATAACCATCCAAGACCAACCCAAGTTTGGCCACTCAGCACACTAGCCATGCCAACAGATGCAGACCAGCTAAGTCCATCGCGTCGGTGATTAGTGACTCCCAAAGCATCACTTTCTGTATAAACATAACTATTCTCCTTTTCTCTTAGAAATCCGCAATCTTTGAGCTCCACAGAGTCTGATGTGCCTCCTCATAGGCCTTCTCAATATGATCATGGTGATCAAAATACCCTTCCAGTAACCAGCGAGTTATCATCTGACCAAAAAAATAAATAAACCAGTGAGTTATTAGCTCATTGTAGTGGATGCTATCATGATGGAGAAACAAGCATCTGCAGTGCCAACAGCACTTACTGAGGGTGCTTGGCAACATTTTATACACATGCTGTAATAATGTTTTGATATCAGCAGATTCAAGTATAGAGGCCGCTTCTTCAACTGCATTGTCCAATTCAAAGTCCTTGACATTATTCATGGCTTCTGCCATCATAATAATTGCCCTAGGGTGACCTGAGCTATTTTTTCCAATAGCTGCAGACAGTCTTTCAAACGCAGTTGCCCTAGAAACTTCCACCTTGACCCTATTCCGCAGTAAATTTGATGAGTCAACATCAGACAGGAAGTTGATTTCATATGATCTTCTATCGTCAGTCCAAATTGTATCCCCATTTCCCTCATTGCCAATACCGGTATCACTGCCGCTTCTTGTGATTAAAACCTTAAGAAGGTGCCCATGGAGGATGTTACTTAAAGCAAGAAGAATTTTCTTTTCATCCTTGTTAATAATATCATCCAGAACTACAAGAAGATATGGATCTTTTACAGCCACAGAAGCATCTTTCTGATCAACCTTCACTGTTGCTTTTGGTTCAAGCTTTCCAGATTTCTTCTCTTCTGTCTTTGCAGTTTTCATATGTTCAAGTTATGCAGATTTCATCAAGTTAAGCTTTTTCAGTATTCTCCGATTCAGACTTTCCAAGTCCACTTCTTGCCCCTGTTGCTCGATCTCAACATTATCATATTTTTCCCAATCCTCATTAGAAGAGATTTGACTTCTTAATTATATCCTGGGAAAACCCAAATAGTTCCATAGGAGGAGCCCTCAAGTATGGCAGACTTACACATCTGTTTTGCCATCCATGTTTGACCCGCTCCTGCTTCTCCCAAAAGGACAACTGTTTTCACGTTACCATCACTTTGAAGAGCTGAAACATGTTTTTTCCGGGTTTCCATAGAATCTGTTGGGTTGGCCATTGCTGGCAAGGGTAACTGTACAAATAGGACATTGATTAAGGATGATTTTCTTTTCTTTTTCTTTTTTGGCTGAACTATACTTCTAAGTTAACCATAAAGAACAAATATAGCTCAACCGTTCCACATACACCACTTAATATGGTAGTGCTTCAATACAAGCATGCATTGTCAAATTTCAACTGCCAAGGCTCCAAAAGGGTGGGGGGGTGAATGGCCTTCAGGAAGAAAATTTAATTACTCCAACCTGGAAACCAGCGATGTAAAAAAGTTTATTGTCTCATCAAACACGAATATCATGTATTATTACTTCCAGCCTCTAGGAGGCCCCTGGTACAATAAGAATGATTGCATTACTTATAACCAACGTGCCTGATATTTTTCGAATGCAATAAGTTGATTATAGCCTAACCATGTGGTTTTTCGAATTCTTGCAGACATCCTCACAAATCTAATATAGAAACAATGGAAAAATGAAGTAATCACCATACTCTGCCATGTCGTCAGAAAACTCAGCATGAAGGAGCTTATGATCTAATGATCTAACTTCCACGTTCTGTTAAGTTCTGATCAGTCTGCCAGGATAAAAGAATAGCACTCCATGGTTGTCCTATGGAAGACTTGAATTTCTTCCAATGAGTTCATTGTGAAAATTAGGTGATGATCGTCAGCTTTAAACATGTGCCAATATCAAAATTTGAGGCTTTTACATGGATGCACCATTGTATTACTAAACCACTTATTTATCAACAGGACTTATAAAAAATCCTGCGCTGCTGAGGAAATCTTGTGTTACAATTTGTTCCCTGGAGTATTACTGGTAAAAACAACTTTGATTTGGGAAAAGTTTACATCTGCATTCAACACGCAGATTACAATTGTATTATAGCACTTGGACATCGAAAATAAGTTGAAGTTCGTTACAGTAGTTGTAGACCAGAGTCCTACATCTGACGGCACATGCACAAGGAAAATTTGACATTTGTTCATTTGACAATGATGACAAAGACAAAAAGAAATGAAAAAAACACCCTTTCCCTAAAGCTTTCTCACTGTCTCACTCTGCCCAGAAGTTAGTTTTGCCTCATTTTTCTCTTTATATATAAAAGTCATGCCTAAAGACTGCCCATAATTACTAAGTGAACTGCCAAAAGATTATTCATGGGGCAATCCTGCCAATAAACAGTAAATCTCCAGAAGCAGGAGTGCAAAACTGTGAAGGGTTTGGCTAAAAGTCCAACATTTAATGGCAGAAATTGGTGTCAAACAAGCTATTCCGACGAATGTATACATTTGCTTATCACAAGTCATATGCTTCAAGATTGACTCATTCCTGTCGAAAAATTCACCAGGGACAAGAACTCGAGACAAAAGCTGATGCATGTTGTGCACGCACAAGGGTAAAGGTAGACTAAATAAGCTACAAGGAGCAAATCAATATGGATCAAAGATTTAATCAAACGTATTTTTCCCACGAAACAAGAAGGGAAGAGAGACTGCGAAGTTGCAACTACAGGTTGACAATGGGCAGGTGGGGTCTGCTTCGCATTCATATAGTTCTAGGGTTGGTGATGTCTGGTCCTGCCTTCTCAGATACAAGTCTGGTTCTGGCTTGGCTCTGAATCATATCGTATTTCACTTTCTCTGGAGACAAGCGCAGAACACAATTCAGGAAGTGCTCGGAGGCTTTTGGATAATCCCAAATCACTTTTCCGTCTTTCGGGTTTAGTCGGGTCAGAATTGAATATTTCAACATGTCGAGCATCTTTCATACCTTTTGATGCTTCGACTCATTAGGTCAACTCTACTTTTTTCATATCATTTCAATGAATGTATACACTAACGAGTATAAATCATGTGCAATATTTAAGATGAGGACCCCATCAGAAAGTGAATGCACAGCTAAACAGGAATGTGGCAGTTTCGATCAGTGAATGCGAATGTCAAACTCTCAAATTCCATATCCATCGTTCCAATGCGACAAGATCAGTCAGATGCAGCACTTCCCTATGGATCAATCATGCACTCAAAAGACACTGTACCGATCCGGAACACAACCAACGCCAAGAAGATAGAGGCGAAAGAAAGAAAACTCATTCCCCCAACTGAACAAACATCGTGCAGTCTAACCCAAGAACGTGCACTTAAGAAACACTATCAATCCCGGAACACAAGAAAACTCATTCCCCAATTGAACAAACATCGGGCATTCCCCATTTAACGCTTCTGCAATTATTACTCCGCCGAGAGAAATCGAAGTCGGCGTAAGTCTAATTGGAGTAATTTTTAAAGTTATATCATAAATTTGAAGTTACCTGAATTTGAACTGTGAGATCCAATTGGGGAGTTATACATGAAAGTGATAGTTTAGAACATTGTGGAAAAATCTGGACAGAAATTGATTTTAAAGTATGATTTAATTGGAATGAAATTCTAAAGCTTCATGTGCATCATGAATAATACGCATAATAGACAAAGATGAATGTTTGTGATAGAAATAGTTTTATGGATGAATAAGTGCAGTTTAGTCGAGTCATTCGTTAGAGTAGTGTATTACGTGGATTTTGATATCGGAATTCAAGGCTGTGGGCTCGACTAATAATTGTAGGTTAGTTTTCAGCTTATCCTTTTTCTTTTTTTTTTTTTTTTTTTTTTAAATGGTAGAATTTTAATATAGAATGATTTGTTGAGAGCATGTTTCTTGCATAAAACAGGATTGAAAAAAGATGAGTTTAGTACTAAATTGATAAATAAAACTTTTGGAAGCCAAAATGATAAATAAAACTTTCAGAAACATGTATGCTACAAGTTGGAACTTGTCCTCCCAAAGCTGGATTGATTGAGCACCACGGATTGAAATATAAGGCCAGTCATTGTTAGGAGAAGCCGAATTCTATAGGACTTAGGGGATCTGCAACCCTTTCAAGTTGAACTCCTTTCCGTATACTCGATCTTCTTCAAGTCAATTCTTCTAATATGTTTCATCTCCTATAAATGAAGCTTCTATAGACTAGTCAGATTTGAGATTAGATGGTGGCATCTTCTATTTTTTTGCCTGAAAGATCTTGAACCTCCAACTTGGTAAGTGACTTCAATTTTTCCTGTTCTTCAAAATGAGCACAACCTCTTAACGATAACTGTTTGAGGTTGCTCAAGTTCTTAAGGGGTGGAAAAGATCCAACTTTAGTAACTAACAAATCCAGCACCCGAGGTCTCTAAGTACTCCCACGTCAGACAATGCACAGGAACATCCTCTGAGTGAGAGTTCTCTGAGGTGGGATACAGACAGCAAGCAATTCTTAAAATTTCATTTCAGATAAGTTGAGAATACTAAGTTTGCTCATATGCTGAAGCAATTCATATTTTGTATTACTCAAAGTTTTGTTCCATAGAGATCGATTACGTCTAGGCTAAAAAGGGCATCCAGGGGAGGAAGGTCTTTTAAGTTGGTGCGGTTTCTCGTTGTAAGTTCACGGATCTCATTTATTTTCTCCGACTGGGGACTACTCCTCAGAACTAGCGCTTGTAGCTCCTTCAACTCGGACGGTGATGAGGGAAGATTTTTTGGCTTTGGACTAAAGATAGCCAGAACTGAGTTCAGGCGTTGGAAGAATGTTTCAGGGACTTCTCTGCAAAAACGAGCACCATCTATAAGCAGCGTGGACATCTCAACCCTTATTGCCACCATTCTTTTTTATAAACTCATCTGCCTGGATAACCCTCCCTAGACCAGCCCAAGTTCTGTTGTTTTGGCACACCAGCCAAGCCAAGACAAGCTGACTCACTAAGTCCATATGGTCGGCGAATCAGCAAGACTTAGGGCTTCACTTCCCGTATAAAAAACATAGCTGTTGCCGTTTTCCCTTAGAAACCCATGATCTTGGAGCTCCATGAAAGTTCGATATGTTGGAGAAAACTTCATCATCTGTTTTAAAGTTGACAAAACATTTTCATCAGTCTAGTCTGAAGACTTGCAGACTTTATCGTCAAAGTCTGAAGATCTCCAGAGTCAAGATTCAAAGTCTACCCTCACCGATAGTTTCCAGACTGATGAAGAAAAGATTTATCCGATGAAGAAGACTTGTCTAGATACGAGTATATCTTAAGGATTTGGTTCGTATGGTTGAAAAATATCTCACGGCTGGAGATAGCATCTCGTGATAAATTATTCTTATTGAAATCAATTTCAACAATTAGATCCGTTGATTGGCGAAATATACTTGGAAGGTTCTACTTATGGAAACCTATATCCTAATTGTATGGACGAGCAGGATTGGTGGGCTATCATCACATTTCTTAAATAACTCGAGATCTTCCTAATTGATTCTGTCCAACGGGTAGATTGAAAGAACTGCTTTGGAAGGTGCCAATGGTTATGATGGCATGGAGGAGTATATAAGGAGGACGCTCAAGTTATTCGCGTGTGTGTGAAAGAAAAATTCAAAAGTCTGAAACTCTTAGTTCTTTGCCGTTACAATTTGTCGAGCTTAAACTGTACTCAAAAGAGAGATCAAATACTTGTGAGACCTTGAGGAAGTGTAGTAGAGTTTACACTGTGGAATCAAAGATGTGAGACTGTAAAATCTCTTTTGGTTCTTAGTGGAATCTAGCCAGTGGGCTATCAGTGCGGGAGAATGGACGTAGGCTTGGTTTAAGCTGAACCACTATAAACTTTGTGTTTCAATTTTTTTTTCCCTAAACTCTTTACTTTAATTCGTAGCCTTATATAACTATATACGGTCTTTTACATCTTCAGTCTACTGTTTTTATAAAAATCGAATTAAGTTGTTAAGTCTTGCAAAAACTTCTTTAACACCTATTCACCCCCTCTATGTATTCATACTAGCGTTATCAATTGGTATCGAAGCTTGTGTACTCATTTAATTGAAGTATTTTTACTTTTGAGTTAAAAATCTATGACTTGTATGTTGGCTCGAGGTTTGATTGAAGGCCAAAGAAATACCATACCATCTTATTTCAATGGAAATAAATACCACATATGGAAAAATAAGATGAAGGCATTCCTAAGATCGAAAGATCCTCTAGAATGAGATGTGGTAAAAAAATGAATTATTCCTAAAGCTACATCAATTTCAGAAAGGGGAAAAGAAGTTGCAGATGCTGGCGATATGACTCAAGAAGAAATAACTAAGAGACAAGCTCTTGATGCTAAATGAATTTACTCCTTATATTGTGCATTATCTCCTATTGAGTATAATAGAATATTTTCCTGTGAAACAGCCAAAGAAGTCTAGGACAAGCCGCACATTACCTATGCAGGAACTGATCGGGTAAAAGAAACAATGATCAATATTCTACTTGGACAGTATGAAGCCTTCAAGATGAAGCTAGGAGAATTTATCACTGACATGTTTAGTCATTTTATAGAAATTGTAAATGGTCTAAAGTATCAAAGACAACCAATCTCAGGACCCATGAAGGTTAACAAATTGTTGCGTGGACTCTCCAAAGATTATAATCACGTAAAGACCTCAATAAGGGAAACACAAAGGGTCATGCCACTTTCTGTAGATGAATTGGTTGGCACACTTTAGTCCTACGAAATAGAGCAAATCAACGAAGAAGAAGATCCCAAAGGTAAGAAGTCAATTGCTTTAGATCTAACAATGATTTTGATGTTACAGATTTTAAAAATGATATGGATGATGAAGAGTTAGCTCTTATGATAAAGAGGTTCAGGAAACTTGAACAAAAAGGGAAGAAGATTCAATTGGAAGAAACAAATCACTCAAAAGTTTCAAAACAAATCAACTAAGGATGATGAATCTAATAAAGATGTGATATGTTTTGAATGCAAGAAAAATAGACATATCAGACCCAACTGTCCCGTGTTGAAGAAAAAGAAAGGGAAAGCTAAGAAATACAATAAGGCTCTCAAGGCAGAGACATGGAGTGATACTAAATGCGAAGAAAGTGATGAAGATTATGTCAATATTTGTCTAATGGAAAAATCAGAATCAGACTCAAATTCTGAAGTAATACAGACTCAGACTCAGATAGTGAAATCGAGGTAAGTAATTTAAAAATCCCTACTAAAATCTCGAAATACATTGATGAACTTTGTCTTAGTCTCAAAACCTCTCTCAAGAGGATTTTCGAGGTAAAAAGAGAGAATTCTATACTGAAGCAAAAGGAAATTTTATGGAAAGAAAAATTTGAAAATTTAGATAAAAGTTTTGTTATTTTAAAAGAAAATGCAGACTTTCTTTCAAAAGAAAATAATTTTTTTTTTTAAAAAATGACATTTCAAATATTTCAAAAAGGTTTTCAATAAGATCTAAGAAGTTAGAAAAGATTCTTTTAGTACAAAGACCCTACTTTAGCAAATCGGGCTTGGGAATAACCTCTGAAACCTTTCCTCTAATTGATTTTCCAAAAGTGAAAGAAATAATTAAACAAAGGCCTACAAAACCTTTTTACATAAATCATTTTCAAAAAGTCTTTATAAAACCTGTTAGGCGAAGTGCTCTCAAATGTTCTAAATGCAATAGCTCAAAATACTTTGAGAAAGAATATCTCATGGTTTGGAGACCTGTTAAGAAGGAATTGGCAAAGACTATTTATTGCACTAACTCCTCTGGACCCAAGAAAATGTGGGTATTAAAGAAAGCTTGGGTTTCTTTATTGATTCCAGGTCACTATTAAGAAAAATGTTAAATAGTATTTGGATAGTGGCTGTTCAAAACATATGACTGTAAATTCAAGTTGTTTTATAAAACTTATGCAAGTAAATGGCGGAAAAGTCTCTTTTGGTGGAAACAGCAAATGAAGAATTGTTGCTGTAAAAATTGGAAGTCTCATAATCAACAATATTTCTTTAGTGGAATGACTCAACTACAATTTACTTAGTATTAGCCAATTGTGCAACACTTGGATTCAAAATCAATTTTCAAAAAGGAATATGTTCGGGAACTAGTAAAGATCTTTTAGAATCCTTTGCTGGACGAAGACATGGGAACATCTATCTTTTGGATATAAAACCAAATTAGTCTCAATGTCTAATTTCAATTTAAGATGAAGCAAATCTTTGGCATTGAAAGCTTGGCCATGTCAATAAGAAGCATTTTGCTAAGATCTCTTCTAAGAATCTTGTTCGAGGATTGCCAACTTGAAGTTTAAAAAATCAGACTTATGTACACCATGTGTATTGGGAAAACATGTTAGAAGTTCTTTTAAGTCAATAAATTAGGTTACTATTAATCGTGTTTTGCAGCTTCTGCATATGGATCTTTTTGGGCTAGCTAGAACTAAAAGCATAGGCGGAAAGAGATATTATCTAGTAATCATGGATGATTACTCACGATTCACCTGGGTTTACTTTTTGGCAAGTAAGTCTGAAACATTTTCTTACTTTTCAGAGTTTGCTAAGAAAGTTTAGAACGAGAAGGGATATGCTATTTCAAGCATACGGACTGACCATAGAGGTGAGTTTTAGAATCAAGACTTTGCAAATTTTTGTGATGAATCAGGTTTTCAATATGTTTTATCCTCTCCATACACACTAGAACATAATGGTATTGTGGAAAGAAAGAATAGATCTTTGTAGGAGATGGCAAGAACTCTTTTAATAGAAAGTAGTATTTCCTCTCATTTTTGGGCTGAGTTATTCAAAGGAAAGAAGCCAATTGTTTTTTACTTTCTACAAATGATGTTATATTATTAAGAGAAATCAGTCTTTTTAAGGCATATTCGAGAAAACTCCTTATGAGTTATTCAAAGGAAAGAAGCCAATTGTTTTTTACTTTCATATATTTGGTTGCAAATGTTTTATTTTGAAAGATGCAAATGATCGAACTGCTAAGTTTGAAGAGAAATCAGATGAAGGAATCTTCCTTGGATATTCAACCACCAAAATGCAAAATGTCTACCTTGTTTATTAAAAGGAAGGTAAAAACTTTCTACTTGTTCAAATTTATGTTGAGTTTTCAACAAAAGATTCTAAGTTTGTAGGATGAATTTGAGATGAGCATGATGGGTGAACTGTCATTCTTTCTTGGATTACAAATAAAACAATTGAAAGAAGGAATTTTCATTCACCAAGAAAAATATGCGAAAGAACTTGTTAAAAAGTGCGGATTAGAGAATTGCAAAAAGATTGAAATACCAATGTTTAGTTCTTCGAAGCTAGATAAAGATGAAGGAGGAAAGAAAGTTGATCATAAACTTTACAGGAGTATTATTGGTTTACTTCTTTATCTTACTGCTTTTAGACCTGACATTCTATTTAGTGTTTGCATTTGTGCTAGATTTCAATTTGATCCAAAAGAGTCTCATCTAAGTGCCACAAAACGCATAATCAAATACATTGCAACTACTTCAAATTTAGATTTGTGGTATCCCAAAGAATGAGACTTTACTCTCATTGGATATTCAAATGTAGATTTAGTAGGTTGCAGAGTTGATAGAAAGAGTACATCCGGTACATGCCAATTGCTGAGAAACAAGACAATATCTTGGTTCTCAAGGAAGCAAATCACTATAATTCTTTCAATAGCAGAAGCAGAGTATAAGGCTCTTGACAGTTGCTGTTCTCAAATCTTATGGATAAAACAATAACTGAGAGACTTTGGAATCAAAGATTCTTGCATCGAGATCAAATATGACAACACCAGCACAATTAACCTCACAAAGAATTCAATTCTTCATTCAAGAGCAAAGTATATAGAGATTCGACATCATTTTATTAGAGATCATGTTCAAAATGGAGAAGTTATGATTCAATTCATCGACTTAAATAATCAACTAGTAGACATATTTACAAAGCCTCTAGAGAAAAGCCTATTTGAGTCTATTCGCACCAGACTAGACATCATATCTCTTATTCAGTAAAGTTTGGATATACTCAATACTCAAAGGTAAAGTCTGAATGTGTTCAGACTTAGAAAACTGAGAGTTACGATTGTAAGTTATTTCTATTCCAGTATTTCAAAGTTGAAAAAGGAACGGTTACCTATTAATTGCTAATTGATTGAAATTATCTTTCCAAGTTTTTCTTTTTCAAAAAGGTAGCTATCAATTTTGAAAAGACAGTTATTTTTGAAAAGGAAAGTTATTCTTTTGAAAAGGTATTTTTATTTTTCATTTTACGAAGTTTCGTTTATCTCGCTTCACTTGCTTTATATACTGTTGAGATTTGTCTTCTTCGTTTTTACACTAAAACCCTAGAATACAAAATTCCTATTTGCTTTCATTTTCACTCTCGATTTGTTCAAAAGTTTTCACATTTTTCGAGTAAGTTTGTGAATTTCTCCCTTGAAGCGACAATGTCTTCAAGAAAGTCTTCGAGGATTGCAAGCAGGAGACCATGACATATGCTCGAGGGTCCTACGCATTTTGACTTGACTGAGGAAGAAGATTCTTCTTCACCTCTACATCCGAGTCAGCAACAACCTTCTCAACAACGTCAATCTTCTCTACCAACTCAACCAAATGGTGAAGTTATAGAGGAGGTTGAACCTGTAAGAATGCTAACTCCCAAGGTTGTTTTCAAACTTTACTCTAATTTGAAGAAAGGAGGAACGCCGATGTCTTTAATCGATGAATTTTTAAGAGATAGAGGATACAAGAATGAAACCTTGTTCTTGCGGGAGTTGGAAATGTTAAGAGTTGTAGAGAAAGGAACAGTTAAAAGAACTTTTGTGAATTTTCCCAGTGACCCATTTTATGGCACTGCAAATCAACCACAAGTTCTGGACGATGATGAACGGATGTTTACTTACTTTCAGCCTAGAACAGGTGTTGCTGCAAACGTTGTTAGTGATGATTCAAGTCTTTTCAGATAGAAGAATCACAAGAGGGTTTATTCGAACCTTATGAAGAGAGGGTTATGAACCATAGGAGTGTTGACTTTGATTTCCTTGATTTGATAAAAGTCAATCTACGAGAAAAGCTTGCTCTACTGCAATTGGAACGGTTCTGTTTTGAATCTATTGCTGCTTATCCAGAACTCACCGCATACTTTTACTCAAACTTATCTTTTTTGAATGCAAACATTTTTTTTTTCATAGTGAAGGACAAGGAATTTGTGGTGGATATGAATATGTTGGCTGACATAATTGGGGTGGAAAGAACGAGTTTTCAACCAATTAGCGTATCTATTGCTCATGCTACTCTATCGTTGGTGAAAGATAGGTATGTTAAAGGCAAGATTTCCTACATAATGATGAATGCCTCTAACATCTTGCTACACAAGATCGTAATCAACTGCATTCGTCCCAAGTCGACATCCAAGATTGATGTCTCTCGATTTGAAACGAAATTGATGTGTGCCATTAATACTGGATTTAAATTCTCTCTACCTCACACCATCTTGTTTCACATGTACCGAACAGTAGTGAAAGATAAGGGACAACTCCCTTATTCTGCTCTTATCACGCGTCTCTTTTGACACTTTAAAATTCCCTGCACAATTATGTTTGACAACCATCTCTCCGATGGTGATTGATTTTAAAATTGTTACAAAGATGCATTTGAAAGAGATGAATAAGATGTTGGAGCGTATGAAGGAGAAGTCTCCTATCAAAGCAAAACAAGACTCTGCTGCAGCGAAGAGGAAAGGCAAAGAGCCCATGGTTACTCCAATAAAGAAGAAAAGAGTTCTCATCTTGCAAGATGAAGAAGATGATGATGAAATGTCTCTTTCAATCTTAAGAAACTTAAAGAGTTTGTTAACTTTCATAAGACAAGAGAAGAACAAGAAGAAGGAGAAAAAGAAAGAGAAGAGACATAAAAGGAAAATGAAGAACAGAGGAGGACATAGGAAGAAGAAGAGGAAGAAGAAGAAGAAGAAGAAGAAGAGAGAAGGAGAAAAAGATCAGGGTCAAGAAGACTCTTTTGAGCCAACTTTGGCTGTCTCTCTATCCAGTAATTCTGAGATGGCAAGAATTAGAACTGTTGACGCATATCACTCCGAAGCTAAAGTTGATCGAGAAGAAATCTTACCTACTCCACCTAAAGGCAACAAAATAGGGGGAGCTATTGAACCAAAAGGTATTTCTTCACATGTATTTGCTAGTGATGTAAGTCATTCTGTAGCAGACCCAGATGATGTGTATGCCTCGCATTTTCCAGAAGCTTCCATTCATAGTCATGGTGGATAATCTGCTAAAGTTCCATCCATTCTCAAAATCCCTAAAATTAACTCAGCTGGTCCTAGTACTACAACAGCTCAAACAACAGACTTTTCGAGACTGCTGGAAATTCTATTAGACGTCAGAAAACAACAATATGCTATGGGATTTGAGATGTAGGATCTCAAGAATGCTTTTAAGGCCACTTCAGTGTCTTTGCACGACTAGTTGAATGCCCTGAAGAATCAAGTGCAGACTATTGTGCATGGTGAAGATTTTCAGTCATTGAAGTAGAGTTTTGAAAGACTTGAGAAGATAATGCATTCTATGGTAGAATTCGAGCTTATTCACATTCCTAAATAGCCTTGATTTTCTTTATTTTCAACCAACTCTTTTTCATTTGTTCTCCACCTTTTGCTATTAACTAAAAAAAAATGGGGAGAGGTTTGATGCTAATTTGATGTTTTTTTTTTAATTACTGTTGAACTTATTTTTTGTTTGGTTTGGTTGTGACTTGGATTGGTTTGGATCGGTTTAGATTGTTGATGCTTGCAAGTAACTTAAGCTATATTATCGATTATGGTAACGAAAGTTGCTTTTATACGACTAACATGTTTTATGTGGTTACAGAATCACTACTATCCTTATCCTAATATCTAATTATCTTTTAAGAATCTTGGTTTGCTTAAGTGTTGTTTTACAGGGCAAAGTATCCAAATTTTGGGAAAGTTTTGTCACCATAAAAAATGGGGAGATTGTTGGAGAAAACTTCTTATCTATTTTGAAGTTGACAAAACGTTTCCATCAGTTTAGTCTGAAGACTTGCAGACTTTATCATCAAAGTATGAAGACCTCTAGACTCAAGATTCAAAATCTACCCTCATTGATAGTTTCCAGACCAAAGAAGAAAAGATTTATCCGATGAAGAAGACTTATCTAGATACAAGTATATATTTAAGGATTTGGTTCGCACGGTTGAAGAATATCTCACGACTGGAGATAGCATCTCATGATCAATTATTCTTAATGAAATCAATTTGAACAATTAGATCCGTTGATTAGCGAAATATACTTGGAAAGTTCTACTTATGATTGTATGGGCGAGCAGGATTTGTGGTCTATCATCATATTCTTTAAATAACTTGAGATCTTCCTAATTGATTTTGTCTAATGGGTAGATTGAAAGAATACATTTGGAATGTGCCAACGATTATGATGGCATGGAATAGTATATAAGGAGGATGCTCAAGTTATTCGAGTGTGTGCATGAAAGAAAATTTCCAAAGTCTGAAACTCTTAGTTCTTTGCTGTTATAATTTGTCAAGCTTAAACTGTACTCAAAAGAGAGATCAAATACTTGTGAGACCTTGAGAAAGTGTAGTAGAGTCTCTACATTGTGGAATCAAGGATGTGAGACTGTAAAATCTCTTATGGTTCTTAGTGAAATCCAATTAGTGAGCTGTTAGTGCGAGAGAGTGGACGTAGCCTTGGTTTAAGCCAAACCACTATAAATCTTGTGTTTCAATTCTCTTTCCTTAAAATTTTTACTTTAATTCGTAACATTATATAACTGTTTATAGTCTTTTGCATCTTCAGTCTATTGTTTTCATAAAAATCGAATTAAGTTGTTAAATCTTGCAAAAATTTCTTTAACACCTATTCACCCCCATCTAGGTATTCATACAAGCGTTATCACTAAGAAGCTTGTTTGTGGTCTTCCCAACCTGACTTATCAAAAGTCTAATTTATGCACTCCATGTGTTTTGGGAAAACGGGTTAAAAGTTCCTTTAAACTTGTAAATCAAGTTTCTACAAATTGAGCTTTGCAGCTTTTGCATATGGACCTCTTTGAAGCAACCAAAACTCAAAGTATTGGTGGAAAGAAATAACGTCTAGTAATTGTGGATGATTACTCTCGCTTTACTTGGGTTTTACTTTCTGGCAAATAAGTCCAAAACCTTCTCTCACTTCTCAAATTTTGCCAAGAAGGTTCAAAATGAAAAAAAAAAAAAGATATGTTATTTCGAGCATACGAATAGACTATGGAAGTAAGTTTGAAAATCAAGACTTTGTGAAGTTCTGTGATGAATCTAGTTTTCAGCATATTTTCTCTTCTCCATATACTCCAGAACAAAATGGGGTTGTGGAAAAGAAAAACAGATCCTTACAGGAGATGGCCAGAACCCTCTTAATTGAGAGCAACATATCCTTTTGATTTTGGGCAAAAACAGTTTCTATAGTTTGCTACATCATCAACAGAGTGTTCTTGAGGTCTATCTTAGAGAAAACTCTATATGAAATGTATAAAGGAAAGAAGCCAAATGTTTATTACTTTCATGTCTTTGGCTATAAACGTTTTATTATGAAGAATCTTATTAATCGATCTAGAAAGTTCCGAGGAGAAATTAGACGAATGAATCTTCCTTGGTTATTCGATCACAAGCAAAACTTACAGGGTCTTTAACAAGAAAACTCAGTCTATGGAAGAATCCATGAATGTCAAATTTGAGGAGACTCAACTAGATTAGACTCAACTTGAAAAGTCTAAACCTGTTTCAGACTTTACAAAGTCTACTTCCCCCAAAGAGGTTCGGACTTTTGGAGATCAGCAACAAGCAAATCTAGAAGATTCAACCGAAGAAGAGGACTAGCAGACTCTCAAATCAACCAGCAACTAGAAGGATAAGTCAAGTCATCCAAAAGAACTCATCATTGGCAACATTGATGAAGGAATTTGCACCAGATCCAAAAGGCAAAAGAGTCTAGTGCCCTAGCACTTGTTTCTGAGATAAAACCTAAAAGTGTAGAAGAAGCCTTGTCTGGTGAAAGCTAGATTGAAGCTATGCAAGAAGAGCTCGGATAATTCAGCATTAACGATGTTTGGGATCTAATTCCTAAACCTAAAGGTAAGTTTGTTATTGGGACAAAATGGGTTTTCTAGAACAATATGGACGAAAAATGAAAAGTTGTTAGAAACAAAGTAAGACTCACGGCCAAAAGATACACGCAAGAAAAATGAATAGATTATGATGAGACCTATACACTAGTAGCGAGGTTAGAAACAATTAGATTATTACTTGCTTTTGCTTGTTATAAAGATTTTAGGTTATTTCAAATGGATGTAAAAGTGCCTTTCTAAATTGATTCATCCAAGAAGAAGTCTATGTGGAACAACCACCAAGATTTGAAGACTCAAGAAAGCCAGACTTAGTCTACAGAATGAAAAAGGCCTTATATGAACTGAAGTAGGCATCTTGAGCCTAGTATGAAAGGTTAAGTAAATTCCTAACCAAAAATAGTTTTGTTAAGGGAAATGTAGATACTAATTTGTTCATAAAAAGAGAGGGTAAAGACTTTCTATTGGTTCAAATTTATGTTGATGATATTATCTTTGGATCCCTAATGAAAATCTATGCAAGAAATTCTCTAGATGTATGCAAGATGAATTCAAGATGAGTATGATGGGTGAGTTAACTTTTTTTTTCTGGGATTGCAAGTTAGACAATTGAAGAAATGTATCTTTATTCACCAAGAGAAATATGCGAAAGATCTCATCAAGAAATTCATATTGGAGAATTGCAAGAAAACAGAGACACCAATATCAAGTTCTTTGAAGCTAGACAAAAATGGAGGAAAGAAAGTAGACCAAAAGCTTTACAAAAGCATTATCGGTTCTCTTATTTACCTTACTGCATCTAGACCTAACATTTTGTTTAGTGTTTGTGTCCGTACTAGATTCTAATCGGATTCTAAAGAATTTCATTTAAGTGTTGCAAAATGCATCATCAAATATATTGCAACTACTCTAAAGCTAGGTCTGTGGTATCCCAAAGAATGAGACTTTACTCTTCTTAGATATTTAGACGCAGATTTAGCATGATGTAAAGTCAATAGAAAAAGTATTTCTGGTGTTTGTCAACTACTGGGCAACATGCTAGTATCTTGATTCTCAAAGAAACAGAGTATTGTAGCTCTATCAATAGCAAAAGCAGAGTAAATGGCTCTTGGGAGTTGTTGTTCTCAAATTTTGTGGATAAGATAACAATTAAGAGATTTTGGAATTGAAGAATCATGCATTGAGATAAGATGCAACAACACCAGTGTCATTAATCTCACCAAGAATCCAATCCTTCACTTAAGGGCAAAGCATATAGAGATTCGATACGATTTTATAAGAAATCATGTCTAAAATGGGAAGATTATGATTTAGTTCATTGACTCAAAGAATTAGTTGGTAGACATATTTACAAAGCCTTTGGTGAAAAATCTAAAGTCTATTCGCATCAGATTGAATATTTTATCTCCTACCAATTAAAGTCTAAAGTTGATCAGACTCGAAATGTTCAAAATTACTTCTATAAGTTAATATCTCTTCAATGCAGGTAATTTAATTTTAGCATGAAAATTTTGAATAGGTATGTTGATATTTGAATCGTTGATTGATTATTTTTAGAAATTATCTTTTTCAATTTTTTTAAATTTTTGGCAGTTTTTTATTTTCCAAAAAGGCAGTTTTCTTTTTTCCTTATAACGGTTCGATTAACCCCATTTTACTTTCTTTATATACCATCGAGTCTTTTCTAGATTCACATCTTTTCAAACCCTAGAATACAGACTCCTTATTTTCTATTTTCTCATTTTTATCTTTTCAAGAATAAAATCCTCAAAGACTGCGAAGATGTCTTTTCAAAGGAAGTCGTCTCGGATTTCAATTAGGGGACCATGAAATATGCTTAAGGGTCCTACACATTTTGACTTGATTGAAGAAGAAGAGTCTCCACAACACTCTCCACAACGTGGTATACAAAATCCTCGGCAGAAGTACAGCCCAAGTGCCATAACTTGGCACCGAGGGACACTTAAGTGCCATAACTTTAAAATGATACACTTGAGTGCCAGTTTTGAAGTTAAATGGGACGCTTAAGTGCTACTTCGGCGAAGATCCGGCCAAATGGCTTATGTGGCGACTCTCCGGCGAGCTTGGTCCAAAACGGCGTCGTTTTGCACGCCGACGTGGCAAAGAAAATGCAAAAATGACGCCGTTTTCGTGTCTACGTGTAAATAATAATATAAAAATTAATTAAATTTAATTTAAAATATTCAAAAAAATTTAAAATTAAGAAAATTTTAAAAATTAGAAAAAAAAAAAGGGAGGGAGAAGGGGGAGGTCGAACGGGGTGGCTCCTCGCGCCGCCACCTCCTCGCCGTCTTCGGGAAGGGCCGGCGATGGAGGGGGAGGGTCGGTCGGGGTCGCCGCCCCCGGCCAACCGACGGCAAGGGCTACGAGCCCTCGCCGGATAGCGGCAAGGGTCGCGACCCTCGCCCAGATTTGGGCGAGGGCTCGTGGGCCCTCGCCGCCGCCTGGCCGGCCTCGTCAACCCCGGCCGGGGCCGCGACCCCGGCCGACCCTCTCCACTCGTCGTCGGCCCTTCCCGGTGGCGGCGGGAGACCCCGGCCTAGATCCGGCGAGGGCTCGTGAGCCCTCGCCCCCCCGCCGCCGCCGGAAGGGCCGGCGATGGAGTGGGGAGGGTCGGCCGGGTCGCCAAGCCCCGGCCGGCCGATCGACGCGAGGGCCGAGCCCTCGCCCGGATCCGGGGCGAGGGTTGCGGCCCTCGCCGCGATCCGGCGAGGGTCGCAGCCCTCACCGTCGGTCGGTCGAGGGTCGACGACCTCGACCGACCCTCCCCCTCCGTCATCGGCCTTTCTCGGCGACGTCGGGAGGCGGCGCGGCGAGGAGCCGCCTCGTTCGACCTCCCCCGCCTCCCCGCCGCCGCCGTGAAGGGCCAACGATGGAGTGGGGAGGGTCGGCCGGGGGTCGCCGGGCCCCGGCCGGGGGCCGGTCGGCGCAAGGGCCCACGAGCCCTCGCCGCCCTCACCGTCGGTCGGTCATGGGCTAGCGACCCCGCCGACCCTCCCCCATCACCGGCCTTTCTCGGCGGCGGCGAGGGAGCCGCCCGTTCAACCTCCCCCTCCCCAAATTTTCACTTTTTTAAAAAAAAAAAAAATTTAAAATTTTTCTTTTTTAAAATTTTTTTTTTGAATATTTTAAATCTAATTTAATTAATTTATATATTATTATTTACACGTAGACACGAAACGGCATCATTTTTGTGTTTTCTCCGCCACGTCGAGTGCAAAACGACGCCGTTTTGGACCAAACTCGCCGGAAAATTGCCATGTCACCATTTAGTCGGATTTTTGCCGGAGTGGCACTTAAGTGTCCTATTTTACTCCAATATTGGCACTTAAGTGTACTATTTTAAAGTTATGGCACTTAAGTGTCCCTCCATGCCAAATTATGGCACTTCGGTGTCCCAACCTCCAAAATCCTCTGCGCCAATCAGTGGAAGATGAAGTCGAGGAAGACGCAAAACCCCTCATAACCTTGAAACCCCGGGTTCTTTATAAGATTTACTCTCATTTGAAGCTAGGTGGTAATCCTATGTCTTTTATCAATGAATTTCTAAGAGAAAGAGGATATAAAAATGAGACTTTGTTCTTGCAAGCGATGGAAAGATTAGGAATAGCACCGGAAGGAATGGCAGATAGGGCGTTTCAAAACTTTCTAGTTGATCCTCATTTTAGTTCTTTCAATCGGCCTAAAGCAAAGATGATAACAAAAGTATGTTTTCGAACTTCCAGCTGAAGAATGGGCATTGCTAATGAAGTGACTAGGTGATGGAACGAATCTTTTTTGTTCTAAGGATCATAGAAAGGTTTACTCCAAATTGTTGAAAAGAGGAGTGATGAACCCTCATCGGTCGATTTTGACTTTCTAGATTCGATAAAGGTGAACTTAAGAGAGAAGCTAACTCTCTTCAACAAGAGAACTTTTGCTTTGAAGCTACTATCACATATCCCGAGTTGACTACATATTTCTATTCAAACTAGTCTTTTCTTAACCCGAATAGATTTCAATTCACTATGCATGATAAAAGCTATGTGGTAGATGTTGACACATTGGCTGACATTATTGGGGTGGAAATGAGTAGTTTCCAACCAATAACTGTCTCTATTAGACATGCGACAAGATTCCTTGTTAGGGATAGACTCCCAAAAGGAGGCATCACTTATTCCAGACTATCTACCTCAAATATTTTGCTGCACAAAGTTGTGATCAATTGCATCCGACTAAAATCAACCTCAAAGACTGATGTTTCCCGATCTAAGCCAAACTGATGTTTGCCATCGGTAATGGAATGAAGTTCTCTCTACCTCATACAATCTTGATACATACTTATAGGAATGTTGTAAAGGATAAGAAACAGCTCCCTTACTCAGCATTGGCCACACAATTGTTCAAACATTTTCAAATTCAATTTCAAGCCTCTCTTTGTGTTCGAACTATTGCTCCTATGGTTATAGGATTGAAGATGCTGTCCAAGATGAGGTTGAAAGAACTGAACAAGGCCATCGAGTGCTTGAAGGAAAAGTCCCCCAGCAAAACCAAACAAGACTTTGCTGCAAAAAGGAAAGGCAAGGAAATTATGCGTGAACCTGCCAAGAAGAGAAGATCTCTTATCCTGCAAGACGAAGAGGATGAGGATGATCTTACTATCTCTGCATTTGCCTTGAAAAATCTTCAAATTTTGTTAGTTTTGAGTAGCAACAAGACAAAGAAGGAAGGGAAGATGGAGAAGGAACAAAGGAAAGAGAAGAAGCAGGAAAAGAAGCCGGAGAAGCGGGAAGAGAAGAAGAGAGGGTCGGGATGATTCTCATGAACCAACATTTGCAATATCCTTATTCAAGGATTCATAAAAGACAATGAGTGGAACTGTAGGAGTTCAAACTGAAAAATAACATCACTCTAGTGCTAAAATTGAGAAGGAACAAGAAGAAGAATTCCTTTCTCCACCTGTAGCCATGGAAACAATGGGAGTTCGTGAGAAAAGAGGTACTTCTTCTTCTCCTCTTTTTACAAGTGATGATGTTAGTAGATCTCCTACTGATCCAAAGGATATCTATGCTTCACATTTTCCTGAAGCTGACATTGAGGAATCCTCTCCAAGTCATGATATTTGACAAGCAGATGTTCCCTCAATTATCAACACTCCTCAAATTAATTTGGATGAAGCTGGTGCACAAACAAAAACTACTGTAGACTTTCAAAGGTTGCTAGAGTTCTTTCTAAAGATAAAAGTACAGCAATATGGAATGGAGTGTGAGATTCAGAATTTCCAATCTACATTGAAATCTACTTCAGATTCTCTCCATGAAAAGGTACGGGCTCTTAACCTTCAAGTTCAAGCTTTACAACAATAAGTTAAAGAGACTACCAAGGTTGAAGATGTTGAGAAGCTGAAGGAGACAATGCGAAAGCTGGAGAAGACAGTTCAGTCGATAGGGGATTTCTAGCTTGTTCGAATTCCAAAACAAACCTGATTTCATTTGTCTTTCATCTATTTTTGACTTTCTCCACATTTTGCTGTGGACAAAAAGGAGGAGAACGTGCAGATTTGACTTATTTGACTTGAACTTTTGATGTGTTGAACTTTTACTTGAACCTACTTTTATTCTGTTTGACATTTGCAAACAACTTACTTTTGTGGTAATGATTTTGGATGGATAGTTGTTTGAGTCTTGATATATGTCTTATATTTTCAAGATTAACTTGTTTTCTGTGGTTGCAAAATCGATGCTACCCATATCTTAATCAACTTATTTTTAAGATATCATGTACTGCTTAAGAGTTGTTTTGCAGGTCAAAAGTTCTTAAATTTGTAGGAAAGTTTTTTCACCATAAAAATGGGGAGATTGTTGGATAAAACTCTTTTAATGTTTTGAAGTAGATAAAACTTATCCAGAGTCTAGTCTAAAGACTTTTAGACTTTAGTGTCAAAATCTAAAGTATCCCAAACTTTGTATCAAAGTTTGCCCTCATTGACAAATTATAAACTGAACGCTACTGAGGAATAAAGACTTATCCAAATGAGAGATTTTGTTTATTTCTCCAGGAGTTCGATTTGTATGGCTTATGGATGGCTTTCTAGTTGGATATATCATTTACGAGATTGATTATCTTTATTGGAATCAATTTAAATAAATCAAATCTTTTCCGATTGCAAGTAAACTTGGAAAATATCTACTTATGGAAACCAAGATCCTAATTGTATGGGTAAACATGATTGACAGGCTTTCATCACAATCTTCAAATGACTCGAGATTTTCTTGATTGATTCTGTCCAATGGGTAGATTGGAAGAATTCCTTTGAAAAGTGCCAACGGTCGAGAAGGCATGAATGATTATTTGAGGAGAACTCTCTAGTTGTTCGATAGAGTGCATGAAAGAGAAATTTCAAATTCTGAAGCTTTCCATTTCCTTGTTACTCCAAATACTGAGCTCAAAGTTGTATATAAAATAGAGAAACACTTAGTGAGACTTCATGAGAGACCAGTAGAGACTCTTCACTGTGAAGTTGAGATCACAAGGCTATAAAATCTCTTTAGATTCTTAATGGAATATAGCCAATAGGCTGTCAGCATGGAAAATGGACATAGGCTTGATATAAGCCAAACCACTATAATTTCCGTGTTATTATTCTCTTCCCTAAACTCCTTTACTTTGTTCGTAATTCTATTTAACTACTAAAGTCTGAACTTGCTCAAAGTCTGTTGTCTTTAAGACTCTGTTTTAGATGCAAAATATTTCTACTGTTTCTTTTGAAAAATTGTCTTCACACTTATTCATCCCCCTCTAGGTGTTCATACTAGCACTTACATACATATATTCTATTAACTGAGTTCTCAAACCTACATTTCCCAACATAATCCCATATGTACGGATATTCTTTCTTGTACCTACTCATTAGTGTACTCATCACCTTTTTGCTTGGCTCTTATGCATTGATCTCTAGCTTGGCCTTGATAGTGTTTAAGAAGTGCTCAGCCAACCATACATAAGTTATCATTTTGTTGCTAGATACAATGGCACAAGCATGTTCCTCCTAGAATGAGCCGTTCTTCTTTCTCAATTCATCATATATCTTCCCTAGGAAATTTCGTTGTGAATACTTTACTCTTACAAATTCCTTTGTATTTCTCATAAAGTTAACACTCCTCTGTTGAGCTATTGAGTTCTTCATAATAACCTTTCTGAATTATTTTGCATCATCAAATTTCATAGATATGCACAAAACAGGACATACAACAATCAGATCATAAGAGGGATACTTACTTTTTCTTTTATGCATAGCTACTTCATCATGTTCGTTATCATTTTTTAAGTTATCATTCTCATCATCACCACCACTTTCTTCATATTCAATCTCCCTACCATTAGCCATTGGATCTCCTTGGCCCATATTTACAAGTTGAGGTTCATGCAATTACCCAAGTGCTACAAATTGTTTTTTTCTTTTTTTTTTTCTTTTTATAATTTGCTCTCGCTTTGCCTTGATTGTGCAATTTCGTCACACCCCGATCCTCGGGCACGCACACATCCTTCTACTTGGTCGATTTTTAAATGCGATATCCCAGACAATGTATCGCCGACCCTTTCAATTATTATGCACATGCGGAAGCGATTATAAATCCCTGACAATAAAACAATGGGATAGAAAAGCGGGGCCATATTTTCCATATAGAAACTTATAACCAAACTTTTATACAAAACACAAACCACTTCATAACTATTCATATCAAAAATGAGATCTCAAAAGAAGATAAACTCTCGGTCCCTTCAGTCATACTCAAAATCTCTCTCGGTATTATCTTCTTCTTCCAAAAATCCTTCTACTCGTGTTTCACCTCCGAGTTCTCCTTCTCGATTCCTCCTCGCCTCCTCAACGGGGTCCCGAAATGTTTTTCCCCAACCGGGATGAGACTACGTCTCGGCGAGTTCTACCCCACTAAGCCCGATTAGTAAACCATTATACTACAGTTGCCTAAACACGCACGGGTCAGAAGACGTACCTTAGCATCAGATCCTGCCTGCAAGTCAGTACAATTCATAATAGGCACTCAAGCAATCATATCACCGATCAAAGCATCGATCAAATCGACTTAGTCGATTTCAAGCCAACAAGACCACTCACTTTGTCATTCCCATTCAATCAATCAATTCACAACATCAAATTAAAACAATGATCAATCGACCTCGTCGATTACATGTCAGATGGACCATTCTAGGTCAATACTCTCGGGTGCCAAGTTCACCAATGTGATTTATCCACTAGACAATTGCGTGCGTTCTTTAAGGCGCCGTTTTCGCCAGTGACCTCCTTAGTCACCGAACCACGCATGCCTATGACCATGTACTCAAATAGACAATTGTGTGCGTTCTTTAAGGCGCCGTTTTCGCCAGCATATCCCAAATCACCGAACCACACATGCCTACCATGATCCGTTCAATAGACAATTGCGTGCGTTCTTTAAGGCGCCGTTTTCGCCATGATATCCCAAATCACCGAACCACACATGCCTACAACAATGTATTTAATAGACAAGTGTATGCGTTCTTTAAGGCGCCGTTTTCGCCAAAGGTGATGACCTTAATCACCGAACCATACATGCCTATAACAATGTACTCAATAGACAAGTGTATGCGTTCTTTAAGGCGCCGTTTTCGCCAAATGATGACCTTAATCACCGAACCATACATGCCTATAACAATGTACTCAATAGACAAGTGTATGCGTTCTTTAAGGCGCCGTTTTCGCCAGTGATGACCTTAATCACCGAACCATACATGCCTATAACAATGTACTCAATAGACAAGTGTATGTGTTCTTTAAGGCGCCGTTTTTGCCAGTGATGACCTTAATCACCGAACCATACATGCCTATAACAATGTACTCAATAGACAAGTGTATGTGTTCTTTAAGGCGCCGTTTTCGCCAGTGATGACCTTAATCACCGAACCATACATGCCTATAACAATGAGTACTAGACCAATACGTGCGTTCTTTAAGGCGCCGTTTTCGCCAAAGATGTCCCAATCACCGAACCACGTAGGTCCATACACCGTGTCCGATTGGTTCAATTCCGTAGTATTTCCAATTCTCTCATAACTCCATCCACTGTACTACTCAATCAAAGCATTATAAATGCTAAACAAACATACTCGGCAATTTACCAATCAATCATTCAATCTCAATCAATTCCAAATCAATTTAGGGTAAATCCCTAAAATGTCACAATTTATTCAATTCCATACAACGTAGAGCTCAAATAAATAAACGGACTGCACCATGACGATCGGCACGAGATTTCGGTCATCGGCCAACAAAATCTTAATTTCCGAAAAATAATTAATTAATTAATTAATTTCGAAAATTAATTATTAAATATTAAAAATTCCATTTAGCTCAAAATAAGACCCAATTAAATAAACGAACTTCACCACGATCATCAGCAAAATTTTCCGATCACGAGCCATCCCAGTTGAATTTTCAGGAAATAAATAATTAATTAATTAATTTCGAAAATTAAATAATTAATATTAAAAATTCAATTTAGCTCAAAATAAAGCCCGATTAAATAAACGGACTTCACCACAGTCATCAGCATAATTTTCCGGTCACGGGCCATCTCCCTTGAATTTTCGGAAAATAAATAATTATTTAATTTAATTCCGAAAATTAATATTTAAATGCCCAAAATTTCACTTAGGCCCGAATCATCAAATTGAAGCCCGATTAGGGGTCCGAAAATTCCCGAGACACTCCCAATAAATAGTAGACCACGTCTACTTGCTAATTGCGCAATCAATTTATTTAAATCACATCACAATTGACTAATAATTGCTAATTAATTCTAATCTAACAACCTAAACATAATTAATTAAAACTAAACCAACCTAAAGCATAATTAGCCAACTAATCCAGGATTAGTGAGATTACTCACCAAATGACGCGCAAATCGGATCAATCCGACGGCGGCGACGCGAGGAACAATTCTTCCCAAAGCGGTCCTCAGGTTCGGGGCCGGGAAACGGCCCAAAACGAGCCCGAAGTCGCTGAATACCCATTTCGTGGGTTGCTGGACGGGGTCGGCCGAGGCTGCTCCGGCGGCCAAAACGGCAAAGGGAGGCCGGCGGAGGACGAGGGGGATGCGGGGGAGGCTCGGCGGTGACCGGACGGGGTTGGGCGGTGGCCGGAGGTGGCCGGATTGTGCTGGACAGAGGCCGAACGGCCTGGACGGCGCACGGCGGGGATGGCGAGGCGCGAAGGAGACGGGCGGCTGAACGCACGGCGTTGCGCGGGTGGTGCGGCGGTGCGGCGGCGGGACGGGCGGTGACGGGGCTGCTGTCTTCGTGCGCTCGCGGCTTCCGCTCGAGCTTTTGCTTTCTGGTTTCACTTGCTCGAGCGTGCGGAAGAAGAAAGAAGAAGAAGAATGAGAGAGAGAGAGAGAGAGAGAGAGAGAGAGAGAGGATAGACATTGACCGGTCAAAGAGAGAGGGGAAAGGCAAGTGGGAGACAGCCCACACTTCGGTGGAAAGGGGGAAGGGAATTCGCACGAAGGGGGAAGGGGAGAGGAGAGAGAAGAGAGAGGAAAAGAGAGAAAAGGGAGAGAGAGAGAAAAGAAGTTCAAAATCATATTATTCTTATTTTTCTTTTCTCTTCCCTTTCTATTTTCTTTTGCCTTCAATTTTTCCTCCGATAATTTCTTTATTGAAATTTCGGACCAATAAATTGACGAATGAGACGGAGATCTTAATTATCCAAATCAAATTAAAACCCGAAAATCCTTGATTGTGCAATTTCTTCATTATCATCATCATCACCATCACCTGGGCAATTTATATTTGGCAAAGGTCCATCACCTGATTCATTGAATAAGGCAACTTCCCAATTCACTCCACTCAATTCTTCTTCACTTGTCTTCACCAAACTCTCAAGGACATGTCTTTGTTTGCTTAACTCTCTCTAACACACGAATTTTATGCCTTGCCTCCCTCTCTTATGCTCCTTCCTCTATAACAAATCCACCTCTAGCCTTAGTATTCTATTTAATACCTTATCCTACTTGTCATACATGAATGCTCTCACTTCCATTATCATTGTAATACTCAAAATATATAAACTTCCTCACCATGGAGATAATGATAATGGATAAGTGCATCAGAAGTCCTAAATTATCACAAAAGTACCATTGAGTCATATAACTTTAAAAAGTGTAATCAAATTCTCATATTGGTGCAATTGTGTTCTTCCATTAATACCATCAATTTGTCTAATAAAAAATACTAACATGACATTTCAAATTAATTTCTCTATCCTACCTGGTTTTTTTTTTTTAAAAAAATTTCTTCTTCAAATCTTATTGAAACTAGGTAAAAAACTAAAAAAAAAAAAAGAGGCTAAATTTTTTTTAAAATATTACCTCAAAAAAAAAAAAAGGCAATGCCCCAACAGTAGGGTGCCACCACCCGTCGCTAGCCTTGAGCAAAGATGGCCCTTGCTGAGTGATGCTCCCCTTAATTTGTATGACACTAGCCCTCACTTAAGGCTAGCAACGCTTACTAGGCCTAGTCAAGGCCTCATCGCCCTCACCAGTCCCATGTGAGGCCTCATCAGTGACCCTCACTAGGCTTAAGAAAGGCCCAAATATGGGTAACACTGACAGTCAACTAGGGCTAGCGAGAGCCAACCACACTTGCCCAAGTCACTAGCCCCTCTAGCGATGGGCAATAGCGGAAGCGTCCCATTGACAAATACTTGCATGCTCTTTTAAAAAAAAATGTATTTTTAAAATAAAATTTTGGCCTTTTTAGTTTTAAAATCCAATTTAAATTAGATTTGGAGAAGAAAATAAGTATAAAAAAAAATGCCACCTAGGATATAGAAATCTATTTAATGATATCATGTTGGCATTTTTCTTTAGACAAATTAACGGTGTTAATAAAATGACTCAATTGCACTAATTTATTAAGTTTTAGAACTTAATTGTACTTTTTAAAAGTCTAGGAAACTTTTGTAACAAGTTTTTAGGACTTTCAATGCATTTATTCCTAATGGTAAATAAGCTCCTTAATACCATTATGATCATACTAATATCTCAAACTACCCTTCAAATTCTTCCTTAGTATCCTCTAATGCATTATTTCTATTCTACATCCAAATTGTTCTACTACTCCCTCACAAATTCTTTGAAATAAGTATACCAAAAGTATCAAAAGTTGGGTACGGCACTCACTTTAATGCCAAAAGCTTTCGTTAGCTTACTTAAATGACAAATCGGAGAAAAAATGATCATTTATGTGTCAATGGCAAGAAATTTTGACCAAATTAATTATGTGGCATTTATAATTAAAATTATAATATCACTTGGCAAATTTTTAAAAAAGTCCAATCCATGTGGCATTTCCACGTGGCAGGCTTGGCACTAAAGTGATTGCTTTTTAACAACGACTATTACTAAAGTGATCACTTCAAATAAACTTTAGCACTTAAAGATCACTATTTACAATTTTAGACAATGTTGTTTAGAGGTTATATGCTAACTAGGCATGCTATCGAGCCACATAGGACTAAAAAATTAATAAATATAATTATGTCAGATTTCCAATTATTCAAATCAGAGTTTGCAATTAAGTGATCATTTTTTTTATAAAAAAAAAAAGACACTTAAGTGATCCAAAAATATAAATTAGCACTGAAGTAAGCGCGGTAACAATTTTTGGCACTTCTAGTAAACTTATCTCCAAATTCTTTATATGGCAGCCTACTTACATTGACAATGACAATATCAACATTTCCACCAACATATTGTCACTCATTGCTACTAATAACAAATTCCCCACCATAGCTAGCAGTAATGATTGCACTAGTGTCATTTATGCTAATCTCACCCCCAAGATGAAAAAACAAATTATTTTCTAGGACCACAATGCCATAAGGACAACAACTTTACATGAGGTCCCCACAATAACATCAAATTGAATAAAACAGTGACCAATTTTGTTGCTCGGTGGACAGAAAACAACAACACATCTCGCCAAACACATAATCTTTTACCTATTGTGAGATTCTCATTCCGGCACTGAGCCCAAATTTTTCCCTACAAGAATCAAGCCCTGGTTTTTCCCTCCAATCATGGAGCCTTAGTTTTTTTCCCGTGCCAATTAAGCGAGGGAGTGATAGGATATGAGATGGTCGAGCAAGTAACTGAGTGAGAAAGAGAAACGGCGCGCGAGCAAGTGCGAGGCGACTAGCTGGCAACTTTGAACAACCAACCAAAGTAAGAGGGAGATGGGGGGTCATTTCGTAGATCTGTCTGTCAAGGCCAAGCCTTTCATGTGTGTGTTTGAGAGAAGACAAGGTGCAACATCGTTTAGGGCTAAGCCAATCACTTTATAGTCCACGTTGGAATTTTTTTTTTATAAGTAGAAAAAAACGGTTTATTGTTACACTCGCATAAGACCTTTGGCTAAAATTTGTCATTAAATTCACTTAAGTGATTGTTTTTTCTTTAATTTGACATTTAAGTGATTTGACAAAAAATTTGATACTAAAGTCAATGTTGTATAAAAGTTATGATATTTTTAATGTGATTTTGCCTATTTTCCATCTCTTTCCTCTATTTTTTTTCTAGCTTCTCATACCTAAACTTGCGATCTGATTTTGTCTAGATGCCAACCCTATCTTACTCCATAATTCTGTCGCGATTTTGTCTTGTCTTTTGTCTTGATTGGACGTTGAAAACGCCGCATCAAGTTTGATGCGTTTGTCGATGGAACGAATCGTCCATTCATGGTCGGATGGGCAAATGACGAAATCCCGAAATTAGATTTTTGCGGACCTTTTCCCTCGAAGAGTGGACTTCCTGAATTTCGCAAGAGCACGAGCAGGAACTGAAAACTACTGCACAGGACTGGAAGTCTCCGGAAAAGATAGAAAATCAGCACAATCGCCCCCCAGAATCACATAATTTCTCCCCAGAAAAATAAAGAAAAGAAAATGAACAAATAAATAAATAAAATTATATAATAAAAAAGGAAAGAAATCACTTGTGGGACCACCGACAAAAGCATTTCGGCTTCAATTTTTCGGATGTGCCGTTTTGCACATCGCCCTCCAAGTTGAGGACAGTCCTACCGGTCTCTTCTTCGTGTTCCAATCACATGGTGTGGACACGTTTCTCATCCTCGGCCATTCCTAGTGACTCCCTCCACGTGAACCAAATCAGCACGGGCGTAAGTGCGATTAGCCACGTGGCAGATGTCCCCTCCAATATTTCCGTACTTCAATGGGATTATAGGAACAATATATGTGTGTTTAATGATTTGTGTATATGTTATAATACGAGATTTCGTGAAAGATAAAAGTGAATGTACTATTATTTTCTCGGACAAATTGTCCAATGAGTTCTTAACTTATTATTGTATGAATATTAATTCAATTTTAAACTTTCTAATTTTGACAAATTAATCTTAAATTTTTGCACAAAACTTCAATGCAATCATTTTAGTCAATTTTTGCCTAGAAATCGCTAATATTGTGATGTGATACATAAGATGGCTAAGAATCATTGGATTACTATGTCGGTGACTTCTAACAAAAGTTGGTCAAATTAAATATTAAGATTTTGCGTAAAATTTTAGAACTGAACTAGCAGAATTAAAAAATTTATAACTAAATTGGCATTCGTACATTAAAACTAATTAGGTTATTTTCTCCTAAGGTATGCACATCTTTGATTCATTTATGTATGGGGCTTATTTCTTTAATCTCACATCGACTGGCTTTGTATGTTTGTGTTTGCGGGATTATATGGAATTCCGTGATAAATGGAAATAATGTATTCATTTTATCAGCTTACTTTATCATTACATAAAAGATAAAAAATAAAATCCAAAGTGATTATGTTGAGGTGAAAAATTCATCTTAAAGATACAAAGCATTATAAATTTGTTGAACTCTATGCAAGCGTGCTTCCTCCAGTCTCTTCCTAATGAGGAGGCTAATCTTACAACTGCTTCAAATTTGATTCGTCGAGGAAAAGTATATACACTTGTTATTCGCTGGCTGGTTTTCTCCATGTATCGGTGGCGATTCATCATTGAGGGTTCAAATTTAGTCATATCACTAAAGTTTTCAACCGTTAAGAGATTCTCTATCTACCAAAAACCCTAATCTCCTATATCTTCTTTTATGCCGGCCACCTATATGCTAATCAACGGGAATCCACGGTCATTTTCAACTTCCACCAGAACCCTAAACGGACATAGACCGCCACATTTCTAGACACAAAAGGCGGGTACGAAGAAGTGAATCAAAAAGGTTCCTCTCTCTTTAGTCTCCAACCATAAGTACAACATTGCCGTTTTGTGTTTCTCCTTTCTTGATACTTTGCTTTTGATATGGAGCAAGAAATACTAACCAAGATTCAACAATGAAAAATTTAGGATCAAGATTCTAGGTGGAAAACCAAAGGTTCCATTTAATTGAACTTTACATTGCATTGGCTACATACTCCAGGTCGAAATTAGTAGGGAAATGAACTGATAGTTGCCAACCGTCTAAGTTGACTACATCAGGGTGATACCGAGTCATGGTAATTCTCTTAAATTCTTAATATCTTACCCACCCGGGAAAAAATGGGTGAGTTTTCATAATTGGAAATTGGACTCGTTAGGGAGGAACTTAATAGAATTTAGACAAGTGAAAAGTGGGGGTAGGCCATATATGTTCCAATTAAGGGGACGCATCTTATGCTTCACTGCTCCAATCTTTCCATATTCTTATTGGGAGTCCATGTTGTGGGACTGGGAATGGACCATACTGAATCCCATTCTGAGTACCCACGATTTCCCACCTGCGCAAAAACATAAAAATTAATTAATCCATTCATTAAAGAGAGACCAATGATATGCAGATACATGTCAAAAGAAGGAATAAAGTAAATTATTAGAAATTTTGGAAAAGAAAACCGAAAAACAAATATTATTAATTTAATGTTTATAGTACCTGAATTTGGCTGTCAGATGATGGATCAATATGAGTATCTCTAGCTTGGCCAGTTCGTTTCCAGGGCAAGAATGGACTCCACTGCCGAATGGCATGAAGGTATTGGGTTTTGGAGCTACCTGCATCCACCCACAACCAGAAAATTAATGGAAACTCTTGAATTAGCTTTTGACGGAAATAAGTGCAATCAGGGTTTCTAGGTCAATTTTGTGTTCCCTTAGTTTAGTCATCAAGATCTTATATGATTAGGGTTTCGTGTTCAGTCACGGAAGTGCAAAAATAACTCGCATACTTGATTAGATTAGTTAAATAAGGAGCCTACTTAAGTTAGAGTTAACTTTTGTTCACGCTTCATCAGAAAATTCGACTGCAAGCTTAAGTAGATGTGCGTTTACTATTTGAATATGTAGTGTAAAGTATAACAGGGTTTTATCTTAATTATATCAGCTTTTGCAAGAAAGTCTTATCCGACTATATTCCTTGTGTGATAAAAACTCAAAAGAAAAAAGAATCATCAAGTTAGGTATAGCTCATCCTCTACGCTGCTTTTGCTTTATGTATATACATACTCACGCAAACATACATACCTCAAATCTAGAGGGATCGAAGATATGTGGATCAGGGAAATATTCAGGATTGTGATGAATGTTCCTAAAAAGTGGCATCACTTTCCAGCCCTTCGGAATCAGATATCCTGCAATTTATGGCATTGAACAATTCTCAGAGAGAGAGAGAGAGAGAGAGAGAGAGAGAGAGATTCTCATAAAATCTTGGTAGATGACCACATCTTGAAATTTAATTATGTCACCTTTATATTCCACATCAACCACCGCCTCCCTGAAAGTGAAAGATATGATGCTTGCCATCCTCAAACTCTCTAGTATCACCTGATTCCACCAAAGCACATGAACAAAAGCATACGAATAAATCAATGAAAATAATGATGATTAAACAAGCTAGTAATTGACATTCTATATGTATAAATATAGGACTGATTCAAGAATCTGAGCTGCGCATACCTTGTAAGTGAGTGGCATATTCCTAGTCTGTGCCCATGTCAGGGGTCTCTTTCCTCCACCATTCATATTGAATATTGCCATTTGCTCTGCCTGTTGAAAAAGGTTGAGAAATGTCTTAGAGGGCCATCCTTTTCTTAATAAGATCAGTGAAAATTAAATCGAATCCCAAACTTAGTAATATGCATTTGAAATCGAGACTTTCGACTCTGATTCTCAAAATGTTAAATATAAAGCATGACATAAATCTGGGAGGGCAACATTTTAACTCCATAGGTGTGCGAGACAACTATCCTTTTAGGGTATCACTTATGTTCTAATATTTATCATTCATGTACAGTAAAATTTGCAGAATTTACCCTATTCAAACGAACTGCGAGCAGAATAAGGATTCACTACGAAAGACCACATGCATGCCTAGCAATCTTTAATTGACTAGAATAGACATCTCTTCAAATCAAAGACTACGACTTCAACGGGGGCCCACGGACAAGCCCTACACTAATCGAAAAGTGGTCACAGCAACACATGGAGATACGTACCTTGACAGCCTCCAGAAGCTTCGGGTCATCATGAAGGTACTTGAGGATCCATGTCAGCACACTGGCCGTCGTGTCCTGGGCCGCGAACAACACTCCGATCACGTTATCGGCCACCACCTCATCCTCCCTCAAACTACCACGGTCTTCATCGTCCTCGAGCTCGAAGCTCATGAATCGGCCCAACATGTCCTTGTCCACTATCCTCTTCTCCTTCCTCAACCTTATGATCTCCCGCAATATTTCCCCGAGCCTCTTTCTTGCCTGCAAAATGCAACAAAAAGTGTGGAGTTGATTAGTTGATTAGGAAAAGGCCCTTGGGTGACGAGAAGCATTTGGGACTTTAGTTTTCTTTCGTATATGCACGGATTTATGGAGTGAACATAGATGTTGTGTAACCACATGCATTTTCTGCGCTAGCAGTGCTAATTGAGTAGTGATTTGGTCCAGTATTTCTGCAAGTGCGCGCATTTATCGTGAGGCTCATGATAGAAGCGCACTTTTCCACTGCCTGCGCGGTAAACTAATAGTCCCTTCGTCCATATTTTACCCATGGAATTTTTTTTTTTTTCAACCGAACAGTTTCAGTGGATCAAAAGCATATTTGTCTGAATCTATTGAAAAGCCGAACAGCCCCAATTTGAAACAATTACTGACTTTAAATTTGTTGACGTTATTGTCACATAAGTAGAGTGGTAGATACTATTTTTCCTCCTAGCTTTGTGAAAGTATGTAGAGACAAATAGGAAATTTATGAAAGTACGGTAAGGTAGATATCATGCCATCATAGGACTGCATAAGAAGGATTTATTGCTTACCAAGAGGGCCTTTTGATATGCTGTTCCTGGTATTTTTGTGGGAAAAGAATTATAACCCTTTTCCACTATGCAATAGTTCTCCTTTAGCTTTTGCTTGTAAAACTCATCCAGGTGCCCAAAGATGGACAAAACTCCAACTTCGAAGGAGAACTGCGTATATACTTTTGTTAATAAGTATTTCACTTTACAACAGAAAATAAGACAAAGCAAGCATGTACGTAGTGAAATAAAATGGAGAAAACTAGTGCTTAAGAAATTCATAAGAACAAAATAAATCAATCCATAAAGAATGAGCTCAAAAAGTAATGTATTAAATGAACAGGAATAAAAGGACAAAAAACAAAAGAAAGTACTGGGTTTGATTCTACGCACATAAGCCATAGAAGAGAAAACAAGCAACAAGCACATCATACAGCGAAACACGTTTACATCCTGCATATTTAAATTAACCTCTGTGTGTGTGTGGGGGTGTGGGAGGGGGGGAATAAAGAGAAAAAGGAACAAAATCAAACCTTCTTCATTTCATGAAAGGTGTTGATCACTTTCCGATCAGCCCAAGACTCCAATGCCGAAACAGCTACTGCCTCGATATCGGTGACTTTCTTTCGGATCACTTCTGGGTACAACGAGCTCTGAACCAGCTTTCGAATGCGTGTATGGTACTCCCCTTGGTGAAAGAACAAAGCGTTGGGCCCAATCATCTTTTCTTTGCTCTTGGGATAGGTTGGCTTGAACAAGTGAGCGTGAGTCACCAGCACGAATCTAGCTGCTTCCGGGCTCGCCAGCATCACGCAGGGACAGCCCAATATGTGGGTCTTGAATATTTCTCCATATCTGTGAGTTATGACGCCAAATCAGTTCGGTTCTGTATAATCTATCTAATGGTTTCTTAAGGATTCTGAAAAATGGGAATTCAAAATTGAAAAGCAAAGCAAGCGTGAGTTTAAACCTCTTCTGCTTCGTTGCAAAGAAGATGTTTGGGTTTTGAGAATAGAGTTGGATTGTCTCTCCGATATAAGGCCAACCCATTGAACCAGGAGGTAGCTTAGCAATTCTTTTGAGCTCCTTCGTTTGCTTCTGAAGCTTTAATGGGTACCAGAGAATGAGTGCTGAGAGAAGGAGAAATATGCACGGCAAGACAGATATAATAATCTCCATGCAAGCGCAGATGAAAAAACTCTCTCTCTCTCTCTCTCTCTCTCTCTCTCTCTCTCTCTCAGTTAGAAGATGGGATGAATCAAGCGTTCCTGAGTTGAAGAGGGTCGTGCGAGGAAGAGATGATCAAATTTATAGAGGAGTTGGAGATAACTGTCTTTCGGCTATGAGAAATGATGGGGAGAGTGGGAGTGGATAATTCGCTTTAGAAGGAGATTCGCCAAATGTTGATGAGGGATTGCTCTTTGTTTTGCATGGTTAGAATCCAATTTATATGCGGCTGGGTTAGATGGAAAAGACACGCGCACACAATGCTGACAGAACGCAAAGGAAAAGTTGGATTTGAAAGCTGCTACTAGAAATTACTGGTTAAAATATTGATGCAATGGATAAGCGGTTCTCTACAGCAAAACTGTCCGAAAATCTAGGAGTTATCATGTCAGACCGCAACTATGCATATGCACCATTCAATTTAACTCTACTACTATACATCGGCCGTCAGTGTTTCATCTTTCTTCACTTCAATTGAAAAGCATTAGAGTTCAAAGAATCAGAATAAGCCTCAAGGAAATCATTTGGACCCGGTGAATTTAATCAGTGTCTCCTACCCTCTTAAAGAAACTTTAGGGGGAACACTAGCCACTTTATGGAGGAAATTCGTATTTGATGTACACAGAGAGATGGTTTACGTGTGTTCGTAAGGATTAATCAAGACGAAGATTTGAATATCATGTGCTAAATACATACATACATACATACATACATACATACATATACATATATATATATTCATATATATTAATTTCATTGTTACGATTCCCAAAAGCATTTTTTTTTTTTTTTTTTTTTGCTACTAGATTTCTACAAGAGTTGGTAAGCATCAAACGTTGTTGGTGATAAAAAAAATAACTTGTCATCGAATTTCCTGATGACTTATTAATACCGAAACTTAGGCAAATTACTAACACTTTTTAACAATTTGATATGTACCAACTTTTTTTTTTTTTACCAAATTTTATTAGCATTTCTATTAATGCCCTAAAGTTATTAACTTGTATGTGAATTTACCAACTTTTTTTCCAATTGAATTATCAACTCCCATTTGAGGTACTAACCGGAGCTCATTTGGTTTTTCACTTTAACAACTTTTGTCATCATTCACCAACTTTTATTTAGGAAATATCATAGAACAATCCCCAATCTTTGGGGGTAATACACATTTGCCTACGAACTCTTAATCGTGACACCTTACCCTACGAACTTTCATTTTTGTTACAATCATTAACGCTTAATTGCAGTTTACGTTGGTATGTGCAAAGCACATGAAGGGGTAAAATAGTAATTTCGTTTAGATGAAAGTATAGATGTACCCCTAAAAGTCATGCGCATTGCAAAGTCGACAGAAAAAATAAGGGAGTGTTATTGATTGTAACAAATTGAATTTCACAGGGATATTGCGTAATAGTTGAAAAAAGTTTAAAGCAGCTTTGAGTAATTTTCCCTTTTATTTTTCTATCTTACAAAGGCCTCAACTTTATATTTGTTAATGTGAATTTTATCTGTGTGACATATCATCTTTTTCTTCTAGTAGGTTACGAACTTGTTTTTATCAATTTTCATTTGAGTTACCTACCATGTGTTTGATTATTTTTAAGTCACTTACTTTTCCATTGAGTTATCACTTTTTATTGTGGTGCTTACCAATCTTTTTTTTTTTTTTTTAAATTATCAAACTTAACCGGAGTAAATACCAACTTTTCTCCGATGAATAAACTAGTTTTGTGCTCCTGACAAATCTAAGTTAGTTATTAGTATTTATTTGTTTAGAAAATAATTAGTTTCTGTTATCTCTAAAAAAAAGAACTTCCCTTATCATTTGCCAAATTTAATTTGACTTTCTTATTGATGGCTTTATGAAAGTGTCTAAGTGTCAGCATTTATTTGTGTGAATTATTACCTTTTCTCTAATTAAGTCCACATTTAGTTTTGAATTACCAACTCTAATTTGAGTTGCTTATCATGGATTTCTTTCTCAAATTTGCCAAGTCTCCTATTGAGTTCACCAACACATTTTAGAATTGTGTACCTCAATTAGAGTTATTACCAACTTTTCTCTGATACCAACTAGTTTTACATTATCAATTCTTATTTGAGTTGCTTAGTATTTTTTATTTCATTTTATTTTTAATTACAAGCTTCTCTTATTTATGACTCGACAAGAAATTTTTCTTTTTATTTTTTTAATCTTTTACCAACTTTTATCTACCTTTCTCACCTATGGCTTAACTTAACCAATTATAATAAGGACTTATCAATATATATATGTGTGTGTGTGTGTTACTTATGAACTTTTGTTTGATTAAGTTACCAATTACTTTCGAGTTATAGTTCTAATTTAAGTTTCTTGCTAGAGAGCACGCACGCGCCCACACACACACATATATTCACTTACCAACCCTTTTCTACGATATAGCTACTGACTAGTTTGGCGTTACCAACTCACATTAAAATCAATTGTCAATTTTTATTTGCTTGTTTTAAACTACAAACCTTTTTGTCTCTGACAAATAAAACTTAATAAAAGATAAGAAAACTCTCTTATCTTTTACTAAGTTTTATTTACATTTCTTTACTATTTTACCAACTATTATATACAATTACTGCCTTTATTTGTATAACTTATTAATCTTTTCCCGATCAAATAATCCAAAAGAGAAGTTGGTTAATTTAAAACCAAAAAAAAAATGTTGATAGCTAACTCAAATAATAGTTGGTAACCTAGAACTAACTAATTGTTAAGAAATGTCAATAAAATCTGGTGAAAGATAGAAAAGTTGGCAATTAGGCAAAAAAAAAAAAAAAATGCATTTAGTTAAGTAACTCAGACGAGAATTGGTAACCCAAATTAATTTGTAACTTAATAGAGAAAAGTTGCTAGGTCACTCTAATTGAGGTTGGTAATTTCATAAACGACTTGGTAAATTTGAGGCACTACCAAGAAGCACAAATAAAAGTTCTAAGTAAATTAAAAGCATTACTAATGATAAGCAAAGTAGAAAAATTAAGAAGAAACTAGACGTAGATAAACAATTCAAATCAGAATGGGTAATTCAAGCCTAGGCCGTAATTTAATGGGAGAAAGTTAGTGAGTCACACTAATCTTAATTGGTTTTCGAAAAGGGAGTTGGTAAATATGAAGGGTTGTTGATTAATGTACATAAAAAAAAAAAAATGGCAACTCAATAGAAAAGTTGAAAATTATTGAAAACTAGTAAAGGTTGGTTAGTAATTTATACGAGAATTATTAACCAAAAACTAGTTGATTATTTAACATGACAAGTTGGTAGTCGAGTTGATTTTGTTTAGCAGCTTACTGACACTTCAAATATATTTATGGACACTTATATGTGACTTAACTTTTAATCGATGATTAACTGCGAAAATATTAACACGATATGAGGGGTCGGTTGCGGATTTTCACAATGAACTCATTCTTATTATTCTTTTTGGCTGAAAATCCAAGCTGAAATGCTAATCAGGGGGCGGTCGCGGATTGCAAAACCGGTGGACTTCAACATCTTCTTCCACACTGAGTATGGAATCTTTGCTGTGAGCCTCTGTCTGATCCCCAAATGGAAAGGAAGCAAGAGGAAAAAGATAAGCCACAAGCCAACATGAGCGCTCGTGCTCAGTCCTTGTAGCAGATCACACTTCTTATCACAGGTATCTCAACATGGTTCGTGCGTCTCTTTTACAAAAGCTATTCGCTTTACACATATGCCTAATGTATATGCCTAATGTAGACATTGAGAGTATGCCTACCTAGCTTAAAAATGCTTAGCACGTTGAGTCCATTTCCATTGGCAAATGCTACTGGAAGATTGACCTAACCAAAATTTCTTTCTTAGGACATGCAACATCTTGAAATTTCACGTCAAATGGATGAGGTTCCATTGGGTGATTAATAAATATATACATGCTCCCAAACGGTCACCATCTTGTCCAGTCACTCAAGAATACAACTTTTGGAAGGTTGACTCAAGTGGAGCCGATCAAATCATTACAAATAGTGCCTAAGCATGACCCCATCTAGTAAACATGGGAGTTCGCGAATGGATTAGACTCAATAAACGTTTGGTTACCGAGTGTGGTTGGTTTTGAGAGGTAGGATGTTCTTGGAGGCTAATTTGGTCTCTTTATCCATGAGGTTTTATCTTGGATGCAAAATGGTATTTTGAGAAAAAGAGGGAAGGTGGAGATGAATTATTAAAAGGTTAGGATGGAGTTCTTTTCCCGTTTAAACTCGAAGTCTAACTCAATTACGAAAATGTTGGAAAAACTAGATGGCCAAAACAAGGTATGTTTATCTAAGAGAAACATACAGTTCCTAGATTTTGAAGCTAGAAGGTGCAAATTTATCTAAGAGAAACATTAGCATGACTTTTGTATTTTCTTTGATTAAAATTGAGGAAACCAAGTTATAGAAGAACTATGTAGAGGCAGTTCGTTCGATCAAGTTTTAGAAAATATTTTCTTCTAAGTTCTTCCTTCAGTGAATGCTTGAAACATTTCATAGAAGACAACTCATAATTAAATTTTGGAAAGATATTAATATTGACTTATAAGAATATTAATTATTAAGAAAAAGACATTACAAATACTATAACTTTCATATAGCAATCACATGAATATTATAACTTTTCAATTAATCACTTTTGTGCCATAATTTCTTAAAGCACTCACTTACTTGTAAAAAATTTTTGAACATTAAGGTAAAAGTTGTGGCATTTAAGTAAACGTTTTTAAGAAATGATGATACTCAAATGCTAAAAAAAAATATTACGACATTTAAGTGAGTATTGTATGAAAGTTGTGATATGTGGGATGTCTATATCTTAATAATAGGGTTGGTAACTTTTTATCATGATTTATCAAAGGTAAAATCCGTATGAAAAAGATTGATAGCTAAGATGATTGTCCCCTCCTCCTAGAGTAAAGCCCCCACTGTGACTCATACTTTTGTCCCCATGTCAAATCCATGCTATAACTAGAAAAAGGTACATCAATCATTGATATATTTTTCTCTTAATCAATTAATATGTGTTGCACAATATGTGCTCGGTACATCTATTTCTTTAGAGGGTTTTGTACGTTTAGAGCCCATCATAGTTTCCAAAAATTGATTGTTTGGCTGGATATTCCTTTATTTTATGTCTATGCAAAAATGCCTCATCAATCACATAAATTGAGCAAGAGAGAGAAAGATGATATCGGTTAGCATATCCATCTAAATGATGTAATATGTATTGAGCATAAGAAAAAAATTTTGGTTAATATAATCTTTGCTCACCCAGCATTTTCTAGTATCGCCCTTGAAAATAATCCCTTTTGTTAATTAGTTCATGAAAGCTCTTGTGTTCTTATATGTTAAGTGCAACGTCAGGTCACATGCCTTTTTCTTCAACATATATTGTGAGGTGAGTGTTAACTAGGGAAAAAAATATTATGTTGACGATAGAGGTGAGCATTAACTGTGGTACAACTTAAGAACCGGATCTCGCTGACCTAGATTGAACGGTTCCAAGCCAATTCTAAGAAGAACGGGTTCAATTTTTGGTTCCACGAACCTAGAAACAGCCTAGGACTAGATTGGTTCTTAGTTCCAAATTGTGGAATTGGTTCAACTAATCCGGCTCTTAGGTTAAACCGTTTTTGAAGCATCTTTTAGAAGAACAGCTTTTGCACTTATGGATAATTGAAATCATGGTTTGACATGAACAAACACCAACATAACCACTTGATGAACATATTATTTTTTAGTGAGATTATGCAAGTTTTATTTTTTTTATTATAAAAATTTGCAGTTTTACCCAAAACATAACATTTTCCAAACTCGACCAATTCGATTCACTATTAAAATCTATTAAAACTAACCCACTATAAAACAGATGACCTGTGACTGGGCTACATTTTATTTTTACCTTTCCAAGTTAGTGAAATCTATTCTTTTTTCCTTTTTCTTTTTTATCCTTTTATGTCCCGTCCTTCTTCCTCCTTCTTCCCCAGTTGCTAGTGCGCTCCGTCAATCATCATTGTCTACGCCCACCTCGCAGCGCCTTGGTACCACGGCGACCATCTCCCTCCACCCTTCCTTTCTCCCTCCCTTATGGTTGCAAGGTAATCTTTTTTTTTTCCTTTTCCCCAAGAGAATTAAAGACAATTGAATATTAACAAAGAGGGACTCAAAGTTATATCTTCAAAGTATATAATTAAATAAATATCAATTCGTATCAAAAGATAAAATATGAAAAGATCTCTAAGAACCAAATATTTATATTTGAAAAAAGAAGAAGAAGAAGAAGAAAATAGCGGAAAACATTGGCATATTAGTAATAGCTTTTGAAAATGAATCTTTATAAAATAAAAGAAAAAAGTTCGGCTAGAAAGCTCTAATTCAAATAAGAACCTAAAACAATAAAAATCGTAAAATATCATAATGTAATAATTGAAAACAACCCGATAAATAAAGATGATCCAATTACAATCTAAGAGATCACCACACCCATCTCCACAAATTATTAAATTCATAGCGTACACAATTAGGAATGAAGATAAACTCGATTTTGCACGAAAATCAAAAGGACCACCCATTCTTGTTTCCTTCCCACCTTAGCCAGCCATCACCATCTTCGTCATCTGTCACTAGCCACAAGAGAAGGGAGGTTTGGACCTTAGTAGGTCCTTAAAAGGTTCACGTAGGAAATAGGCGGAAAATCGCCCTTAGGGTAAGAGATCCCACACTATCCTCATATTTCCTCTATGTCAGAAAAACAAAGATAAACAATGAATTATTAGGCTTCACGATGGTGAAGGTACACCATGTCAGAACTTCTATTCTGGTTACTACCGAATAGGCAAGTATAATAGTTTCCTACGCTTGGAGTGAGTGAAGGTGAGTTAAATGCCCACAGCTGGATTGACACGCCTTATGACATTGTCCTTAACCATAGGTTGACCTAGTTCCCCCGGTTGATGATCACCACACCCATCTCCATGAATTATTAAATTCATAGCGTACGTAATTAGGAATGAAGATAAACTCGATTTTGCACAGAAATCAAAAGGGCCACCCATTCTGGTTTCCTTCCCACCTTAGCCAACGATCGCCATCTTCGTCATCTGTCACTAGCCACAAGAGAAGGGAGGTTAACGTCGTTTCAAGAAAGACTGAAATAGAAAAGATTGAATTTCGGGCTAAGAGTACAAATGCCAAAAAAAGATAATATGACCAAAAAAGAAAAATGAAAGAAGAAGAAGAAAAAATCTAGTCAGAAAAGGAGGGGAAGGTAGTTAGAGTCGTTTTCGTGATAAATGACAAGGAAAGCCTTCGAATGGAGATCGTAGCTTCGCCGGCGCCCCTTCATGTGCCGGGGTGGGACCCGCCGCGAACGGCGGTGCATTCTGGTTCACACGTTGGATCCTTGCGATCTCGCAACCCCCGGAGAAAAAGATCCGACGGTCCCCACGCCCCCGCCTCGAAACGTACGGCGCGGAACCTCTCCTGATGCCGACGTGGAACCTTCTCGACCCCCGCGTGGGCCCCTCAAAAAAAGAAAACCACAGAAGAGGCGTGAACCCGCGAGAAAATCTCCGAGGCCGGAGCGTGGAGTCCAGCTCAGCGGTACGACGCCGGATGACGCGGGCGCACGTGGGATCCAGCTAATCGGAGGGCCCGCGTGCGGATTCACGTGCGCACGGAGACGGACGATATAGAGAGGTCGGCGTCGAGGTGGGGCCGCGGCGAGGACACGTGTCGGCGATCGGGAGGCCCCCTGGATCGAGACCCTGCGAGAAGGGGCTGGTGAGGTGCGGTAATGTCCACGGGCGGTCGAGGGAAGAGTGGCCCTTGATTTGCCGACATTTTCCATGTATATCAGAAACGAAAAGACAAAGTTGACTTTGCCTCAGCGCCAATCTGATTTTATCGGCCAAAATGACAAAAAGTAAAGGAAAATAAAATAAAATAAAATTGCTCTCCCAAAAAGTAAGTTAACAAATGATGACTTTTGATGTATATCGACAACCATATCGGTCGGTGGATTATCGATCATTGATCATCGCCTATCTGATCGGCCTCCTGTCTGATCGGCCTGATAACTTTTCCGTGTGATTACCACAGCATGATGGCAGTGTTTGTTACAATAACTATTGTTGGCCATTAAATTTCTTTTCCTTCCAATTAAGTGTATGGATATTCAAATTGTAACTCATATGATCTTTCTATTGAAAACTAGATTGGTCCGATGTAATGGACATCACTTTTGAAATCACAATTAAATTGTACACATCAATGTACTCGTATCTTTTGCATTCATCATCTTGCTGATCTTATCCTACTCATCACCCTTTGCTACCCTAGTCTTTGCCACCATGCTTGAGAGAGAGACATCCACTTTTGAAGTCACAGTTAAATTATACACCTCAATGTACTCGTATCTTCTACATTCGTCATATTGCTACTCTCATCCTACCCATTACCCTTTGGTACGCTACCACCTCAATCATCTTCTTTGTCATACCCATCCTACCCTTTTTGGTACCCTAGTTGTTGCCACCATTCTTGAGAGAGAGAGAGAGAGAGAGAGAGATGCTACCATTGGCGGTTACCTCCATATTTTCTACATTTGTATTGGAGGTTTGTAAAGGAATCAAGAACTGTCTAGACCACTCCGACCGGTAGATATTGGTCCGATTCCTAGTTCAATTTGTGAAACTGCCCACTCTTCTATTGGATATTTCAATAATATTTTGAAATATTTACAATAATAGCTTTGATAAAATTTATAACCACATTGAAAACCATCATCATTTTTAACAGTCACATAACAGTTTCTTAATAGTCATATACTACCTTTCAATAGCTTTATAATATTTAATTTATTTCTCAAATAAATCATCTATTATTTTACAATGACTCTTTTAACAGCTTTATTTTATCTGAAATATAAAAATAAAATCCCATAAAACAATCTTGACATATACATTTAATGAAAGAGAGAATATCATTTTTTAAAAAAAAATATTTTCTTTCCTTCTCTTTACTAGGTTATACATAATGTTGTTTTTGTTCCTTCTAAATAGAAGAATATCTATTGTATCTTGGAAGGGTAGTCACTAAAAGTTTATTGCACCGAGTTTTGCACCCTAAAAGGTATAATTATCCTTAAAGACAACATTTGCACTTGCACACCTCAAGCAGATTTATTTATTTTCATTAATTTTTTCTAACACCTCCCATTCAAACCGAATCAGTAATATATATATTTTTTTAAGAAGAATTTTCAACAAGAAGAATATAAGAAAATTGAAAACCCTAAAAATTTTAATTTGAGACTTAACATCTATTGGCTAAGTATCTTGTCTCACTTTCATCTCATCTAAATCGTCTCTTCATCTCTCACACACGGCGTCGAATCTCAAGCTCAATGCGCATCAACTCACGGCCTCATCTCTTAATTTTCAATATGAGCCTAATCTTTTTTCTGATGTTGCAAATAAGAATGGGCAAGTTCTTTGCCTCTTGCTTTATTTTTTATTTATTGAAAATGTTGCACTAAGTGTGTGAAGCTTTGTGGGATTAGTTTCATAGTGGTTCAGTTATTGGGTGAATCCATGAAATTAATAGGCAGTTCCTAGTTCCAAATTTTCGGAACCAGTCATTAGTAAACGATTCTTGGTTCCAAAGTGAGAACTGCCATTTGAATCATGCTCACCCCTAATTGCCGTCAAATGCTAGCCCACAGTGCCCTAGCAACTGGCCAACTACCTGGCACTAGCGCAATGCCAGGCTGATGGTGCTGGAAGCACTACAGGTTGTGTGCCCCTACGTCCCCGCTACTGGTGCACCAATGCGCGCCACATGTTGCAGTGCTGAATTTTGAGATCCGACCATCCAATGAAGGCAAATTAGGTTTTGTTGGAATGCTCTTGACGAGCACTACCCAACTATGTCCTTCGATCAAATTTTAAGCGAAGTCTTATTCTCTATCCATTTCAATCAAACCTTGAGGAAGAAATCAGGCTCCCCAGCCACATACCATTTCCATCGTTCGAATTCCACCACCTGAGCTCGAGTCTTGTTTTCACTCACATTCCTCACGGAATCCACGCACTAGCGATCAAATCGTTAACCACTAAAACAAACCCATTGAGCCATCTAATTTAAGTCGAGTTCTCTCCTCATGCGATAATCAAAAGTCTACTCAATACAAGAGTCCCATGTGCTGTCAGTCTTCGTATTTCCCACGTCTTTAGATAAAGGAAAAGAGAACAGAAAAAAAGGGGGAAATGCATAGTCCAAGCGAACTCGATGACCATAATACTGCATCAACGTGTGCGGATGCGCCACGGCTCCCCTCTTCACTTACTTTCTGCTGTATTTCGTGAAGCACTACCTACCTCCTCCTGCCAAAGGCACGCCAACAGATGGTTCGAAGTGCCCGGTCTCGGTGGTCATACATCAATCGTAAGGAGCAGAAATGACCAGAGGGAGATGATTCTCTCTCTGGCGTTTCCTGCCCCCGAATGATTGCTTTTTCTCCATCTCCATCCGAGCAGCTCGACCAAGAGTTCATTTCCACGTGACTCGATTTCCGGATGGAGGTGTTGCTGGAAAGAACCGGCAAGATCTAGGGCATCTAGGAAGAGGATATGGATGGGTAAATTTTAGGATGGGGAATAATTCATCACCCCCTTTTGTCCTTTAGCTGCTATAACTGTGACCTAAAATGAAATGTAACTCTCCCGAAGATAGATATCTGTGTCGTCCTGAATGAATGAGCCCTTTTTCTTTAGTAGCGACATGGGAGATCTTAAGATTTCTTACAAAACGTACTTTTCAAAGACGTGTCAAGTTTCGATGGATGTTTGGAAACGCCAATCATTAAAAGTATGGATCTCGCATGTTCAAGCAAATGATGAGAAGATCGACACATCACTTGGCATTATTGTTTTGCTTTTTTCCTCATGAAGAATAAGCAATTATCATATCTATTTATGATATGAGAACAAGTTCTTCCAAAAAAAGTCTCAATGATTGCACCATGTGTGTTCAGTAGGTTACAGTTTAGAGTTTTGGAGGGATTTCCTTGCCATTTTGATTAGTAGGCAATATTAATGCTCCTCTCTCCCTCTCTAAGCTAGCACATTATTTACTATAACTTCATAATAAAACTTAAGGTTTTCCTCTTAATTAGCAAACCAAAGCTTCTATGGAGATTATCTCATATGCTTTTTTGACATAGGAAATAATGTATGAAATGGAATAGTTCATATCACGTTCTTGGTCTTTTTTGTACACTAATTAATTTCTATTCTAATAATTACATATCCATCTATCTTTGGAAACATCCAATAAAATTGGTATGATATTTATCAAAAATATTTACAGTTTTATCATCTAATGATATGTTAATATAACACGTATTTAAATTTATATATTTCATACACCATTTTGACTATATATGGTATGATAATCCACACAATGCACGAGTGTACATCTACTTTGCATCAAGACTAGTAGCATGATATCTAAGAAAACTTAGAATATTTCATTAATGGTCATAATCTCGTACATATAGGGCGGGTTTGATAATGTTGCTATTCAAAAATTGTTTCGGGGAACAAAAATAGAAAAAACTATTTCTGTTTCGGAAATAATTTTTTATCGAAAGACGATTTTTGGTAAACTTATTTTGGGAATAAAAAATTAATAGAAACACATTTGGTAAATTTATATTCTTTTTTATTTCTTTTTATTTTTTTAATTTTTTTATTTTATTTTTCATTTTTCCTTTTTTTTTTCTTTCTTTTTTTCTTCTTTTTTTCTTCTCTTGGCCGGTCGACGGGGGGGCCGGCAGCCTCGCCTTGGCCCTGGGCGAGCTCGAGCTCTCCCAAATCCGACGAGGTCGAGCCTCACTAGTGGCTAGACAAGCTCGGGCTCGCCTAGATCTAGCGAAATCGAGCCTCACCGGTGGCTGGGCGAGCTTGGCCTCGCCTAGATTCGGCAAGACCGAGCATCGCCGACCCTTGGCAAGGCATGAGCTTGCCCAACAACGCGAGGCCGAATGAGGTCGCCACCCTCGACAATGTTGCCGGCCCTCAACGGCCGATCGCCAGCCATGGCCAAGGCCGGCGACCAGCCAAAGAAAAAAAGGGAAGAGAGAGAAAAAAAATGTTCTTCAAAAGTGTTTCTGGAACAAAAAAAAAATTTGTTTCTCATTTTTGTTTCAATTTTGTTCTAGGAATAAAAAAACAGATTTTGAATAAAAACGCAAACAAACATGTTTATGTTCCTTTTTTATTCCCGAGAACAAAAAATAAAATTTTTGTTCATAAACAAGAAAAAAGAACATTACCATGCAGGGCCATAGTCTCCTTTCATCAAATCTTTCGAACTTCTAGTCTAGAGTTTCTACTATACTATCAAGGCTAGGTTCCAATTTGCCATGCTCCATCTAGGTTTATATCGTGTGGGGTTTCTCATTCTTCAATATGTGTGTTCTTCGAAGAATTCAAACCAATTTGCACACTAGACTGCTAAAATACTCTCCCACATTGCGTAAATATAGGGAATTCAATAAGTTTTACATGCACATAATGTTCCTCCAACAAATAGTTTAAATTTTAAATAAGAAATTTTGACACCATTAAAGGGAAGTAAAACAACATTCAAAAGCTCACTTTGTGCTCAAGCATGTCCAAATAAATTTGCTTGCAGAGTTAAGAAACTTATGAGTTTTTAATTAAGGGATAGATATATTATAAGTCATAAAACTTATTACAAAAATGTAATTGAGTCTTGAAACATTTGAAAATTACAATTAAATTTAAAAACTTGTCAAGTTAGTGCAATTAAATCCAAAAACTTATTAATATTTTCCATTTGTTAAAATGGATGAAGTTAATAAAATAACTTAATTGCACTAACTTGATAAGTTTTAGAATTTGACTGTACTTTTGAAAGTTCTAAGACTTAATTGCACTTTTACAATAAGTTTAGGATTTCGAATACACTTATCCCTTTAACTAACAACAGGTGTTCAATTTTCCTACTTTCCTAATTAGAGCAAACTCTTAATAGGGTTCTTTAAAATATTTTACAACATAATGACTTTCATCCTCGCAAATATATAAAAAATCTCTCTTTGTCTCTCACATTGCTCGGTCATGCCTCCACCCACCCTCGCCGCCACCCTCGCCGCCACCCTCGCCGGTCACTAGGCTGTCACTTCCGCCTTTTCCTTCAAAGCACTGAATATTGCGGCCACGCTCACATCTCCTATCTCTATCCTATAAAGAAACCTATGTTGTTAGGGTTTTGAACGTTGCTCCTTTTTGGGATTCTATTCTGAAGTCGACAAATTCTATCCATAACGTACATATAAGAAGGTAGGCAAGCTTTGAGTAAAAAAGTGAGATGTGGAAAAGATGTGATAGCCTCAAAAGAAAACAGTGATTTCAAAGAGGATCTTTCTAACAGATGTCTCTGTCCTTTTTTTTTTTTTTGGTCGAATCAGATGTCTCTGTCCTTGACGCCACAATAATGACTCTCCGTCGCTGTTCGGATGAATGGCCTATTTAATTTCTGGTTTACAAGCAGCTCTTGACAAGGCCAAATACCCCTCCAACCTCGTTAGGCACAATTATTTTATAGGGGTCGGGAGATTATCAGCTCAGAATAGCATTAGCAGCCCCCTTTGAGCGTTCCCTTAAGAATCTAGCACCCATTATGGAAGTTCAGATTATGTCATTGCTATTTTGGGAAAAATTATCCAAATTTTTTTACATCTATTATATATCAGCCAATTTAATTTTAAAATTTTCAATTTCTTTCTAAACTTTTTAATTATTCGTCAATTATATCTTTTCACTCAATTTTGATCAAAAATCACTAATATAACAATCCAATTAGCATCGATCGTCCTACATAGCACGATTAGAGTTGACGTGAACGATTTTTGTAATTTTTAAATTTTCTAAATTTTTCATTTTTTTTCCTTCTTTTTCCTTTGCTTGTGGCTAGCCATTGCTGATGCCCAACAATTGACGAAGGGAAATAGGGAAAAAAGAAAAATGAGAGAAATTTTTTAAAAGAATTGTTAAAATTATCAACTTTAGTACCGATCATGCTACATAAGACAGTTGGTATCCACATCAGTGATTTCTAGCCAAAATTGATCAGGATTAATGCATTGGAAAATCGTCACAATGTTTAAGACTAAATTGACTAATTTGAAAGTTTAGAACTTAATTAACATCACTTATGATTCTAAAGTTAGAGGTTGGTAAGCTAGTTGTTATAACCCCACCAAGATTCTAGCAATCACAAGACATCTCCATTCAAGGTATATATAGCAACAAGGCAATGGAGCACAAACTATTAAGAAGTATGCTCATAATGTGAATTTGAATTGTGATCTATTGAAAGACAAGTGGTTGTCTACCACTAAGTCAACCATCTTAAATGGTGTGCATGAAGATGCTAGTTATCCTTTGGCCGATATCATACCCTTGATCTTCGTAGGTAAACTAGGAGAGTTTGAATTCAAAATAAACCGGTCAAATAGGTGAGTCGGGTCAGATTAAAAATTATCTTACCTAAATAGACCCATTTAATCCGTTTTAACCCATTTTTATATAATGCAAGTTTAGTAACTCGTATTCAACCTGACTCATGTCCGACCCAACTTATATTATTAAAACATTTCAACATTTAACCCAATCTATAAAAAAAAAAAAAAATCATATTTAAACTAAGATGAGAGTACAGAGTGAGTAAACATGAGGTCGAGCAAGAACAATAAAAAATGAAGACCAAGTCATAGAATTAAGTTAGGTCTAAATAAGTTGTCAACCCGTTTGTGATCCATTTATGACCTACTTAATGCCCATATTATATTTAAACTCATTTATAATCCATTTAATACTCATATGAGTGAAGAAAGTGGTTAATGACCCATTCTGACAAGACTATCTCGAAGTTAACAGCAAAAATTATCTTTGACGAGTTTCGTCTAAGCTACTTGTTTTTTATTCTCTCATCCGGATAAAGTAAAAGACCTCATTAACTGAAGTCACAAATACACCAAGGGCACTAGTTAAGACTAGCGACTTATGATTTTCAAAAAAGTAACGCAAAGCGCAATTTATTGATTGTTTCGCTGGAAAATCACTTTCCTCAAATTTATCGACTTGGCAATGAAAATCACCGCGCCTTGACTGATCAATGATCCTGACCTACCATCACACTCCCTGTGCTTCGATATGGACAGACAATTGTGCACGAGGAAAGGAACGAGAACTTGATGATTGGGTTCCCATACTGACGAAAAGAATTTATTGACGGCAACATAAATGGTTTTTAATGCACAAGAGTGAATGTTGAATCAACTAAGGAAAATTAACGACTCAAATGACTAAATGAACCGCTGGAAATCACTGGAGGACATGGGCAAAAGTAGAAATTCCAGTTCTCCGGGTGCCAAATGAGCACTGTTTAACACTTTCCTAAATAGCTCTATTCCAAACTAGCTTCCAAGATATTTAAGGCTCAACTTGTTTCACAGAAATAACTTCCAAGAGAAAGTTTTTCTGATTTTCTAGCATTTGGTTCACAGAAAATAAACTGGTCCAAGAAAAAAAATTTCATTAATGGAAAAAAAAAAAAAACCATTCAAAAGTGGGGAAAATGATTTCCTCTCCTAAGAAAATAATTTCCTCTCCTCCTCTTTCTTTCACTTAGACCAACCATGTTCTCCTCTTGTGCGCTACTTTTGATTTTTTTAAAATCATTTTTAAATTTTGTTTTTGTTTTTGTTTTCTTTTCCTTTTCTTCTTTTCTTTCTTTTCCTTTTTGCTTCCTTTAGCTAGCGACTAGCCACAAGCAACCTTGAGCTCATCGATCTATGGTAAGGTGGAGGCTCACCCGAGGTCAATGAGGCTTAGCTTGTCGATAACTAATGAGCTTGAGCCTCATTGGACTTGGGTGAGCTTGAGCTTGAGCATGCCTATGGCTGACAATCAATCAAGGGAGAAGCAAAAAGAAAATAAAAAAAAAATTTAAAACATTCAAACTTTCTAATATTTTTTTGCAAGATTAGATTATTCATATTGAATGGCAAAAATTTTTATTAATTCATTTTCAAGTTTTTCAAATATAGGAAATAATTATCATTTTAATAGAAAATGATTTCCTAATAAATATTTTTCAAAAATAATAGAGTTTTCATGAAATAAACAAAGCTTAAAAATAGTAATTCCATTTCTCTCCTTATGAACCCATATTGGAGCTCATTGTTTCTTTTCGATATTAATTGTCGTCGAGAACATAGTGAATACTTCCCGATATCGAATCGTGCTTCCTTTACGTAAAAGCCATGTTTATGAGCTGAGGTGTCTCATATATGTGTTTCATCGTTACTACGTGATAGCGACCGACCACATAGGAACATTGTATGGCAAATATTCGATGGAAATCCGACGTCATTTCGTTATCATTTCATCCCTACTCATACCAAGACACGAAGGGAGCTGCATCTTCTTTATTGATATTTCCCATGGTGGAATGACCACATAACTCTTTCTAATTGGTCTCGAGTCTTGTTTTTGTGTGTGCGGGGGTTGGTTGGGTTGGGTTAAGTCCAGTTTTATTTGGATTGAGTCATCTTAGGTTAAAGATCAACTCGATCTATTTAATTTAAATGGACTCATTTATATACAATACATTAAAAATGACCCTAACTCGATCCAAATTTAGTATCGGTGCAAAATATAGAAAGTAGAACAGTAAATTCCACAAATTTAACAAATCAAAAATGTTAGGCCTAGATTAGAAAATCACATTGTTGGCTAAAGAAGTTCGAAAGAATAAAACAAAGAAATTTTAAAGGGAAAGAAAGGCAAATTTTCCTTGTGTAGATTTGTGCGCTACAATCTCAATAACCATTCCAAGGTGGTCATTGCACACGATCAATCATCTTATCGTGGTCGCCATCTAGGCTACCAACATCGTGGTGGTCATCAGGCTATGTATGTGTGTGTCGGCCGATAGGATGTGAATAAGTCATCGTCGAGGATGGGATGGCTCACAGGTCATTGTTCTTAGGCAAAGTCCATGTGACAATCATGGTCCTTTCATTAGGGTTTTTTCATTTTTTTTAATCTAATTCCAGCATTTTCAATTTCGCTAAATTGGTCAAAACAAGTCAAAAATGGTTCATTCTAGAGCCATTAGACTCATTTCAAGGCTTTGATTTGTTTCATAAATCACATTTCAACCTTATATAATAGATGCTCGCTAACCCATGCACATTGTGGCCTAACAAATGTTGGGTTAAGAATTGATCATCGACTCATTTCGCCACCTCTGCTTTTACGACAAAGCTGATAAGACAATGGCAAGTGAGAGAGCTTCTCTTGAACAAAGTCTTCACAATCCACAAGATCTCGATTAGCCAAGTCAACCAGAGGCACTAACTAGCTCACGGGCCCATGAGCAGGAGTTGGCGAGTCAAAAAATCCACACACAAAAATCTGCATAAAGTAAAGACAAAAACCCACAGAAAGAGATGAAGGAGAAGATTGCTTCAAGATTCCCACAATGATATCCATATCTTACCCATTTTAACCTATTCAGGCCCCATCTCTACTGATATTTTGATTCCATTTTTGGTGCATACGGCACTCCGCTGCTGTCTTCCCCTCTTCCGAACACGATGCTGCTGATGCAGACGCGAGGAGCTTCACTTTCGTGGGGTGAGATCTTTGTAATGGGCCATTTGCAGGCCCTTCCCAGTAGTGCGTGGACACTTGGAACTCTAATCTTTATCCCAAGGAAAATGTGAAAGGCACTCTCTAGATCTTCTGTAGATCTTCAGTTAAACTTTAGTCATTGATGCAGATGTGATGAGCTTTACTTTCGGGAGGTGAGATCTTTGTGATGGTCCATTTGCAGGCGCTTCGCAGTAGTGCGGGGACACTTGGACCCTAATCTTCATCCCAAAGAAATTGTGAAGAGTACTCTCTAAAGTCTAGATCTTCAGTTAAACTAAAGAAATATAGTTACTGAACCATTGAAAAATCGTTTGGTAAGACCGGAGAAAAAAATTGTTGAAAATTTAAGGGTTAAGACAAAAAAAAATTCTCAAATAATGCTTACTGTAACACAAATAATCCGAACTTTTATGTCATTGAAAACCTCAAATTTACCCATTATGATATAAATAACCCTAACTTTTTTTGTCATAAAAAATCCTGCAAATATACCATGAATGGAATTAAAATAGATGGTATGTATATCGCACATGTATAAGTTCAGGTTTTCTTGGGACACAAAAGAAAAAGTTAGTGATATTTGTGTCATAGTGGCTAAGTTTAGGGTTTTCAGTAATACAAAAAGATTTGGAATATTTGTGTCATAGTAACCATAATTAAGAGTTTTTTTTTTTTTTTTGTAAAAGACGCTTAAGTATCAAAAATTGGCACAAGTGACATTAGGCCCTGTTTGGCAACCATCCAAACAAATGGCGATTATGATTTTTGTTCCCAGAATCGGTTTGGGAACGAGAATCGCGTTTGGTAAATTTTTTTGTCCAAAACCGATTCTGGGAATAAATTTACTCCAAGAATCAGTTTTGGACAAGAATTCAGAATAAATAAAAAATATGATTCTCCGTTCGAGAATCAAAAAAGAGAATCAAAAGTGCCGAATTAAATTTTTTTTTTATTTCTATATTTTATTTTTATTTCTTCCTAGTATGAAATATATATTTGTTGTATATAGAATACATATTTAATTTTATGTTATAATTTAGTATTTTTATTTATTACATATTGTAGGGATATTAGTATAGTTTATACTATGGTTTATTATTTACTATATAATAAAAATTGATTAGTTAATATTTTTATTACTTAGTATAAAAATATAATTAATCAGTGAATGGTTTATGAAAATTCAATATCAAATTTATTTTAATCTAAAAAGGTAATTAAAAAAGAATTGAAATAGAAATTTTATATAGTTACCAAACGCGTTTCTATTCTTTTTCTATTCCGAATCGAAATTTTATTTGTTGCCAAACGCGTTTTTTATTCGAATCGGTTCAGGAACGAATCGAAATAATCATTTTTTGTCGAATTAGTTCCGAGAACGAATCGTTACCAAACGCGCCCTTAAGTGCCAAAATCAAAGCAAATGGATCACTTAAATGCAATCCAACCAAAATGCTGATGTGCGCAAATTTCTAGCGAAATAAGTGCAAAACGGCGTCATTTTGCATTCTAACGTGACTAGACAATGCAAAGACGACATCATTTTGATATTGACATGGTAAAAAAAATTAATATAAAATTAATAAAATTAAATTTAAAACTAAATTTACTTTAAAATTTTTTAAATAAAAATACAAAAATTTAATTTTAAAAAAAAAAAAAAAAACAAAAGGAGGGAAGCGATTGGCTAGGGCCCGACAACCTCGATAGACCCTCCCCCTCCATCACTGGCCCTTCCTAGCGGTGGCGGCGAGGGCTCAGCCCTTAGTTGCCTCCCTCCTTTTTAAATTTTTTTATTTTTTTTTAAATTTTGTATTTTTATTTTTAGATTTTTAAATAATTTTAGTTTTAAATTTCATTTAATTAATTTTTATATTAAATTCAACACCAAAACGATGTCATTTTGCACTTGTTTCGCCGGAAAATCGCCATGTCAGCATTTTAGCCGAATTTTGGCACTTAAATGTCACTTTTGTAACTTTGGCACTTAAATGTATGTCCCTTTATGCCAACTTTTGGCACTCTAGGGATCCCGATGTCGTTTTTTTTGGCATTTGCCCAACAATTAATTATTGAATTTTAATTGCCAATAACATAGCGCTAAACATGAAAGTATAAATATTTTTGCAAGAGCTGGATATTGAGTTTGAGTAATATTAGCCTCTTACCATATATATGAAGAATATTATTAGTAGCTTTTAGGCTTTTAGCAATGTGATAGGTCAGAATTTGATTCCTTTTTCAAATGTTTATTTTATTGAATGAATCAAGTAATACCCCATCTTACTTAGCAAATTAAGTATTTTGCTACTTAATTGAATCCTTTAAGTCAAAATAAACTATGTTTATCCAACGTACCTAATTTCATTAAATGCTGAATGTGTTAATTTTTTTGCGCATTTTAGAGCTATCAAATGGGCCGTAAAAGACGTTTGGATATTCTGAAGTGTGATCAATGGATATTATTGACTTGTTCAACTAGATAATGGAATAAATTCGTAATGTAATACCTATTTAATTAGGTTTAGGTAATAGTTATTTCATGAATTGCAGCGTAACATCTACATAAATACTTCCTTGTGATAATGACCATAGATATTAATCATTACTAGTAAATAAAACTATGCTACGGTATTGGAACCATGTTTCTCCAAAGTTATTTCATATTCTTGATAGCCAGTCATTCGCTATTTGATTGGAGTAAATGGCAAATTCCTTGACTTTCGTGGAACATATGTCATAGATATAATTGCAAGATTAGTTACCTAGTGCCATAGAGTTGTAAGCCTTCAATAATAAAGAGTATAATTGTTGAAAGTGCACAACAAAAATCCAATATCTTTATTTAAGGAGATGACCAAGAGGGAACCCAAGTCCAAGTTAATCAACATATTCATATGGACTCACCTCTATTAAAAAAATTTAAGCTAATGAGTTATTGGTCAACAAGGATATATATATCAATTGTTCCATAACATATCAATTCACTAATGTGGGACTTTCTAACACAACTTATAAGTGTATCTCAACAATCTTACCCTCATGTAGGAGGTCAGTGTTAGGTTTGTTCTCGTTTAGTCCAAATATCATTTGCATCAACTTATGTCGATTAGAATCTCCAATACTCAGCTTCATCCTCAGTCTCTTTCTATAGACCAAACCATGAAATATGTCATCAGGCTTATGTTGTTATATCACAACGCCCACTACCTAGAAACTGTGTCAATTACCAAATTTCTTTCTTAAGATATTCACCCCTAGAATTGGAAGTCCACCAATCTACCATCGATTCTAATGCCATTTGTTGAAAGCATGCAATGGAAATTCAATACCTTCATATAGGTAGATGGCCAAGAGAGAGCCATAACTTATACATGTATCTAAATAATAATGGTGACAATAATGACTCCATTTGCCAATGAAATGCAAAGAGTTCACAATTGCCTCCTCTTTTAGGGCTATATTTTCTTTGAATCATGTTTATGATCAATAGAATCTAAGTCATGTGTATTACTTACATGCAAACTTAATTAAGTGCTTACTTGGTAGAGTTATAGTTGAACCAAGGTGTAATGAGTTTCAAGGTGGATTGATTCCAATGCTAGAATTTGGAATTGACCATACAAGTCCTAGTTCAATTTTTTGGAATCAGAAACCTGAAGGGTTTGGTAAACAACCATTATTTAATTCTTTTGTTCCCTCGAGAAAAAAAAAAAAAAAGAACAAATCCGTTTGATAAATTTTTTTGTTCTTAAGAACAAATTTATTCCCAAGAATAGAATTGGAACAAAATTAAGAAGTGGAAAAATGTTGCTTCTTTGTTTCCGGGAATAATTCCATAATCAAGCCCAATCATGTTCTTTTTTCTCTCTTTTCTTTTCTTCTTTTCCTTTTCTTTTCTCTTCTTCTTCTTCTTCTTCTAGCCGGTTGCAAAAATATAATAAAATTACATAATAAAATTATATTAAAATATGATGAGATTATATAATAAAATAAATAATTTAATATAATAATTTAAAATATAATAAAATCACATGATAAAATTATATTAAAAATATGATAAAATTATATAATAAAATTAAAAATAGAATAAATTATATAATAAATTTATTTAAAAGTGAAAGATAAAAATAAAATAAAAGTATTAAAAATTAAACAAATTCTAAGTCACAAAAAAATTTAAGGATCATATCAAATGTATTTTTATTTTGGGAATAGAATTTTCAGACGGTTACTAAACGCCTTCTAATCGATTACACTTGTAACTAGCCTATAACTGATCCGAATTGAAATGATCAATTCCATATTAGTTCCCAAGTTATACCCAAGAACTGTGTGAAAATTGAATTCTAGATTAGCTCATGTCAAGTGATCTCTTGGTAGCTGAGTGGAAATACATGCTAATCTCATAGCATGACGTCATGGGTTCCACTCCTTAAGGCTGCTACTTTTTATTCTTTTAAGTAAACGGCATTTTAGAGCAATAACTCGGCCCTGGCCGGTTCGAAGGTTTTATACTGAAGAACTTATTAGGTTCACCTGGATAGGTCAATTCCCAGGTTAAATTAAGAACCATGCTCACTCCCCAAGTTGAAATATATCTATAAATTATACATTTATTCAAATTCATAGTACTTCAAAATTGGGTGAGTTAGTTTCCCAAAGCTATTGTAAGTTGCCATAACCTTGAAGTTGTTGTAGCTATTGTAGTTTTACTAAACACTTTTACAAGCTGCGACACTCTTTTTTCACAACTGAAACTATTGGAGAGTGCTGAATTAAATATTCTTTCGAAGTTCTTATGGTTGCAATCAAGGTTAAAATTTGCCAGGTGGTCACCTAGAGAATCCTATGCATATACTCTTGACCTATAAGAAACAAAAAGACTCCTCATGCTTTTCAGCAAGAGGTTGTGTATATGACTTCTTCTTCCTTTCTCTTTCTGGATTCGGTGTACTAGTAAAAAGTTATTCTTACACAATATGTGCCCAAAGAGATATCTCCTTTTTGTTTGTATTGGCCTGAGGAAGGAAGAAGAAAGCAGCCTATTCGAAGTGAGAGGCACAAACCCTAATTGCCAAAAAAGCTAAAGCTCAAAATGGTAATTAGGACAATTTATTACAGCTTCAACAGGTTAATGTGGAGTCCAAATTGGATCAGACGTTAATTTAGTTAGCTTGAGAGAGACCTGTCATATCTCACATGCAGCTCTTCCTACCCCACTTTCTCTTTTCCTTCTTTAATTTAGTAACCTTTCGGCAGGATGAGGAATATTGGCACGAAGGAACAATTTCCGTGTTGAACAGTCAGAATTCATCCATTCTGGGTTCATATTTTTGATTCGATTCCATTCCATCCGATCCAATCCGAGTATGTATGCCATGAATCTACTAAGTGATGCTAGAATCCATTTTCTATACGCACCTTTCATTATTCAGCCTATATACATGGTCCCAAGAACCCCCGTGTTTCATCAAATTCAAAAATTACATAATATTTACGTGTACTTGTCATCCAATTGTAAATAAAACAATGCATAAACTTTTATAAATCTACCTATTATTGAAAATTAATTCATGAATAAAAAGAGGCTCCGTCCAACAATACTTTTGTTCTTCTATTTATATGTAATTCCCTAATATTCTAACGAAGCTAAGTTGACCCTCATCACATTCTGGTTTTTGAACCCTGGAAATTAATTGTTGGCCAGCTTAGTTTACGATTGTCGAAACGAGCAGTTCTGTGAGCAAGGGTTTCTCAATTTCTTAAGGGCCTTCTCATTTAGTTGGGCTGCACGATGATCATCAAGAGAAGTACGATGCAACAACCGTAAGTCCTAAGCCCATTACAGTAATCCAGTTTAGCAAACAAGATACTCTTTTTGCACCACTAGAGCGAGAGAAATAAATTGGATTCTTTTATTTACGTCAATGAGTTGCTTAGATGAATAATTTTCGAAATTCAGGGTTAGCCATGAGAACTCCCAAGCTAGTCTAGTGTTTCCCGCTCTTGAAAAGATTCCAATTAATTAGGTTCTATAGACAATCTATTAATACACTGATCTTTTCACGTGAACAGTTCTATGCTACATTTGTATAGAGCTTCATAATGCAGATTACAAGATTAAATAAACACTACAATACTTCCATATTGAGCATATGACAGAATCTTAACATTTAGCTGAAATTTCCAGTTATCGAATACTAGATCATACAGAACGTCGATACTAATCTTCTTTCCACATTATATTAGAGTTAAAAGGAGTGAATTTACCATAGCCTCCTCTTTTTTTCATCAATTTGCACAATGAACGATATTTTAATATACATGTGCTTAATTGTTTGGTGATTTTACGCTGCACATCCGCAATGAGTTCTTGTTTCATATCCTGTTTGAGCTCTAGCCACAAAGCAAGAAGACCCCATGCCACTGTCTAGTGCCTTGTACTTCCCAAAAGTATCCTATGTATTGGCTATGACAGTGCCATATATATCGCACGGATATTGCAATTGACTTCCATCACCACAAATCACGTAATCCATAGGTAAATCACTGTCTCACGGTAGTAACTCTGGTCTATCATGTCCTTATTAATTTGGTATATTGAGGCATAAATCTTTATCTAGAAGCAGCAAATTGTGAGCTTCATGATCCACGGCTCAATTTCACCCAGGAATTTGCAAGTCCCTCATGAATAATTAATTGGCATGCACATGCCTTGGTTACGGGCTAGAGGCCCAACGAGCCCAGTGGAGCCGCCCATCATACAGGTGACTTGAATATTATTATTATTATTTAGATGGAAGGCCTAAAAAAATACATTCTTACTTGGGCCGGCCTTTAACCTATTAGTCTGAGAATGTTTGCAAGGGTCATTTAGGCCCATCTAGGACAGACAACAGCCCATCTCTATTAATTGAGCATGAGAAATCCATTTATCCATAATTACGTAGATTAAAATATTGCCGGATGTATGGCAGAATTAAAATATAAAAATATATTAACCAAGTGGATGGAAAGTCTTTTCTACATACCTATAATACGTTTGAATAATTGTCCAGGTTTCATTACAATTGGATGGGAGAAGTGTGAAAATATTAAAAGAAGGTCTAAGAGTGGCATTTTAGTAGTTTTCGATGCGACTAGGAGAAAATTTGCAAAAATTATATATGTAAAACGGCTCACTGTACAGTTTAGTTTTACGTTTTAAAGTGTAAATTAGTGGATTATTTAGTTAGCTTAATAAAAGGAATCAAACCGGCCTAAAATAACTAGTGTAAAATCTTTAAGGGCAAACTACTAACTGCACAATGCTAGGGTGCTAACATGCTAAATATGAAAATTCTGGGGCATTCATTGTAAGAAATCTATGATGATAAATGATTAAATCGATTTATAGAAGTTATTACTTGATCTAGACAATTGACGTGACTAGTCAAAATTTAGATTTGATTGCATGACTTAATCAAATGTGAGTTGTTTTGGTAATTTTATAAAATATGAGGCGTGATTTTAGTATAATTAAATATTTTATATGGATTAGATAGCAAATGAATTGCCTTAGCTAATTAATTTGATTAGTATAGGTAGATTACCAAAAAAAAAAAAAAAAAAGGAATTTAGGGGTAAAAATGTAAAATGAGGAATTTTGTAGGGGCAGTTGTGTAATTCTAATGGATCAATAGTTGTAATTTTTTATGATTAAGGCAAAATTAATCAGGGTGTCTCTTGGTAATGATATAATTAGAGTCAACTAAAATAATGCCTAATATTCAATTAATAAAGAGGTTGTGGCACCCCTCAACACGGCCCCTGATCCGCTAGGGTCACCATAGATTACTTACCTTTCACTTATCCTAATAACATGCCACTCTGATACAATTTCAATTGTAGTGAGTCTATACAATCTGGGGGTTTACATCTTTTAGATTGGTCTCAGCAAAGTTCAAATAACGGAAGCATACTTATCATCTCCCAAACCCGTACACAAACTAAATGATACAATGCAATGCACACCAACTACAATCTTTCATATATATATGCATTTTAAGGTCAAATCACTTTTATTTACATACTAAGATGAACTTCACAAGTCGGTATAACAAAAGGGCCAAGACTATAACTAAGCTTGGTGATACTAAAAAAGAAACCCGACTATACATCAGACGTGAACATCTATCCATCAGTTAGTGTTGGCCATTCCAAAAGGTGTCAACCTCCACCAGTCACACGCTCCTATCATACCCATCCTGGTGCATCGGTTGGCGGCAGCGGCGCATCCCCACCATCCTCCCATCTCTACGAATATGGATAGACAAAAACTCTTGTACAACGGGACCATCAGGTAAGCCCACATCATACATGACCAAAACACGGACGCGGGTAAATACCAAGCCATGAACACCAACGCAGGGTGCTCCAAGCACTCAACCTCAACATCAGACGGTAATCCATAAAACGTACCATGCATGACAGGTGCTAGAGACATCGCTCAATCTGAAATGTTAGTCCCCAAAGGGGTGAGTACAACTACTTAGCAGTAAAGATCCACAAAACTACACAATGCAATAAGCAAGACAATCAAGATATCACGAGTAAGGCACATGTCATCCATGCTATCAAGTATACATCACCATGCAATCGTGCATATATCACCATGCAGTCGTGCATATCTCACCATGCCATCGTGCATATACCACCATGCAATCATACTTGTATTTCCATGAAGTTCATCACATGCCATATGCACATACATACTCATGATTCATATCATCCATGCTATCATGTATACATCCCCATGAGATCCATTCATGCCTTCATGATCGCATTCTCAATGTCAAATAGCATCAATTTACTTTCATAAGCAGATCATGCATCATGTCATATGCATACACCCATGCACATGATTCAATTTCAATTCTTATTTTTCCTAAGGATCTCATTAGTTTTTCTTTCCAGGGACCAATGTTTGCATCCCACAATTTATCGCTCGCACTCAACCTGTTGTCGCGATGAACGTCCGGTACAAACCTCCGAGCATCCGGCATAAACCTCCGGGCATCTCGCACCCCAACTAGCATCACAAGGAATTCCCCCAGCATAAACCTCCAAGGCTTCCGGAATTACGTACTGCCATACAACCAAGCATTCTCCCTGGACATTACGTACCATATACCACCGGGCATCTCAAAACTCCCAAGGACCTTCTGGGCATGTATTGTAATACAACTAGGCATCCAGCACAAACCTCTAGGCATCCCAACACTCCCGGGGCATCGTTGGCTCACACCTCCAACGATCTCGTTATTATCACAATTTATAATCACATATGTGTCTCATTTTCAACATGGCATTCGATACAACAATGTCAAAGTTCTAAACCAGATTTTTGATGTCATATGATATGCCAAATATCACCATATATGCAGCACACATAACATCCACGATCACATTTTATAAAGAAATTTATTAGCTTTTGAAAATAGAACCAATTTTCAGGTAAAACAGAATGCACCTCTTTAGTAAAAATTCTTGGAAAATTTGTAAACAATCTCAATAAATTTTGAAAATTTAACATGATGTAAAAAATATCCAGAAGAAGATATTTCATGAAGAACACTATGTCAAGAAAGTTCCACATCAATCACATAGATCCACACATCACAACAAAAGAAATTCTAGCACCACTTTTGCACAGTTTCGGAAATAATTTCAATTAAACCCTTAAATGAACTCAAAAAATTATGATATTTTAATTTGTTATAGCTGAGATCTAAAGGTAAAAGTCTCATGAAGAACTTGAAGTCTAATTCCTTATGGATTAAAATCTGTAATTTTTATAACTCTCCCTAACTCTTGGTTCACTGTCCAAATTCATCCTCTTCGTAGAAAATCGTTTTTCCCGATCAATAATTGCCCGTTTATTCTCAAATTTTAGTATGTTACTCCTCAAGATGTTTTCTACAACTCTTATCAAGAACACGAGATCAAATTCGGATTGGATAATTTTACAAAATTCACAGAATCACAACAGATCAACATAACGATTTCCAAATCTAGCTTCTTCAAAGAAAAATGGTTTCACCGACCTATACTTCTTCATTTCCTCTCAAATTTTTTTATGTTATTTTTCAAGAAGTCCTCTACAACTTTCATCAAGAAGTCGAAGTCAGATTCAAACTAGAACATCACATGCAACTCACGAAATCACCAAAGGTCGGATTATTTGTTTTTTTCCAGAACCAGAATACTAGGCTAGAACACAACTCTTATAATTTCGAAATTTTACACTTCATCAACATCCGAAATTCACCATTCATCATACACAAAACACAGCAAGTAAACGGCGAGGCAAGGCGGCTCAACGGGAGCGACTTGACGGCACGCACGGCAGCGAACGGCCTCCCCTTCCTTTCTCTCTTCCTCTCTTCCTCTCTTTCTCACACACGACAGCTCTCTCTCTCTCTCTCTCTCTCTCTTTCTCGGACGGTAACCCCCTTCATCAATCTGCCTCTCCTCTCTTTCTTTCCCCCTCATCATTAGCAATCATTTGATTTTGCATGGCAATTGCCACCTGGCTACAATGGACTAACACTTGGCAAGCTTCTCTTGCCACTTGGGGATTTACATGCAGGTTGATGGGCCTCCCTTGGGCCTAGCCTCTCCCTCCTTTGGTCGACAGTAGCCCCTTCCCTTTGGGCTTCACGGGCTAGGCCCTAATGGCCGAATGGTGGGGCTCTTGAGGGCTAGTCTTGGCCTTATAATTTCGGTTCACTCCCTCTTTTAGTAATCTATTATAAATCCCCACTTATATAAATATCTAATTGAAATTTCTAGTGCCATAAAACTTGCAATATAAATCAATAAATTCCAACTTATAAAACACATGGCCAAGAATAGAATTTTCTTTCCTATCAAATAATTATCCATTGAAAAGCTTGGCCTTAATCTTATTGCAATTCATGGGTCTAATGGTTACAATATAATTTGATGGCGCTTCCATCACCTATCCATGGTTCATAGCACATCTAGGGATTGTCATGAAATTCTAGGATGCCACAGAGGTAGTCGTTAAATTTGATATAGAAATTTAGTAGCATGATATATAATGTACTCTTATAACTTCAAATCAAGTAAGGCACCTTGCTTTTATTTTAGAGGAACATGAACGAGTCCTTTCGGTAAATTTTGATTACTTAGTTACCTAGTTTATTTATTTATTTAGTTATTTTTGAAGTTGATGTTATCTACGTTGTATATTAAATTATATAAATTATTTTGTTGCCGCTATTTATTTGGAAAAAGCCAAGAGATTAATGTGTTTTTATTGCACCAATGTCATATGATGAAATGCATGTGAATGATCTTCATGATTTGTTCACTAGAAAGAGAACTCTTTTGTATATGTGTAAGACTCTAGAAAAAGACAAGTGTCGTATTGTCTAGGACGGGTGTCTATAACGTTGAGGGGATATGAGGTCCTATAATTTGCAGTTGAGATGTCGTAGGGTTAGTAAACTGTTATGCAATATTATGGACTTGAGGTCCAAGTAAAAAATAGAGGAAATAAAACAAAATAAGAATGTGATAGCCATCATCATGCAGTTATAGGGTGAAGCATTTATCTTTTCTAATGTAGAAGATACCTTAACAGATGGATAAAGGTGTGATTGGATGAGTTAATTATTTCATTCTCCATGAGTTAATGCTGAGTATGCCTTGCTAGTCAAGATGAGTTTTGAGTAGAGACGAGTAACAATAGATACTTATGTGCATATATTGGTGAAGTAACATGTGATTTGCTCGCATTGGAATAAATAATTTTATGTCGTATTGACAAGTTATAGATTATATACTAAATCTGTCTTCATTCTAGTCTAGAGTTATAATTTTGATAAGTCACGATGTGGACTTGCTTCGTTTTGACCTTGTCACGTTCGGGACCCGTCAGAGTGGGATATAGACCTTCTAAGTGATTCTGGGATAGAACAGACTTTGCCAAAAGCCTTTGAGTAACATATGCTTGTTTCACAACTTGTTTTGTCAACTTCAAAAACCGGATGAAGTTTTCTTTGTTAGGGTTTCATGAATCATGTATAAGTAAAATTTAACAAAAGTATGCAGCGGAAACAAAGATGATATATTTTATACATGATTCTCCGAAGGCGTTGTTCGTGCATTTTAATTAAAAATCTGAATGTAAAATGAGAGTTAAACGAATTACCTCTTGAAGTACGCTTTAAACGAATTGGTTCAGATGTTCTTCACTTCGAGTCCCACAAACGTCGGATCTCTAGTTTAGACACATCAACAATGGACGTTGAATGGAAGAGAGAACTTTCAGATAATCACCACTATGATCGTGCAAGCATTCTCATGGAGACAATCCGTCGTATCCTTAATGTGTTATAGTCACAGCTTGAACGAGAGAACACTCTTTTTCTCGCATCTCGAAGAACACAAGAACACGCTCAAATTTCTCTATATTCTGCAACCATTTGTTTTGTCCCAAAACAGCATTTTTAAAAGAAAAACCGAACGATCAGCAACCGTTGCTGATTGTCCACGCACGATTTTGTGCATGAATTTCGTGCATGAACAGTCAGCAGTTTGCTGACCATCATGCACTTCGTGCATATGCACGAAGCTTTAACATTTTTTTATAGTTATTAATATTAAAAAGAAAATGTACATATGATGTGTAGCACTTAATTAATTAATCGATCCCCTTAAAAATAAAAGAACATAATATTTATATGTACGTTTCGAATACATTAATATGTATTCACTTTGGGCATCATATGCAAGTAGACCTGTGACTATAATACAAATTAAATTAAATCTCATTTAATTTAATTTCATATCCACTCAATTCGATTGCAGTAATTGCAAACACATATGCAACAATATTTCTCTCTTGTTCCACGTTATCCTAATTGTTTATAGTGTGTGACATCTCTAGGTTCATCACTAAACTGGTAGTAAGACTTGTACTAACACATTAGTACTCCCAAAAAATTAATTGTCTCGATTAATTTTTTGGGTCCTACAAGTCATGATTGACATCTAGCAATATGTTATGGCTACCCAGATAGTGTAAATGTTTTAAGAATATAATGAACTTATCAGTTTTGGTTACAGTGTAATTCAATCTCTCTGTCTTACTATGTCCCAATCAAATAAAGATCATGAAATATTTGTCAAGTCACCAATTCGATCATATGCACAAATCTAGTTGACATGCATTTTATTTGAGACAAACAATTTATTATCGATTACAACCTCGGCCGAGGATTTTAATGCAGTGTCATAATTAGATCGCATAGGACATCATTATTATACCTTGCATTTAACAATGAGACATATTCCATATTGCACACACGTGCAACTTTGTATATGAACAAACTATGACCATCAGGTATAAAGAAGGATCAATAACTTGGCATTACATGCACCCGTGAACCATAGTTGTTTGATACACAAGTTAACACTGTGCCTCAAGTCTAAGGATTATTTACATAAGACCAAAGCATGAACAATTAGATATTGACCATGCTAAAAGTTTCCATGTCGCTAATTGTTCAATATGCGTCAAGTTCAGTGAACTTGTCTAATACAAACGCCTGTGTTCTAACTCAGATATCATAATACCCAATGACATGTGACTCATCATTCCCTTAAATATCTAATATGTAATGGTGAAGTTAAGAACACACCGGTCTCAACAGGATTATAAATATCCGCTCAATAATCCATTAATCAGGAACGGTTTAAAGATTCAGCCTAACTATGAACCCGTCACATATATTCTTGACGTCTCAAGAATAGATCTAGTTGCAACTGATTATATGGAATCACTCATAAATATAAAATAATTGGACAAATGAATGAATACGTCATTGCCATTAATTAAATAATAATAATGATAGTACAATTGAAATCCCCAATATGTAACTATTACATAGTAGCTTTAGGGCATACATCCAACAAACTCTCTCTTGCACTAAAGCCAACTTGTCTGATACCTTAAACCCATTTTGTCAATATGCCTTTCAAAAGAAGACAGAGGTAAGGCATTAGTGAAGAGATCTGCCACATTTTTTGTTGAGGCAATTTTCTACAATGTGATATCACCTCTCCCAACAATTTCTCTAATAAGATGGAAGTGTCTCTCAATGTGCTTGGACTTTTGATGAGACCTTGATTCCTTAGCTTGAGCTATCGCCCCATTGTTGTCACAAAACAATGTAATCGGTTGCTCAATTGAAGGAACGACTCCAAGTTCATAAATAAACTTCTTCATCCAAACGGCTTCCTTTGTTGCTTCAGAAGCAGCTACATACTCTGCCTCAGTGGTGGAATTAGCAATTATGCTTTGTTTGGAACTTTTCCAACTAACCGCGCCACCATTGAATGTAAAGACAAACCCAGACATAAACTTATAATCATTAGGATCCAATTGAAAATCGGAATCCGTATAAGTTATAACTTTAAATTCTCCTTCTCCATATATCAAGAATAGATCATTAATCATTCGCAAGTACTTAAGAATATTCTTGATTGCTATCCAGTGCTCTTCTCCTGGATTAGGCTAATATTCCTAGCATAGCAATATCAGGTCTAGTACATAGCATAGCATACATTATGCTTCAAATAACGGATGCATATGGTATCTTCGCCATCCGCTCTCTTTCTTTAGGAGTGTTAGGACACATCTCCTTAGAAAGATGGGTCTCTTGCCTAAAAGGCAATAATCCTCTCTTGGAACATTGCATGTTAAAACATATTAACACTTTATCTATGTACATAGACTGCGAGAGGCCAATGAATCGTCTTGATCTATCTCTATAGATCTTGATACATAAAATGTAGGTTGCCTCTCCTAAATCTTTCATGGAGAATTTCTATGACAATAATAGTTTTATTGATGATATCATTGGTACATCATTTCTAATCAAAAGTATATCATCGACATACAAAACTAGAAATGCAATTGCACTCCCACTGATCTTCTTGTATACACAAGGCTCATTCGAATTTTTGATAAAGCAAATGATTTGACTACCTCATCAAAACGGATATTCCTACTTTTGGAGGCTTGTTTGAGTCCATAAATGGATCTCTTAAGCTTACACACCTTCAGTTTTTCACTATTCGATTCAAAACCCCGTGGCTATTCCATATAGATGTCCTCCTCGAGAAAACCATTTAGAAAAGTCGTTTTGATATCCATCTGGAATATCTCATAATCTAGGTATGCAACTATAGCCAACATAATTCGAATGGATTCTAGCATGGCCACAGGTGAGAAAGTTTTGTCATAATCAATTCATTCTTTCTAACGATATCCTTTCGCCACCAACCATGTTTTGTAAGTTCCAATTTGACCTTCAGCATTCATCTTGCTTTTGAAGATCCATTTACAGCCAAATGGTATAATACCATCAGGTAGGTCAATTAAGGTCCAAATTTCATTGGAATACATTGAATCCATTTCGGATTTCATGGCTTCTAGCCATTTACTAGAATCGATGTCCGACATCGCCTCCTCATAGGTTTTAGGATCGCCACGTTAATCACTATCATTCACAATGAATAATGATTCAATATGATCAACCGAGTGTCTATAACGAGCAGGTGGACAAGACATTCTTGCACTTCCCCTAAGAGGTTGTGTATCAGAAGTTTACACTGAATTAGAGATTGGTATTTGAACTCGGTTGTTTGATACTTTATTAATTTCTTCTTGTAAAACTATTTTCCGCCCAGCATCACCTTCTTGGACAAACTGATTCCCCAGAAAAGAAGCATGCTTGCTTACCAAAATTCTTTGATCTGAATGAAAATAGAAATAATATCCAAGAGTTTCCTTTGGATATCCAATGAAGCGACTTTGTTCAAATCTTGCCTCCAATATTTCCATTTTCAGCTTTTTCACGAAAGCTGGACAACCCCAAATCTTAATATGATTAAGACTAGGTTTCCTACTATGCCATATCTCATAGGACGTAGTTGAAATAGATTTGGACGGCATTCTGTTCAGTATATATACTGCTATCTCAAGGGCATATCCCTAAAGGGATATTGGCAAATCGGTGTGACTCATCATAGATCACACCATATCTAATAAAATACGATTTCTTTGTTCAGATATACCATTATGTTCTGGAGTTCCAAGATGTGTCCATCGTGATAAAATGTCATTCTATTTAAGATGGTCTAGGAATTTAGTATTAATGTATTCACTTTCTCGATCCGATCGAAGAGCCTTAATACATTTTCCTATTTGTTTCTCAACTTCGGCTTTGAATTCCTTGAACTTTTCAAATGATTTAGATTTATACTCCATGAGGTATAAATAACCATACCGTGACTGATCATCGATAAAAGTAATGAAGTAATTATAACCACTTCTAGCAGTTTCATTAATTGGTCCACATACATCTGTATGTATTAATTCTAATATGTCAGTAGCTCGCACATTATGTCCCACAAAAAGCACTTTGGTTATTTTTCCTATAAAATATGCCTCACAAGTCAAGTATGACTCAAAATTTGATAGATTAATGTACCCATCATTACTCAACTTATTAATTATGTCTTCTCAAATATGACCTAATCGGAGATGTCAAACATATTTTTTATTTTGGATTGTTTCTAGGGCGTTTATTAGTTATGGCATTTATATCAATTCTATTTTGCTTATTGACATTGGTAATCGCATTCCCGGACATTGTAATGGTATAAAGATTATTTATTAATAAGTTAGAACCAACACATCTTCTATTATGATAAATAGAACATACATCATTAGTAAAAGGAAATTCATAATTCTCTTTACCCAAATGAGGTATAGAGATGATGTTCCTAACATCATTCTTATAATGCAAACAATTCTTTAAAACCAATATATGTCTAGAAGGCAAAACATAAACGAAAAGTCCATATAGCTAATGCAGCAACTCTTGCTCCATTGCAAATGTCAGGACAATCTCATTTCTCCCTAGCATCTTGCTTATTTCCAAATTCTACAAAGACATATAAATATGTGAAGTTGCAGCAGAATCTAGAACCCATGAACTGGATTCAACACTAACCATAAGATTAGTTTCAATAAGCATAGACACAATACCTTCATAAGGTTGGTCCTTGGGCTTGACCTTCAAACTCCTGAAGTACTTCTTACAGTTCCTCATTCAGTGCCCCTTAACACCACAGTAATGATATTTCCCTTTATCAATATCGGGTTTTTGTTGCATAACAGGTTTGACAGGCCTCTAAATCATGAAAGTCTCACCTAACAGTTATTGACATCATGATCATAGTTAAGTCTAGCCCATTGTCTCATGTAAGTATTGAAATCACAAGCGATTCCCTCACCTGACAGTTATTAGAAATCATTTGGCTCCAACCCCACAGCATCACATGCATAATAGAGTAGTCCAATATTATGAATGGTAATTAACCCCTATATATCCATAGCCAGTCAGTTAACCACTATAATATTGGATCAAACCACGACGATGGAAGGTCACGAGTCCAAAACCCGTTTTGACTTAATAAGGAAATTTGGGTCATAAATAACGGTCTCACTTTGCACATTAATTGATTTAACACGCATGATATCATAAACACAATAAACAAATAGATATTACATAAACATCTATCCTACATAGTGATCATGGAATTATGGTTCAATGGGTCTCGAGCCAAAAAGACCCATTTAGCCATTTTAATGTTTTAATAATATATACCCACTCTTCATTTTTTCTTCAATCTTTGAACTCTTCAAAGACCGGGCCCATAGAGCTCACTGGCTTAATGGCTCTTCCAATGGCTCATCTCTTGTAGCATTTACATCAACAATTGATATACTAAATTATGCTAAAATTACATTTTATAAAAATAAATATAAAAGCAATGACGCAACCTCCATTTAATAATTACAACCCCTAAAAGAATACCTATAATCATCATACATTCATCCATACAACAATCACAATGATTATGGATTTTTCCATGATTACCACCCTTTCTTGCAAGCCATAAATTCAAATTTTAAAGTTCCGGAAGGCAAAGATAAAATTATGTATTTAATCAAATTTAAAGTCGAACAACGCAAATTACGTCAAGAAATCAAATCAATGAAACAAATTTCACGAGCATGATTCCGAATAGAAGTTGCATTGTCAACTTTAAATTCACAATCACGAATCATTCCCAGAATATAAACACAAAGTATAAGAAGTTACGGATTTTTTTATTCAAATTTGATTTAGTTCTAAGTTTTGCTTAGTTGATTAAATTTATCACATAAATTAATCAACTTCTATAGGCCACATAAGAGCAAGAGAACCAATTCTCTTAACAAAAATAAATTGGCCATTAGAATGCAAAAATATATCTGAACTATAAATCAATTAAACGCACAAGAAACACCTAAGGTTGGCTCTAATACCACTGTTGGGGTTTCATGAATCATGTATAAGTAAAATTTAACAAAAGTATGCAGCGAAAACAAAGATGATATATTTTATACATGATTCTCCGAAGGCGTTGTTCGTGTGTTTTGATCAAAAATATGAATGTAAAAAGAGAGTTAAACAAATTACCTCTCGAAGCGTGCTTTAAACGAATTGGTTTGGATGTTTTTCAATTTAAGTCCTACAAACGTCGGATCTCTAGTTCAAACACACCAACAATGGACGTCGAATGGAAGAGAGAACTTTCGGATAATCACCACTATGATCGTGCTAGCAATCTCATAGAGACAATCCGCCGTATTCTTGATGTATTATAGTCACAGCCCGAACGAGAGAACACTCTTTTTCTCACGTCTTGAAGAACACAAGAACACACTCAAATTTCTCTATTTTCTACAACCATTTGTTTTGTCCCAAAACAGTATTTTTAAAAGAAAAACCAAACGATCATTAACCATTGCTGATCGTCCACGCACAATTTCATGCATGAACAGTCAGCAAACGTTGACCATTCGTGCATGTGCACAATGCTTCATGCATATGCATGAAGCTTTAACGTTTTCCTTTTCTTTTCTTTTTTTAGTTATTAATATTAAAAAGAAAATGCACATATGATGTGCAGCACCTTAATTAATTAATTAATTAATCAATCCCCTTAAAAATAAAAAGAACATAATATTTATATGTACATTTGGAATACATTAATATGTATTCACTTTGGGCATGCAAGTGTATCATATGCAAGTAGGCTCATGACTATATTACAAATTAAATTAAATCTCATATCGACTTAATTCGATCGTAGTAATTGCAAACACATTTGCAACAATATTTTTCTCTTGTTCCACATTATCCCAATTGTTTATGGTGTGTAACATCCCTAAGTTCATTACTAAGCTGGTAGTAAGATTTGTACTAACACATTAGTACTCTCAAAAGAATTAATTGTTCCGATTAATTTTTTGGGTCCTACAAGTCATGATTGACATCTAGCAATATGTCATGGCTACCCAGATAGTGTGAATGCTTTAAGAACATAATGAACCTGTCAATTTTGGCTATAGTGTAATTTAGCCCCTCTGTCTTACTATGTCCCAATCAAATAAAGACCATGGAATATTTGTCAAGTCACCAATTCGATCATATGCACAAATCTAGTTCACATACATATTATTCGAGACATAAACAATTTATTCTTGATTACAACCTTGGCTGAGGATTTCAATACAGTGTCATAATTAGATCGCATAGGACATTATTATTATATCTTGCATTTAACAAGGAGACAGATTCTATATTGCGCACACGTGCAACTTCGTATATAAACAAACTATGACTATCAGATATAAAGACGAATCAATGACCCGGCATTACGTGCACCCGTGAACCATAGTTGTTCGACACACAAGTTAACATTGTGCCTCAAGTCTAAGGATTATTTACACAAGACGAAAGCATGAACAATTAGACATTGACCATGCTAAAAGTTTCTATGTCGCTAATCATTCCATATACATCATGTTCAGTGAACTTATCTAATACAAATACCTGTGTTCTAACTCAGGTATCATAATACCCAATGACATGTGACTCATCATTCCCTTAAGTGTCCAATACTTAATGGTGAAGTTAAGAACACACCAATCTCAACAGGATTATAAATATCCACTCAATAATCCATTGACCTGGAACAGTTTAAAGATTCAGCCTAACTATAAACCTGTCATATATATTCTTGACATCTCAAGAATAAGTCTAGTTGCAACTGATCTTATAGAATCATTCATAAATATAAAATAATTGGACAAATGAATGAATACGTCATTGCCATTAATTAAATAATAATAATGGTAGTACAACCGAAATCCATAATATGTAACTATTACATAGTAGCTTTAGGGCATACATCCAATATTCTCAACTAACGTTTCACGGTGAAGGAGAGGCCAAGACACATTGAATACGGCAACCACAATTAAGAAGGGAGATACAGAGAGACTAAGAGAGAAAGAGAGTAAGCTCTTTCGGATTCACCCGTGCAATTAAAAAAAAGAGAAAGAGACTAAGCTTTATCATGCGTGCAATATATAAAAAAAAAAGACAGAGAAATAGAGTAAGCTCTTTCGGATTCACGCGTGCAATTAAAAAAAAAACAAAAGAGAAAGAGAGAGCCCTATAGAGAGATCCACGACAACCAGAAAGGAGGACAAAAAGTCAAAGGTTTCCGATGATCTGCTTTGTGGCGCTTATCTCGCCTCAGTCTTCCTCATGCGCATGCCAACGAAGAGTTGACCTTGATCCTGTGACGACTATGTTGTTTCTGTTTCCTTGCGCCTGCTGTCAATAAGAGAACGTCGGCATCTGGTTACCGTGTCTTTAATATTAAGCTGCTGACAGCCCCAGTTTCCAGCCGCGTTTTGCTTGGATACCGTTCCACCTGGTCAACATAGATCTGCATCATCATCAATTGCAATGTCTTCAACAATTTCTCGTGTCCTTTGATCTACCTTCAGCGAATTGTCCGGTAATCTCAACCGCTCTTCAGCAAGTTATGAAGGCTCCGGCAAGTTTTTGGATCCTAGTCCGCATCTCAGTACTCACATCCATACAGGAGAGCCCAGCAGTCCTGGAATCCTAGTTGCCATGATTCCCCGACTTTCTAGACCAGCATTACTGGCGCTCAGACCATAACTAGTTATCTTGACAAGATCCCGACGCTTTCCCTTGTAGGTTTCTTGGCATTTCCATAGTTCCAACAGGCATCACAACAAGCCCGAGCCTCTCGTTACGATGACGACGACGATTTTGCCCTCCTGAACCGTGACTACAAGATGTCCTCAGTCAGCCACCACGAGTTGTCCTTGCTAGCCATACGCACGAGCATCAACCCGAGACCTCAATGACACTTGAGCCATGCACCACCGCTGAGTTTTGGGCACTGCCAATCACCATCCAATCTGTTGTGCACCAATTCGAATTTGGGAACAAATCCTCTGAATTAGGTAATAATCGTTATCTGATTCCACTGAATATCTTGTTACCTGATTTGATTATTCCCTTTAATCAATATCTTTAAGTGATAGGCGTGTCCTCAAATTAGGATATATTTCCTAATTTGCAATCGCACATGATTTTTAATCATCCGCTAAGATTGCGAAGTATAGAAATTGATGAAGCTAATCACAATTCCAACATGAAAAGATGAACGCCCAATTTTCTTCACAACCGGATTAAAAAGTCGTCAGTGTGGAATAATTGGGTGGTTGAAAACTTGCATCCATCCTTCAGTTTTTGAGATTGACAGTGACGTACTTTTCTCATCCCTATATAATTGAAGGTCCCTCATCTCATGTATATTGTCTCCTTCCTACTACTATTGACACCGCCAATGGTTAAGTTCTTGCTTCTCTTCAGGACATAATGAGGAAATCAACGGCAAGCAATTGGATCGATTTAGCAAGCCCCGGTGTTCATGGTGATGATGGAGAGGATCTTCTGCTACTTAAGTTCGGAGTGATCTTCGTGTTGTGCTTGATCCTTGTGTCAATTGTTATATTTTCCTGTGGCGATTCTCAAAATGAAAACGGTGGCAGGGGCTGCAAAGGCAGCGGCGGCCGCAAAGGCGGCGATGGCCGTTGGGGTGGAGGTGGCATTTCCGGTGGAGGAGGTGGGGGCAGTGGTTACGGTGGAGGAGGTGGGGGCGATGGGGGCAGCGGTTGCGGTGGATTAGGCCGTTGCGTGGAGGGTGAATTGAACTTATATATATATACCTTTTAGGCATGAGTTAAAATAAATAAATAAATAAATAAGTAATTTCATTTCAATAAATTGTAATGCGATAGTGTGGTATGTGTTTCATATTAGGATTGCTATTTAGGGTTAAGTATCTTGTAATTTACATATGTTGTGTTTAAGTATAATTGTACTCTCCCCCTATACTTGTATTCTTCATTTGATAATGTACGGATATTATAATCCTCTCTCTTTACAATTCTCGACTTGATGTTAGAGTTATTTGTTATTCGAGGAAACACCCATTGAGTTTGTTCATAGCCAGCCACACTAGCCACCATTCTCCACCTAGTCCTCACGTTTCAGTTGCAGTTCAACATCCTTCCATTGCTCAATCCAAAAAACAGAGACCACCAACAGGCTCTTTGTCCTCAAACGGCCCATTTCCTAAAAACTTGCCACAAATGCACACCAAATGCCACCACATGTCGGATTGTGTAATTTTTATGGATCATCATATTAAAGTGATGTCTTGTCTAGTCCAGCTCAATGGGTTGTCGATATTATTATCCAATAATGGTAACGAAAAACTTGCTAGCATTATTGGGCACATGTCATGAGCTGATTGGTTAATTAAAACATATTCATCACTTGTTTCCACCCTAGGCCTCATTTGGTGTATTTGACTTACCAAGATTAAAATGGATTCCAAGTATCCTTCCCTTTTGTTCTTAGCATTACTTGGAGAGGCAGAGAGGGAGCTAAGAAGCCTTATATTTTTGGCCGTTACATCTAGTGGTCATAGCTTGGCCGTTGGATATTGATGTAACTTCACCATCATATTAGCATCTATCCTACTCCGAGGTTTACACCAAGCAAGAAAGTTATACCGATGTTAGCTCTAGACTGTTCAATTGGCTTGCACAATCTAACCCGTTTGATAGTAATTTAGGATGCAAATGGTAACATTTTTATACCGAAAAATAATTTCTTTTCAGAAATAGTTCTTTTCTATTTCTACTACCTAAAACAATTTCTAAGTAAAATAACGTATTTGGTAACTATACAAAGTTTCTATTCTCCCAACAAGATTGTTGGAATTGAAGAAGAAAATGTTTCCAATGTGAAAAACAAGGTCATTAGAGCCCAATTGATGTGAATTTGAAAGCGTGCTTCTATTGAGATATTAAGCTCCGTCGATGTTGCTTTAGCTCTAACAAAAGGGAAAAAGACATAAATAGTTTAGGAACTTTAGCCAAAGATGCAATTGTTAGATGTATGCCCTAAAGTTGCTATGTAATAGTTACATATTAGGAATTTCAGTTGTACTTTCATTATTATTATTTAATTAATGGCAATGGCGTATTCATTCATTTGTCCAATTATTTTATATTTATGAATGATTCCATAAGATCAGTTGCAACTAGACCGATTCTTGATACGTCAAGAATATATGTGATGGGTTCATAGTTAGACTAAATCTTTAAATCATTCCCGGTCGATGGATTATTAAGTGGATATTAATAATCTTGTTGAGACCGATGTGATCTTAACTACACCATTAAGTATTGGATACTTAAGGGAATGATGAGTCACAAGTCATTGGGTATTGTGATGCCTGAGTTAAGAACATGAGTGTTTGTATTAGACAATATCACTAAACCTGACGCATATGGAACGATTAGTAACATGGAAGCTTTTAGCGTGATCAATGTTTAATTGTTCATGCTTTGGTCTTGTGTAAATAATCCTTAGACCTGAGGCACAAAGTTAACTTGTGTGTCGAATAACTATGGTTCACGGGTGTACGTAATGCCGGGTCATTGATCCGTCTTTATACCCAATGGTCATAGTTTGTTCATATACGAAGTTACACATGTGCACAATATGAAATCTATCTCCTTGTTAAATGCAAGGTATAAAAATGATGTCCTATGCAATCTAATTATGACACTGCATTGAAATCCTCGGCCAAGGTTGTAACCGAGAATAAATTGTTTATGTCTCAAATAAAATGCATGTCAATTAGATTTGTGCATATGATCAAATTAATGACTTGACAAATATTCCATGGTCTTTGTTTGATCGAGACATAGTAAGACAGAGTGATTGAATTACAATGTAGCCAAAGCTAATAGGTTCATTATGTTCTTAACGCATTCACACTATCTAGGTAGCCATGACACATTACTATATGTCAATCATGGTTTGTAAGATCCAAAGATTAATTGGGACAATTAATTCTTTTGGGAGTACTAATGTGTTAGTATAAGTCTTACTACCAGCTTAGTGATGAACGTAGGGATGTCACACACCATAAATAATTAGGATAATGTGGAACAAGAGAGAAATATAATTACAAATGTGTTTGCAATTACTACAATCGAATTGAGTCGATTTGAAATTAAATTAAATGAGATTTAATTTAATTTGTATTATATTCACGATCCTACTTGCATATGATGCATACGCATGCCCAAAGTCAATACATGTTAATGTATTCCAATTGTGCATATAAAAATTATGTTCTTTTTATTTTTAAAAAAGGGAATTGATTAATTAACTAATTAAAAAAATTAAAGCTTCATGCAATTCGTGCACATGCACGAAGTGTAATGGTCAGCGGTTGCTGACCATTATGCACAAAGCATGGATGCTCAACAATCACTTTGCTAACCATCCTGCACGAAACCGCTCATGCACAATCATTCGTGCATCAGCGGACGATCGGCAATGGTTGCTGATCGTCCATCGACTAGCAACCGTTGCTGATCGGTTTAATTTTTATAAAAAAAAAATGCTGAATTAGGGATAGAAGAGAGGGTTGCTAAAATAGAGAGAAAATGGTGTTTTGTTTTGTGTTTTTGAGACACGACACAAATAGAGATTCTCTCTAGTTCGGGCCGTGATTAAAACATCAAGAATACGGCAGATTGTCTTCACGAGATTGCTAGCACGATCAAAGTGGTGATTATCCAATAGTTCTCTCTTCCGTTCGACGTTCGTTATTGGTGTACCTGAACTAGAGGTCCAACGTTTGTGGAACTCGAACAGAAGAACATCTGAACCAATTCGTTTGAAGCACGCTTCGAGAGGTAATTCATGTAACTCTCTTTCACATTCAGATTTCGGAGAATCATGTAAAAATGTATCATCTTTGTTTTCATTGTGTGCTTTTGTTAAAATTTACATATACATGATTCATGAAACCCCAACAGTGATATCAGAGCCAACCTTAAGCGTTTTCCGTGCGTTTAATTGATTTATAGTTCAAATATATTTTTGCGTTCTAATGGCCAATTTATTTTTATTTTTTTTGTTAAGAGAATTGGTTCTCTTGCTCTTATGTGGCCTATAGAAGTTGATTAATTTATGCGATAAATTTAATCAACTAAGCAAAAATTAGAACTAAATCAAATTTGAATAAAACATCCGTAACTTGTTATACTTTGTGTTTATATTCTATAAATAATTCGTGATTGTGAATTTAAAGTTGACAATGTAACTTCCATTCAGAATCACACTCGTGAAATTTGTTTCATCGATATTGATTTCTTGACATGGTTTGCGTTGTTCGACTTTAAATTTGATTAAATGCAGAATTTTATTTATGCCTTCCAGATCATGGAAAAATCCCTAATCGTTGTGATTGTAGTATAGATGAATGTGTGATGATTGCAAGTATTCTTTTTGGGGATGTAATTATTAAATGGAGGCCGCGTCCTTCTTTTTATATTTATTTTTTTATGAAATGTAATTTTAGTATAGTTTAGTATTTCAATTATTGATGTAAATACTACAAGAAATGAGGAGCCATTGGAGGAGCCATTAAATCGGTGAGTTCTCTAAGCCCAATCTTTGAAGAGTTTAAAGATTGAAGAAAAAGTGAAAAGCAAGTCCATATTATTAAAACATTAAAATAGATAAATGGGTCTCTTTGGCTCGAGACCCATTGAACCATAATTTTATGATCACCACATAGGATAGATGTTATGTGATATCTATTTATTTATTGTGTTTATGTTATCATGCTTGTTAAACTGGTTAATGTGCAAAGTGAGACCGTTAATAATGACCCAAATCTCCTTATTAATAATATTAAGTCGAAACGGGTTTCGGACTCGTGGCCTTCCATCATCGTGGTTTGATCCAATATTATAGTGGTTAACTGACCGGCTATGCATACATAGGGGTTAATTATCATTCATAATATTGGACCACTCCATTATGCATGTGATGCTATGGGGTTGGAGCCAAATGATTTCTACTAATTGTCAGGTGAGGAAATCGTTTGTGTTTTCAATACTTACATGAGACGATGAGTTAGACTTAACTATGATCATGATGCCAATAACTGTTAGGTGAGGCTTTCATGGTCTAGAGGCCAAAGTTATGATTGGGACTCGCATATGATGCGTTGAACAAGTTGGTTTACTCACCAAGTTCATAGAATACCAATAACTGATAGGTGAGGTGGACTTTGGACTAGTGGGACTCCAATCCCCACTAGTAATCTTTACCCAACAAAGATTACCGCTTCACATCTTAAGAAGTATGTGATTCGAATATAAATTTAGTGGGAGGATCTATTTCATTTAAAGGCCAAAATGAAATAGTTACCTTGAAAGATATAACGGCTAATAATTTATTTTCTACAACAGATTTATTATTACTCTAAAAATGGTGACTACAAACCCATTCGCTTCTATACTTGACAAGAATTGTTTGATTTGACCCAATTTCACTGACTGGGTGAGGAATTTGAGAATTGTTCTCACTTCAGAAAAAATTGCGTATGTGCTTGATGAAACAATGCCAACCTCCTTTCCTGAGGGTGAGATCCAAGAGGAACGTGTCATTTATAATAAGTGGCGTGCCAATGACTTAAAAGTTAGGTCATATATGCTTGCTTCGATGAACAATGAATTACAAAAGAAATATGAATCTATGGAAGATGTTAGGTCGATCATTTTGCACTTAAATGAATACTTTGATGAGAATGGTTGAACATCTAGATATGAGGTATCTAAGGCATTGTACCATATGAGTATGGCTGAAGGATCATCAGTTAATGATCATGCTTTGAAAATGATCTGGCACATTGAAGAATTAGCTAGGCTGAATCTCGTTATGGACAACGAGTTAGTTGTGGATTTAATCATTCAATCTTTACCCGATTCCTTCTCTGGTTTTGTCCAAAACTTCCACATGCATAAGATGGAGAAAACTCTCACTAAGTTACATAGCATGCTGGTAGTTTATGAGAAGGAAATGCACAACACGAGACCAAATGTAGTGGTTATAGCTAAGGTTTCTTCTTCAAAGGGTAAGATTGTTTTAAAGAAGAATAAATGGAAGAGGCCTGCTAAATCTGTTGTGCAACCAAAACCCAAGATTGATAAAGAGAAATGTCATTACTGTGGTGTCAAAGGGCACTAGAGGAGGAACTGTAGGAGGTACCTCATGAGCTTGAAGATCAAGCCCAAGAACCAACTTTATGAAGATATGATGTCTATGCTTATTGAAACTAATCTTATGGTCAGTGCTGAATTCAGCTTATGGGTTCTAGATTCTGTTGCAACTTCACATATTTGTATGTCTTTGCATAATCTGAAAATAAGCAAGATGCTAGGACGAAATGAGATTGTCCTAACATTTGCCAACGGAGCAAGAGTTTATGCATTAGCTATAGAGACTTTTCGTTTATGTTTGCCTTCTAGACATGTATTGGTTTTAAAAAACTGTTTGCATTATAAGAATGTTGTTATGAACATTATCCCTATACCTCGTTTGGGTAAAGAGAATTATGAATTTTCTTTTGCTGATAATGTATGTTCTATTTATCATAATAGAATATGTGTTGGTTCTAGCTTATTAACCAACAATCTTTATACCATTACAATGTCCAGTAATGCGATTACCAATGTCAATAAGCAAAATAGAATTGATATAAATGCCATAACTAATAAACGTCCTAGAGACAGTTCAAATAAAAAGTATGTTTGGCATCTCCGATTATGTCATATTAGAGAAAAAAGAATTAACAAGTTGAGTAATGATGGATACATTGATCATTCAAATTTTGAGTCATACTCGATTTATGAGACATATCTTCTAAGAAAAATGACCAAAGTGCCTTTTGTGGGACAAAGTGCATGAGTTGCTGACATATTACAATTAATACATACAGATTTATGTGGACTAATTAATGAAACTGCTAGAGGTGGTTGTAATTACTTTATTATCTTCACCAATGATCAATCGCGGTATGGTTATTTATACCTCATGAAGTATAAATTTGAATCATTTGAAAAATTCAAGGAATTCAAGGCTGAAGTTGAGAAACAAATAGAAAAATGTATTAAGGCTTTTCGATCAGATCGAGGAGGTGAATACCTTAGTACTGAATTCCTGGACTATCTTAAAAAGAATGACATTTTATCACAATGGACACCTCGTGGAACTCCAGAACATAATGGTGTATCTGAACGAAGAAATCGTACTTTATTAGATATGGTGCGATCTATAATGAGTTACACCGATTTGCCAATATCCCTTTGGGGATATGCCATTGAGACAGTTGTATATATACTGAACAGAGTGCCATCCAAATCTATTCCAACTACGCCCTATGAGATATGGCATAGTAGGAAACCTAGTCTTAATCATATTAAGATTTGGGGTTGTCCAGCTTTCGTGAAAAAGTGGAAAATGGAAAAATTAGAGGCAAGATCTGAACAAGGTCAATTCATTGGATATCCAAATGAAACTCTTGGATATTATTTTTATTTTCATTTAAACCAAAGAATTTTGGTAAGTAAACACACTTCTTTTTTGGAGAATCAGTTCGTCCAAGAAAGTGGTGCTGGGTGAAAAATAGTCCTATAAGAAGAAAATAATGAAGTACCAAACAACCGAGTTCAGATACCAATCTTTGATTCAATGAGAGCTTCTGATACAAACCTCTTAGGAGAAGTGCAAGAACGTCTCATCCACCTGCTCGTTATAGACACTCGGTTGATCAAATTGAACCATTATTCATTGTGAATGATAATGATCAACCTGGCGATCCTAAAACCTATGAGAAGGCGATGTCGGACATCGATTCTGGTAAATAGCTAGAAGCCATAAAATCTTAAATGAATTCAATGTATTCCAATGAAGATTGGACCTTAACTGACCTGCCTAATGGTATTATACCAATTGGCTGTAAATGGATTTTCAAGAAGAAGATGAATGCTGAAGGTCAAATTAGAACTTACAAAGCATGGTTGGTGGTGAAAGGATATCGTTAAAAAGAAGGAATTGATTATAACGAAACTTTCTCACATGTGGCCATGCTAAAAATCCATTCGGATTGTGTTGGCTATAGCTACACATCTTGATTATGATATATTCCAGATGGATGTCAAAACGGTTTTTCTAAATGGTTTTCTCAATGAGGACATCTATATGGAACAGCCACAGGGTTTTGAATCTAATAGTGAAAAACGGAAGGTGTGTAAGCTTAAGAGATCCATTTATGGACTCAAACAAGCCTCCAGAAGTTGGAACATCCGTTTTGATGAGGTAGTCAAATCGTTTAGCTTCATAAAAAATCCGAATGAACCTTGTGTATATAAGAAGATTAGTGGGAGTGCAATTTTATTTCTAGTTTTGTATGTCGATGATATACTTTTGATTAGAAAAGATGTACCGATGATATCATCGATAAAAATATTCTTGTCATAGAAATTCTCCATGAAAGATTTAGGAGAGGCAACCTACATTTTAGATATCAAGATCTATAGAGATAGATCAAGACGATTTATTGGCCTCTCACAGTCTACGTACATAGACAAAGTGTTAACACGGTTAAACATGCAATGTTCCAAGAGAGAATTATTGCCTTTTAGGTAAGGGATTCGTCTTTCTAAGGAGATGTGTCCCAACACTCCTGAAGAGAGAGAGAGAGAGAGAGAGAGAGAGAGCGGATGGCAAAGATACTATATGCATCTGCTATTGGAATCATAATGTATGCTATGCTATGTACTAGACCTGATATTACACATGCTATAAGTATTACTAGCATATATCAGTCTGATCAAGGAGAAGAGCACTGAATAGCAATCAAAAATATTATTAAGTACTTGCAAATGACTAAAGATTTATTCTTGATATATGGAGAAGGAGAATTTAAAGTTATAGTGTATACAGATTCCAATTTTCAATCGGATCCTAATGACTATAAGTCTACATCTGGGTTTGTCTTTACATTCAATGGTGGTGCAGTTAGCTGGAAAAATTCCAAACAAAGCATAACTGCCGATTCCACCACTGAGGCAGAGTATGTAGCTACTTCTAAAGCAGCAAAGGAAACTGCTTGGATGAAGAAGCTTATTTCTGAACTTGGAGTAGTTCCTTTAATTGAGCAATCGATTACATTGTTTTGTGACAACAATGGGGCGATAGCTCAAGCTAAGGAACCGAGGTCTCACAAAAAGTCCAAGCATATTGAGAGACGCTTCCATCTCATCAAAGAAATTGTTGGGAGATGAAATATCGCCTTGCAGAAAATTGCCTCAACGGAAAATGTGGCAGATCCCTTCACTAAGGCCTTACAGCAGTCTTCTTTTGAAAGACATATTGACAAAATATGTTTGAAGTACCAAACAAGTTGGCTTTAGTGCAAGTGGGAGATTGTTGGATGTATGCCCTAAAACTACTATGCAATAGTTACATATTAGGGATTTCAGTTGTACTTTCATTATTATTATTTAATTAATGACAATGACGTATTCATTCATTTGTCCAATTATTTTATATTTATGAATGATTCCATAAGATTAGTTGCAACTAGACCTATTCTTGAGACGTCAAGAATATATGTGACGGGTTCATAGTTAGACTGAATTTTTAAATCGTTCCCGGTCGATAATCCTGTTGAGACCAGTGTGATCTTAACTTCACCATTAAGTATTGGATACTTAAGGGAATGATGAGTCACAAGTCATTAGGTATTGTGATGCCTGAGTTAAGAATGCGAGTGTTTGTATTAAACAATATCACTGAACGTGACACATATGAAATGATTAGCAACATTGAAGCTTTTAATGTGGTCAATGTCTAATTGTTCATGCTTGGTCTTGTATAAATAATCCTTAGACCTGAGGCACAGAGTTAACTTGTGTATCGAATAACTATGGTTCACAGGTGTATGTAATGCCGGGTCATTGATCCGTCTTTATACCCGATAGTCATAGTTTGTTCATATACGAAGTTACACGTGTACGCAATATGGAATGTCTCCTTGTTAAATGCAAGGTATAAAAATGATGTCTTATGCGATCTAATTATGACACTGCATTGAAATCCTTGGCTGGGGTTGTAACCGAGAATAAATTGTTTATATCTCAAATAAGATGCATGTCAATTAGATTTGTGCATATGATCGAATTAATGACTTGACAAATATTCCATAGTTTTTATTTGATCGGGACATAGTAAGACAGAGGGATTGAATTATACTGTAACCAAAGCTAACAAGTTCATTATGTTCTTAAAGCATTCACACTATCTGGGTAGTCATGACATATTGCTAGATGTCAATCATGGCTTGTAGGACCCAAAGATTAATCGGGACAATTAATTCTTTTGGGAGTACTAATGTGTTAATACAAGTCTTACTATTAGCTTAGTGATGAACCTAGGGATATCACACACCATAAACAATTAGGATAACATGGAACAAGAGAGAAATATAATTGCAAATGTGTTTGCAATTACTACAATCGAATTGAGTCGATTTGAAATTAAATTAAATGAGATTTAATTTAATTTATATTATAGTCACAAGCCTACTTGCATATGATGCACACGCATGCCCAAAGTGAATACATGTTAATGTATTCCAATTGTACATATAAAAATTATGTTCTTTTTATTTTTAAAAAAGGGAATTGATTAATTAATTAATTATTCATTTACTTAATTAATTAATTAAGTAACTAATTAAAAAAATTAAAGCTTCCTGCATGTGCACGAAGCGTAATGGTCTGCGGTTGCTGACCATTACGCACGAAGTATGGATGGTTAGCAAACCGCTTTGCTAACCATCCTGCACAAGATCGTGCATCAGCGAACAATCAGCAATGGTTGTTGATTGTCCATCGGTTAGCAACCGTTGCTGATCAGTTTTATTTTTATAAAAAAATGCTGAACGAGGGATAGAAGAGAGGGTTGCTAAAATAGAGAGAAAAGGGGTGTTTTGTTTTGTGTTTTTGAGACACGAGACAAATAGAGATTCTCTAATTCAGGCCGTGACTAAAACATCAAGAATACGACGGATTGTCTTCACGAGATTGTTAGCACGATCAAAGTGGTGATTATCCGATAGTTCTCTTTTCCATTCGACGTTCGTTGTTAGTGTGTTTGAACTAGAGGTCCAACGTTTGTGGGACTCGAACTGAAGAACATCTGAACCAATTCGTTTGAAGCACGCTTCGAGAGGTAATTCATGTAACTCTCTTTTTCATTCAGATTTTTGATTAAAACGCACGAACAGCACATTCGGAGAATCATGTAAAAATATATCATATTTGTTTCCGCTGCGTACTTTTGTTAAAATTTACCTATACATGATTCATGAAACCCCAACAACAATGTCATCCATAAATTTTTAATTTATCTAATATTTAATTTAATCCTAAGGTATATAAAAATGTTCAATATCCTCGTTCCATTAATTCAAATTTAATGAAACTTGCTTATGTGGTTTCCAATCCGTTATGATCTTGATCAATTTGATGATAAGAGCTCAATTTGATAACGGATGCATAAGAAAGGTGGCCACTATGGTTACAAGTAAACCCAACACTTAGGTAATCTGGCTTGTTCTGAAATCACATACTTTTTTTTATCATGAACAAGCCCGGACAACAAGTTCCATCCGGCATATGGCACAATCTGGCTTGGCTTGGCCCGCCCAGCAATCTAATGTAATCATGTATCTGTCTCTTGTTTTCTCTCGCTTTTTCCTCTTCTGCAATTTTCTCCACGTGATTTCGGACTCCAATGGACTTTCTTACCCTCTTGCACTTCCATTCTTCATCTCGCTCTTCAGCTTTATCCTTTCATAACTAGCCTCAAGTTTTCCTCTGGGTTTTCCGAGCTCTATCCTTTACAAGCTCTTTTTCAGCTCGCATTTTCCATCGACGCTTCTATACAGTCCTTGCAGCGATTTGTTCTAGCCCCAGCGTTATGTCTTCAGCTGCTCACGAAGCTTTTTACCTATGGAGGTTGATGAAGGGCCGCAGCGCTTGCTTCCATTTCAGCTTCAGTTTAATAAACCAATGGCTTCTCAAACTCGGCTCCCAGTTGGCGTTCTTTTGTCAGCTAATGGGTAGTCGACTCAGTTGTTCCAACTTGGTTCTGTGAAGTTTGATCGATTTGCTCAATTTCAAAGATTTGATGTCGGCAATACAATCCTCTTTTTGAAATATATGCACTGGCTTCCGAAAATGCTCAGGTAAAGTCAACTTCAAGTTTCTTCCAAGTTCGTCGCAAGTTAAAATGTAACTTTCAATTTGGTAAAAAATTCAAATGGTGCTTGTTTTGACTGGCTTCTCTTGGTGGATGATAGTTGCGACACTAATTCTCATGACATTCATTGTAATCCTCTTTAGTTTTTAGTTTTCATGGGAGTGCTGCTATTTCAACTAACAAAAAGAATCACCGCAAGGCTTCAACTATTCTCAATCTTATTATCGCGAAAAACACCATGTTACTTGCGATGACAACAAAATGAGGAGCGAGAATCTTTAACAGTGGATCGTTATTTTCAACTGGCTAACATCCGTCAATTTCAAGCTCTTTCAAGCTTCTTGATTAAATGTAAAGTACTTAAGAACAAGGCCATCCATCAAAATCTTCTCGATCACATCATCACTTACCTCAACTTGGTAGACGAACAAAGACTTGAGCAAGATTGGTCAATCCTTGACCGTCTATCTATGATACCACTTGTCAAGGGGAAATGTACCAAAAAAAAAAATCCTAAACATATTATATTGATACAAATTCTTTTTTTTTAATATCAAAATATTAATATTAGTTCAGTCATCAACTTTTCAATTGAACTAATTTAGTCATAAACATTTTCACATTGATATCATAGGTCAATTTAGGCTGGAAATTGCTGATGTAGACGATGATCAACTGATTAGCTATGCAAGACATTTTTAATAATATTTTTTAATTTGTTGATTTTTTTCTTTCCCCTTTTATTTTCATTGATAGCCATCGCCAACCACCGGCCATAGCCATAACCAGCAAGGGTTGGCCTTATTAGGCCACGCCTAGGTGAGGGCGAGCGCCAACCATGCCTTGCCTAGGCAAGGCCCCCCTCACCAAATTTGGGAGGCCACCCTAGCCTAAGGGTCGACCTCGCCATGCCTCACCTAAGCGAGGGTTGGCCTCATCAGGCCTCGCATGGGAGAGGGTGAGGCCTGGCGAGCCCCGCCTAGGCGATGGCTAGCCTTGCCCTAGCCTAGGCTTACCTCCTCGACGCGAGTCTGACTCTCACCTAAGGCAAGGCTCATTAGGCCTCGTCATCACCCCTCGTCATCACCCAGTGGACCTCCTTAGGCCTTGCCCTTAATCAAGTGAGGTGCGATAAGGCTGCCCCTAGCCTAGATAAGGTTCAGCCTTGCCAAATCTATCTTGTGAGGCCTCGCTTGGCTACACCAAGACGACCGGTGCTCACCCTCACCCAAGCGTGGCCTGAGGAGGCCAACCCTCACCTATGGCTAACGAAGGCTACCTTGCATAGGTGAGCTATGGCCAGTGGCTAGCGATGACCACAACAAAAAAAAAAGGGAAAGGAAAAAAATTCAAAAAAATTATTAAAAATGTCCACATTTGTGTCAATCATGCCACATATGACACTTGGTGTCCATGTTAGCAATTTTTAGCTTGAATTGGTAGAATGGACAAAATTGATACAATATGAATAGATTTAGAACTAAATTAGTTTAATTGAAACATTTAGGACTAGATTGGTATTGATACAATATGGAAGCATGGCTCTAATACCAATTAGTGAGTGTGAAAGTGAGGTGCTAGTAATATGATAAGATTGTAATAGGCAACTCGAAACACACATATACTAGTACAAACATAACACTCAAAAAAAAAAAATCATGTCAATTTGTATTAGGAATTAGGTTAAGCCTAATCCTAATTTAAACTAGAATCTTATCTTAACCAAGTAATCTCTAACCTAAAATGCAATCTATCTAAAATGATCTATCTAAATAAAATTAAACATGCAATTAACATAATATGCAATGACGTGCTAAGGATGCCCTAATTCTACATGATATATGCATGATGATTTTTTTGTATTTTTCTTTGTAAAATTCGAAATTTAAAAGTGCCAAATAATTAAACGTGCCATTTAAATTAAATAAAACTAACATCCTAAATGAACACATTTTTTTTTTGGATTTTTTTATTCAAAAATTTGAAATAAGATTGCAATTCTAAACATGCAAGATAACAACTGGGAATATTCTAAAACGAACCTAATCCTAATTCAATTTTTTTGGATTTTTTCTTTTATGAAAATAAAATTGACTACAGTATGACAGCAAATCAAGCAAGAAAAGATTGATATCCAAAAATTGGCGAAGCATATCTCACGCATAAGATCGGGTTGATCAATTTTAAAATTAAATCGGGAATCGAATCTCAAGACGTGAGATCGGATTGTCGATTTTTGCAAAGAATTGCGAGTCCGATTTCGGGCGTGAAAATCGGACTATTAATCCCTTATTTGAGGGGCTAATTCATGTTGGAATATCAATCATATACTTAAAGGAACAATTTCACTAAGAAACAAGCTATAAAAGAAAATAAAAACAAACAAAAAATAAATAAATAAAAAGACTACCTAATGTTTTTTCTTCTTTTCCAGACACGGCTCGCTAGTGGCGGATTGCCAAGGACAGCGGGTCCATCGGTCCGGCAAGGGGAACTCCGGCAAGGGCGGCGGGCGGACCGGCGGCGGCGGCAACAGCACAGGGGTGGAGCTGCGGCGTTATGGGCAAAGCAGCCGGCGTTCGGATCCGGCTTCAGCAGGCGTCGAGGTGCTGTGGCGTCAGGGGGACGGTCGGCGTGTGGAGCTGGACTCGGGTGCTGCAGGCGTTCGGACTCGCAGGTCGCTGGCGGAGACACGGCAGATGCACAATAGCGGCTTCGTCGGGCTGGTGGAGCAGATCGGCAACAGCTGCGGCTTCACGGGCAGAACAGAGCCGAGTCGTCGAAGCAGAGGCGGAGCAGGGGTGCGGTGCAAACTGCAGAGAAAACTGGCGTCGCAGGGGGCTGCGGCGATGGTGGCTGTGCTCGTGGTCGAGCAGAGGCGCGGGCCGGCAGGGGGAAAACTCGACAGCAAAGGGGCTCGACGAGGGGCAGAGCTCCGGGTCGCAGCAGGCGGAGTGGCGCACGGTGCGGCAGATCGGGCGGTCAAAAGTTGTTGAATTGTCGCGGATCGGGCGAGCAGCTGGCGGCGGGCTCGCTGGTCGCTGTGGTGTGGCGGAGCTCCGGTGCTGCTCGAAGGTCTGCGCGACGATGGCTGGTGGAGGCGCGGCAGTGGCCTGAAACTCGAGCCAAGGCGAAGAAGACGACTCCCGCTTCTCTCTCTCTCTCCTCTCTGCCTTTTCCTCCCGCGTCTTCACGTCACGTCTCCCTCACTCTGCTATTTTCTGCTTTTCAGAGAAAATATTGGGTACCCTAACAGTGCCACGTCATTCGTGCTCTGAACCATTCATTGCGCGACACGTGTCCGTCTGTCGGTCCACGTCGTCCACCTCTCCATTTCGAACCAGCGCGCGGGAGCTTCTCTCTCTCCTCTCTCCCTGGCCCACCTCTCGCACCTTCGACGCTCCGCTCTCCTCTCTCTCCTCTCTCTCCTCTCTTTCTCTCTCCCCGTTCTCCGTTCCGTTGCGGGAAGGGAGAACAAAATTGCGACGGTTCGAGCAAAACATAAAGTTCGCTCTGCTCTCTCTCTCTCTCCCCCTTCGACGGCCCTCCACCTCCGCCTCCGCCTCCGCCGGTTGCCTCCGTCGCCCCGACGCCAACGCCGACACCGACGCAGCCTACGCCTCCCTCTCGTGACCTCTGGTCGGCTTTATCTCTCTTTCATCCTCGAAGGCGCGCCTCTCTGCCAGCAAATCGCGACGCCGACGCCCCTTCGCCGGTTGCCTCCGTCGCCCCCAACTCCGACGCCGGCTTCTCCGCCTCTGCCTCCGCCTACGCGGCCGACGCCGACGCCGACGCCCCTTCGCCTCCCTCTCGCGACCTACGCTCCGCTTTCTCCCTCTTTTCTCTGCGGAGCGCCCTTACTGGCCAACCTCGACGCCGACGTGCTCTCGCGTTTTGGCCTCCCTCTCCGCGAGCGAAGGTCGCGCTGCTCGCTCTTTCTCTCTTTCCTCCACGAAGCGCCTCCTGCTCCTGAACGCGGACGCCACCGACGCCGTCGCCTTCCCAAGCCCCACCGATAGGCGGCCCATTGGCGACTCCCGTACATCCGAAGGTTCGTTTTCAATTTTTTTTTTTTTTTTCGGGATTCTACTTAGTAGAAATCGGTGCCATGTTAATGTTGAAGTTTAAAGTTACATCTGCGCATTCGGCTTGTTGCGCGGTATCTTTTGAGATTGTTAGAGACTTCGACCCTAACTTGGTCACTCCATGCTTTTATTTTCTCCCAAAATCGCGTGTCTGTTGGAGAAGTTGATCCTTGTGTCATTTGTTGGAGAAGTTGATCCTTGCGTGCTTCTATCGAATAGTCATTTGCGTTGCAATTCCAAATTGTTGTGGAGCGGGCGAGAGAACCACTGGTCCATTGGTAATAGAATGCTTCAACTTTAACAGCAAGAATACCAGTGGAAAACATGATTTGATTGGGTAAATGGAATACTTGTCGACATTTGATTCTTGTATCTCCCGATTCTCGTATATGATTATGTTGACAATGCTTACTTTATGTCACTGCATTAGGAAACTGCAGAAGTCACTATTGGACTTGGAAAAGCTTCATTCTAGTGGGACGGGAGAAAATTTAGTTTTACCAACTGCTGCTGGAGATAAAATCCTTAAGAGCCAGCTATGCAGTGGATACATTTTCTGAGAGTACCCAGCATACTTTTCTAGATTACTTGGCTGCGGGATTTGAAGTGAACTTCATGGTGGCTGTTGATTTCACAGGTAATGGTCTGCATTTCCACCATATGTTCCTGTATTGAGGAATTCTTGCTTTAGATTAGTAAATTTCGTGGTAGGTATAGAGCGGAGTTATATTCGTCTTCACTTGTAACTTCAGTTTTTCTGCTAGAAATAGAATATGCAGTTGTGTGATTTGATCAGGCATCCTGTGCATATTAGCTGTTCTACTTGTATCTAGCAATCATGTAATTTTGGTCTTTCGCTTGCTGCCAACATGCCCCTTGAATTTTATGCTTGCCTTCACTCTGAAGGTTAAAATTATAGGTTGGCTGAAGCAACCTGCAGTTTATGGTTCTTATTAAAAGCACACATAGTTCCAATGTTCTTCAATATTTTCATGAATCTGTTGACTCATTTTTGCTTTTAGCCAAGAAGGGATTTTCATGTTTCTTGGATTTTTAAGGTAAATCTGGGGACGAGTTTCCTCAAGATGTTGGCACGTGGAATTAGTTAACTTGCTGACATGATTTTCATGCATCTACGAGCAGCCTACTATACTTGGACATACATTAGTGTTATCTCCGAACTTATTTTGGCTTGTGGATTTGGTAGTTTTTATTAGTTCAAAGTGAAAATCCTTTTGCAATTGCTCTATGCCATTTATGTACCGAAACTGAACTTGAAATTAGACAGGGACTAGTACTTACTTCAATTGTTACTCTGGTTCCTTTTCCATCAGCTTCAAATGGAAATCCTCGCCTCCCCGATTCCCTGCATTATATTGATCCCTCTTGACGGCCAAATGCATATCAGAGAGTAAGAGATGCTTCTCTTCAATTTCGTTTTCTAAATGTATTATCCATAATTATGGTAAAAAATATTCCCCACAACACCAGAAGTTCTGTTTGGACCTTCATGAGAGAAAACATGGGACATCACATAAATATTCTGTTTCTTGGAACTTGTGGAGAAAACAAGGGACATCACATAAATGTTCTGTTTCTTGGAACTTGTGGTATGAACTCACACAATGAGGGAGATCAATGACATGCGCATTACAAGACTGTAAATTGACACACGTTTGGATGACACTGACAGGCAATCTTAGAGGTTGGAGAAGTATTGCAGTTTTATGATTCAGACAGGCGATTTCCCGCTTGGGGTTTTGGAGCCCGGCCAATTGATGGTCCAGTCTGTCATTGTTTTAACTTGAATGGAAGCAGTACATACTGCGAGGTAAAATGTTTTCCAGATACTATTTATTCATCTTTATTTCTGTATCTCATATTTCAAGTTAAGGTTGTAGTTATGGTGTATTACAGGTTGAAGGAATTCAAGGGATCATGATGGCCTATACGAGTGCACTTCTAAACGTTTCTCTTGCAGGTCCAACTCTTTTTGGACCTGTCATTAGCAATGCGGCAAAAATTGCTGGCCAATCTCTTGCAAGTGTTCATCATAGATACTTCGTGCAGTTAATAATCACGGTATGTGCTAAACTGTGTGTTTTGTGATTGATCTTCATAGTTGATATATAAATTGTGCGTACAAGTCATAGATACTGTAGAATTAATGCTTTTTGATGTTGATCTTTCTCCTCTTCCCATTTTTCCTTGCCTTTTGGTACTTTAAAGGGTTAAAAGGACCATTGTGCATGCTTTAGTCCATGACCCTTCATTTTGGTGGCGCTAAAAAAGTATGATTGTATGTGTTAAAATAATTAAATATAAAATCACACCTTTATCTAACAGTTTAAGCTTTTAGAATAATGGATAGTGGTTCCACAAAATCCAAGTTCAAATCTTTTTAGGCCCCATTTGTCTCCCTAATTTAATATATCAACGCTTAGTACTAGGCAAAAAGACCAAACCAAGCGTGAGGGGGAGTGTTAGAATAATTAAATATTAAATCACGCCTTCATTTAACGGCTTAAATTTTTAAAACAATTGACAGTGCTCTCACAAAATCTCACAATATGAGATGCCATAAAAAAAGTTATGGTTGTATCAACTGCAGTGTGTTCTGAGCTGGTATGGCTTACGAACATTTCTTTCTTATGACCATTATCAAGTGTTCTACAGTCATAAGTTATATAATCGCTGCCACTTCCTCTTAATTATTTAAGCACTAGTGACTATCAATGTTGCAGCATGTCAATTGGTAATGTGGCAACAACTGCCAGGAATGTTTTAAAATTGGCCATGAACTGAACCACTTGTGAGGTGATTTCCAGTTTTGCCTGTTTAATTAGCCAATTCGAAGAAATGATGTTATTAAGATATTGTAATTTCTTAGTAACAAAAAGAGAATGAAATTTAAAGAGACATGACATCGGGCCATAAATGAATGGTGCTTGATATGACTGCCTCTGGGGGCTTGTCTTCTTCACAGGAAGAGATTTGTTCTCCGGCCATGGAATAGCAGGAAAATATTGGTTATTTCAGTAAGGGTGTCAGTATGGGGAAATAGTGGATAGCACCAGGGGAGTAATATTAGGGGCTACTTTGCTGTTAGCCAAGCATTTCCAAAACTTGGGGTAATTTTCACTGCTGATCAATTAACTCGGTACATTGTGACCATTTTGTAACGTTAAACATCACCACTCATTGGATCTCAGCTAATGCTCTTTGACTTCTTGGCCAGTTACTTTTGTCACTATATGATTGACTACCTGCACCATGTCATGTTCATCGCTTAAATAAAATGGTGATTGTGGTTGACTACCTGCACCATGTCATGTTTATCACTTAAATAAAAAGGCGATTGTGGTTTTTATTTCCATCAATGTAGTCAACATAATGATTATCCTTGCAAAACATACTAAGCTTAGAAAAATCTGAAAAATGAGGGGCATTATTTTTCAATAGAGCAATATTTCTATAGAGAGGTTGATTCATGGTAAGAACCTCTCTCTCTGAGAATTTGATTTTTCTTCTTCTGTAGTTTCCTGGGTTCCATTCTTGCAGAGTAGAGCCAAAATTTTCTTTTATGGGTGATTGTTATTTGCAGTTCATGGAAACACCTTGATGTTGCATTTACTTTGGCCTACTTATTAGGATGGTGTTGTGACGGATCTTCAAGAAACCAAAGATGCCTTGGTGAAAGCATCTGACTTGCCATTGTCGATCCTCATTGTTGGGGTTGGTGGAGCTGATTTTAAGGAAATGGAGGTAATTATATTAGGTGGACCTTTTCTGCTTGTATTGTTCCTTTACTAAAGTTCATCTAAGACCTTTTCTGATGGCAGGTGTTAGATGCGGACAAAGGAGAAAGGCTAGAGAGTTCCAATGGACGCGTTGCTACCCGTGACATTGTCCAATTTGTTCCCTTTCGAGATGTGCAAAGTGAGTGATTGGTTCAACTATCAACCTTAATACAAGCTATTTGGTTAGTTATTCATTTACTCTTGACCCATGCAGATGGAGAGATATCTGTGGTTCAAGAACTCCTAGCAGAACTACCCACACAATTTTTATCGTACATGCGGAATAGAGACATAAGACCAAGCTATTAAGCTTTCGAGGATTGTACATAAAAGAAGTTGGTTTTGAGTGATTGGTTTTGGGCCATGTGAGGTTTCCTTTTGGAAGAGTAAGGGGTAGCTGCTGCCACGACTTGACATTCTCTAGAATTCCGTTGCTGTTATCAGCAGGCTCATTCTTTTATCTAGCGTCACAGGCGGATGCTCATCACTTGCTTCCTTCACTTTCTGTGGGAGTCGCACACCTTTGTTTAGCACATGACAGGTTGGAACTCGTGTCCGTGCCCTCCTCTATGATCACTGAGTGTATTTTGCTAATCCATATGAAGGTGAAAAACTGATAGCGACGTGAGGGACGAGAGAGATCGAAGGTGAAGCCCGAAGGGAAGGTCACTATTATGCCCAAGCATTATTGTTGATCCTATTTTGATGGGTCTTTCTGTAATGAACTTCTTGGATATTGTTTTCTGTGAAATCTAAAAAATCAAAAACGCCATTCAGGAACCTAGACTAAACAGGATCCATGGATTTTATTATTTGTTCTTTTTGGGCAATTTGAATTTGTAGTGGGGTCCCCTTCATTTCTCTCCCAGTTGCGCAAATAAAAGAAAAAAAGGAGAAATGAAAGCAGAAAGAGATAAATTGAAAGGTTGGGTAATAATTGAAGAGATTGAAGGGAAAAGGGAACAAAGGTAGAAGGAGCAGTCTTCCCTATGTCGCCATGAATGAGCTTGTTCATTGAGAGTGGAAACGGTGTAACTGCAACGACATGAGTGGAAATCAAACAAGCTAAAACCATAGGCATAAGGTGGAAACAGGAGGAGGAGGCGGTGGAGCTGGATTATGGAAGTTAATGTTATTTTTTGATGTGGCCGAACGGGGTGACCGTTCAGTAGATTTGTTTTTTCAATGTGGCCGAACGGGTACCTAGGCCGAAGCACGGCCCAATGGCCATTGCTAATTTATTCGCTAAATGCCTCATCAATTAGGAGTGATTTATGATGATGATGATGATGATAAGAATTACTAATAATTTATTAATGGCACCTCACTAAGGGCCAAACCCAATTGTATTGTACAAAAACCATCCTTATTATATATATACTATGGCTAAAATATGTGATGGCCATGCGCATGTAGGAGGTAATTATATGTGATTTTGCACTTTAATGATAAGAAGAATATAGAAAATTAAATGGCATAAAATCAACATCTTTCATTATATTAGCTGCAAGGCAACAAAATGGCTAGGAACAAATGATGACAAATCTAGAGTTTCACTGTCACTCTCCTGTGATGAAAAATGATGGCAAAGGCGGCAGCCTGGTTCATTGGATGAAAAGATAGAAACCTTCCCAGAAAAGGGATGCTAAAAAATAGTTCAGAGGTAGAGGCGACTTTACGGGGGGGTTGTCTCATCCAAGAATTGTAAGTTACTTCGGCCAATCGGTATGTGTTTCTCCAGAATTGTTGAATTCATTCATCACAGGACGCTCAATAGAGTTTGATGACCCCTATACAATAGAATAAACAATTTATTTACATTTTACTAAATAACATGTCAAGATAAATATGTTTCAAAAGAGCCAGGGGCAGCGAACAACGAAAATAAAAATGCTCTATTAAGACATCGTCGTTGCTCTAATATGTAGTACGTTCATCACCAATTAGCTGTGAACATGTAACAATTAAGCATATGATCGTGTCACTACTCATCTTACTCTTCTCATTGTAATAGCATAACATAGTGCTCCCATCACTTTACATTAATAGGCTAGATGCATCTTTCCCATTTTAAATTCAACTCGGATCTCTACCTTCTTCCTTGACCAATACACTTATCCATTTTGAATCAGAAAAAATTTGTTTGCTCTTTGTAAATTGGCCATTGCATTGACATGACAAACATTAAAAAATACAAAAGCCTCACAAGACACTAACATTATAGTTTTAGTGAGATAATATCATATGAGATGCGGCATTACTTGCAAATATTTTATTCTAAAACTTCATACCATGCACCAGCCATCATATGTTATAAACTATCAAGAATCGCTCCCTACAAGAAGATTATTTCACATAGGAACTAAAAGCGTTAGACATTCCAAGTAGGGCTAAATTATGATTTCATAAGAGAAAGGGCGAGTTATACCTGACTCAAAATGGTTCCGTGAGATCTATTATGATACGCCAACATCTATTCATAAGAAACCATTAACAATAAATATTAAAATATTAAAAACAATATCATATAACATTAGGATCTAAAATGATTTCATAATAATCACCTGATTTGTGAATGGCAAATATCCATTCATATTCCCTGGCGGCATAATATATGGGTACTGCATCTATATAAAACAAATGATATGTTATCTATAGTCGTAGAAAGGCATGGTCCATTATAGATAAATTAATACATCAAACTACTAAATAAACCTGATTGGGAAATGGGGAAAACCCATTCATAATCCCCGGAGGCATGAAACATGGTGGCTGCTGCACCTATGTTAAAAAAAAAAAAAAAAAATTAGTAAAATGTAAATTCAAATTGAGAACTAATAGCAATATATCTATGAAAATTTAGATTTACCGATGGACCGTCGACATTGCTAGGATAAAGGGCACTTCGAGATAGATTTGAATTACTCGAATAGTCTGGATAATGACTTTCATTATGTGTCGCTTGGATAGCCAATTCTACATCACAAAGTAATAAATATGTTAATTAGCATTATATAACATAAGCGAAGAAATTAACAATCACATTAAGTAGAATAATACATGACTTACCTCGACTTTCTATTCGCGTGGGGGGTGTTACTTTTTTAGATTTTTTATTCTTTTTCTCACTTGAACTTTTAAGCCTTCCATAGCTTATTCCCTTTCCTTTTCTTCGAATAGGGTCCGAAACTGAAATCTCACAAGAATCCTCAATATCATCATCGTCATCAGGGACAGCATCATCAGTGACAACCACACTTGCTTTGTATGATGCAATTTCAGCCTTCGTTTTTTTCATGTTTGTTCTCACTATAGTCATAGTGTTTACATCTTCGGCTCCCAAACTCATCAATTCAAAAGATTCTTGCATTAACGTGGAAAACCGATTAAATTTAGATGAACCTGAAGACATTTGCTGACATTCATCATTCACAATTCCTTCTTTGGCACCCTTGGTCCATCTTTTCAAAATATAAGAAGATGGAATACTCGTAACCAATATGTTATCATTCAACACTTTCAAGGCATGGCGACACAACCACCCTTTCAATTCAAATGATTTGCAATCACAAAAAACTGAAAAGTCTACGGGATTAAATCTGACAACATTTTCACGTTCAATCCCTAGACACTTCAGAGTATATAAATAAATCGATCCATCGAATGTAGTGCTTGAAACTTGCTCGCCGAGACTTTGCATAAATTCTACATTGAACTTCTTAAAGATGGTACGAGTATACACTTTCGCAGCATGTCCTAAGATCCCATTTTTAGCAATCTGCAACTTAGGCTTCCCACGAGAACTATAATCATCTTGATTTTCAATTTCTCTCATGTGCTTCAGTTGTTCTTCATAGTTATGGACTAATGCTACAACAGACGATGTCTTGGTCGCTGTATGTTGGAAGACATTATTAGTGCTCTCACTCCTTTGACTCGATGTTATACCACATGTAAAGGTATCACGACCAAAGGCTAAACTCCACTTATGTCTAAGGTTGTACAATCTTTGAAGCCAATTGTTATTCTTCGTACCCCACTCGTCTTCCATTTCCTTCCAAGTAGATTCAAATTCATCCTCTGATCTGCATCTATACATAAGGGTCGAGAAATATTTATCCTTAAAACCCGGATTACGATAAAGATCTGGAATGTTTTGATGGGCATTTTTCCCAATATGCCAAGTGCATAATCGATGTTGTGTATTCGGAAACATAATTCTAATGGCTTTTGCCATAGCTTGGTCTTGATCAGTGAATATAGTCTTTGGAGCCTTGTTTTCCATTGACTTCAAAAATACCTCAAATAACCAAATAAATGACTCTGCAGTCTCATCTAGCAATAATGCACAACCGAACAAAATATTCTTCCAATGGTGATTAACTCCAACAAAAGGTGCACAAATCAAATTATATATGTTGGTACGATACGTGGTATCGAACACAAGCACATCACCAAAACAGTCATAATCATATTTGGATAAACTATCTCTCCAAAATATATTTGTCATTTTACCATCTTGATCTACTTGAACAGCATAGAAAAACATCGGGTTTTCCATTTGCATGCGATGAAAATGATTTAGAACATTCTGACAATCTCCCCCACTAATGTCATTGGATCTTTTGGTCTGCAAAAAATTCTGACAATCACGCAAGTTGAAACCCAAGTTTTTACTCCCTCCCGCTTCATTTGCTAAAAACTTGTATGTCGAAGTCCCCCCAATACCAGCTTTAATCATATCAACTATAACACCCTTACAAGTATCGGATATCATTCTTCCACATCTAATCATATGCTTCTGACCTTCTGGAATAAATGGATGATTATGCGTGGAAACATACTCAATGACTTCGTAGATACCATTATCAACCTTAAATTTGATACGAGCAGGACAACCACATCTAACTTCAGACCTATGATATTTCTTTTCTTGATCAGATGAGTTGATAGGATGCCCCGCACAATTACACACAAAAGTCCGTCGAGTTATTTCCCCTTTACGATTTCTTAACAAATTATCCTTCCTCACTCCAAATCCTTTGCCAATTGCGTAAGCTACATACGTGTGATATGCTTCAAGTTCATTTGAAAAAACCATTCCTATCGCAAACTCATAATCTTTTTCCATATCACGCATTACATGTGCAAGATGGGAAGTTTCATGCTGCAAGTTTTGAAATAAAAAGTAAGTAATATAATGTTTTTACGAGCAAAATATCATCTAACACGTTACTTACGAAAGTATAATAGGTTTCACATAATATACATGAGAAATTACCTCTGATTCAGCCATTTGAATGTTCCTTTTTCAAATAGACGGCAAGCTTTCAGCTTCCTCAAAGACCTCCAATCCCGTGAGCCAAGAACCAATGTCGTTTATTTTGTCTTAAAGATTGTTGCGACTTGACATACCACAAAATAAATCTACCACCAAGAAAAAAAAAACATAAGTTTTCTCATTTCGGTCTACCATACTTCCACAAATCAAAATTAAACTTATAATTTGTAATCGAGCACTACATACAAACATCTCAAATTTGGAAGAAAATATGTCTTACAAAGAGGCAAAGTAGAAATAAGATTGATGAGATTAAAGATATGCACCTATGCAATGATACAAGTAGGGTATGCAAGATCCTTGGCTTCACTGTTGTGCGTCACTTCATTAATATATATGCTGCCTAAGATTCCAAAGTCAATATAAGCAATGTTTTCACCAAAAATCTATTGATATGTTTTTCCATTGTGATAGCTTTTCGAAAGAACACAGTTACCACGCTTTATTGCTTTCTCAAATGCTTCTGCAAATAAACAACATCTAACCCTAAAAAGAAAGAAGAAGAGACTAGATAATATGATGCCTTTAAAGGGACAACATTAATTTTGATATAGTTACCTATATTCTGATCATGGCAGAAGTAAATATGCAAATCAAGAGAACTGCAATGCTGTAACAAGATAATATTTAATTTGAGCTTCACAAAAGTGCGTCTTACCTTATGGGGGGACTTCCAGATTCTGTGTCTATACTACTGTGCGTCTTATCAGTTACACCTCGTGGGTTGCAGCTCTCGAGAAACCTTGATCCTTTCCTGTTTCCAACCAAATGATAAATAAGCATCGGTCAAATTTAGCATCACTTGACAAGGAAGAAGTCAAAAGAGAAGAAGAAATGGCAAAGGAGGAGGAGAATCTGTGGCAGATTTTTGGCTGCACAGGAATAAAATTCCAGATCAAATGATGACAGAAAAAAAAAAAACTAGTTTTGCAGCATACACTAACAGGGCATCATACGGATGTCACGGGGAAAAAATTAGACAAAGAACGAAGGTTCCTTCAATCTAGAAAAGGTCCTGATGTCAATCCTTCCACAATAACTATTGACAATCCATCTCTTCTTTCCGACTTCCCATTACGTTTAAGAAATAAAGTAGACATGACAGATAAACTATGCATTTATGCAACTTTTTTGATTCTGCTCTCGTTGTTGCTTGAGATCAGTAAAGCATGGTAAACTCTCGTGAGCTAACAATCTCCACCCATTTTATGCAGATTCCAAAAGTATGTATAGAAATTGTGATTTTCCAGCTTTTGAGTAGAAAAAGAACTAGTTGTTAATAAACATGACCACTCTCTGATGATCCATGTTCATAGTATTGTTAGCAAGGTCGATGCCACACCTCAAGGAAGAAGCAACAAGCACTTGAGCCTTACAATACTAGCAGTCACAGAAATAAATGTAAGTGTAGAATTGGATTCCCAAGTTCACGGTCACTCATTAAGGTCGTATATATGTTTAATCTTAAGACTTACTTGCAAATATAGAATCACGGTTGGTAAAGGAAGAGCACATGACAAGATAAGCAAAACAAATTATTCGATTGACATCGCCACAAACGTGCAGCGGTTGGTAGTTCATGTGAGTGGGTCATCTTTCAGTATGCGTTAGTATACCCAAGGCAGATTAACAAGAAGGACCTGTAAATGTGCTTCAGCTTTGAGGTGCTAAGAAAAAGTTAACTGCACTCAGGGTAGTTTTGGATCACTTAGGCACACAGTAAAACTCAAATTTATTTCTTTAAAACAGCTTAAAGACGAGCCACTCTAAATAACACGAAAAAGCAACCCGTGGCAAGCATAAAGAAAAAGGAAGATACTACATTTGAGGTCAATAATAAGCATACAAACCTTTCCGAGTGTCATGTGAAAAATAAACTATTGCACCAGGAATGAAGCCAGCAGAGTAAAAGTCCTGAGACAAGTCTTTTATTTGCTTCTTGGGTGGAGCAGTATCTGAAACGTGATCAGATATTTGCGTTATGCTTTAGCTTCCAAAAACACATTCTTGAGACATGAATATCGAAATCATTGAAATATTGCAAATTAGTTACATCACGTGAGCAAACTTACATATATAAAATGGCAGTTCAGGTTTAGCTACCACTTTCTCGAGGAGAACAATCAAACTCTCTATTTTCTCTTATGGATGAAATGTAGCCTCTAGTGTATGATTCTCAAGAAACCGTACCCTTATAACAGTCTGCATCACAAAGCAGAGGAATTTTAGGGGTATGTTGCACAAGAAACCAATATAACACAAGCTATATATCGAGATTACAAGCTACACGTAAAAATTGAGCATCAAAAACAAAATCATAAGGGGCACTTTGGTAGAGTAGATATTAAATCACCTTTGTTATTCTTGAGCGCCATGCTGCCTCTTCTGCTTCTCGGATTTTTTTAGTCTTTAAATATTTTTCTGCCCAAGTCATCCAACCAAAAAATCAACAATTACAAAATCAATTATTCTTATTAATATGACCATACTAGATAATGGAATTACAAAGGAACCAGAGTAACAATTGAAGTAAGTACTAGTCCCTGTCTAATTTCAAGTTCAGTTTCGGTACATAAATGGCATAGAGCAATTGCAAAAGGATTTTCACTTTGAACTAATAAAAACTACCAAATCCACAAGCCAAAATAAGTTCGGAGATAACACTAATGTATGTCCAAGTATAGTAGGCTGCTCGTAGATGCATGAAAATCATGTCAGCAAGTTAACTAATTCCACGTGCCAACATCTTGAGGAAACTCGTCCCCAGATTTACCTTAAAAATCCAAGAAACATGAAAATCCCTTCTTGGCTAAAAGCAAAAATGAGTCAACAGATTCATGAAAATATTGAAGAACATTGGAACTATGTGTGCTTTTAATAAGAACCATAAACTGCAGGTTGCTTCAGCCAACCTATAATTTTAACCTTCAGAGTGAAGGCAAGCATAAAATTCAAGGGGCATGTTGGCAGCAGGCGAAAGACCAAAATTACATGATTGCTAGATACAAGTAGAACAGCTAATATGCACAGGATGCCTGATCAAATCACACAACTGCATATTCTATTTCTAGCAGAAAAACTGAAGTTACAAGTGAAGACGAATATAACTCCGCTCTATACCTACCACGAAATTTACTAATCTAAAGCAAGAATTCCTCAATACAGGAACATATGGTGGAAATGCAGACCATTACCTGTGAAATCAACAGCCACCATGAAGTTCACTTCAAATCCCGCAGCCAAGTAATCTAGAAAAGTATGCTTGGGTACTCTCAGAAAATGTATCCACTGCATAGCTGGCTCTTAAGGATTTTATCTCCAGCAGCAGTTGGTAAAACTAAATTTTCTCCCGTCCCACTAGAATGAAGCTTTTCCAAGTCCAATAGTGACTTCTGCAGTTTCCTAATGCAGTGACATAAAGTAAGCATTGTCAACATAATCATATACGAGAATCAGGAGATACAAGAATCAAATGTCGACAAGTATTCCATTTACCCAATCAAATCATGTTTTCCACTGCTGTTAAAGTTGAAGCATTCTATTACCAATGGACTGTCCTGCACAACAATTTGGAATTGCAACGCAAATGACTATTCAGAAGCACGCAAGGATCAACTTCTCCAACAGACACGCGATTTTGGGAGAAAATAAAAGCATGGAGTGACCAAGTTAGGGTCAGAAGTCTCTAACAATCTCAAAAGATACCGCGCAACAAGCCGAATGCGCGAGATGTAACTTTAAACTTCAACATTAACATGGCACTGATTTCTACTAAGTAGAATCCCGAAAAAAAAAAATGAAAACGAACCTTCGGATGTACGGGAGTCACCAATGGGCCGCCTATCGGTGGGGCTTGGGAAGGCGACGGCGTCGGTGGCGTCCGCGTTCAAGAGCAGGAGGCGCTTCGTGGAGGAAAGAGAGAAAGAGCGGCAGCGCGACCTTCGCTCGCGGAGAGGGAGGCCAAAACGCGAGAGCACGTCGGCGTCGAGGTTGGCCGCAAGGGCGCTCCGCGAGAAAAGAGGGAGAAAGCGGAGCGTAGGTCGCGAGAGGGAGGCGAAGGGGCGTCGGCGTCGGCGTCGGCCGCGTAGGCGGAGGCGAGGCGGAGAAGCCGGCGTCGGAGTTGGGGGCGACGGAGGCAACCGGCGAAGGGGCGTCGGCGTCGCGATTTGCTGGCGAGAGGCGCGCCTTCGAGGACGAAAGAGAGATAAAGCCGACCGAGAGGTCACGAGAGGGAGGCGTAGGCTGCGTCGGTGTCGGCGTCGGCGTCGGGGGCGACGGAGGCAACCGGCGGAGGCGGAGGCGGAGGTGGAGGGCCGTCGAAGGGGGGAGAGAGAGAGAGAGAGCAGAGCGAACTTTATGTTTTGCTCTGAACCGTCGCAATTTTGTTCTCCCTTCCCGCAACGGAACGGAGAACGGGGAGAGAGAAAGAGAGGAGAGAGAGGAGAGCAGAGGAGGAGCAGAGCGTCGAAGGTGCGAGAGAGGTGGGCCGGGGAGAGAGGAGAGAGAGAAGCTCCCGCGCGCTGGTTCGAAATGGAGAGGTGGACGACGTGGACTGACAGACGGACACGTGTCGCGCAATGAATGGTTCGAGCACGAATGACGTGGCACTGTTAGGGTACCCAATATTTTCTCGCTTTTCAGCAGAAAAACTCCCAAAAAACCTTGTTGACTTTTCTTCTCCCGATAGCCCAGGAAACCCCTTTTCCTTTATAGGCAAATAAAGATGTGATCTTCAGAAAATATTTCATCCACTTTTTAATATACACGAAGATTTTCCTATAACCTCCTGATTATAGAAATCCTCTTATTTTCCTTATTTCCAAAACATTTTCTACTGATTTTTAAAGATAAAATTACAATCCAATTTTCTTAAATTCTAAAAAATCCTCATTTCAAATCTCAATTTTAAAAAATAGGCTCGAGTCAATTTGCACTATTCATAAGCTTAGTCCAATCTATTAATTTAAAACTCAAAACCACTAATTCAACCCATTCGCCACCGATCCAGTAAATAAATGTAAAAAGTAAAAATTAAAAACAAATGCGCATAAATCTATTTGCTATGCAATTAATATTTTTTCAATGATAAAATTAACCCCTAATTTATTAATGCGATAAATGACTAAATGGGTCACCAAAATTTAGGTGTCAACACGCACAATTCAACACAAACTAAGACTAAACAAGCTTTAGTGCTATGTGTAGAAACTAGGTTCATTAATTTATGAATGTAATTATGTAGAGATTGAAGATCGATTCTCTAGAACCAAATTAGGTCAACGGTCCAGCTCTCAGGTGGATCTCTGGAACCAACGAATAGTTCCCAATTCTAAAGTGGGAATCGCTTGCCTAGACCATGCTCACCCCTAGTTATTATGAAGGTTAAAAGTGACAAATTGAAGTTTAAGTGCTAAGTGGAGGGTTCATGTGGCAAAGTTTCACCTAGTTTCTGGCCATATGGAAAGAAGAGTTGAGAACTAATATTTTAGTAATGATGGTTCAACCTTATGTGTCAAACAACATAGAAGTGTTTTAATCTTAATAAAACAAGTGGCCTAACATGCAACTTTTAAATGGATAAGTGACTAAAATATGGCTTAGTTTAAAGGTGATCATGGTGAGAAAGAAGTCATTCACCTTTGGCCAAGTGGGTGGGTCAACATTAATGTAAATGAATCATTATTAGTATTAACTAAATAAGATTAAAAATAAACAATGTAACCCATGACGTCTCAAATTTGCCATTTATTGGTAAACCGTACTGAGAGCTAGGAAAATCTTGATTTAGGTAAATTTAAAACTTGATAATCATTAAGCATACAATTCGAAGAATGTCCATCTCCATCAATAACTAACACAGCTGTAAATTAATTAGCGTAACTCTACACCATCAATATATATGTCAACAACTATCAGTTTAAGTCCAACACATCGAACTAGATACATTTACGATCGTGGAAAACTATTCTCCGTGTTTTCCACACCTCATAAAATTAACAACTTGCAAATTTTTTACATGCCAATCCGAATCCCAAGCTAAAAAATACTTAACTTTATAACCTAAATATTATTACTTGACACAAAATTTCGAATATTACATAAATATTATTATGCCCCACTCGTGAACGAACTGGTCAACCCTAATTCAAACTTCTGAAATAGGGAGTCTGACTCATGTCCTCATGAACTCCAAATCATTCCGCTCCCTCAAGACATCCTCTTGTACTCCAATCTCAAGTCGATTCAAGATCAAACCAAGTCTCCAAACCGCGTGCCCCGCTGGGCACATAAAAAATATTATCTTAAAATGCAGGAGGCGTAAAATGTCAAAAAGTAGCAACACGACAAAAAAAAAATGGAAAGCTTGAGTGACTTTTACGAAATTTCCATTTTAGGAAAAAAAATAGTAAAGGTGGAAAAGTCTTTGGAAGAAAAAAAAAAAAAAAGGGAAGAAAAATCGATGAATTATAGGGGGACCGGTGGACTAATCCCATCTCTTGCGCACGCGCACTCCCCGTTTCCCCCCCCCACCACCATGGGGAAGGCGCACAACCAAACACGACAAAAAAAAAATTAGAAAAACATTAAAAAAAATTAAAAAACCAAAAAAACTATCCCTCTCCGTACCATTCCCCGACAGCCCCCCACTCATCGCCTTCCAATCGCTTGTCGGAAAGAGATATCCGACGGCCCTCGCCCCACCCACGTCTCGCCTCCCCATTGGCCAGACGTCGCGTCGTCCGCCTCCCATTGGTCCACGTTACGCGATCCCCGCGGCGCAATCCCTTCCCCGATCGATTAAAAGATTAAAATAGCAATATCATGTCAACAACCAAAAAAAAAACCGGGCCCCACCCCACCCCCAACAACAAATGAAAATTTTCCAAAATTGTTTCTAAAAAAAAAAATTCGAAAAAGAAAAAAAACCGAACAAGATGCGACCAAATTCGCGGCCCCGAAGCTCCTCCTTAAATGGCGATTCGTGTCTCGGGGCAGACACTTGTCGAGACCACCGCCCTGCGGATGCCTGCAGCTTTCCCCTCCGTGTCGACACGACGACTACTCCGCCGCCGCTGCACCCTCGCGTCGTCTCTCCCTCTCTCGCCCGTATATATCTCTCGTCACCCGACAAAAAAGGAGGTAATTTTTCCGTTCATCTTTGTCAGCGTTTCGTATTTTTCCGTATTCTGGGTCGTGGGTTATACGTATTTTCTTGGGTTTTTCTTGTTTCTTTCCATTTTTTTTGTTTTCTCGTCCCCTTTTGGGTCCGCGAGTTTTGACTGGTTGCTCTCTGCTTCCGTTTCCTTTTTTGGGTTCTCGGCGGTTGAGAGATTCACTGTTGGATTTGCTCATTTTCGGGCTGGTGGGTTCTTGGGTTCTTGTGGGGACGAGCTCGGTTGGGACTTTAAGCGGCCGTCTGGCGATCTTTGGTTCTCTGGGTTCGCGTTGGTGTTGCGGTTTTTAGCTGTGAAGTTGGGAGTTGGGGATGATGATGATGCTCTGGATTTTCTGAGAGAGGGGGAGAGAGAGAGAGAGGGGAGTGAGGGGGAGGGAGGGTGTCGCTCATCGCGGTTTGCGAGGTCGTTTTGCGATTTGAAATGCTGTTGTCGGTTCAATTCAATGGGTCGTCGCTCGTCAACTTGTGTGCAGAAAAGTTGCTTTTCTTTTTCTTCCGATGGGAGAAAAAGTTGTTGTTATTATTCTCTTCTGATCTGCATCTTCTGGATGCTTTGTCCGGACGTCATGTCAGCCGATTCTTCAGAGTCTATTTCAATCTGGAAACTTCTTATGAATTCATATGTTCTTAATTTTCATTTTCATTTTTTTCTAATGAAACCTGAGATTAGTTGGCCTCAGTTCAGGAATTTGAAGTAACGGTTTTGGTCAGATAGTTTCGGCAGATCCAGTACGCTGCCAAGATCCCTGAATATGCAGGCCCGTTACTGCAAAAAGCTAAACCCAGACGCATTCCATGTCCTTTGTGTGAAACTTTGTCTGTGTCGTGACACAAGCCAGTAAAGCCCATGCCCAGGAAGGAACATATGATGGATGATGTTTCATTAGCAGTGCATCTTAGTTAGTTAGGAAGTCAAGTTATGAGCAATGGATTCTCTGCTCATCTTACTATAGATTATTTTAGTTTGCTACGAATTGGTATGAGAGCGGTTGAACCTGTGAATCATGGAAGCCAACAAACCACTAATTAGGGATATGGAAGATCGGATTAAATCATTTTTGCAACAACTTGGAGGAGTTAGTATGTCAGAAATGCTTGCACCCCACCAGCAGGATCCCCTGGTGTTTAACACGGTTCAACACTAACGAATCCTCCTTGAGGTTGTTGGGCTGTGATGGCTGGGGTTCATGACAGTCTGGAGATTGATCAACTGAACCAGTTTACATCCTACACCAACTGGGAAATATTGAGTTGCAAGCATATTTTTATAACACAGATCTATTCAATTGCCAATTCAAGGCATTAATTGCTGCCTTGTGAGATGATTTTTTGAGAAATTCTTCCATGCTTGTAAATGCTTTCAACAGGAATCTGTAGTAACTTAAGCTTGTGTAAATTACTTTTTACTCGAGCAGCAAATGTATACAGCTCTGATACACAAACAGCTGGATTTCCCTTAGTTTTAACAGTGACAGGCTTCAAGTTTGCCTTTATTTAGAGTGCTACCTGTTTTCATCAATGGGTTCCCACTAGTGCAGAAATACATTAAAAATTTCTATTGTTTTAAATTTACTTAGGAGTCTACTGAGATGTGAGTTATTTGTTCTCCGTACAGTTGAACTATAATTTGGTCCTCTATATTCTTCCATACTCATTGACACTTGATTTGATGGACATTGAACACTAGAAATCTGAAGAGGGGGACTGAAATTAGGTTATTGAGAAGGATTCTTCCTGCGACCAATCTTTTGGAGAAAGATGGCTTCTCAATTTAATTTCAAAGGCATAACCGATGCATCGCAAGCTGAAGGAGTAGCTGGGAAATCACACGGAAATCACTCTTTAACTCGGCAGCCATCAATATATGCTTTGACTTTTGATGAGTTTCAAAACACATGGGGTGGGCTTGGAAAGGATTTTGGGTCAATGAACATGGATGAACTTCTGAAAAATATTTGGACGGCTGAAGAGACCCAGGCAATGACGTCCACCACAGGTACAGGGGATGGCAGCGTTCCAGGGGGTAATATACAGAGACAAGGGTCGTTGACGCTGCCACGTACTCTTAGTCAAAAAACAGTTGATGAAGTTTGGAAAGACCTGATCAAAGAGAGTACTGTTCCTAAAGATGGGAACAGGGGTGGAGGATTCAATATGCCGCAGAAGCAACCTACTCTGGGAGAGATGACCTTGGAGGATTTCTTACTCAGAGCAGGAGTTGTAAGAGAAGATGCTCAAGAGGTCGGAAGACCCAACAACAGTGGGTTTGTCAGTGATTTTTCTCTGATGGGTACTAGTACTGGTTTGGGTCTAAACTTTCAACATCCAAGCCAGAACAATGGATTTGTTGTGAATCAGATTGCCGAGAACGGTAAATCAATACCTGGTCAGCATCCTAATTTAGCATTCAATGTCGGCAGTATTAGATCCAACCAGCAGCAGCTTCAGCAACAGCATGATCTGCCCCTCCTCCCCAAGCCAGCAACTAGGCCTTTTGCCTCTTCCGTAAGTATAGCAAATAATTCCCAGATGCCTGGTTTAGGGTCAAGAGGGGTAATCGGGATGACAGATGCATCTATCAAAAGTTCCTTAGCTCATGGTGGTGGGCTGCAGACTGGAGTTGGCATGACTGGGTTAGAGACTAGGGGAGTTGCTCTTCAGACAGTATCTCCTGCTAACCATATATCTCCGGATGTAATCTCTAGGAACACGATGGATTCGTCTTCACTCTCACCAGTTCCTTATCCGTTTGGCCGGGGAAGAAAATCCGGCGGTGCTCTGGAGAAAGTCGTTGAGAGAAGGCAGAGGAGAATGATAAAGAATAGGGAGTCAGCTGCTCGTTCTCGAGCTCGAAAACAGGTCAATACACTGCTGCAATAACTCTTTTCCTGCTGCTATTGCTACTACATTTTCCTGTTCTTGTTGTTAATGTATTGTTTTCTGATGGTACCTGAAACTCAAGTAGGGGATTTTTTTTCATATGCAGTTTTCTTTGATATTAAGTTGGCTCTTGATGGCTGTTACTTCCTGTCATCAAATAACTCAGTCGTCATGAAAAATGGTAGATAAAGTTCGATTTCTGAATAAACTGAAAGCAACTCTTGAAGGACTCTTGTTACCCTCTTTATGTCCTCTGAAAGTTTTTTTTTTCCTTTTCTTTAAATCACAACATTTGTTTTATGCTATGGTCAGCAAAATATTGTCACACTGGGTTGCCCCATTCTGGAGGTCACTAGTTAGCTACATAATGGAAATAAGTAAGGTATTCGACCTGCTAAAGTCAAGGCAATATAATGTCAACAGAACAGACGGTGTGTCTGCTAAAGCAGTGTTGAAGCAGAGGACACACTTAAGATTGTGGGGGCCTGAATTGAACACTGTTTTCCCAATAGGGTCGAGGATTTGATCCCTGGCAGTGGCAGTTTCGAAATTTAATATTTTTTCACTTACAAAAATTGGATGCATCATCTTATTGGGTGTGGAATACTTGCAGGCCTATACTTTGGAACTTGAAGCTGAAATTCAAAAACTCAAAGAACTTAATCAAGAATTACAGAGGAAACAGGTATCTAATCAAGTTACTATGTTGCTGCCACACTGAAGAAGTTCTATTGATTCAATGTCTTAATTCATTCGTTTTTTTGTTCTCTTTTTGTGTATTGATGCAGGATGAGTTGATGGAAATGCAAAAGAGTCAGGTGCGTTCAATCTTTATAGTCAACTTGAACTCCAAGTTTCATGATAAATTTCAGTACATAAACAGAGAAATGACCTAAAGGGTTTACTCTCTTCAGTGTAAATTCTTTTGCTTGTTCTGTCTCGATGTGGTAATCTGACAGGCAACTACAAGTGCTCTCCACAACATTCCTTTCCCTGCAAGTGCTCCTTCCAGCCCCTACATGTTATGTTGCTATCATGTCGTCCTTGAAAGATTCCATCTGAAATTAATATTCCTTCCAGTATCTAGAACATCCTCTAGTGGATCTGTCCTGCTTGCTTTCTCTATAGCCCTTCTCTGTTGGAGAACACAATTTATGCCAACACTAGAATCTTCAAAAGTAAAGCTATATGAAAGTGACTATCAGTTGAAAGCGACTACTGAGGAGTTGAACTCTCCATAATAATCTCTATAAAGCAATGATGGATTTCCCTCTTTCTCTCTAACTTCTAGAAATGAAACAGACAATCATTATGTTAATTGGATTCAAAGAATTTGTCCGGTTGTACATTTTACTAATTTAAATAGAAAAAAGGTCATATGAGTCTGCAACATATCTTGTCTATGGGACCTATCTATTCCTAATTGGTTCGTTTCTGTGTTTCGGCAACTTGTGCAGATCTTAGAGAAAGTGAACCGGCAATGGGGAGGTAAAAGAATCTGCTTGAGGAGGACGCTGACAGGCCCGTGGTAGACTGCCTTGAGATTGAACATAGATGTTCGAGTGCAGGGTGTTGGACATGTTGACAACTCCAGTGTTGGGATGTACATCTTATAATCTGATCGTGCTCTTTAAAGAAGATTATGCAGAGATTAGGTAGCTGTATCTACAGATCGGCAAGGAGGGATGAACGTTTGTAAATAAGTTGTGAACCATACTTAGTTCGATGTCTAGAGAGAAGTGGAACTCTTTGGATTGCGCGCTCTGTCTGTGGGGTGAATAGCACCAGCCAGTCAGTCTTTTGGCCACTAGAGAGTTCTCAAGAAGATGCATCATATCTGTATCATAGGATGATCTTAGGTCATGAAAGAAAACATCTTTAGGTTTGATGTTCTTTCATCCCCCTTTAATTGTCCTCAGGTTTGCTTTCGAACCATCCATGATGATACTAAGTTGCGAATCCACTCATAATGATGTTGGCAATAGCACTCATAATGTTGTTGACCATCAATTCAGAAGCGATTATGGAGCTTGACTGGTTGAGCAAATCAGTCTTAACATCCTCTGCTCCTTTACCCACCAAAAAGAAAAGCGTAGAAAGATCACCCTATGCTAAAAACAAACTGAACATATTTGTCATTTCTTTACTGTGGATAATTCATACAAAGAGGAGGCAACCTAGGCATGCATATGGTGAATCAAACAAAAAATTTGGGTATGTACAAGAAGCACTCGTCAGAGAACTGGATCATCAGATTACTGACTAAAACAAGAAGACAAAATAAAAAACGAAAAGAAAAAAATTGCTGAAAGAAACGAGGAAAGGATATTCCCAACTTCTAGCTCCGGTTAGATGCGTAGCCCTTGCAGCCGAAAATAGGATACACAAGTAAAAGCAGCTCTGCAGTACGCACACAACTCCCCGCTTTGTTTTTCCTCCAAATCAGTCCATCCTGAAAACAGCATTGGATCAGTTCATCCACAGTTCATCTGCATTAGGCAACGGCAGAATCTGTAACCAAACAAGTCACTCAGCCTTGCAGGGGTTGAATACAAAGATTACCGATGTGTACTATAACCAAAATGAGCATATACAGTGCAAGTAAATATCTTACCTGCCAATCAGCACCCGCACGAAGTGCATAGTATTCTCTCAAATGATCAGCTTTCACATAATTCTGCAACGAAGCCCTCTTCATCCAGCTGAAGAACCTTAAAATCCCACATTAAAGCCTTGTCCATGCAAAAACATAGTTCTCTTAGTAGAGGGACAATGAGCCAGGAAAAACTGTGACTTTTGCGTACTAAGCCCATGGACCTTCCTAACTTCTGGGGTACTCAAAAACAAGGCCTTCTGCAACACTTCTTGCCCTTCCGTGGCCAAAAAATTTGCTTATGATAGCCAGTGCAAAATCCGTGACAGATGCAAGTCCCCTGCTCGTGATCACCTTCCCATCAATGACCACTTTAGCACCATCTATTGCTTCACAAGCGAGGTGGTTGGCAACAGATGGATGTGCAGTGACTTTCTTATCCTACACATTGGAGAAATTATGCTTGATGTGATACAGGAGATAAGGAAGAAAAGGGTACTGAGTAGGATTTTAAGTACCTTCAGTAAACCCTGTCTGTGTAAGATTGCAGGCGAAGAGCAGATTGCTCCATATACTCTTCCAGCCAAATTTTGCTCCTTCAGCAGCTTTTTCAAAATTCTGGACTTATGTAAACGGTCAGCACCAGCAGTTCCTCCCTGTAAATCCATAATAAATAATCCTGTTAATTAATTGTATACACACATGCAAGCTGGTGCAATACTCAACTTTGACAAATTGAATCGCAGAATAAGCATGCAAATAACAAGCTCAATAGGGAGGCAAAGTGAGCACTCTGGCACATGGTCTCTCTTCACTTGTCTTGATACTAAAAACATGTTGAGAAGAATAATCAAAAGTAAATAATCCAACTACAGCAGAAAATCTATCTTCCCAACAAAATGGTTTGGAGCAAGGCTGTGATGTGCATAAAGCTCTTGCTCGGGAGAGGCAACCTCTCTGCCAACTTCCTTCACCTCAAGTAACCAAAATTTTCTATTGGAGCTTTTGCTTGGTTAACACTCATAAAGCAACAAAATTTTGTCGACTTGATTTACTTTGAAGGCTATTAGTCATAGAGCTCTTGTAAGAGTAACTCTTGGACAACTGCAAAACATGTTGTTTCTAAGAGCAAAACACCAAAAGAAATCTCACTGGAAGAATGATCAAGTCATAGCTTGTTTCTGCAGCTTCGCCAATTAACTTGTCAGCAACAATTTTTGTGCCTTGTGATGCCAAAATCTGCAAATGCCTTTCAACTGAAGCAACCACCACATCTACTTTGGCTCGCCGTAGAATGTCCACTATAGTTACCACTTCAATGTCCTCACAACCATTTGCAATTGGAATTAGCACCTGTTTGAAATTTAAATAGCAGAAAGATGTCATTTATGTTACAGAGGAACCCTTTCTATAATAAGGGTTAGTATATCGTAAACAATTCTTAGATATAAACAAAAGATTCTAGGGGAAAAAAAGGAAAAAAGGGAAACAAAAGAAAACTGGCGCATGATGGAAATAAAAGATTTTCTTCCATGAAAATGATTTTTGCCAAAATAAGTTCCAAATAACTCAAAAATCAGACTGCACAACAAGCAGCTTTTCTTTCAACTGGTGAAAGCATAGCTATTCAAAGTGAAGAGTCTATTAAAAATTGCAAGTATGGGGATTGAAGACTTTGCACAAAATTATAGAGGATAATACATCCTAATTACAGCCATTTAGCAGATGATAGATGTAAAATAGTTTGATCAATCAACTTCATGCACAAATTCTGCCTGACTAAGCTATTAGAAGCAAATGAACGGTGCTGATGACTAATTTTATTGCTAAGCTTTTTGTGGAAGAAAAGCTTAGCGCATAAGTCTTTTGTAACTTGTTCAATTGGTGGAAACTAATTGCCTTAGACTGCAAATGTTGTCAAAAGAGTAGTCATGCAAATAAAATCATTATGTGCTTTCTCTAAATCACTTTCCTCCATATCATAAAGCCTTCAATTAAATTTATAAAGTCTTTAATCCTACAAACCCACCCTCAACAATAGATTCTATAGGTCAGGAAGGGTGAAGCTAAGCTACCTTGAAAAAAGAAAGGGCCTTAATTTTTATTTTTATTTTCATGCTGACCAATATCTAGCAATGATAATGCAGGTTCATTTCCAACTCTTTTACAACTAGTACGGGTGGATAAACATTTGGCTTTGCCTAAAAGCACTTGCTTTCAAAGGAACAAACCCATCTCCCGCTATCCAGAAACCACAGAGGTTACAAAAAGTATCTATAGTAAGATAATGCCCCTTAAGGAAAAACATTGTCATTCTCAATTCAAAAATGCAGATTTAATCCAATAACCCATTTTCTCAGCAATGGAGCCAGGGAGGGGAAAACAGGGATTGTCAGCCCCCCTCTGGCCTTTGCGACTCTTCATAATAGGCCCAAACAATGTTGATGTAAGCTTCTTTGTGTGTGAGTGGTACAGTTCAAAGGGTTGGTTGAGCCCAGCCCCTGGGATTTCATGTTGGATGACTACATCATTCCACAACAAAAACATTATTTATTGTTTTAACTTTTCATACTTGTGGAGTGTTCTTTTCTACATGTGATGATGACAAATAAAAATTAAATTTTTAAGTTAAGTACATTGAACATTTACCCCCCTCCATTTCACCAAAAAAAAACATTTAGGCCTTTGCAGCAGGGATTGTCACCTCCCTCTTCTGGCCTTCGCAAGTCATCATAATGGGCCCAAGAGACATTAATATAAGCTTCTTTGGGTCTGAGTGGTATAGTTTAAGGAGTTCATTGAGCCCAACCCCTTGATTTCATGTTGGATGACTATGTCATTCCCCTACAGAAACATTATTTATCGTTTAATTATACTTGTGCAGTGGTCTCTCTACATGCGATGATATCAATTGTTAATTAATTCTTTAATACATCGAACATTTCTTCCCCCTTCATTAGAATTCTAGCTTCGCCACTACTCTTTCTACAGTTCAAATTACACTACACATCCTACAACTGCAATCAAGGCCCCTGTACATTCCCATGGTCCCACTTTAAAGCTGGGACAACCAACTTCTTACCCGTTATTTTGTTACTGGAAACCTTTTTCTATATCTAACAGTATGTATATATCTTAATCTTTATGATATGTCTAAGAGAGGAAAAGGGAGGAGGGAGGGTGATATAGAGATTCTTTGCGTCATTACCTCAAACAAGGACTCGATTCAAGTTTAACCTTATATTGACAGGATAGGTTCAATGCTACTCTTTTTCACCAAAGTAAGAAATCAGTGAGACCAGTAGCTACTCTTGCCAGGTGAGGATCAATTCAAACAGTGTTATAAAGTACATCTAATCAAAGACCAATCTGAATGTCCCAGAATTTACAATTAGAAGAAGCATAAGCAACAGATGAAAAATAGATACAAGAAGTCTGCTACTTCCGCTTCAGGCAACATGATATGATCTTATAGCCTTAGAAGATATGAGGTTATGGTAGTGAATTTGGAAGACAGTAATAGCTGATGAGAAACAAACCTACAAATTGGCACATGATGAACAGAAGAGCTCACTACTTGAACACAAATTCAGAGATAACACTTACGCGAGGAGCATGGTCCACGACCCACTCAGCTTTGTTGAACTCTTTGTTTTTGGAATTATCATCAGCATCGTGCATCAGCTATAAATAAATAAGGGAAAAAAAGGACAAGATCAAATTCACAAACTATATTCTTCAGGTGGTTGATTAGTGAAGTCTTGGATGAATATTTTCTCTTACGCAATATATACTAGGCCCTTACCAAGGATTCTCCAATTTCTGCAGCAACAGACTCACCGAAGAGCTGCTCCACTAAGGACAGAGCAAAAAGGAATGAAGTTCCAGGACCACGGCTAGTTGTAAGTTCTCCTGAAACTTGAATACTTGATTTAACAGCCCAGAAAGTGGGGAGCTTGTCGAAGAATGCAGGGTGACAAGTAGTCTAGAATGAAAAACAATGTTATCACCAGTTACAGTTTGGGTAAATTTGTCTAATTTAACGCAAGACATAGTGACCCACCTGCTTTCTTTTCAGGAGGCCCCAGGGGAGAAGTGTGACTGCAGGAGCAGCACATATAGCTCCATATAACCGCTTTTGCTCAGCCTGTTTGCTCATGATATTTTGAAGGGTTTCGCAATCCCTGAGCCGCACTGAACCAGGCATTCCTCCCTACAAGAGCGGAAATATCATTATCACAAAACCGCAACTTGGTTGGTTGCAAAATCCCATTTTTTTTTTAAGATTTGGCTTCAGTCATTGTAATTTTATCACTACTTTTGCTTACTTTGATCATAGCATCACAGCTTGCTTAAGAACCACATATGGATGCCCCATGTATTCCTTACTTGCTAAATCATGCTATTACTTTTGGAAATATACATTTATGTGAAGAAATGTACCGGCAAAGCCACCAGATCATAAACTTCATCACAGCATTCCGAAATTGGGACATCAGCAACGAGTTTAACACCACCAGAGGCTTCAATCTGGAGCTGTGGCTCCACAGAAGCTACTGTCACACTTGCGCCAGCTCGGCGAAGCACATTAATAAGCACCACAGCTTCCATTTCCTCTGTGCCAAATCCAATCGGTATCAGGACCTAGCACCAAAGAACAGACAAATCAGCACTCTAAACGAAGTTACAGATATCTACGACCAAACTATCTTTCATAACCAATGAAAACTTCCATCTTCCCGAACGATTTATGCTGCGGCCAATCTAAATTGCACCCACCATTTTTCACTTTTTCGCAAGCAAATGCATTGGAAAAATACATTACATTTCAAATTTCCCCATCCAACTCTTCCCTCCATATAGTAGGAATTAATAGAGCATCGTCAAAACCGTTTCAAAACTTCAACTTTTGTTGTTGTCATCCAGTCACCGAGACAAGCAACGTGGACAGTAAACAAAACAAGAGAATTCACCAAATGGGTCCTCCATTTTTTTCCTTAACTCTCCTCTCCCAATGAAAATGGAAACAGCTCACTCCCCCTTGCTCGAATTCCCACGAATTAACACGATAAAAAAGACAAAAGGAGGAGAGGGAAAATTCCTGAAGAGGACCTTCTTGGTCGCGACGGGAGGAGCTCCGGCGGCGTCCGGGGTCGAGACGGTCACGGTCGGAGGTGGCGGAGGAGGAGGAGGCGGCGTCGTCCCGGAGGGTCTTGAAGAGCGTTTCGCAGACGCCTGTGCGGAAGCCTTTCTCTGCGGGGGCGCGGCGGACGCGAGCGCCGGAGGAGAGAGCGAAGTCGCCGGCGACGGGAGTGAGGAGGGCCGGCGAAGGGGCAGGAATTTGAGAGATGATGGAGTCGGCGAGAGGAGGGACGGCAGGGACGCCATTGCTGCCGAGCTCGAGCTCTGTCGGAAGGAGAATCCGCCGCCGCTTTGGAGAGGGAAGGGTCTCATCCAAACTGATTATGAAGTTTTTGCAGTGGTGAGTACTATCCAATAAAAAATAGGGATATGTCAGAAGCCCTAAAACTTGTTCTCGAAAGTGTAATTGAGTTTTAAAACTTATAAAAAGTTTAATAAAATTCTAAAACTCGTCAAGTTGGTTCAATTTCACAAAATTAACACCGTCAATAAAATTAACGGAAATTGTTGACGTAATACGGCGACGTCATATTTTAAATAATTTTTTTATTTTTCAAATGGCTTTTTAAAATTATTTTCTATTCAAAATCTCTAAAAATTAGATTAAAAACTAAAAAGGAAAATCTAAATTCATTTAAAAAAGGAAAATCTAAATTTATTTAAAAAAAAAACTGTTCAAAAAAAAAAAAGGGCACTAGTGGACTTCCGCTATCGCCCATCACCAGAGGGGCGGCGACGGTCGCCGCCCGGAAGGGGTGGTCGGCCCTCGCCGGGCAAGGCCTCGCCGGCCCTCACGGGGGCCGGCGACCGTCGCTCTCCTTGGGTGAGGCCTCGTCGCTCGCCGGATCTCGGCGAGGCTCCCCCAAATCCGGCGAGCCTCGCCGCCCGAGCGAGGGCCGATGAGGCCTCGCCCGGGCGGGCGACGATCGTCGCGCCCCCTCGCCCGGGGCCAAGCGACAATCGCCCACCCTAGGCGAGGCCTCGTCGGCTCTCGCTCGGGCCGGGCAAGGCTTGCCGGATCTCGGCGAGGCTCGCCCGATTTGGCGAGCCTTGTCGGCCCCGAGCGAGGACCGACGAGGCCTCATCGGCCCTCGCTCGAGGCCGATGGCGAGCCTCGCCCGCCCGGGTGAGGTCTCGTTGGCCCTCGCCCGGGGCCGGCGAGGGCCGGCCACCCCGCCTAGGCCCGACAACCGTCGCTCGGCCCCTGCGGCGGTGGCGGCGGCGCGATGGGGGAATAGAGGGCTGATTTCTTTAAAAATAACTTTTATAACTTTTCTTTTTGATTTTTGGTGAAAATAAGATAAAATGAATAAATCTAATTTTTTAGTTTTTAAATCTGTTTTTTTAAATGAAAAAAAAATCATTAAAAAAAAATCCACGTGGAAAATACAAATTAATTTAAAATGACATGTCAATATTTTTAACGGAAAAAGGCTAACGGCGTTAACTTTAGGACTTAATTGAACTAACTTGACAAGTTTTAGGACTTGATTGAACTTCTTGTAAGTTTTAGGATTCAATCGCACTTTCTGGACAAGTTTTAGGATTTCTGCTGAACATATCCCTAAAAATATATAAAGAAGACAAAGAAACTAACATCCTGTTTTTTCACGATATTCATGACGCTTAAAATAATTAATTAATATAAATTTTCATTTTTAATAAGATTTTTTTTTTTTTTTTAAGAAATAACCAGCTGACACAGACTCAGATAAGCGCCCGTAAATCTCCTGGTGACGCTAAGATAGGACCCACCATAACGGTGTCATGCTTAAAACCACTAGTGACCATTGTGGGATTTAAACCCGTCCCTTTCGTGAGGGGGATGGAAGCCCAAGCTAATGCAGTCACCACATGGGGGTGATATTATTAATAAGGGTTAATAATCTAAAAAATCTTAAACTAATACACTTGTAATAAATTTACCTCAAATTAATTTTTTGACCATAAAAAACTATAAATCGGTATGTCTTTGACAAATTTACTACAAATTGGTACATTTATGACAAATTTACACTATATTAGTTTTTATTAGATTTTATTATCAAATCATTGAATTAAATGACACATGACAATTTACTAGTGTACTAATTTGAGATTTTACTCTCTATTTGTTACAGTTATACAATTTTTGTGATTTTTTGTGATATTAATCCAATTTAACAAAGAGTATATTTGTCATAAATATATCTGTTTGAGTTTTTTACAGTTGAATAGATTAATTTATGGTAAATTTATCACAAATATATCAATTTTGGGTTTTTTTTATAGTTAATCGGGTAAATTTACCACGGGTGTACTAATTTGGGATTTTTCATTATCAAAAAAATAGTTTTGAATAAATTTATCACATATGTACCAATTTGAGGTTTTTCATAGTATTAATCCTATTAATAATAATTTATGTCTAAAAAGTTTATGAGAAAAATTTCCTTCATTATTTTTCTAAACAATTTAAATGATCATTTAAAAAAAAATTATAGATCATTCATATTCTACGAAATAAATAGAATTAGATAAAATCTACATGAAGCTCATGATTTTCTATAATCAATATTCGATATAACACATTTAATGCTTGTTGGTTTTTGTATCGCGCATTTAATCTGCAATAATTGCTTGGCCGAACTGCAGATGTTTGAAATGAAATTACCTATTGCAACGTTAGCCGGCATTTTAGGTGACTATTTCCACTTAAAGAGTTTGACTACAAAAACTGTTCTTGCTCTTTTATCCTTCCCATGGATTTGATTTCATTGTTTCAGCCAGACTCTGTGAATCGATGTTAATGCTTATCCACTCGACCAACTTAAACTTGATACATGGACTCGACGATCAGTCGGTAGACAAAATTCGTCACTTAAGTCCATTCATTTTTTGGCTTGCATTTGACAGTCTTATCGTATTCGCAATCAATATTGAATTATATGCATTGGTCATTAAATCATAGGCTGCACCGACTTCGCTTAATCAATTACTTTGTTTCATCACTACAACCTAACTTAAAGAGATTTCCTCCTTTTTTTTATTGATATAGTCTCGGCACTTTCACCAACATTGACTCGATCAGCATTATATCCAAAGCCACAGTCAATGCTAATGGATAGTCGATGACATGAATTGCATATTAACTTTAAATCTTTGACATCAAAGTTGGTGTTCTTAAGGTGCCAACAAAATTGAAATGGAGTTTCCGCATTTTGGGATTCATAATTGCTATTCCTTTTTCCAAATATCTTTAGACACCACACATATTTATTTGTTATAATCGAAAATCAAGGCCAACATATTTAGGATTAAATGGAAGCAAAATTTAATATTCATATATAAATAGGACAACAACATAATGATTATTAAATGTTGACCATGTGATATGTAGTCTATAAGTTTTAACTAAACATGTAATGTCGTTTTTGACTGAGCTTTTGATATACGTTCAATATAGTTCCTGGATATAATCAAATTATTTAATGTTGGTTATTAATTTGAATTAATAGAAGTTTAGAGATTATATTATATGAATTAAAAAGTTGAAATCCATCCATGACAAGTACGTTGGTTAAGAATTTTCTTTCATCGCCGAGGTCAAGGGTTTGAAACCCACAGCTACTAACGATTTAAGTGGGGACCTTGACGGTGGAATTCTGGGCTAGTCTCCCTCGAGGTATAGTGGCTCGGTCCATCAATCGTGATTGAGTCCTCAGTTACCAAAATAAAAATTAAAAAGTTGAACGTTTGTCCAAAGTTCAGAATTTGAATAAGTCGAGTGGATGAAGTTCCCACGTGGCGTGCTGACGCAAGCCTCGCGGGAGGGGCCGGATATGAACTCCACCCAAGCTCCGCCCCCGCTCTCTCTCATAATTATTTAACCGATTCGATCCGCCATCGCCGTCGCCAAAAATCCTCTCGAGCTCCGCAACGTCTCCGGCTCGATCCTCATAGAAAAAAAACCGGCGATCGCGAAAATGCTGAGGGCCTTCGCGCGGCGAGCCGTCTCGGCCTCCTCCGGCCGCGCTCCGGCCCCGCCTCGCCGCCGCGGACGGCGGGGGTTGAGCTCGGGAGTGCTCCCCGACGGCGTCGACCGCGCCGCCGGCGAGTACGCCCGCAACGCCGGCGCCATGGCGGATCTCGTCTCGCAGCTCCAGTCTCACGTCCAAAAGGTAACGAGGTCAAACGCTGGTACTCTCGGAGTGGATTGTCGTGATTGCGCGTGCTTCGAGTGTTTTCCTGGTGTTTGAGGGAGTGTTTTGGGGGTTTGTTGATGGTTGGAAGGTGATCGGCGGGGGAGGAGCGGAAGCCGTGAGGAGGAACAGGAGCAGGAACAAGCTGCTTCCTCGGGAAAGGATCGATCGCCTCATCGACCCCGGCTCTTCCTTCCTTGAGCTCTCGCAGGTTCGGAGACTCTTGATTTTTTTTTTCTTTGGTCTTGCGGGCTGTCGGTTCGTGTTTGAGTAAATTCATGTCATCGCGAAGTGCTGATTGGTCTGTTGCTTATCATCAGTCTTTGGTTTTGAATTAGTATCGAGTCAAGGAAAGTTTATAAAAGTTTATGACAGAGTTGAAACGTTGTTGGTGCGCATTCTGTTAGATACTCTAGTCCAAGCTGAGCCCCTTCTTGAACAAAATCAAATTAGCGGCAATTGAAACCAACCCCAGATCGAGATTATATCAGATGCACATTAGGCTACTGCATGATTATGGGCCGTTGTTGTGACAGCAGTTAGCTCTGTGGTTTTGGAAAGAAAAGAAATTCTGGGAATTAGAAGTTTCTATTATCTTGTACTTCTCTTGAGTTAAGTTTGCGCAACGAACTTTTGCCTTATTTCTCTACTTCTTATCCTGCATCTTATGGGAAAAGCTTGCAGGCCATGAGCTGTATGAAGATCCTTTGCCATCTGCTGGTATAGTCACTGGAATAGGTCCTGTTTACGGGCAGCTTTGTATGTTCGTGGCTAATGATCCTACTGTTAAAGGGGGAACGTATTTTCCAATCACTGTTAAGAAGCATCTCAGGGCACAAGAGATTGCTGCCCGATGCAAACTGCCATGTGTATACCTTGTTGATAGTGGCGGCGCTTTCCTCCCAAAACAAGCTGAAGTTTTCCCTGACAAGGAAAATTTTGGTAGGATATTCTACAATCAAGCTGTGATGTCGTCCGACGGCATTCCTCAAATTGCACTGGTATTAGGCTCTTGCACAGCAGGGGGTGCCTATATTCCTGCCATGGCTGACGAAAGTGTAATGGTCAAGGGAAATGGTACTATATTTCTTGCTGGGCCACCACTTGTGAAGGTTAGTTGTAGGTTTTAGTAAGTTGGGTTTTCGTGTGTGCTAGCATCAAGTCTTCCGTTATTGTGCTTCTACCATTAGGCATGATTAGGTAAATGGTCTATGTTATGCACTTTTTAGTGTTTTGTGCTTGAGGATGTCAGTTTAAAACCTGGGCATTTATCAAAGAGGAGTTTCAGTAGGCTGCTACGGGAGAGGAAGTTTCTGCAGAGGATTTAGGGGGTGCAGCAGTGCATTGCAAGACGTCAGGTGTTTCAGATTATTTTGCACAAGGTATATAGTTCATCTTTTCTGCGCACTCTGTGTCATATGTATCTCCTGTGATTTGTCCAATGCTGTTTGCACTATATCTGCTTATGTATTGAGCTCCCTACAATTCATGAAATTTAATATTCCAAAATGGATACTTGAGTTTTTATCGTTTAAGAATTGGCTTCTGCATATATGTTATAGTGAATTCTGTGCTTAATTTCAACTCAGATGAATTATTGAAACAAATACTCTCTCTCTCTCTCTCTCTCTCTCTCATGCGCGCGCCCATGACAGGTTGGGGTCTCTTCTTTTGCTGCCATAAGTTACATTTGCTCTTTCCCATTTTGTAGATGAGCTGCATGGTCTTGCTCTTGGAAGGAACATCATTAAGAATTTGCACACTGCTGGGAAACAAGGAACTTTGGCTAGATTGCAAAATGTCAATTCTGAGTTTAAAGAGCCATTATATGATGTGAAGGAGCTTCGTTCTATTGCACCAACAGACCACAAGCAGTCCTTTGATATTCGGTCTGTTATTGCTCGGATTGTGGATGGCAGCGAATTTGATGAATTCAAAAAACTCTATGGCACTGTGAGGATACTCTTGTGACTGAAGCATTTAGGGGATTCTTTTTCTTTTTCCTGCTGTGTGCCTCTGAGCTTGTTTGACTTTGTTCCATTTGTTTCAGACTCTTGTGACAGGATTTGCCCAGATTTTAGGACAACCTGTGGGAATTATTGGGAACAATGGGATACTCTTTAACGAATCTGCTTTAAAGGGGGCCCATTTCATTGAACTTTGCTCTCAGCGTAAAATTCCTCTTATCTTCCTGCAAAATATAACTGGGTTCATGGTATGCAAGTTCCTCCGCTAATTTGTTTCAACAATTTTTGGTTATGAATACTTCCAATTGCTTAATTCCAATCTGAATTGGCCAGTAATAACCACTAAATGGTTCTTGAGGATGTTTTGGCATGGTGTGACTCCCTGTTCAGAGGGTAAACTTAGACCTTATGGGTAGAGCTCTAGAACTTGCATTGCAAAAACAAGATTTTCAAGCATCCGAGATATGGGTAATTAAGTGCATGAATATAGTAACTACCTTCTGGTTCTTCTCATATACTTCCATAGTGGCAGTGGTAGACTGTACATCCTTTTTGGCTTTTTTAATTCACTCTCATACCTACTTAAAAACCAGGCTTTTCCTTTTAAAAAGCAATGGGTGTCTCATGTGAAGTTAGAGCATGCGAGTTTCATTGGGGAAAGAAAAGAAGAGGAGAAGTCCTTACTGTGGTACCCTTTTAAGATGTCGACGACATGTGGCAGTTGAAATATTGTTAGGAAATTTTTGTTGTAAGCAGTAGTTGCTGTTTCAAGTAATATATTGTTTTATGCTGAAGGAGCTCAACTCTTAAGAACAACTTTTAGGGTGATTACACCACCGGAAGTAGCATTTTTGTCATGATTTATTTTCCACTCAAGTTGCACGATATTGAAATGTCATGCTTCAATGTGCAAGGTTGGATCCAGATCGGAAGCAAATGGGATAGCTAAATCTGGAGCAAAAATGGTGATGGCAGTCTCTTGTGCAAAGGTCAGCTACATGCACTTTATTTATTATGCTTATTTTTCATTTCTTTCTGGTCAGTGTTTGTGAGTTCTTTTAAGATACTCTGAAGTATTATATTGGGCGTTAGCAATTCTTTTTGTTTCTTTTTCCCCCCTCTAGAAAAGGACGCATTTGTCTAGCTTTCATCTCATCTATAGGTATCTCCTGATAAAGCCACCGAGGTCTTGAGTTATTGGTTATGGCAATTCTGTAAGTTGAAATGCTATGAGGTGTTATTTTTAATATTTATGAGAGGTCTTCAATCATCAGCTTACAGTTACTGCCCCCTCATATAAAGTCTTCTTCCGCAGCCAAAAAGTATATTTTCCATTTGAACTGTATGCAGAAATTATATGCCTTTATAAGGGTCAAACTTACAACTTTTAGATTCTTCTTCCTTTGAATTTGGCTGTTGAGTTGGCTTTAAGACCTACTGAAAATGAATATGCTCAATAAATCTTTATTAACTTGTGTTTTTTTTTTTTTTTTTTTAAATAACAAATTCTTACAATCATGTGCTTATTAAGAAAAAAAAAGGACAGTTATTAAAAAAAACTGGGGGAGACATTCCTTGAACAAGCAATCAAAAGTTTGTTTTGTCATTATCCTTCTTTTCCATGTGATTTAGCATTTTATAGATGCCTGAATTTGTATCTGTGACTTGAAAATAGTGCTTAAAATATAGATATGTGATCATATCTAAGTCCAGCAAGAGAATTTATAGAACTCGCAATCTTCGGCAAGCGTGAGCCATCTTGTTCATTTTGTCCATGGCTAGGCATATGACATGGTTCTAGTCTCAATACTAATTTATGCATCACTTCACACTTTGTCTTTAGGAGACACGATCATCTAGCTTTCTGTCGTTTCTCATTCTTCTTCAGCTTGGATGATATTAAATACTAGATAAGTTATCTAAGGGGTATAAGTAGGCTTTCAACTTTGGTTTTGATGCATAACTGCAATAAGATTTAGTTCTAGCCAAAACATGGAAAAGAAAATCCAGTATCTAAACTTCACTAATTCTTTTGTTTGTGTTGTGGCCTCTTTATTACTTGGTAGGTCTAAACATGTTTCTGCATTTTATAAGACACAAAGTTTTCAATCAAAAAAGGCGAAGGGGACTTAAAAAGGCTTACTTGTATTTTCCAGGTTCCCAAAGTTACAATCATTGTGGGTGGAAGCTTTGGTGCTGGAAATTATGCTATGTGTGGCCGTGCATACAGTCCTGATTTTATGTTCCTATGGCCAAATGCAAGAATTTCCGTTATGGGAGGAACTCAGGTAGGCCGCATCCCCATATTCCTTTTTCATGACCGGTAGATCTCTATGATCTCGCATTTTAGCCCCAGAGTGCATGCTTCCAAAAGGAAAGCCTGTATCGTGTCTCACTTTAAAGCATGCATAGTGGAGTATTAACCTACTTCATTTTCTGTATTGTACAATTTGTAAAGTGATGGACCTATTAGCTTGTGTTAACTAGATGTAATCTATTCCTCCTAGAAGTGCATTGTCTTGCATGGTTTCTGATACAGTTGTGCTTGAGTCATGAAAAGGAACCAAGAGAGTTTCATAGATTAATTTCAAGAAAATCAAAAAAATTTAATCTAGCTTTCCATATTCATGGTTTATGCAATAGACACAGGCTTTTTTTTTACTTTTTTTCATAGATGCTTGCGCATGCCTTCTTTAGCTGGACATGACTCTTTACCAACCTGATGTGGACTCGTTATCCGAGAGTTCTTTAGCTTCCGGTAGTAAAGCTTTGTATTTATGCATTCTCTTGGCAATCCGTAGGCTGCCGGAGTCCTGTCTCAAATAGAGAGGGCGAACAAGAAAAGGCAGGGAGTCCAGGTATAGCATCACATGTTCATGTTAAAAGAACATCCTTCTAAGACTGAAGAGGCTCGCTTACCAGTTCAATCATGTTTTTGCTGCAGTGGACGAAGGAAGACGAGGAAAGTTTCAAGGCGAAAGTCGTGGAGGCATACGAAAGGGAAGGAAACTCTTACTACTCCACGGCGAGGCTGTGGGACGATGGGATCATCGACCCGGCAGACACCAGAAAAGTCATCGGCCTCTGCATCTCCGCCTCGTTGAACCGTGACCCAGAGGACACCAAGTACGGGGTCTTTAGAATGTAAAAGTACCAAAGAATTGGGGAAGGAGAAGAAAGAAGGAACGATGCTCGTCGCTCCATGTATAGGAAAAAACTCCCCGGCAGCCACATCCATTGATCGGAATCCCAATGTAAACTTGCTGGTCAAATTGCAAAAGGAACCTTTGCATCTCTCTTTCTTTCTCACATCGATGTTTTTCCGTAACGCAAGCTCTTGAAGTCTAAGACGACTACCAAGGTCATAGCGCGATTTGCATATGAATTTACATTCCAAAATGTTGGTACGTTGAACGTTCCAGGGATGTGTGGATAAAGGCGCTAGGCTGAATGATCATTAGCATTAGAATCATCTACGAAGGATGTCAGTAAGAGCGCTTGTGGCCTAACGGATAAGGCGTCTGACTTCTAATCAGACGATTGTGGGTTCGAGTCCCACCAGGCGTGCGTCCATGCTGCATTTATGGTCTTTTTAACCCTTTTATATATAAATATAAGTTTTTATTTATCGATTTATCAGATTCTTAGTCACGTAAACTCAACGCGAAGTAAAACAGTTAGAGAATGAAAAGTTATTTGATTTCATAGTTTTATATTCAAAAAAGAAATCCAAATATACCATACACAAATTTAGATTAGAACATGGAATAAAATAATTGAAAATCTAAGAGTGGAGCACCTAGGAATTTTTTACAAGCCTATATGAGATTCCTAGAACCTTTCGTGCTTTTAAATCTGTTTTTTTTTCTCACAAGGTAATTTGTTCTTTACTTATGAGATTCGACACGAATCGTTATTAAGAAATAAAAATATTGTGAAATGATGTCAAGACAAATAGATTAGAGCATTAAATAGAATAATTAAATAACAGCCCGAATTCCTACAATCTTTCATGTTCTAATCTATTTATTATGTCCACAATTTCCTAGACCTAATTTTATTTTCTTTGTTTTTCTATAGAAGTTGGAAAAATGAACTTACGCTGTGTATTTCATCTCAAGTTTGTTTTTTCCTCTTCATTTCTTATTCATTAGAATATTCCAATCCCCTCTTTCTTGAACACAAACTTTTCCAAAGGAAAAAAAAGTGGGTCTTCAACGAAAAAATAAAAATAAAAAAACACAAAAATTTTACGCTGAGACAATAATTTTGATCATTATTAAAACTTTTTGTTAGAATTTGTATACGTAGGTATCTGAGATGACAAATGACAAGTGTCATGTCATCCAGACATGATTTGCATAAACAACGGATATGTATAAAGACAATGGCTATCAAACATTAGGACTTTCGTATTGAGAGAGAGAAGGCGGTACGTAATTGGGGTTTAAGAATAAGACTTTATTTTGATGCTTACATTTCAGCAAATTGAGGTGACGTCCCCGAGAGGATTAGGTGTGTAGTCAACGCATGAGAAAATAGATGGATGGCCATCCTCGATTGATTTTGCCCCTACGTTTGTTCCTCTTATGAATTCTTTTCTCTACCAAGGTACAAGGCGCCGAGATCTTTTACTTCGGACGTGTGAGATATAAAAACTTCAGCCTGGAAAATCACTTGCTCACCAGCCAGGAAGCCAAGGACTTCTTTGAGGCTGACTTCAGCACCACCTCATGTGGTTATTTGAAACAAAATCCTCTTTAAACCATCTTTCAAAAACAAAAAGATGACCTCACTTTAGGCAGCCATTTGAAAATTTTCTTGGACGTTTATATTTATATTGAATATAGTTTTATTATTTTTAAATTTGGGGCTTTTGTCCAAGATATAATATTTTATTTAACTTAATTTTAGCTCAATATGCAATACGAAACAAATAATTTTAGCTGATTTTCAATTTATTCATTTCCTAAACTTTTGGAACGTTTTTAATATAGTTATGTCTAGTGTTCTCTTTCCATTAATTTGGGGCTTTTGTCTAATCTTTTATTTATTTTTTAGCTCAATATGCAATATGATTTCTGAACTTTTAGTTTGTTTAATACGATCTCTGAATTTTAGCTTAATGTACAATATTGTTTTTGAATTTTCAATTTATTCAACATAATTCCTAAACTTTTGGTACGTTTTTAATATAGTTAATTCAAATTCAATATTAACATTTTTATATAATTCATGGACTATATTGAACATATGCTGAAGGTTCAGTAATTACGTTGAATAAAATGTAAAGTTCGAATATTTCATTGCGTATTATAAGAATTGTATTTAACAAATTAAAAGTCGAGCCGTGTACCATTTTCCTTTTGTCAACCCTTGAAAAATAACAAGCATGTGGGGCACCCCACTCCCCCTCAACAGCTGAATGTGGCCCCCCTCGGGGAGGACGATCCATCAGTCATCACCTACATCGCTCTCACCACACCCGTCCGTAACAACGCACTTTCTCTCTCTAGAAATCTAGAGAGAGAGAGAGTAGAGAGAGATATTCCCAAAGACTTTCCGATACGAGTGAATCGCAAAAACGTGCGCCATTTGCTCTCTCTACGAGACCTTCCGATTCGAAATCGATTAAAACGTGCCCCATTTGCTCTCTCTCTCTCTCTCTCTCGCTCTGATATGCATTCTCCTCCTTCGCGTTTCCTACTCTCCGCCTAAAACGACGCCGGATAACTCCCCGCCTCTCGATCGGAGATGCTAGCCGCCGCCGCCGCCGCCGCCGCCGCCGCCGCGATTCCTTCCTCCTCCTCCTCCTCCTCCGCTGCCGCCGCTGTGCCCCCGGCGTGCCGCGCCGCCGCCGCCGGCGTCGCCTTCCCTCTGACCTCGCGGTCCGAATTGGGGCTCAGGGTTTCCCGCGCCCCTGCCTCGTCTCGCTTCCCGGTCGTCTCCGCCGCGCGCCAGCTCAAGGGTAAAGCTCTCTCTTTCTCTCTTCGGGTCCGCATTTTCCTTTTTCCTTCCGCGGTCGCGTTCGCTGCATTCTTTGCTCGTGAGGCGGAGTCGGGGCCTGCGCTCGCTCCCTTGTGATTCGGGTTCGGTTCGTTCCGAATCGAGTTGATTCTTGTTGGTTCTCTCCGTCTTGGATCGCTCTCTGCATTTCTGACGAGATTACATTGTGAAGTTTTAATTGAATTCAGCAATGCGTGAAGAAAATCTTGCCCGTCGGATTTATTCGTGCCGCTTGTCGTGTGGTAGTTTTCATCGAAAGTACTCTCATTTAGCTATTCCAGGCGCGGTAATGTCTTTCGCTTGCTCCTTATGGGTTGAGTACAACATTAGGCCGGTTGATTAGGAAGTGGGAAAGCACTCCATTGCTAAATCATACGGCATATCTATGTTAATTTAACTTTCTTAGGCTGAATTTTGCAAGTCATGGTGTCTGTAATCATCCATGAAAAGGTTGGTTTATCTTTCTTCCCCAATCAGAGGCAAGTCCCTTTCTCAATTTGGGTAACTGGTAGTAACTCTAATTTGACTGAGATGGACAGAGAAGATGTAGTTGGGTAGTAAATTTGGAAAGAATGGCCTCTGAATGGTAGGTTCTTGTGCTGGTCACATGTAGTGGGCAAATAGTACTGTAGGGTCTAGTCATGTGATAAATGGACTTGGAGATGCTTTTCGTCTTTTTCTCGATAAGAAAAAGGGAAAGAAAATCCCCAAATGCTTATCTATCTGATAACTTAATAGGACTCCTCTTATGCTCTGAAACTTTTCATCCACATTATCTGATTGCGATTGTCAGACAATGGTGTAATTTTCTTATGTGGGTATTAGGGTTTCTTTATTTATTAATCCATCTGTTTTTTGGGTTAGTGTTCATCTAAGTTTCCGTTTTTTTTCCAAGGAAAGTTATTTTTGGCAATTCCAAAGGGTATCTTATCTAGACTGAGAGCTGTGTGCTCCTTTAGAACATTGGGAAATGCCAATTGCTGGATGGGACTACATGAGCATATCTTTTCTAAAGCTTATGACAATATGATAGATGGTGGAGTTACCCATCTCTTAAATCCAAGTTGATGGAGCTGACGAGATAAATGCACTTTTTATGACCAGCTGGGCATATTTCCAGATGGCCATAGCACCATAACAGCATTATTCTGTGCTGCAGATCCATCATATTTTTCTGTGCATTAATTTGTAAAATCTGGCTTTGCATATGATACCATTGACTATCACATAGATTTCTTTTCCTGTTTAATCAGGTAAGTTGGGTAATACCATAGTTAAGCCCTAATGCTTGTGGAATGAATTGAATAGCTCATTCTGATCATTCCATGCTGTCAATTGTGCAGCTGCAGCCGTTACGAAAGATTCGTGGCAGGAGTTGATTGTAAACAGTGAAGTTCCTGTACTGGTTGAATTCTATGCTAGTTGGTGCGGACCATGCAGGATGGTCCACCGGATCATAGACGAGATTGCAGAAGAGTATGCTGGGAAGATCAGATGTTTTTTACTCAACACTGACAATGACCTGGATATTGCTGAAGACTATGATATTAAGGCTGTTCCGGTGGTCTTGCTTTTTAAGAAGGGACAGAAGCGTGAGTCCATTGTTGGTACCATGCCAAAGGATTTCTATGTTGCTGCAATACAGAGGGTAATAGACTTCTAAGAACATTTACGAGGAAATTAGTTGGAGGATGATATATTTGACTGCTGTCCCTCGCGGTGTGATAAAATTCTGCTGAAGTGCATGATGATGTAGAATGTACATCCTTTAGATGTTGTAACCACCAAAAATCTCAGCCTCCTAGTTTTGGGTTCGGTACTTTCTCATCTCAGGCTTTCCTGCCTTGAGGGAACAGTTTGAAGTCTTTTCTATGAACAGTAGTGGTGCCGGCTCTGTCTGTCTTCAATTTCACATAGATAAGTGGTTTTCTCTTGTCAGATTCAATTTGTTGCTGTTATTAATGAAATGATCAAGTTGCGGGTATGCAAAAATTGCACCATTTGCTTAATTCTTGATAGAGTTCATCTACAAAGTTTGGGATGGTAAGAAGAGAAAAGGCTATGTTAGCTACAACAATTTTATAGAGTCAAATATATAAAGGTTAATATCCTGAAAAATTCCAAAATGGTATCCAAACTAATTTTTTGACTACCAAAAACTCCAAAGCTTGTATACCTTTGATAAATTTATCCCAAACTGGTATATTTGTGATAAATTTACCTTATGTTAGTTTTCGTTAAATTTTATCAAAAGTTAAATGATACGTGACAGTTGACTGATATATCAATTTGGGATTTTATGCTTCGTTTGTCATAATTTATAATTTTTATGATTTTTTTGTAATATTAATCCAATTTAGCGGATAGTATACTTGTCACAAATTTATTAGTTTTGGGTTTTTTGTTGTCAAATAAATTAGTTTGGGGGTAAATTTATCATAAATGTACCAATTTAAGTTTTTTTATGGTCAGTCGGGGTAAATTTGTCACATATATACCAGTTTGGGGTTTTTTACGATAAAAAATAATAATTTTGGGTAAATTTGTCACAATTGCATCAATTTTGGGTTTTTAAAATATTAATCCAGTATATAAATCTTATAATATTAATCTTACCGATTGTATCCCCTCTGTGTAGTCGTCAGTCCATCTATGGTGAGATATGCGCATATTAAATTGTGTTCCCCACAACAGCATGCTCATTTGAGGAAAGATTCAGCCAAGTTTCCTACCCATCCTATTAATCTTCCAAGTCCCTTCTGCATAAATCCAAATGCAATGGCGACCTCTACAATGCTTTCTTCTCGTTCGCCTCTTCCCCGGTCATCTCCGTCATAAACACCGCGAGCTCGCCTCTGAGATTGAAGCATCTAAACGTCCACTTATGTTATACGATGTTTTATTGCTCCTCTTAAGACTAGGTGGTTCCTGCCTTGGAAACCAAGGTCGATGGCGTCCACATATACAAGCATGTGTGCATATTGCCTTCAACTCTCTCCTGTACAGGTCATAATCTCAACACCACCATTCTTAAGTTTCCTAACGCACGACTTTTATACGGGTGGTTGGTTGTCATCTTCATATGCGGTTAATTTTGAAAGCCATATAGGATAAGCTAGGCGCGTAGTTGCGCTGATACAGTCCAAAGCAAGATTTCGACTTGACTCGCATACCTTTACCCATAGGAAGTTTTACCGTGACAATATTTTATCCATTGGACAAATATAGGTTCAATTGAGGTTTGCCTTTCCTGATTACGGAAAGCAAGCTTGACATTGTTATGAACTTAAAGCTCTAAAGTGTGAAACCTCAAAGAGATTGGCTCAATTAGGGAATACGATAGCTTGTCTATGATCTAATGTTTTTGCCTTTATCCTAATTTTGTTCCAGATTGTACTCTCTATCGGAAAATATAGTACCCTTAGGAAAAGCTCCTATCATGATGAATCCTGCAATGTATTGGTGGTGAGTATATAATGCAGTTTGAGTTCAAAACTCGATTGGAACTCAATCACACAATTTTTGCTCAAGATCGGGTCAATTAGAAAATAGAAATACTCTAGCTTAGCTTGACTCAACTCAACTCAATTACATCATTTATTTTTAGATAAACCCACCAAAAGTCTAAAACTTGTCGTGAAAGTGTGATCGAATTCTAAACTTTTAAAAAATGCAATTACGTTTTAAAATTTTAAAATTTGTGCAATTAAATCATTCCATTAATTCTGCTTAATTTGGCTAATGAAAAATTTTGATGTTTCCTCTCTAATACATGATGTCATAAGTGACATTAAGGGCTGTTTAGTAACACTCACTCATTGAAACAACTGATTATGTTATTTTGCTTTTGGGAGCAAAAAAAGAACAAAAATCCATTTGGAAAATTTTTTATTCCCGAGAATAAAAATTAATTTTTTTGTTTCCGAGAATAGATTTGGAACAAAATCAAGAAAAAAAAATTACATTTTGTTTCCAAGAACAATTCCTAGAATCAACTCCAATTTTTTTCTTTCTCTTCTCTTTTCTTCTCTTTCCTTTTCTTCTTCTTTTGGTTGGTTGCCGGCCTTGGCCAAGTTCAGCAATGCCGAGCCATAGTGAGGCTCGTTGACCTGAGCCTCACTATGGCTAGGCGAGGCTCGGCCTCGTTGGTCCACCTCCAAGTTGGCATCGCTTAGCGGTGGTCTAGCAAGTGGCTGGGCGAGCTCGACCTTGCTAGATCTAGGCAAGGTCGACCTTGCCAGGCTAAGGTGAGGCTCACTTGGCCACTAGCAAGGCTTGGCCTTGCCTAGATTTGGCGAGTTGGCAAGGCCGAGGCTCACCCTACCCAAGCAAGGCTTCAACAAGCTTGCCAAACCTTGCCTAACCGGCAGAGGTCAGCAACCGGCTACAAAGAAGAAGGAAGAAGAAGAGAAAAAGAAAAAGAGAAAAGAGAAAAGAGAAAAGAGAAACAATATATTAAAAGTATTAAAAAATTAAAAGAAATAAAAAAATTAAAAAATCTTACCAAACACATTTCTATCCTAAGAATAGAAATTTGAAACAATTATCAAGTGCGTATTTTTGCTTAAAAATTGTTTTTGGTAATAGAATTAGAAAAAACTATTTCTAATAAAAAATTGTTCTTAGAAATAGAATCGTTATGAAAACACCCTAAAATTAACAATGCGCTAAAACGATGTTGTTTTGGTCAAAATTCTAATAATTTTTACACCAAATCTTAATTAAATTTAGTTAAGACTTAAGATGTCCAAATTTTTTTCACAGAAAAATAAAATGACTAACTAAAAGAAATAGGCTAAAAGTTATAAAAAGAAAACACTCTTATGCACGCGCGCACACAAGAAAACCACTGCCTACGGGCTACCACCCCATCGCTACTCGCTAGCGCTTGTCCTCGTGGCCTCCTCAGCTCTTTTCGGCAATGGCCCATTGGCTAAGGGCCTAGCCCTTCCTCTTGTAATCTTTTTATTTTATTTTATTTTATCTTTTTGTGTTTTTTAGCTTTTTAATTTTTAAAATTTAATTTAATTAAAATTTAGGTTTAAAAATTGAGGTTTTGACCAAAAGTACGTTGTTTTAGTGCTTTAGTCAATCTTAACGTCACATAGGAACAAGAAAATAATTATAAAAAATTACGTCAGTATTTTTGTTACCCAAATTTAGTGGAGTTAATAGAAAAATTAGATTTATCAATATGAAAAGTTTTAGGATTTAATTATATTTTTGAAAATTATAGAATTCAATTGCATTTTTCTGATAAGTTTCAAAACTTTTAGTGTACTTGCACAATTAATTTATGGAGGAATTCCAATTTGAGCTTGATCTAAATAAAGGTCGAATAATATGGGCAGAAGAATAGCTCAAGTGCCATAATCTTGGCACGAGAGGACACACTTAAGTGCCATAACTTTAAAATGGTACATTTGAGTGCTAGTTTTGAAGTTAAATGGGACACTTAAAGTGCCACTTCGGAGAAAATCCGGCCAAATGGCTTACGTGGCGACTTTCCAGCGAGTTTGGTAGAAAACAGCGTCGTTTTGCACGCTGACGTGGTGGAGAAAATGCAAAAACGACGCCGTTTTGTGTCTACGTGTAAATAATAATATATAAATTAATTAAATTATATTTAAACTTAATTTTATTTAAAGTATTCAAAAAAATTAAAAAAATAAGAAAAATTTAAAAATTTTAAAAAATTAAGAAAATTTTAAAAATTAAGGAAAAAAAAAAAGAGGGGGAGGTCGAACGGGGCGGCTGAGGGCTGAGCCCTCGTTGCCGCCGCCTCCCCGCCGTCGCCGGGAAGGGCCGGCGACGGAGGGGGGAGGGTCGGCCGGGTCGCCGGCCCCCGGCCGACCGATGGCGAGGGCTGCGAGCCCTCGCTGTTGGTCGGTCGGCCTCGCCGGCGAGGGCTACGAGCCCTCGCTGCTGGTCGGCTGGCCTCACCGGCCCTTGGCCGGGCCCGCCTCCGTCGCCGGGCCCCGGCCGGGGCCGATGAGGCCGATCGGCCGGGCGGCGGCAAGGGCTCGCAGCCCTCATCGTCGGTCAGTCGGGGGTCGGCGACCCCGGCCGACCCTTCCCCCTCCGTCGCTAGCCCTTCCGGCGACAGGGGAGGCGGTGGCGGCGAGGGCTCGATCCTCGCCGCCTCGTTTGACCTCCCCCACCTTTTTTCCCTAATTTTTTAAATTTTTTAAAATTTTAAAATTTTTCTTATTATTTTTTAAATTTTTTGAATATTTTAAATAAAATTAATTTTTAATCTAATTTAATTAATTTTCATATTATTTTTTTACACATAGACACGAAACGACGTCGTTTTTGCACTTTTTCCGCCACGTCGCCGTGCAAAACGACGCCGTTTTGAACTAAACTCACAGGAAAATTGCCACGTTAGCCATTTGGCCAGATTTTCGCCGAAGTGGCACTTAAGTGTCCTATTTTACTTCAATATTGGCACTTAAGTATACTATTTTAAAGTTATGGTACTTAAGTGTTCATCCGTACCAAATTATGGCACTCCAGGTGTCTCAACCTCAATAGTATGGCATATTATATAATCCTAAGGACGCCTATGTCTATCTTTAACTAAAAAATACCTTTTGAAGAATAATAGAAACTAGATTGGACTTGATTGGCCTGTTGAGCTAATAATTAGTGAGCACGAGGTAACTCAAAATCAAAGTATTCTATCTCGAGTAATTATTAAGCCGTTTTGAGCTCATTGCGGATACACTCGTTTTTTTTTTTTTTGTGTAAATATGTTCAATATGATTTATCATAAGAGGTACAAAAGTGTTGACATCTAAATTTTGGCGACCCGTTTAGTCATTTATTGCATTAAAAAATTAAGGGTTAATTTTATCCCTGAAAAAATAGTTAATTGCATAGCATATAGTCTTAGGTGCATTTATTTTAATTTGCATTTACATTGGGCCGATGATGGATAGGTTTGAATTAATGCTTCAAAAACTTTAATTTGATGAGTCAGGCTAAGCTCACAAAGATGGCAAATTGGCCCAAGCCCGTATCCTTGGAGAGATTTTACGGATTTATCTTTGTGAGATTTCAATTCAGAAGCAATATTGTGTTTGGAGAAGAAATTTTTGTGGATATGATTTTGGAAAATTAAAAACCCTAATCCGTGGCCTATAAATAGATTAATACATGTAGGGTTTTGAGGGGGCCACACATATCGATACACACGGCCGTACATAGGGGGGGCTTCGCACGCACACTAAAAAAAGAGAGAAAGACGAGAAGTCACGGCCAAGTCCCTTTCGCGGCTGTGAGCTTGTTATCTCTGTAATCCTCACGTAGCCTCACCACTACGCCTACTCTCATCGTCGCTATTGCCGATCCATCAAGAATCCTGCCACCAACGACGCACCTCCAGTCGAGCACCCAGGAGTGTCCAGCGGTCTCAGCAAGCTCCTCACCAGCACAACTCAGGATCCTTTGAATTACTTTCATCATGTTTTAGAGCCAGCAAGACTCCTGTGGAGTTCCATCTATGCCCAATGGATTCGCCGATGTCCAGCAAGGCCAATACCTCTCCACATACGTGAAAGTCACGCCAGACTTTTGTGGCTACCGCTCGCGAGCCTGAAGTCCGAGCTGCATCTCTCGTTGCCCTGAAGTCCATAGGCAAAACAAGTACCGAGATTTTGGTGAAATAAGCCCAAGTGGTGGATTTGTCTTCTTCTGGGTGTTATCCAGAGAAAATAAATAGTCAACGCTTCTTTGTCGAGAAACCTTCACCATTGAGAACCCATGACGATTTGCTGTCCAGTCGAGGTGCAACCTTCGACGATGATCACACGCCAAGGAGCCGATGACGATGGTCGAAAGCTCACGACGTTCAGATTTTGGCGGCTCTAACAAAGCTCCACTTGGCGATACTTGGAGATCAACATGGAACGAGAGAAATTTTTTTAGGCGTCCTTGATGTGCCCGAGACCTCCACCGATCCAGTTATTTTGCTTTCGTTTGAATTTTTATTATTGTAGGTCTTCCTTGACCGAATCCAGTCACCGCCCCGGCAGCCAGCGAGTTTCCCACGATGAATAACCTTGGTCAGGCCACATTAAGCTGCAACAACGTGTCTGGTCCCATACAACCGAGACCGATCCTGCAAAGTTCTATTCCTTATTTTTACTGCAGATTTTTTTTTTTGGCACAGTTTCATCACCCATTACACGTAGAAGATGCCACTTTCTTATTTCTTTCGATGTATAGAAGTGGCCTAAGAGGGTTGCTCGGTCAAAGTCTTCAGTGGAGGCATCCCACATTGACCTTCTTTTGGGAACAGAAGAAAAGCAGGAATTAACCAAGGCATTCTTTATCATATTTCATGCTGGCGTTCCTTTAGTATTATTAGTCGTGGAGTCCCTGGCGAGTTCATTGACTCGCTGTTGCCCTGCCATGTTGAGCTGTGAAGCCTCAACGTGAGCTGCTCCGACACCATCCTTTGGCCCGACGTCAAGACAAGCTGCGTCCGGTTGAGCTCGTCCCGTTGAGCTCATCCCCGATCCAAGTATCCCTTGAAATTTCTGTTTTGTAGGTTTGTCGATCGTAAGCACCACTGGAGACCCATTGGCCAGCATCATTATGAACCACCACGTGACCAGCCTGCTCCAAGAGCCTTAGCCGTGTTCAGTCAAGTTCCCCTGCAAGCCATCCATTGACAAATTCGAATTTGGAATGTTTTCGGCAATTGGGTAAAAAAATCTCATCTTAATTTGATTTAAACATCATATTGCCTAGATTGATGAGATTGATATCTAATTTAAGAGGTATAATATTTATTGGGATATATTTCATGATTCGCAACCGCGCCTGAGTTTTTTATTTCATCTATAAGGCTTTAGATAGAGTAATTAATCAATCGGGAATAAAATTGATATTTTGATCTTTAAGGCTTAAGATCAATTTACCGATTTTATTAGCGAGATATTATTCCCTGATATAAAATGATATATGATATCTTTGATGATTCTGAATGGCTTGGTGCTTGTCTCGTCTTGATTGTTTTATTTATCTTAAAATATGGTTGAGTTAGAATATTGCATGCTTTAGGGTTATTTGCATATTTAGACTAAGCATTTTATTTATCATGAATTTTCGAAAAAATAAAAAGACATAAATTTAAAATGTTAGATTTTTGTTTCATTAGCTTAAATTGCATGTTTAATTATTTGACATTTTAAATTATTAAAAAAAATCATATGTCATGTAGAATTAGGGCATCCTTTGTACGTCATTGCATATTAGGATAAATTGCATATTTCATTTTAAATTTAGATTGATTTAGATAGACTGCATCTTAGGTTAGAGATTGAAAGGTTAAGATAATATCCTAGTTTAAATTAGGGTTTAGCCTGACCTAATCCTTAATATAAATTGGATAGAATCTTAATTTAGCTAGATAATTTTTCACATCTTTCTAATTTCGAATTTCATAAAAAATACAAAAAATATCATAGGTTAAATTAGTTTTATTATTTAGGATAAAATGCATTCTTTTAGGAAAAAGAAAAAAATGTTATATGCATGTCATTAGGGTTAGATTCACTGAGATGCATGTCATTTAGTATTTTTGCTAGGCCCATTTAATTAGAAATTACATGTCATTAGAATTAGATCATTTAGTTAATACTGCATTGCATATTGCATGATTTTCATTAATTAAGTGAAAAAAAAGAAATCGCGTGTTAATTAGAAACCATATCTAGGGTTGTTGATGTGTATTTTAATTTAATATTGCAAATGTTTTTGGTTCTTTGAAGTAAGTTTTTGCAATTTATTTATTGTTTATCTAGGTGTTAAATTGGTGGATTGCGCACTTGCATGATTACCTCACATGTTAGGGAAATAAATTTAAAATTAATCCAAACTGCCTGCAAAACATTTTCTGAAAAAAAAAAAAAACCGAAAAGGCATTAGAGAAGTCTAGTGTAACCAAAGTCCCCACACCTAAAGTCTCTAGTTTGTAGGAGTAAAATAATTCTCCCGTTATTTTACTTGGGTTTCTAATCAACCCATCAAAAATAGATTAGTGGCAACTCTTAGATAAAATTAACAACTTGAACCTAAGTTACGAATTGGTATGGGTTTGGGAGAGCCCGAGTTAAGTCTAGGCTTAACAATCCATTAGCCAAACCTTAAGTGGTTCACACCCGAAAAATTGGTCGTGAAAAAAAGCTTAGGAGAATCCCTAGCATTTCATAAAAACTACTTGTGTGAGGAAATGGAGGAAGGAAGCTCCATATAGTAGCCAATAAAAAATTTGTCTGGGAAGGCACGGGCTTTTAGTAGACTGACGCCCTACATCTTACAACCTTCAAAATCCTAGCCAACAAAAGATAAAGCTCAATCGCTGTGTTTGGAAACCGTCTGTAGTTACGTTCCATCCAGATACAATAGATTATCTCTAAGAAAGACAGCTTGAGAAATCTCGGTTTTGCCACTAAAATAAGTTATACAAAATTGTCTCAAGCACCCTTTTGATAGGAAAATTGTCCAAAAATCTTCCTTTTGTGTGACAGCTAATTTAGTTCTAAGCATTTCAGTTGTGCAAATTTAGTCATAACCATTTTAATGATTTGTTAATTTTATTTCAAAACCTTTTAATTGTGCCACTTTAGTCTTTAACCTTTTGATGATTTACCAATTTAGTCATTCCAACCGCCTTTGGTTGGAAATTGTTGACGTAGGAACATGGCTGTATTATACATTTTTTTTCCTTAATTTTTATAACTTTTTTCCTTTTTCCTCTTTTTTTTGTCCTTCTTCCTCTATCAATCACTAGGTCAAGGTGAGGGATTGCAATTAGCCACAAACAAGGGCCAGCAAAGTCGACCTTGTTGGACTAGGTGAACGTCAAGCCTTGTTGGCCACTGGTGAGGCTTGACCCACGCCTATGGCTTGTCACTAGCTATCGCTGAGGAATGAGGAAAAAAAAGAAAAAGAAAGGAAAGATAAAAAGAAGTTGAAGTATTTAAAAAAAAATGTTTTTGTTAACGTTAGTTGTATCACGTAGGATGACCAATATCCATATTAGTGATTTTCAACTAAAATTAATTGTAAAAACCAAATTGACACACTGCCAAAAGGTTTGGAATTGAATTAGCATAATTAAAAGTCTAGAACTAAATTGATAAAATTCAAAGATTTATGATTGAATTGGCCTCTATTTGATAGGTTTAGGATTTTTTTTTTTTTGAGAATTTGCATTTTTTTTTACCATAAATTAACTCCAAACAAGGACAAAATGAAGCCACACAATCTCGAGTATTGTTCCTTCAAAGATAAAGGCTTGTTTAGTACTTTTGCGACGTTCCATGATCTGTGGAAGATTGACATTTTTGTCCCCGGCCCTCTAATATGGCAAGGCGTGGACCTTTATTAGTAATGGTGTAAGGAAAAAGAATGATACTTGGCTGACTAATATGAGAACTTCTTCAGAGTTAAGTCGATTTCCTCCTTTTTTCTATTTTTGTTGCCAGGATAATTGATTTGATTCACTATTTTTTTTTATTGAATTACCGTAGACTTTTTTGGTGATCTCTTTGAGGAAAAAAGAAAAGTCAGCATAAGCAAAAAATACAATAGGGAGGTACAGTGAGAGAGAGACGTGAGTGCGCAGGTGAAAAATAAAAGGGAGAAAAAGCCAAAAGTTACTGTTCATCTTCATCGGAGGTCCTCTGTTGCTGTGACCGGTCCCTTGTGCTGCCGATCTCCTCGCCGGCGCACTACTAGCCAAACTTCCGCTACGCCGGCCCTGCGCACCATCGCTGCCCTGCCGATCCGCCTGCGATGACCTAACGCCTTCGCCGTGCCTCCGCTTGCCGTCTCCAGCTCGACAAAAGGGGAACCATCCTAAAATTAACTAGCATGACACGTTCATCAATACTTCAGTCTCCACCTTTCCAGACTTAGGGCTTCGGGTCCTCCACGACCGCCATCTAGGGACTTGAAATTTTAATCCCCAAATCGGGATGAGACAATGTCTTAGCGAGTTCAAACACCTAAACCCCTATTAGAAAGAAAATACAACCCGGGTGGCCTAACCACATCATACAGAAGACTTACCTCGCCTCAGTTCCTTCCTGCAGGTTAGCGCAATTCAAATCACTTAATCATAGATAGTAATATGAACTTAAACAACTGGAACGCATTCTCTTTCATATAACCAACAACCGCGGGGGTCCTGATTATAAGACTAAATTGTTATGACACGTTCCATTCCATGCCACACAATTCCGTCCCATAATCCGACACATTAATAACACTCAACATGCATTCCAATTGTTATTCATTGTCACGCAAGGGCATAGCCTACTTGCAGTTCGACTATCTACTGGCATATAGCCAGGCATTGCCTCCTCCCATGGAGCGCGGCTTCGTCAGTACATCGACGGCGTTCCCGAAAGAGCAAGGGCCTAGAATCAACTGCAATCCAAATCCACCGTGTGGGCATCCCATATAGGGGCAAGTCCACTCAACAGCCCAAGACAATTCTTTTTAATTATCACACAGCCAAATCATACTCGGCCCCAAGACACTTTATATTTCAATCAATTCTTCCACTTAAAATAGTGATCCCGGCCATTTTTCTTCATATTAAAAATATTCCAAAAATTATTCACGTGTGTGGGGACACGCTAATTTCGAATAAAAAATTCAATATCTCACTTTTTCAAACCCCAATATTTAATATAATCATTAAAATCCAATTTTTGCATCAAAACCCGACCCTTGGGTTTTTATGAATAAAATCCATATTTATTATCACAATCAACACTTAATTTGTCACAATCAATAATCAAATTCAAATTCTAAATACACAGCAGCGATCAGCACGAAATTCTAAGAGAATAAGATCGCGGTGAAATTTTTGAAATTTAATAAATGATTGAATTTATTCCGAAGATTAATTAAATAATAATATCCATATTTTTCGTAGCCCACAATGAATTTATAATATCCAACCATCAATTTCAAAATCCGAATACACAGGAGCGATCGGGACGAAATTCTAAGCAACCGGGGTTAAAAATAATTTTTCAGTTTTTTTAAATAACAATATTTTAATAATTTCGGAATATAATATAATATTATAAATTCCTGAATTTCGAAACATTTAAATAAATCAAAAATAAAACCTATTATGTCACCTCAAGGTTTATTATTAGATAAACTATCTTAAACTTTAATTAAGCATGCTTTAAATTAAACAAACCTCTTAATCTAAATCACAATTAAATAAACTAAACTAACCACCTAAGCTTAATTAACTTAAAACTAAGCACACTTAGGGCATCATTAACCGTCTAATCGAGATTTAGTGAGTTAAACTCACTCGATTAACGAACCGAGCGGACCAAAATGACGAGGACGTCGAGGGGATCAACTTTCTCCAAAGCAGGCCAAGCATCCGGGCTCGGGAAGATGGCCAAAACGGGCCAAACTTCCGCTGCCATACCCATTTTCTTGGCTGCTGTCCACTGCGGTTTGAGGTCGAGAAAGGGTAGATTTAGTGCTTGGATGAGATGGAGAAGGACCGGGGAAGGTTGAGGAGTCGAACCGGACCTAGGCGGGGCCCAAACGGTGGTCGGAGGTGGCCGAACGGCTTCGGCACGGGCTGATGTAGCAGCTGCGACGCGAGTTGAGGCGGAGCGGAGATGGTGCGACGGCGGGCCGGCGAGCGCGTGCGGGTCTTCGCGCGCGGATAGGCGGCAACTGCGACAAACGGCGAGTGGCTACGAGCGTCGAACGATCTTTAGCTTCTTCGGTTGCTGGGTTTCGAAGAAGAAGATGAAGAACATGGAGAAGAGAGCTCGACGGGAGAGGAGGAAGACGAAGGGCGTGCGGCCAAGGCGGAACGGCGACGGCGGGTGCGGATGGTCGGCGACGAGTGGCTGAGCGGGCAGCGAAGGGCTGCTCCAGCTTTTCTGCAAATTTTCTGGTCTTCGCACACCAACCATGGAGGAGAGAGGCGACGGGGGAGAGAGGAAGAAGAGAGGGAGGAGAGAGAAGAAGGGGGGCCAATTTCTTTTCTTTTTCCCTTTCTTTAATCCAACAAATTGGCCCACCATGACATCATGAAGTGATGTCATACTCCACTCACTCAAAACTCCCACAACATTATTCCAATGGGTCCATTTTATTTTTCCGCCGGGGCATGAAATTTTGTACACCCAATTCTCCAATTCCACTTGATTTCCTTCCAATTGAATCAAATTGAAGTCCATAAAATTAATCCAATGTTACCATACTTCAATTAACATTTTCACTTGTCCATAGAACCAACTTAAGTCCTAATAGCAAGACCAAATGCGGGCCTACTAATTTCTCGAGCCAAATTAGCCATTCTCTGATTATTTTGCTGAAAAACTTGCCTTTCATGAAAAAAATCTTCCAAAGATGAGTCAATACTCCTAAAATGATTTGTGACACACCCAGACTTTCAATTTCTGAATTCGATCTTAATTCCACGGTTAATTTCACTTTGGCACGATACTAGCGCAGCCCAACCTACCGGGTAGCCTTTAGAAATTTTCATGCATTTGACATGTGGTTGATCATCTCAAGCCACAATGTACATCTTTGAAACATTGGCGACTTTCGGTTGTCGGGGTAATCTCAATGTTTTAAATATGAACATAGGGTACCAAATCGATAGAAAAGTCGGTCTAGTGTCGATCGACATGAATTGTGCGATTTGGTGGAATCACCCACACCTGATCACATGCCTCTGTCGAGTCGACCTATCTCCGATCTCTAATCGATTTTAATTGTGTCGTAATGACCCTTGCAGACTAGTTCGGTCGAAAGGTCGCTTCCTGGTCAAATTCTCGAGTCTGATGCATTAGAAACTCTTAATAGCTTCATCCGATAGACTAGTTTCCACATGAGTGGCCAACTCAAGGAAAAGAACTATATGCGTGCCAATGAAATGCCCGTCTCAATTTATTGAAAATAGAATCAGAAAATCGGGATGTCACAATTCTTCCCCTCTTATAAAAATTTCGTCCTCGAAATTTAAACATTTACCAATTCTTAAACAAAAAGGTGAAGGTACAATCTTCTCATATAATCTTCTCTTTCTCAGGTTGCTCCTTTTGTACTAATGTTGCCAGATCACTGCTATCTTGCCCAAACCACTTCGGATGCCCAATATTAAACACTTGCCCACTTAAAATTCTAAAGGTCTCCAACACAAATCTGCGAAACTAAACTGGCGATCCTGAGCAGTCTTTAAACTGTCTCTGATAATTGCAACTGAATCACTGATTTCTAAACCAACTCTGGACCTGTGATTTTCTGATCTCTGATCTCATCTCAACCGACTGAAATCCTGTACACTTTGCTCTACATTGACTAAAAAGAAACTATCTGACTGAGCTGCTGAAACTGGGAACCTCTAATCAAGATCTGATATAACTCTGACATTGACCTCGACAACTGCAATCACTGACTACTGTACTGACCTTGATCTGTGATCTTTCTTTCCCTGACTTCATCTTAGCAATTGAAATTATGCACTCTCTGCTATACACTGCTTAAGAAAGAACCATATGAAAGCTCTGCCAACTTGGAACATCTAATCTAGATTTGAAATACAATTCATCCCCGGCACTCCATGTAGATGATTTATATGATATACACACACTTCAGTGTACCCACTTTGTGACAAGACAGAATCTCCAATTTCTGACATCGAACTTAGATTGGCGGTTAATTTCACTCCGACACGCTTTTAGTGTGACATAGGCTACTAGGTAATTTTCGGAGCTTTTTAGGACAAATGACCCGTGGTCGATTTTCTTCGAGCCACGATGAACCCACTCGACACATTGGCGACTCTCGAGGGTCGTGAAAATCTCAATGATTCAAATACGGACACAGGGTACCAAAACGACAGTAAAATCAAATTAGTATCAATCGACAAGAGTTTTCCAATTTAGTGGAGTCACCCACGATCGGTCATTCATCTCAGTCGAACCGACCTATTTCTGATCTTAATTAGATTTTTAACTGTGCTATAATGATCTCTAAAGATGAGCACGGTTGAGAAGTCGATTTCTGGTCGAATTCCCAAGTCTATTTGCCTTAAAGTCCTTAATAACTCACCCAACTAGTCTAGTTATCTCGTAAGTGGCCAACTCAGAGAAAACACTATAATCGCATCGATGAAATGCCCAATTTAACTATTTGAAATCAGAGTTTGAAAATCAGGATGTCACACACTCAAAGCAAGATCTATTCGTACTATCTGGACAACGTTGAAATTGCTATGATGAGCTTCCCATAAGATATCTTCTTTAATCTCTGCATCATCAATTACATACAATCATCCTCAGAACCTTAGCGTTCTGTCTTCAGAAATCTGAAAATCAACCTCTCTCTCATCTGCATTCTCTTATAGAGTCTCATGAATTTTTGAATTTGTTCGCTAAAGCATTTCGATTCTGATATGAACTTTCGGCTCAATTCTGAGGGTAGTCATAAGATTCAAAATGTGGCCTACCTTAGATTTGAAAACCGAATTTCGAACTTTCTCAAATAAGATCCAATCCTTGAGTACCAACTGTGAAACTAAGGAATCTCGACTCAATGTATCTGCGACTTTGCTCACATTTCTAAAGCGATACAAAATATCATAGTCATAATCCTTAAGGAGTTTCATCCAGCGATGCTGTCTCATATTCAACTCCTGAGGTCTCAACTAACGAGACACATATGCAACAACTCTATCATGCTGTATCAACACACAACCCAATCCTTTAAATGACACATCACTGCAGATCTCATAACTTTCAGGACCAGATGGAATAGTAAGCACAAGTGCGGTAGTTAGCCTCTTCTTAGGCCCTTGAAAACTACACTCGCACTTATCTGTCAACACAAACTTTTCTTCCTTCTTCAGAATTCTTGTCAACAGCGATGCTAACACCGAAAACCTTTTTACAAACCATATGTAATACCCTACTAAACTCAGAAAACTTCTGATCTTTGTCACTATAGTCAATCTTGGCCAATTGATCACAGCTTAAATCTTGGACGGGGTCTACGGAGATTTATTCGCTTGAAATCACGTGACCTAGGGGCACAACACGAGTTATCAAAAACTCGCATCTGCTAAGCTTATTGTGAAATCCAAAAGTACTCAAAGCTTAAAGTACCATCCCTAAATGTCTCTCGTGCTCCTCAGCACTCTTTGAACACACTAGGATAACTTCAATGAACACGATCACAACTGATTCAAGTACCCTTAAACATTCTACTCATTAGATCCAAACAAATAGCTATGATGTCCATCAAACCACACGGTATTACAATGAACTCATAACTGCCGTATCGAGTGTGAGATGCTAACTTCGGTATGTCTTTCTTCCTGATCCTCAACTAATGATACCCTGACCTCCAATCGATCTTGAGGAATATCGATGCACAAACATAACGAACCAACTTTCTTCTTCACGAATAGAACATATGCTCCCCAAGGTGATGCACTGGAACGTATGAATCTCCTATCTCACACTTCCTACATCTGCACCTTCAGCCCTTTTAACTCGGGTAACAACATCTAGTAAGGAGCCTTAGGGACTAGCTCTATTCTGGGTGCTAATTTCATCACGAACTCTATTTCTCCTTTTGACAACAAACTCGACAATTCTTCAGAGAATACCTTAGAAAACTTATGTACCACGATTATATTCTCCATATTCGGCTCATCAACTGGCGCATCCATTACAGCTGCCATGTAGATTCGATAACCAACAACCTGAACCAAGTCATCTTCAGTGATGAATAACAAGGATTGAAGTTCCTCTTCAACTTTCAGTAATTCAAAACTTTCATACGCTAACTGAACAAATTGAATTATATCACTACCGCGATTCATAACAGCAGAAAGCTCCTCGAGCCAACCTTTTCATAAATGACTTCTAAGTCATACATAAGCAAACCCATCAAGTACAACTACAGTCAGAGATTCATCTTCTTTTTACTTTATTATGACAATGGAAATTCCACAACCTTCACTCAAAATCTTGTTGCGCTACTTCAATAAAACACCTCAAAACATTCTTCCCTTGATCGATGCATGGTCAGTCCATTCTTATTCCTTTCGCCATCCTAGTGGCGTCCTGCTGGCGGTAGCGATGCTCGAGTCCCCTTGGACTTACACGGATAGTTCCTATCTCGATGGCCGTGTTGGCCACATTCAAAGCATGCTCCCGTTAAACTGGGTTACCGGGCTGACTCAAGCCTCCTTTCCACAATCTCGACACACAATCAGCGAGTCCCCTGCCTATTGTCAGGTAACAGCATATGCTCTTTTTTGTACTGAAGGCTTGTTCCAAAAACCCCACGATGTGATCTATGGCACACTCCTTTCACTCTGTCCCATCGGCTTTCCAAGACCTTTTCTGGCCAGGTAACTCTGATGGTCACACACAGAACAAGCACCCGTCTTACCAGGACACTGAGCTGATCCATGTCGGCTTCTGTCAGCATAACACACTCCACTCTGATTCCTTGCTGACCTAACCATCCCACTTTTCCAGATGGACGGAATGGAATACTTTTCTACGATCAAACTTCTTCCTCAACTGATTTCCATCTCTACTAAATCTGAACCTTGACTCGGATGCAACGGCTTGCTCCAAGATCACAACTCTAGCTTGGGCGTAAACAGGCGTTGCAACAACAATAGTCACAACACTGGCAACGGTAGAAACAATGGCAACAGTGGCGGCTCAGTCCTGAGCTTACTGACCCAACGAGCTTCTAAGGAACACTAGCGCCTAAACGATCCCGTCAAACCTAGGATCATTCGATGCTGCTACACTCTCAGTACTGACCTATGGTGATACTCTTACACGCGCGCTGGCCTAAGCCGGCGCTTTACCTCGGGTACCAACTCATGTCAACGTCCTACCCAAAGGTACAGGTCCTATCGACCTCCTCTAAGGAGTTCTCCACTCCTGGTCACTCATCTTACGGGTTCCTTATAGACACCTATTTTCTGATTCCAACATCAGGTTGAAATTTGAGCAACCCCACAAACAAGCTACCAAACAGCTATCAACCACATGCATCAGCATATTAAAAGCCTTTCCTACTAACTATCCCATGACTCATCGCACCTTATCACTCCATACTCAAACTATGCTATGATACCACTTAAACGGGGATGTCACGTCTCGAACCACGAGCACGCGCTCATCCCACTGCAGTCGATCAAATATGCGACATCCCAGGATACGTCGGTGACCCATTCATTTTATTACGCATACGGAAGCGAAACAAATCCCCTGACAACATTTAACTTGGGAGAGAAAAGCAGGCAATCAATCACAATACCAAACACTCATTTACAAACACATATGTTTAAATACAACTCTGGACTGTCTACAAAATAGACCAGCTCGACAAAAGGGGAACCATCCTAAAATTAACTAGCAGGACATGTTCACCGATACTTTAGTCTCCACCTTTCCAGACTTAGGGCTTCGAGTCCTCCACGACCGCCATCTAGGGACTTGAAATTTTAATCCCCAAACGAGAATGAGACAATATCTCAGCGAGTTCAACCCCCTAAACCCCTATTAGAAAGAAAATACATCCCGGGTGGCCTAGCCACATCATATATAAGACTTACCTCGCCTCAGTTCCTTCCTGTAGGTTAGCGCAATTCAAATAACTCAATCATAGATAGTAATATGAACTTAAACAACCGGAACGCATTCTCTTTCATATAACTAACAATCGCGGGGGTCCTGATTATAAGACTAAATTGTTATAACACGTCCCATTCCATGCCACACAATTCCGTCCCATAATCCGACACATTAATAACACTCAACATGCATTCTAATTGTTATTCATTGCCACACAAGAGCATAGCCTACTTGCAGTTCAGCTATCTACTGGCATATAGCCAGGCATCACCTCCCCTCATGGAGCGCGGCTTCGTCAGTACATCGACGGTGTTCCTGAAGGAGCATGGGCCTAGAATCAACTGCAACCCGCATCCACCGCGTGGGCATCCCATATAGGGGCAAGTTCGACTCAACAGCCCAAGACGATTCCTCTTAATTATCACACAGCCAAATCATACTCGGCCCCAAGACACTTTATATTTCAATCAATGCTTTCACTTAAAATAGTGATCCCGGCCATTTTTCTTCATATTAAAAATATTCCAAAAATTATTTACGTGTGTGGGGACATGCTAATTTCGAATCAAAATGCCAATATCTCATTTTTTCAAACCCCACTATTTAATATAATCATTAAAATCCAATTTTTGCATCAAAAACCCGACACTTGGATTTTTATGAATAAAATCCATATTTATCACAATCAACACTCAATTTGCCACAATCAATCATCAAATTCAAATTCTAAATACACAACAGCGATCAGCACGAAATTCTAAGAGAATAAGGTCCCGGTGAAATTTTTGAAATTTAATAAATGATTGAATCTATTCCGAAGATTAATTAAATAATAATATTCATATTTTTTGCAATCCACAATCAATTTATAATATCCAACCATCAATTTCAAAATCCGAATACACATGGGCGATCGACACGAAATTCTAAGCAATCGGGGTCAAAAATAATTTTTCAGATTTTTTAAATAATAATATTTTAATAATTTCGGAATATAATATAATATTATAAATTCCTAAATTTCGAAACATTTAAATAAATCAAAAATAAAACCTATTATGTCACCTCAAGGTTTATTATTAAATAAACTCTCTTAGCCTTTAATTAAACATGCTTTAAATTAAACAAACCTCTTAATCTAAATCACAATTAAATAAACTAAACTAACCACCTAAGCTTAATTAACTTAGACTAAGCACACTTAGGACATCATTAACCGTCTAATCGAGATTTAGTGAGTTAAACTCACTCGATTAACGAACCGAGCGGACCAAAATGACGAGGACGTCGAGGGGATCGACTTTCTCCAAAGTGGGCCAAGCATCCGGGCTCAGGAAGATGGCCAAAACGGGCCAAACGTCCGCTGCCATACCCATTTTCTTGGCTACTGTCCACTGTGGTTTGAGGCTGAGAAAGGGTAGATCCGGTGCTTGGATGAGATGGGAAAGGACCGGGGAAGGTTGAGGGGTCGAACCGGACCTAGGCGGGGCCCGAACGGTGGTCGGAGGTGGCCGAACGGCTTCGGCACGGGCTAATGTAGCAGCTACGACATGAGCTGAGGCAGAGCGGAGAGGGTGCGACGGCGGGCCGACGAGTGCGCGCGTGGACCGCGACGAACGACGAGTGGCTACAGGCATCGAGCGATCTTTAGCTTCTTCGGTTGTTGGGTTTCGAAGAAGAAGATGAAGAACATGGACGAGAGAGCTCGACGGGAGAGGAGGAAGACGGAGGGCGTGCGGCCAAGGCGGAACGGCGACGGCGGGTGCGGACGGCCGGCGACGAGCGGCTGAGCGGGCGGCGGAGGGCTGCTCCAGCTTCTCTGCAAATTTTCTGGTCTTCGCACACCAACCATGGAGGAGAGAGGCGATGGGGGAGAGAGGAAGAAGAGAGGGAGGAGAGAGAAGAAGGGGGGCCAATTTCTTTTCTTTTTCCCTTTCTTTAATCCAACAAATTGGCCCACCATGAAATCACTTGATGATGTTATACTCCACTCACTCAAAACTCCCACAACCTTATTCCAATGGGTCCATTTTATTTTTCCGCTGGGGCATGAAATTTTGTACAACCAATTCTCCAATTGCACTGGATTCCCTTCCAATTGAATCAAATTGAAGTTCATAAAATTAATCCAATGTCACCGCACTTCAATTAACATCTTCACTTGTCCATAGAACCAACTTAAGTCCTAATAGCAAGACCAAATGCGGGCCTACTAATTTCTCGAGCCAAATTAGCCATTCTCTCGATTATTTTGCTGAAAAACTTGCCTTTCATGAAAAAAATCTTCCAAAGATGAGTCAATACTCCTAAAATGATTTGTGACACACCCAGACTTTCAATTTCTGAATTCGATCTCAATTTCACGGTTAATTTCACTTTGGCACGATACTAGCGCGGCCCAACCTACCGGGTAGCCTTTAGAAATTTTCATGCATTTGACCTGTGGTTGATCATCTCAAGCCACAATGTACATCTTTGAAACATTGGCGACTTTCGGTTGTCGGGGTAATCTCAATGTTTCAAATACGAACATAGGGTACCAAATCGATAGAAAAGTCGGTCTAGTGCCGATCGACATGAATTGTGCGATCTGGTGGAATCACCCACACCTGATCACATGCCTCTGTCGATTCGACCTATCTCCGATCTCTAATCGATTTTAATTGTGCCGTAATGACCCTTGCAGACTAGTTCGGTCGAAAGGTCGCTTCTTAGTCAAATTCTCGAGTCTGATGCATTAGAAACTCTTAACAGCTTCATCCGATAGACTAGTTTCCACATGAGTGGCCAACTCAAGGAAAAGAACTATATGCGTGCCAACGAAATGCCCGTCTCAATTTATTGAAAATAGAATTGGAAAATCGGGATGTCACACTCTTAGTGGACTTCGGCCGATTTTCTCTTCTATTTTGAAAAAAATATTTTTACTTGGCAGTAAGGATCCTAGGTATGTCATTAATATTTAAGGTATTAAATGTTATTGTAGATTGAGAGGTATAAGGGGAGTAGTGATTGCTAACATTTGTCTTGCAAGTTGGAGTTAAGAATATATGGTTTACTTTCACATATAAAGTGTTGCTTGATATAAACTGTTGTGCATGCCTTGCATTTAGCACTACACTTTTGCACACACAACCTATCGCTAGACCTAAGCCGTACTAGGATACTTAGAATGGTATTAAGTTAGATACAACTTTGATTGCGAGTCGCATAGTTGAGGTTGCCAAGTTCAATCCCGAAAGCTTTTTCTTGGTGTCAAGAATGTTTATCTTTGCCCGCGAGACTACGCTGCATTGGGTATCATTCTTGACTAAGCTGGAGTTAGGAGGATTTGACTTAGTATGCGAGGTTACAACTAAGTCATCCCACCCTGTTAACTCCACATTGCTTAGGCTTTCTAGTTAGAAATCGGACCCTACATTTCATGTGCTTATTTTTGTGGTTGCTCTAATTGCTTGGTGAAGTAAGTTCTCTACCCTTTACTCTTGCAATTTACTTACCTTATTATGTTTTTCGTTGGTCCATGATATTAGGTTGGTCGAGTCCTGGTCTATAAACAATGGGAAGATCCGACATTCGATTCGTGCTAGCACCAAAAGTTTAACTCAAATCATGGTGGGATCATCTAGGCCATGATGGCCAACACTATGTGGAAAGCAGACTTGGTCACCTCGTTCCCCTCCTCGACATCAATGCCTAAAGTGGTGTTATGCAAGCACTCACTCATTTCTAGAGCCCCCAAACATCGACGTTCATATTTGGTAAGCACTAGTTGACCCCAACTCTACAAGAATACAATATCGTCATAGTAAAACCTTTGGAATTTGAATTAATAACCCTACCCCTTGGATTAGAATTTGAATCAATTTTGTCTGACTTTCTTAGGGTGGATAAGAATCAGATAAAAAGGGTGTTGAAAGATAATTGTTATGCATGTCCTTTTTCCTTTCTAGATCAAAGCTTTGCTAATGCTAACACTCTTTTAAAAAGTAAGATCTTCCTTCTAGCCTTCTTCGGGTTTATTGTTTTTCCTCTTCATAAAGGCGCCATTAATCCTTCGTCACATGGATAGTCAAACAAGTATGTGCTAGAATTAGTTTTGTCAACACTATTTTAGCTAAAAGATTCTTGGCACTCACCCGATTTAAGGAAGATGAAGATAAAACCTTTCATGCACCAATCGAGCTTTTACAAATCTGAATTTTTTTCTCATATGAGTAGGATCAATATTCACATGAATATTACTAATGTCACTGATTACCATCATCCCATCGAGATATTCAAAAATCATCAAGATCGAACTCCAAATATTTCTTTCTCAAAATGGGTCAAATTTTTGAAAAATCCGAATACCAACATTTTCCTATAGTATGCTAAATGGTTCCAAGTCTCCAAGGCACGTCTCTCTCATGGCGATAATGAGCTGATCCCGTTACTGGTGATCACTGGTGCCACTTCCTATTACCCACTTTGAGTGGCTCGTCAATATCGAGTTGTGTAGGATTTACCGTCCCTTTTTAAGCTGGGTTTGTTCCAAGTCTGATTCATTGCCAAGGATGGTGACCACAAAAAAGAGCTTCGCTATATTGAACAAACTTGGCTCGCATGTTGCGAACAAAAGTTGCGCTTGGCTGAAGATTGATAGGACTAGTAAGAACACCTAGAGGGGGGTGAATATGTGTTAAAAAAGTTTTTGTAAGACTTAACAACTTAATTCGACTTTTATGAGAATAGTAAATTGAATATATAAAAGACTGTAAATAGTCATATAAGACTACGAATTAAAGTAAAGAATTTAGGGAAAGAGAATTAAAACGTAAAGTTTATAGTGGTTCGGCTTAGATCAAGCCTACGTCCACTCTCCCACACTGACAGCCTACTGGCTAGATTTAACTATGAATCAAAAGAGATTTTTACAGTCTCTTGTCCTTGATTCCACAGTGTAGAAACTCTACTACACTTTCTCAAGGTCTCACAAGTATTTAATCTCTCTTTTGAGTACAACTTAAGCTCATCGATTGAATCAGTAAAAAACTAGGAGTTTCAAACTTTGGAATTTTTTTTTTTCACACACAGTCTCGAATAACTTGAGCATCTTCCTTATATACTCCTTCATGCCATTATAACCGTTGACACATTCCAAATGAGTTCTTCCAATCTACCTGTTGGACATAATCAATTAAGGAGATCCCGAGTTATTTAAGAAATGTGATAATAGCCCACCAATCATGCTCGCTCATACAATTATGATATAGGTCTTCATAAGTAGAACCTTCCAATTATACTTCACCAATCAACATATTTAATTATCCGTATTGATTTCAATAAGAATAATTGCTCACGGGATGGTATCTCCAGCTGTGAGATCTTTTTCAACCTTACGAACCAAATCCTTAAAGATATACTCGTATATGGATAAGTCTTCTTCATCGGATAAATCTTTTCTTCGTCGGTCTGGAAGCTATCAGTGAGGGTAGACTTTAAATCTTGAGTCTGGAGGTCTTCAGACTTTGATGATAGAGTCTGCAAGTCTTTAGACTAGACTGATGGAAATGTTTTGTCAACTTCAAAACAAATAAGGAAGTTTTTTCCAACAAAGATGAACTTGAGTGGAAGGAAAAGACTTACCATGCCACGGCTCGGTACATCCGTTAGCACAAGATCCCGACTGAGTTGCTTCCAAAAGTGCACGATGTGACTGAGAAGCCCACTCGGCAATCAGAGCTTAATCGTCATAAAAGGAAGATTGAATAACTTGACAAGCAAGCCAAGGATGACGCTAAGGAGAAGAGGCAATTACGTTGAGCGTTAGCATCCCATTTGTTTATAGATTGGGCCAAATAAAGTGGCTTGGATCTATTTAGTCTTTGTTTATGAAGTTGAGTCATTTACTTGATTAGTTTATTTGTTTAGGGCCTTTCAAGTTTTTTTTTTTTACATTGTCAATGTCAAACAATTTCATTAATGAGTAAAAGCGTTAGACTTTCGTCATGGACTGGCATGTTTTATATGAGATGCTTTGTTTATTTCTTCAAATTATGTGATAATGGATCCCTCGCGTTCGCCCATTATTACACGATCAAGAGCTAAAATGGCCAATCAAATTGAAATGCATTATCATATCTCCACTATGGAAGACCAACTCCAACAGTTAGTCACCTCTATGTAGCTTTTGACAGCTCAAATCCAATCCCTTCGAGCATATTCGACTCCTGCACCTGCTCTCCCTGAAATAATAGTTCCAAAGCAGGCAAACAAGGCCCAAATGGGTAATGATGACGTGCCTAAGCTGGAAGATGACCACCGTTGATCACTGCCGAAAAGGTTAAGCCTGACAACATCCCTAAGACAGAGCAAGATGAACGCTCGCAAAGCTTGAAGAGAAAGTGAAGCAATTGCAAGAATCGTAGAGTTCACTTCCATTTGACTTGTTAGTGTATGAGAAGGTTAAGGTGCCAAAAAAGTGTAAAATGCCGAAGTTCGAGAAATACAATGGTACTTCTTGGTCAAAAGCTCATTTGTAGATGTACCATGTACCCATGGCCCAATATATAGATTTCCATTCAATAAATGTAATTAATTGATGAATTTCAATGAAATTACAATTTTTATTTTGAGGGCATGATGAGGTACACCAAACCAATCCGGTGATGATATCCAACCGGTAAAAGAAAAGAAAAATCCAAGGAGAATTTTGAGTCTTAGGCTTTATCATGTTTTCTAGTGTCGAAATGTTTCAAAAAATGCTTGCAAAAGAGTTTCAAAATGTTTTCAAAAAATAAAGTATAATTTACCTCATTTGTCTTTTTCATTTATCTACTTCTTGTTTCAGGGACGGTCATATAGCATGCAAAGGTGTGGAATTGGTCCAGTCCAATGCAATAAGTGCTAATAATGATTCCCAAAGACTTGATCAAAGATTCCATTGAGGTGTGGCGTAGCTGGGAACAACATGTTGTTGGGGCAAATCTCCCAAAGACGAGGCCGAGCACCTGATTCAATTACTAAAGGAATATCAAGATTGTTGGCACCTAAATTTCGTCATTTTACTTAAGACTTAATAACATTAAAAATTAGGAATTAGTTGCTAAAAAAAATAGAGAAAAAGAGAAAAAAAAAAGAAAAAAAAATTCCTAGAGGTCGGGTTGGGCTAGATCTGGGATTGGCTCGGTCTGCCGCCTGCTTCTCTTTCCCTTACGTGGCCTAGGCCTGTTTCCTTTTTGGCTTGGTCCATGCCAGCCTTCATCCTCCTCCAGCTTGTCTCACACTATGACCTGTAGAAGAGATGAAAGCATAGAAGCAGGGGAGCAGAGGTCAGAATAGGGAGAGCACGCGAGCTAGAAGAAAAGGTAGAGGTTAGAATAGAAGAGGGGGAGAGGGACCAAGACAGAAAAAACACAAAGAGAAACAGAGAAGGGGGGGAGACGAAATGAGAGAGAAAGGGAGGAGAGTAGGTTTGAGAAGGAGTCGGGAAGCCCCCGGAATGTTCAGTTGCTGCCGGTGAGCTGTTGACCATCGCCGTAGCCCTTGTAACCCAATAGTACAGAGAAAAAAAGAGGAGGAGAGCAGGGAGGAGACGAGGAAGAGAGTCTTCTTCCTTAGGAGACCCTCCACCGCTGGGGGCCAAGCCTTAGTGCTCACCATCTCTGTCTCGGCCAAACCGCCTCCACCACTGCTTGCTTTGCTGCACCAGAATGCCGACCCCAAGTCTGCTGCTCGCGACCTCGTCCACCTCGCCGCTGCTGCAACTCAATGCTAACAGCCTGAGCTGGTCACCGACCCCCCTCACCATGCAACTTGCAACAACCGCCAACGTTGTGGTCGGCCGCTGCCGCTCCCAGTCTTGTTGTCACACCTCCGTGCCATCGGTTGCTACTGCCAAGCCGAAGTTGAAGCTTGCAAGTAGTGGCCAAGAGAGGATCCGCACGAGCTGGCTAGATCTGGAGGGAGGAAGCTCACCGTCACCGTTCTTGTGCTGCCGCTGCCTCCTCAGCCACCAACAACACTGTCGGTCCATGCCACCTCCTGCTGAGCACCTCCTTAGCCAAGCCGACACCTCGCCCGTCTCTGCACCTCTGCGCGATGCCTGCAACCAGCAATGCCACACTTTTGCTTGTCTCCGTAACTGCCCATCACTGCACACACTACCGTTGCCCACCATGTTGCCGACACTGAGTTGCCGGTGTGCCTGCCATTTCTCCTCAGTGCCGCAAAGAAGCCTTGGAGAAGGAGGTGCGAATCGGGTCAGAACCGGGTCGGGCAAAGCCTCCAAACTGGGTAGGGTTTAGTCTTCAAAATGGGTTGGGCTTAGGTCGCTCTTCAGGCCGGGCTTCTCCAGATTCAAGTCAATTGGGCTAGTCTCACGAGGGCTTAGGAAATATGTGGGTCTTCTTGACTTTCTTTGGGCCTTGACTAAAGTATAAAAAAAAAGGGAATTTTAAGCCCACTCGAGCCTATCGCCGTCGACCAACCCAAACTTGGCCCGACCCGCACTGACAGGGCTGAACCCGGGTCGTGTCTGACTAGACCCGACCCGGTTCGCCCATTTTTTTTTTTAAAATTAATTTTTTTAAAAATAAAAAAATTTCAAAAATAAATTAAAAATTTCAAAAATTCAAATTTGATGGGGTTTGGTTAAGAATTGTTATGTATTGCTTTTTTTAGTGTAATTATACCTTTATTTGCTCGTATATTGATTATATTGTGGATGTTTAATCGCATGTGCTCAATTTTACTACAATTTGAATCTTGGTAGCTATGATTATTATTTTAATGATTGTGCACCCATATGATCACCTCGCATGTTAGTGGATAGGTGTAAAATCAATCTAAACTGCTTGACAAAAAGTCTTTTTCTTTTTAAAATGAATAAGATTAGGCACAAAAAATGTATTAATTGGTCAATTAGTGTAATCAAGTCATCGACCATAGATTCTCTGGTTGCGTAGGAAGTGAGGTGTACTCTTATATCTCACTTGATATCTAGCCAACCCCAATAGGTTAGTGGCGACTCCTTTTCGTGAATTTCTTGAGAATACCTCAATATCACGTGAAGTATGGGCTTGGGAGAGTCCGCGCCTAATCATGGGCCTTAGGTCCGTCCTTTAGGCAATATCCCTAAACCTACTCCCTCCCCCCGAGGGTAGGTTGCGACAAGGATGTCTTTACATGGACCTATGTTGATATGCCTGGTTTAGACCCGTCAATCGTGGAGCACCGTTTGCCCACTAATTCGAACATGCCACCTAAGAAGCATAGGCTATGGAGAACTAAACCCGAGCTCTTGAAGAAGATTGAGGATGAAGTAATAAAGCTTTTGCAGGTGGGATTCATTGAAATATCACAATACCCTGAATGGGTGGATAACATCGTACCAGTAATGAAGAAGGACGGTCAAGTTCGAGTTTGAGTTTGTGTTGATTATCAAGATTTGAACAACGCTAGCTTGAAGGATAATTTCCCGTTACTACACATAGATGTCATTGTGGATAGTACTGCTGGATTTGAGCTGTTCTCATTTATGGATGATTTTTCTGGATACAATCAAATAAAGATGAAGGAGGAAGACAAGGAGAAAACTGCATTTATCACTCCGTGGGGAACCTTTCATTATAAAGTCATGCCCTTCGAACTCAAGAATGCAGGGGCAACTTACCAACGAGCCATGGTAGCACTATTCCATGATATGATACATCAGGAGATCGAGGTCTACGTTGATGACATGATTGCAAAGGTTCGACCTAGAAGAAGCCATGTCGAAACCTTGAAGAAGCTATTTGATCGACTCCGTGAATTCAATCTTCGACTAAATCCCGCTAAATGCGTGTTCAGAGCAACATCCGGTAAATTACTCGGATTCATTGTGAGCAGTAAAGGGATTGAGATAGACCCATCCAAAGCTAAGGCCATATAAGAGTTGCAACCCCTGTCAACGGTGAAAGAAGTTCGGAGCCTTTTGGGGAGATTGAATTACATTGCTTGATTCATTTCCCAACTTTCTGAAATTGCCAAGCCATTCTTCAAGCTCTTGAAGAAGAATGCATGAGTCAACTGGGATGATGAGTGTCGAGAAGCGTTTGACATGTTGAAGCAATACTTGATGAATCCTCCAATGCTTATCCCGCAATCACCGGGGCATTCTTTGATTCTCTATCTCATCATTCATAGTGAATCATTGGGTGCAATGTTGGCTTAGGAAAATCTTGTCGATAACAAAGAATGAGCCATTTATTACTTGAATAAAAAGTTTATTGTATAGAACTGAAATATTCTGGTGCTGAAAAAACTTGTGCTACATTAGTGTGGGCATTGCATAGATTGCAATAGTTCACATTACATTACCAAACGTTCTTCGTGATTGAGAACAATCCTATCGAGTACCCACTTGATCAACCAGCTTTGGTGGGTAAGTTGGCTAAATGTCAAATTTTGATCTTAGAATTTTATTGTGCAATTCATGCCACAAAAGTCCGTTAAGTGTCAAGTGATTGCCGATCTATTGGCCAAAAATTCAAGAGTCTCAAATAACGATCACTATCCCCTAGACGACCATGTTTTGAGTGTAAATGAAGATTCATGGACAATGTTCTTTGATGGAGCTATAAACTTGTATGGTTACGGTACTGGAGCAGTTTTGATATCCCCAGACATACAACACCACTTGGTAGCTGCGAAATTGATGTTCTCATGCACTAACAATGTGGTCAAGTATGAAGCTTGCATCATCGGGCTTCAAGCCGCAATTGAGATGGGTGTGGCCAAGTTAAAAGTGTTCAGGATTCCACGTTAATCATACTATATATCGTAGGTGAATGGAAGACTAAAGACGCCAAGTTGCTCCCGTATCACGAGTATCTAGAAGATTTGATCAAGGAATTCAATGAAATTTCATTTGAATACTTATCGAAGTCTCATAATCAATTTGCGAATGCACTCGCAACTTTGTCATCTATGTTACAAGTCACCGACGGGTTAGAAGTCAAGCCGTTGAACATAGAAGTTTTGCTAAAGTCAGCTTATTGTATGATCGTGACCAAAGAACTTGATTGAAAACCATGGTATTCAATATCATGAATTACATTCAAAGCAGGAATTCCCCGAAGGAAGTACTCTAGCTGATAGGAAGTATATCATAAAGATGGCCTCAAAATTCTTCGTTAGTGGTGAGAATCTATATAAGAGATCTTATGCTTCAGTCTTATTGCGGTGTATGGCTGTAGTTGAAGCCACTCAAATCATGTAAAAAGTTCACAAATGGGTGTGTGGCCCTCATATGAATGGGCATGTGTTGGCTAAGAAGATTATGAGACTAGGCTACTACTGGCTTACACTAGAAAGTGACTGTATCTAGCATGTTCGAAATTGTCATCGTTGCCAAATTCATGGTAATAAGATAAATGTTCCTCCAACTGAGCTGCATCAATTTTCTAAGCCATGGCCTTTTTCAATGTGGGGCATTGATGTGATTGGCCCAATAAATCCTAAGGCTTCAAACGGGCATCGGTTCATCTTGGTGGCGTTAGACTATTTCTTCAAATGGATCGAAGCTACATCCTTTGCAAGTGTCACCGCTCACAATGTTGCGAAGTTCATCAAACGAGACATAATTACTCGCTATGGTGTTCCTGAAGCAATCATCACTGACAATGGGACAAATTTGAACAACAAACTTATTGATGAGTTGTTCAGCGAGTTCAAGATCAAGCATTTGAATTCGTCCCCTTACTACCCTAAAATGAACGAGGCTGTTGAAGTGGCCGATAAGAACATTAAGAAGATCCTGGCTAAGACGGTTGAGAATTATCGAGATTGGCATGACATATTACCCTTCGCACTTTGGCGTACCGAACATCGATCCGTACTTTTACTAGGGCAACCCCTTTTGCTCTGATGTACGGCATGGAGGCAGTTCTGCTCGTGAAAGTGAAAATTCCTTCTCTGAGAATTTTATCCCAAGTGGAGTTGTCTGAGGCAGAATGTTCGCAACAAAGATTTGAACAGTTAAACTTGATTGATGAGAAAAGACCGAAGGCTCTCTGCCATGGCCAAACATATCAACAGAGAGTGGCCAGGTAATTGTTGCTGATTTTTCCGGATCCTAAGGGCAAGATTGCTCCAAATTACAACGGCCCATATGTGATGAAGAATGTACTTCCTAGAGGTGCCTTGATCTTGGCATAAATGGATGGTCGTGAGTTTTCCACTCCAGTTAATTATGATGTTGTTAAGAAGTATTACCCATGATAGAATTTGTCATGTCATGTTTTGAATTGCAAGCATTTCTATGATGAATAAATTGCCTTAATGTGTTGAATTGTTCAAATTTGTTGCAAATCTTGCATTTTTCTTCCTTGATGAATTGTGTGAGATAAATTGAATGTGTTAAGTGGAATACTTTGGAATGATGAAAGGTAAGTCTTATTCCATACACTGTTTCATACACTAATCCCCAATGAGTTGTGTGGAAAAATTCCATACCCACAAGGAAAATGGTGATCTCGCAAAAGGTACGTCAATCAAGGTGATGAGAGGCAGTTTCTTCCTCTACCTGAAACACTACGGGTGTACCCATTGTTTAGCCCTTTGAACCGACACATGTGAAGAACTTTTTAAATTATCATTGCCAATGATCATCCCATACTAGGACAAAATTTGAAATGAATGGTAGGAATCTTTTTATTCACACTTGTATCGATCTTCAAGAATTGCTTTTGCAGTATAACTTGTATAATAATTTAAAGTGCTTTAGGATGATGAAGAGCAATTATTTCTTTATCTTATACACTTTTATCCATTGCATAGCTCACTTGAGCCTATGAATTCATTTCATATTAAACCCAGTTGGTGATCATCCCCCACATTAGGGTAAGGCAAAAAAAGAAGAAGAAAAAACCATTCAAGTAACATGGTTTAGAATGTTGATAAAAGATAGAGGCTGTGCGACTCCAAAGAAGATAAGTACAAAAAAAAGGGGTGTATGAAAAAGCAGTGTACTTGGTAATAGTAAGACTAATGTCCAAAAAAAGAAAAAAAAATCAAATCAAACATTGGTTGTAGTAAGTCGTATTCTTGTCGCAACCTATCCCTCGGGGGGAGGGAATATGTTTAAGGGTATTGCTTAAATGATAGATCTTAAGGCCCATGATTAGGTGCGAACTCTCCCAAGCCCATACCCCGTGTGACGTTGGGATATTTTCAAGAATTTTGCAAAAATGAGTTGCCATTAATCTATTAGGGTTGGCTAGAAACCAAGTGAGGCATGGGAGTGTACCTTACTTCCTACACAATTAGAGAAAATCTAGGATCATGGACTTGATTACACTAATTAATCAATTAGTGCCATTTTGGTACCTAATCTTGTTCATTTTAAAATAAAAGATTTTTGTCAGGCAATTTCGATTGATTTTATATTTATCCACTAACATGTGTGGTGATCATGTAGGTACATAATCATTAAAGTAACAATCATAGTTACCAAGATCCTAATTGCAATAAAATTGAGCAAGTGCAATTAAACATAATTAAATATGCAAATTAAACACTCGATATAATCAATGTGCAAAAAAATAAATACCTAATTACACTAAGGAAGTAAAACATGGCAAATCCTAACCAAACCTTGCATTTTTTTTTTTTTTTGGATTTTAGGTTTTTTTATTTATTTATTTAATTTATAAAAAAACTCTAATTTTCAATAGTTTCTGAAATATTTTAAATTTTTTTAATGTTCTCTCAAATGTTGTTGAATTTTCGGAATTTTTTTGAATTTTATTATTTTTTGAAAATTTTGATTTTTGATTTTATTTTTAATATCTTTTAAATATTAAATATTATTATATTTAGGAAAATAGGCTCATCGGGTAAACCCCATCCGGCCCGCTGATCCGAACTAAGCCAGTCCGTCGGATAATTTTTTATTTTTAGTTTTAATATTAATAGTGTTTTTAAATTAAAATTTTTAATTTTTTTTGTCTTTTCCTCACTTCGTCCTGTTCCTACACCTTATGCTCGACAGTCCTTCCCGAGGCTGAATTTTGTCATTTTATAGTTTTCTATTTATTTTGGGTTTGCTTTTCTTCTTTTTTTCATCATTTTTTATTTTTCTTTTTTTCTTCTTTCTGTCCATCTTCTTCTTCTTCGATGGTTTCCTCCCATGCCCGAAGCTAGTCTCCATCAAAGCTAGCCTGCATACCAGCACCGGTCAGAGTAACCAACGCCAACTGCCATCAGCGACCACCACCTAATGGTCGTCCGCTCCAACCGGCGTCGACTGTCGCCGGCCATTTTCTCCGACAACCAACTAACATTCTCTTCGACGTGGAGGAAAACACTTGTCGATTCGACGATACAAGGCGATTTCATGAAAATGACACCAAAGCATAGCAACACACAATACGTGAACATTGAACAACTGTTACAAAAGTAAAGACGGGTTGATCTTCGGTTTAAACATGTGCTAGCCTTCAGCCTTCTCTGAGGCATTTTATTGAACATGTAGGATGTACCGGTTAACAAAGGAACCTAGGCTCATTTATGGATTTGGGTTCGGACCAAACTTGATATTAAACGTACAAGCAGCCAACCTGTCACGGCCGCTTGATCTTCAAACTTGGGATCACGTCGTCTCCTGCCTTCACGATACTCTAACCTCGCGATTCTTTGCCTCGCCCTTGGCTTGTACGTTTCTCTTTTCTCCTTTTGCAAGAGCGTGGTTAGTGTGAGGGGAGGAAGAAGACTCATGCATGGGTTGGGCTGAAATAAAAGGAGATGGGCCGGCCCAAATGCAAAAGAGAGAAAAGGAAAAGAGATAGGTCGACAAGCCAACAGACGAAGAAAAGCCCTCTACTCGGCCTCATTCGATTTTCTTCTCATTTTTTTTTTGAATTAGTAAAATTTTTGGAAAAATAAAATAAAATAATAAAATAAAAAATATCATTAGTAATGCAAATATTCGTAATGCTAAAACGCCCTCTCAAGCTCGTGAACAGTGTTTAGCCAAGCCAACGCCCGTACCACCCCGGCCGTGAACTGAGTCTCCACAAGGAACCATTTGTTTAGCCGGATTTGGAAAAAAAAAAATCCAAATTAGGTAGATTTATTTTATCTTATTTTATTTTTTCAATATTTTGTTTTTTATTTGAAATATTTTTATGCATGATTGAAATCCCCGGCGTACCAACTTATTTGCAACTGCACACAGATTTTTTACTCCATCTATAAGGCTTTAGATGGAATAATTAATCACGTGGTAATAAAATTGATATCTTGATCTTTAAGGCCTAAGATCAATTTATCGATTTTATTAGCGAAATAATCAAGTTTGATTAGATATCATTTCTAAATTCGAATGATGGATAATATATGTGATGATTGTGAGTGATTTGGTGTTCATCTTTTAATTGCTTTTATTTATCCCAAAAATACAAAAAAATTGCATTTGCATTTCATGTAGATTATAATTGATTTTCCTAGATAAAATTGCATGATAGAATAGTTAGATCTTTTTTTAATGCATGTTTAGATGGTTTCTAAGTTAGATAATATCTTTTGAATTAAATTGCATGAGGAGATAATTTTTGAAGTTAAGGTAGGATTCAAATTAGTGTATTCCTATTAAAATAGATAATATCTCACTTTAGTTAGATTTTTTATTTTATATTTTAGCAATTTTAATTACAAATTTTTATAAAAAATACAAAAAAATCATGCTCATGTCATATAAAATTAGATTCATGAAGTGCATGTCATTTAATGATTGTTGCTAGGTCCATTTAGTTAGAAATTGCCTGTCATTAGAATTAGGTCATTTGGTTAGATTGCATTATATATAAAAGATTTTATTAAACAAGATAAAATTCTTAAAAAAGATTGAGTGATTGTATGTTAATTAGAAATCATATCTAGGATTGTTGATGTAAATTCTGATCTAACATTGCAGATGTTTTCATTACTATGAGGTAAGGCTTGCAATTTATTAATTACTTTTTTGGGTGTTAAATTAGTGGTTTGCGCACTCGTATGATCACCTCACAAGTTAGTGAAGTAAATTAAAATAAATTCAAGCTACCTGCAAAATATATATATTTTTTTTCGAAATAAAAGAGAAAGGTACCGAAAGAGCATTAGAGAAATCTAGCGTAACTAAGTCCCTGAACTTACAATTTCTGGTTTGCAAGAGTAAAGTAAATCTCATATTACTTTATTTGGGTTTTTAATCAACCCATCAAAAATAGATTAATGGCGACTCCTAGCTAATAATCTTTTGCATTCTAAATACTTAAACCTAAGTCGCAAATTGGTATAGGCTTGGAAGAACTCGAGTTAAGTCTAAACTTAGTAACCCTTTAGCTAAACCTAGTAACCCTTTAGCTAAACCTAGGTGGCTCACCCGTAATTTTGATTGCGACAACTTCTAAGAACATTTACGAGAAAATTAGTTGGAGGATGATATATTTGACCATCATCCCTCGCAGTATGATAAAATTCTGCTCACCTTCAAGCATCAAGTACATGATGATGTAGAATGTACATCCTTCGGATGTTGTAACCACCAAAAATCTCAGCCTCCTAGTTTTGGGTACAGTACTTTTTCATCTCAGGCTTTCCTGGCTTGAGGGAACGGTTTGAATTCTCTTCTATGAACAGTAGTGGTGCTGGCTTCTGTCTGTCTTCAATTTCACATAGATAAGTGGTTTTCTCTCGTCAGATTCAATTTGTTGCTGGTATTAATGAAATGGTCAAGTTGTGGGTACGCAAAAATCGCACCATTTGCTTCCTTCTTAATAGAGTTCATCTACAAAGTTTGGGATGATAAGAAGGGAGAGGCTACGTTAGCTACAGTAATTTTATATAGTCAAATATATAAATCTTATCAATTGTATCCCCTATGTGTGGTCGTCTGTTCATCTATGGTAAGATCTGCTCATATTAATTTCTGTTCCCTACAACGGCATGCTCTTTTCAGGAAAGATTCAGCTAAGTTTCCTACCCGACCTATTAATCTTCCAAGTCCCTTCTACATAAGTCCAAATGCAATGGCCACCTCTACAATGCTTTCTTCTGGTTCGTCTCTTCCCTGGTCATCTCCATCATAAACACTGCGAGCTCACCTCTGAGACTGAAGCATCTAAATGTCCACTTATGTTATCCGATGTTATATAGCTCTTCTCTTAAGACTAGGTGAGTCCTGCCCTGGAAACCAAGGTCGATGGTGTCCACATATATAGGCCTATGCATATTGCCTTCAACTCTCTCCTGTACAGGTCATAATCTCAACACCATCATTCTTAAGTTTCCTAACACATGACTTTTGTACGGATGGTTGGTTGTCATCTTCATGTGCGGTTAATTTTGAAAGCCATATAGGATAAGCTACGCGCGTAGTCGCACTGATACAGTCCAAAGCAAGATTTCGACTTGACTCGCACACCTTTACCCACATGAAGTTTTACCATGAAAATATTTTATCCATTGGACAAATATGGGTTCAATTGAGATTTGCCTTTCCCGATTACAGAAAGCAAGCTTGACATTGTTATGAACATAAAGCTCTAAAAGTGTGGAACCTCAAAGAGATTGGCCCAATTATGGTATACAATAGCTTGTCTATGATATAATGTTTTTGCCATTACTCTATCCTAATTCTGTTCCGGATTGTACCCTTAGGAAAAGCTCCTATCATGATGAATCCTGTGATGTATTGGTGATGAGTATATAATGCAGTTTCAGTTCAAAACTCAATTGGAACTCAATCATGCAAATTTTGCTCAAGATCAGCTCGATAAGAAAATAGAAATACTCTAGCTTAGCTTGACTTGACTCGACTTAACCCAACCTAATTACATAATTTATTTTCAGATACGCTCACCAAAAGTCTAAAACTTGTCGAGAAGTGCGATCAAATTCTAAACTTTAAAAAGTGTAATCAAGTTATAAAATTTTCAAATTTGTGCAATTGAATCATTCCATTAACTCTGCTTAATTTGGCTAATGAAAGATTTTGAAGTTTTCTCTCTAATAATGATGTCATAAGTGACATTAAGGGCTGTTTAGTAACACACCCTAAAACAACTGATTATGTTATTTTGTTTTTGAGAGCAAAAGAAGAATAGAAATCCATTTGGTAAATTTTTTGTTCCCAAGAACAAAAATCGATTTTTTTGCTCTTGAGAATAGATTTGGAATAGAATCAATAAGTAGAAAAAAAGTTTATTTTTGTTTTCGGGAACAATTCCTGGAATCAATTCCATTTTTTTTCTTCTTTTTCCTTTTGTTCTTCTTCTTTTGATTGGTCGCCGGCCTTGGCCATGGCTAGTGATGTCCTAGGTTGCAGCGACATGGACACGCGACACGCGACACGACACAACATGACACGCTGACACATCATTTCTCAAAAGTATAAATGAATTTCAAATAATAATTCCAACAATAATTATATATTAAATAAATATTTTAATATATATAAATGCATAAATTATCAAAATAATAATAATAATAATAATAATAATAGCCTAGAATTAATCTATACTAAAAACATTAATCCTACATTTGTTAATATCATTCATTGTTTTAATTTGACAAATTCAACTATATTTCATTGTAATAATTCATAAAACTTGGAGGAAAAAATAAGTAATCCACATTCCATTATTAAATTCAAAATTTAGCAATAAGAAAAAAAAATCAACATTTCATCATCAAATATAACAAAAAGTCATTCATCCACATTATCCACTTCTTATGGAAAAAAAAAAAAAGACTACATCTTCAGCTCATCAAGTGAAAAATTTGCAACTTCAAGTACCCCAACATCTTCAAACGAGTATTGGAAATTTGTTTTAGCTTTTTTTTTTTTTCATATATTTATATTTAGACCACAAAAGTTTTGGAAATTTGTAAAAATAACCTCGTGCGTGTCGGAGCGTGTCAAAGCGTGTCGGAGTGTGTCAGACACGTGTCGGAGTGTCGAACATGATACAAAGGGTCTCAGAGAGTATCCGTGCAACCTAGGTGATGCTGAGCCATAGTGAGGCTCGTCGACCCAAGCTTCACTGTGGCTAGGCGAGGCTCGACCTTGCCAGTCCACCTCCAAGTTGGTGTCGCTTGGCAAGTGGCTGGGTGAGCTCAGCCTTGCTAGATTTGGGTGAGGTCAACCTCACCAGGCTAAGGTGAGGCTTGCTTGGCCACTAGCAAGGCTTGGCCTTGCCTAGATCTAGCGAGCAAGTGAGGCCGAGGCTCGCCCTAGCTAGGCGAGACTCCAACGAGCTCGCTGAACCTTGCCCAACCAACAGTAGCTGGCAATCGAAGAAGAAGAGAAAAATAAAAAGAAAAAAGATAAAAAAATATAATAAAAGTATTAAAAAATTAAAAGAAACAAAAAAAAAAAAAATTTAAGAATCCTACCAAACGCATTTCTATCCTAAGAATAGAAATTTTGAATAGTTATCAAGTGTGTTCTTTTGCTTATAAATTATTTCCAGAAATAGAATCATAAAAAACTATTTCTAATAATTTTTTTCAAGAACACAATCATTATCAAACGCGCTTTAAGATTAACTAATGCGCTGAAACGATGTCGTTTTGATCAAAATTCTAATAATTTTTACACCAAATCTTAATTAAATTTAGTTAACACGTCTAATACTTTTTTTCATAGAAAAATAAAATGAATAACTAAAAGAAATAGGCTAAAAGTTGAAAAAAAGAAAACACTCTTGTGCGCGCGCGCACAAGAAAACCACTGCCTACGGGCTACCACCCCATCGCTACTCGCTAGCGCTCATCCTTGTGGCCTACTCAGCTCTTTTCGGCAATGGCCCATTAGCTGAGGGCCTAGCCCTTCCTCTTGTAATCTTTTTATTTTATTTTATTTTATCTTTTTTGTGTTTTTTAGCTTTTTATTTTTAAAATCTAATTTAATTAAAATTTAGGTTTAAAAATTGTGGCTTTGACCAAAATTACGTTGTTTTAGTGCTTTAGTTAATCTTAACGTCACATAGGAACAAGAAGATAATTATTAAAAAAACAAAATTACATCAGTATTTTTGTTACCCAAATTTACTGGAGTTAATGGCAAAATTAGATTTATCAATATGAAAATTTTTAGGATTTAATTATATTTTTAAAAATTTTAGAATTCAATTGCATTTTTTTGATAAGTTTCAAAACTTTTAGCGTACTTGCACAGTTAATTCATGGAGGAATTCCAATCTGAGCTTGATCTAAATAAAGGTCGAATAATATGGCATATTATATAATCCTGAGGGCACCTGTGTCTATCTTTAACTAAAAAATACCTTTTGAAGAATAATAGAAACTGGATTGGACTTGATCAGCCTATTGAGCTAATAATTAGTGAGCACGAGGTAACTCAAAATCAAACTATTCTATATTGAGTAATTATTAAGCTGTTTTAAGCTCATTACAGATACACTCGGTTTTTTTTTTTTTGGTGTAAATATGTTAATATCATTAATCATATGAGGTACAAAAGCTTAGGGGAATCCCTAGCATTTCATAAAAACTACTTGTGTGAGGAGATAGAGGAAGGAAGCCTCCATATAGTTGCCAATAAAAAATTTGTCTGGAAGAAGGCATGCGCTTTTAGTATAGTGACACCCTACATCTTACAACCTTTCGAATCCTAGCCAACAAAAGATAAAGCTCAATCAACGTGTTTTGAAACCGTTTGTGGTTACGTTCCATCCAAATACAATAGATTATCTCTAAGAAAGACAGCTTGAGAAATCTTGGTTTTGCTACTAAAATAAGTTATACATAATTGCCTTAAGCACCCTTTTGATAGGAAAATTGTCCCAAAATCTTTCTTTTGTGTGATAGCTAATTTAGTTCTAAGCATTTTTTTTTTTTAGTTCTAAGCATTTCAGTTGTGCAAATTTAATCATAACCATTTTAATGATTTGTTAATTATATTTCAAAACCTTTCAATTGTGCCACTTTAGTCTTTAACATTTTGATGATTTACCAATTTGGTCCTTCCAACCACCTTTGGTTAGAAATTGTTGACGTAGACATTTATTGTTATACATGGTACAATTGGTATTAATATGGACATTTTTTTTCCTTAATTTTTTTTTATAACTTTTTCCTTTTTCCTCTTTTTTTGTCCTTCTTCTTCTATCAATCACTAGGTCTAGGTGAGGGATTGCAATTAGCCACAAACAAGGGCTGGCAAAGTTGACCTTGTTGGCCACTGGTGAGACTTGACCCTCCTATGGCTTGTCATTGGCTATCGCGGAGGAATGAAGAAAAAAAAGAAAAGACAAGGAAAAAAAAGAAGTTGAAATATTCTAAAAAAATGTTTTTGTTAATGTTGGTCATGTCAAGTAGGATGGCTAGTATCTATATTAGTGATTTTTTTTACTAAAATTAATTGTAAAATCCAAATTGACAGACCACCAACAGGTTTGGAATAGAATTAGCATAATTAAAAGTCTGGAACTAAATTGATAAAATTAAAAGATTTATGATTGAATTGGCCCCTATTTTTATAGGTTTAGGAATTTTTTGACAATTCATTTTCTTTTACCATAAATTAACTCCAAACGAGGACAAAATGAAGCCATGCAATCTCGAGTATCGTTCCTTCAAAGATAAAGGCTTGTTTAGTTCTTTTGCGACGTTCCATGATCTGTGGAAGATTGACATTTTTCGTCCCCGGCCCTCTAATATGGCAAGGCGTGGACCTTTATTAGTAATGGTGTAAGGAAAAAGAATGATACTTGGCTCTTTACCAAAAAAAAAGAAAAAAAAGAATGATACTTGGCTGACTAATATGAGAAGTTCTTCAGAGTTAAGTCGATTATCTTTTTCCTTCTATTTTTGTTACCAGGATAATTGATTTGATTCACTATTTTTTTTATTGAATTACAGTCGACTTATTAGAAAATACTAGTTGTAAAGATGTACTTATCGTAACTTAGTTGGATAGTAATTTTCAAAAATTATATAAGTTGTACAAATTTTTACATTTTATGACATTCACGAGAATGAAAATAAATTTTTTAACGATGAAAGTTCTAAAGTAAGGTATCTCTAAATAGTTTTAAATAAATTGGTGGTCCTTTTGCATGTTTATGTACTTTGAGATTCTTTTTGTATATACACTGTAACATTTTGTGAAATTGGTGCAAATTATTTTAAAAATTTAAACTGTTAGATGAGGACGTGGTTAAATATTTAATTATTCTAATGCTTCTCTTTATGCTTCGTTTGGTCTTTTTGTCTAGTATTAAACGTAGACATATTTAATTTATGAGGCAAATGGGGTCTGGAAAAATTTAAACACAAGATCTTTAGTTCTAAAACCATGTGAAATTTTATGAGACTACTGCTAACTATTTTAAAAGCTTAAACTATTATATGAAGACATAGTTAAATATTTAATCATTCTAACATACATAAATGGAAGGATTGCGACATGGTGATTATATTGATTTAACCTTGCAGTATAATTGAGTGTTGGATACTAGTGACTTTTTTTGTATTTATTTTGATGTCATAATATTTAATACACAACTACCTATGCGAGTATGATATTTAAATACTAACTAGAAGAATAAGGACCTCTTCTTATGAAGTTTTCTCAAGGGTAACTAATTTACTGGAAATTGCAATATATGTTACATGATTTCTTTTAATATTTTAGGATTTTCAATATGTTACAATTTTCATAGTCACCAAATAATTAATTCTTTTTTGATATAGCATGGGTTAATCATCTATCAGTAGATAGGTTGAAAAAAAAATTTTGAGTAATGAATGAAAGAGGATATTTGTATTTTTATCTTATTAGCAAATTGATTAATTAATTATTATTTTCAATTAATACATTAAACAAATACCATTCAATTTTTCATCATGCTTCAGTTTCTTAAATATGATGTTTTGGTAATTAAGTAAACATATATGTGCTCTTTGCATGTCACATTGGTCCGCGAATTTCCTATAAAAATTTGGGAATGGATAATATTTTGACACATGGCACAATCATTGAAGCTTGTTCTACCTAACTTTCTAATTATGTATAAGCTTATGGTTTTTTATTTTTTTTTTTATCGGAAGCTTATGATTCATTTATTTCGTAGAAAATAAATAGTTTCATAAAAATAATGTTTATATTGCTTACAAAAATGAATGAATGAAAAAAATTTGTTATCATTTATGAAAATTTTTAGATATAAACTGTTATGAGTAATGAAAACAGATTTTGTTAAGTAATTATTATTATTATTATTATTATTATTATTATTTTTTTTTTTTTGGTACTGGAGGAACCAGCTTGTAGCCGACAGCCACGCCGTAAAAATTATTTCAAACTATATAAACTATCATTTTTAGAAAAACTTCTTTCCAAATCGTTTAGCTTTATGCTAAACAAACGCACTCTTAACAACACTCAAATTCTTTTTAGCTACCATCGGATCTTTGCAAGGTTAGATTGGCGACGCAGAAAAAAGACAGAGTAGCAAGAGATACTGCACAACATATCATATATAGAAAGACAAACGCAGAGTTTTATTGAGAGCTTCTGTATGTTCGATAAACTGAATAAGGAACACCAGAACGTGCTGAAAAAACTTGTCTTCGCTAGGGGGTGTAAGCTGAGACGATGGGACTTCTCACAACGTGAGTTCCATTGATCTCCTTCCAAGTGATATAACCATAGTTACCTATGTAATTGCTCTGCGGAATCGACCCTTCCAAAGAGATCTCTACGGTCAAGTTGAACTCGGCTCTGTCGTACTTGCTAGTGAACCACAGCTCCGAGGGTTTTGCTGTGGCCTTCATGCTCGACGGCGTTGTCACTGTGACCTGGTAACTTGCAGGCCCGTTGGCCACGTTGGTTAGGATTCTTTTGAAAGTGGCGCTCGTGGTGTTGGTGTTGTTGAGGATGACTATGAATGAAGGGTAGTTGATGTCAAGAGTCGCGGATGCGCAAGAGAAGTTCAATCTCCTGCTTATGATCTTTATCTGATTGACGGAATAGTTCATTCCGCAGAGGAAATTGACGTAATCCTCGGGTTCGATGTCGTAGATCAGACCGGGATCTGAAGCCTTTTCCGGATCTATATGTCCTGCCCCGAAATCAAGAGGCGTTCCTGAAGCTCGGGTGGTCATGTCGATGATGGTTTCGTTGGTGTTATCGAGAATGTAAGCCGTGGTCATCATTGCCGATCGGATAGCAGCGGGGCTCCAATCTGGATGGGTTGATTTTAGCAGCGCAGCGACTCCAGCCACATGAGGAGTCGACATGGAAGTTCCCGATTCGAGCTTGTAGTCACCAAGCAAGTAGCTCTGACCTATCTGTGCTATTTCTCGGTTCGGCGCCCATGCCGCCAAGATATTGACTCCAGGAGCTAACATATCCGGCTTCAAGATCCACGGGGCCTGACGGTTCGGTCCTCTAGACGAAAACGATGCTACCTGAGGAGCTGGTTTGGCCCCGAAAATGGTTATCAAGAACTTGATGCTGACCGTTGGATTCTCCGACTTCAGCAAGTAGTCCTTGATTCTGTCTCCATCTTTGGGTACGACGGCCACGGACGGAATATTGAAGTCTTCGGGTTGGAGAAAAGCCCCAGATTCGGTACTGAAGATGGCACCTGCAGCTCCGGCTCGGGTGATTTCGTAGGGATTGATTCCGTCGCAGAAAACTATCTTCCCAACGACATCCTTCGGGTCAAGAGAGTAATCGTTGCAGATTTCCTTGCTTCTGTTGCCGTGGCCAAAGTACAGAGGAACTTTTGAGATAAGCAGATCTTCTGGGAAGATGGATTTTCCTCTAACAGTTACGGTTCCGTTGCCGAGGACTATATTGGCCGCAAAGTCCCTGGATATGGTTCCAGCGCCGACAGTCGTTAGCCACGGAGCTCCATTTAGCATCGTGTATCCTTGAGGGCCGTTGTTACCTGCTGAACAAGCAACGAAGATTCCTCTCTCCATTGCAGCAAAAGCTCCCACAGCGATCGGATTAAGGTCGAACGATGTCTCATCAAATCCAAGTGATAGAGACAATATATTGACGCCGTCCGCTATGGCTTGGTCCATGCCTGCTAGGGTGTCCGTCGCAGCCGAGTCGTACGTGTCGGTCAGGAATAACACCTTGTACATCGCGAGCCTAGCAGCGGGTGCCATACCTATTGCCGTGCCCTTGGCATAGCCGAAGTAGCTAGCGTCCCTCACGGGGTTCCCGGCCGCTGTGGACGACGTGTGGGTCCCGTGCCCCATAAAATCCCTCGGGGAATCGTAGTCATCGGTCGTCGATATGTTCAAGCCGTACTGCTTCATTCCTTTGCTGAACGACCGGGCTCCAATGAGCTTCCGGTTGCAGTTGGACGAGTTGAAGTCCACCCCGGACTCACAAGAGCCTCGCCATGTCTCCGGCACGGGGGACATGCCCTTGTCCTTGAAGCTCTCGCTCTCGGGCCATATCCCAGAGTCTACAACACCAACGATCACGCCGTCGCCGAATTTGGCTCTTGGCCAGAGGCCTGTCTGTCTGTTCAGGCCAAGAAACTTAGGAGTATATGTTGTGTGAGCGTTTCCGAATGTGTCCGGATACGATGCAACATGACCGGGAACCTTTTCCAGCTTCTCTAATTGGGACAGTGACAGCACTGCACTGAATCCATTCAAGACATGGCTGTATGTATAGAGATGGGTCGGGTCTACTTCGTCGGGAGACGACGATAGGGACGACAGAAGTGATGTGTACCACTCATGGTGATGCGAGAACGAAGTGGGCAACGCCGATTCGTCCATGTAAATTATGTAGGGTTTTTGGTATTCTATGGCCAAAGCGGACACTACGGTCGAGATGACAAGGAAGAGCTTACAAAGCATATCATATTCCATTGTCATTCCGTATAGATATCTGAAACTGAATGGTTTTATGTTACAATTATAAAGGGAGATTAACCCAAGCTTATATAGAGGACCATATCTCGTGTAAAAATATGTCAAGAGGCGATGATTGCGATCAAGTCAATGAAATCAAAATTAAAGATGCATTTTTAGCTGTTGAAGCAAGACAAGTGCGAATAGTTGACTTTGAAATATCGTTTTCAAGGAAGTACGCACGCGTACTTAATTTTATGATACATATTACGATGTGCCAAATGAACATTGTTCATTGAATCATCGAATGCGATCTTAGATTCTATTGGCCCACCGTACATTCGATCGGCCGAGAAGGGCAATAAGGTAAAAAGGATCTGAAATTGCCAACCTCCTAGCAGGTTGAATCGAAAGAATCTCTCCGGGGAGAGACATTCAAAAGGTATGATTTATTTAAGATTTCGGTCGACATGAGAATCAATCTAATGAAAAAGAAGGAAGAAGGACGGTTCTCAACCTTCTATCTTGTTATCAGACGGCATAATTACCCCCGCATACTTAGCAATCTATTTTGCCGGTGAAGTCGGCGATCATTTTCAAGAGACGGCAATTGTTCGTATTTTCCAGATGGAATCAATTTGCCCAGCTAGTATCGGACTGGAATAAGATTCAATTCAAAGAGCAGAACATCAAAGAACATTGACGTCAACAACATAAAAAGCTGCCGAAAGGATTTTTGGAGTTTGAAGGTCTCCAGCGCAGAGATGCGAAAAGTAATTTTAAGGACGTGAAGCCAAACGGGCATTGGACTCCTGATCGATATACTATCCGGCTCGTCAAGATTTACTTCTACCCTCTCTAGATGAAGAAATGCATATCCTATCTGAAAGGTTCCCAATGCAAGAGCTAAAAGGAGCACTTCTTAGAATTTCATGACACCATGAAAGCACATGCAACTCTTTGTCACCTCTCTTTAACGAAATGCTCGGCAAACTTGTGACGCTAACCTTACAATTAGCAAACTTTACCCGCTCACTGAGGCAAGCTGAAAAACCTCAAGGGGTGGACATCCACTTTAAGTCCCTTTCTCAATTTGGGTAATGTCGCGACCTCTTTTTTTCTCGGCGCCCGCGATCGGGTACAAGAGCCTAAAGGAGGCTAATGGCTCGGCTGAATTTATTAAGCCCGGACTCTCCCAAGTCCACCAATTCACGACTTAATGGTCCAAGTTTTTAACCTTTAAATTAATTTTAAAATGGAGTTACCACTAATCGGTTTGGGGTGGATCGATTAGAAACCCAAACGAAGTATCGGGAGAAATACTTGCTCCTGCGCAACCAGAGAAATTAAGATCGGGGACTTGATTACACTAGTTAATCACTAATGCCCTTTCGGTACCTATTCTTGTTTAAACCCTAAGGCTTTTTGGATTTTTGAGGGATTTTTCCATGCATTTTTTGGATTTTTTTTTGAAAATAAATTATTTTTGATTTTTAAAAATAAATTATTTATTTATTTATTTAAAATATTATTTAAAATAAAACTTAAAAAGCCAACCCGGGTTGGATCCGCGGGTTGGGTCCAGCCCGGGTCGGTAACCCGAATGCGTTGCGGGCCCGACTCGGATTTTTTTTGTCTTTTTTCTTTCAAGAAAAACCTAAGAGCCCAAACCCACTTTGACCATTTTTTATTAAAAGAAACTCAGCCCAAAGACTTCCCGGCCCACGCGCATAACCCGGCCCAGGCGGAACCCTACCCGGCTACTGGGAAACCGGGTCGGACGAACCCGCGAGCTGACCCGGTTCCCGAGCTCCTTTCTCCTTCGCTTGCTTGTGGTGCTAGTGAGGGGGGAGAAGCGTCACCGGCGATGACAGCAGCGACAGCGGCAACGACAGCAGCAACGACGGCCACAATGGCGACGACGACGGGCTAGACGGCGACAACACGACCGAAGGTGACGACAAAATGGTTACGGCGAGGATGAGTGAGGACGGGTCTGTGTCGGTGTGGTCAGCGACGGCACGGTTCAAAAAAGGGGGGGTGCGACGACGAATATGCGACCGGAGGCGGCGGATATGAGTGTCGTTACCTGTCCGCAACGAGATGCGCGAGTCGGCTTCACGGCTCCGGTTTTCACAGCACGGCGGCGATGTGAGCAGCAGGTGTAGGGGTGTGACGGGGACGGCACGGCTCAATGATGGCGACGGAAGGTGCTCGAACTCTCCTTTCTCCCTTCGATCTGGGCTTGCGAGTGTCGAGCCTCCCCCGAAGTCTCTCGGGGGAAGCTTGAATGCTCGTAGCTTCGATCTCTCTCCTCTCTCTACTCAGCCTCCACCCACTCGGACCCCTCGGGCTTGCCTGCTCGCAGATCTGGGTTTGCTTGCCACTGACCTCCCCCGATGTCTCTCGGTGGGAGGTCGTTTAGCTTGCGACCCGACCTTTCACCCCCTTTGCTCGCTCTTCGATCTCCCCCCTGAAGTCTCTCAAAGGGGAAGGTCTTGGAGTTCGCTGGCTTCCTCTCTCTCTTCCGTGTGTCCTTCAATGGAGGTGGTGCTGGCCTATTTATAGGTGAGGGACTTTGGTCGACAGAGAGGTTTGGCCGCCGATTCTCCGTGTGCCGACTGGCCTTGGTGCAGCCGAACCGACGTCACCTCGGCCGCCCACTTGCTTGCTTTGAAGGCATGTCCCATCCGCCACCGGCTGGCCTACCCGCGAACCAAAACCCTAGCTGCCGCTCTCTGCGCGTGTGTTGCAGAGGCGTGAAGGGAGAAGCCAAGGAAGAAGAAGACAAGGGGTGCATGGGCCGGGCTAAGGCGGAAATGGGCCGAGGAGGCCCAGAGGAGGGGTTTTTTTTTTTTTTTTTTGTTATTTGTATATTATTCCGAAAAGACAAAATAAATAAAATGAAAACTTAATTAATAAAAATAAAATAAACCTAATAAAAATTGAGGTGTCAACAGCTGCCCCTCTTTGAAGGTGAGCTCGCAGAGGTTGCATTCAAAGACAGGCTGAAGTCTCAATTTTATCTATGCATGCGTAGCAGATTATATTTTATTTGGGAATTATTAATTTATGTAGGAAAAAGAGCAATATGACTTTACATATACTAAGACAGATAAGAAGATACCTGTAGTTACTTACCGGGAGTGAGTGAGATAGGGTGTGAACCCCGAGTCTGGCAAGTATCAAGGCATCATCTTACCTGGTGATATGAAGAGGTTGCTTTTCCAGGGCTCAAACCATTCTTCGGTCGCCTGTTAAAACAATCAATGATTTGTCTAGGACCCGAACCATTCTTCGGTCGCCTGTTGGAGCAATCAGTGATTTGTCTAGGACCAAAACCTTTCTTCGGTCACCTTGACGGGAAATTGCTCCTCCAGGACCCAAACCATTCTTCGGTCGCCTGTTGGAGCAATCAATGGTTTGTCTCAGACCCGAACCATTCTTCGGTCGCCGTGGCAGGAAATTGCTTCTCTAGGACCCGAACCATTCTTCGGTCGCCTGTTAAAACAATCAATGATTTGTCTAGGACCCGAACCTTTCTTCGGTTGCATTGACGGGAAATTGCTCCTCCAGGACCCGAACCATTCTTCGGTTGCCTATTGGAGTAATCAATGGTTTGTCTCGGACTCGAACCATTCTTCGGTCTCCGTGACAGGAGAATTGCTTTTCCAGGACCCGAACCTTTCTTCGGTCGCCTGTTAGAGCAATAAGTTGGTTTGTCTAGGACCTGAACCTTTCTTCGGTCGCCTTGACGGAGAATTGCTTTTCTAGGACCCGAACCTTTCTTCGGTCGCCCGTTAGAGCAATAAGTTGTTTGTCTAGGACCCGAACCTTTCTTCGGTCGCCTTGACGAGAGATGCGTCGACCTTTCTCAGGGCATCTGTTTGTGGGTGCCTGATCTGTATCGAGGACACTAGTTGGTACCCGACCTTTCTCGGGAGATGCGTCGACCTTTCTCAGGGCATCATATTTGTTGGGGTGTCTGACTTCTGTCAAAGACACTGGTAGGAACCCGACTTTTCTCGGGAGGATGCGCCGACCTTTCTCAGGGCATCGATTTGCGGGGTGTTTGACTTCTGTCGAAGACACCAGTTGGAACCCGACCTTTCTCCGGAGGATGCACCGACCTTTCTCAGGGCATCAATTTGTTGGGGGTGCTTGTACATTCACAAGTATTGAAAGAGTACCTGGATATTCACAAGTACTAACTTGGAGGATATTTGGGCCTTTGCAGGTGTCGAAGGGGTACTTGGATGATTGCAAGTACAAACTCTTGGAGGGTGCCTGGATTTTCGTAGACATTTGAAGGAGTACCTGATTGCTTGCAGGTGTCGAAAGAGTACTTGGATAATTACAAGTACAAACTCTTGAAGGGTACTTGGTGTTCGCAGTTATCGAAGGAGTACCTAGGATATTCATGAAGGTCCCTCATCTTTTGATAATTAGGAATATCGAGGACGTAACTCGCAGATTCGTGAAGGTCCCCACCTCCTGGCAATTGGGGAATATCGAGGACGTACCTTGCATATTCGTGAAGGTCTCCCACCTCTTGGTAATGGGAATATCGAGGACGTACCTGGGATATTCGTGAAAGTTTCTCACCTTCTGGTATGGGGAATATCGAGGATGTGCCTTGGATATTCATGAATGTCTCTCACCTCCTGGTAATGGGAATATCGATGACGTACTTTGGATATTCATGAAGGTCTATCACCTCTTGGTAATTGGGAATATCGAGGGCGTACCTGAGATATTCGTGAAGGTCTCTCACCTCCTGGTAATTAGGAATATCGAGGGCGTACCGGAGGTATTCGTGAAGGTCTCCCACCTCCTGGTAATGGGAATATCGAGGACGTACCTAGGATATTCGTGAAGGTCTCTCACCTCCGAGTAATTGGGAATATTGAGGGCGTGCCCCGCATATTCGTGAAGGTCTCTCACCTCCTGGTAATGGGAATATCAAGGACGTGCCCCGCATATTCGTGAATGTCTCTCACCTCCTGGTAATTGGGAATATCGAGGACGTACCTGGGATATTCGTGAAAGTTTCTCACGTCCTGGTATGGGGAATATCAAGGACGTGCCCCGAATATTCATGAAGGTCTCTCACCTCCTGGTAATAGGAATATTGAGAACGTACCTTGGATACTCCTGAAGGTCTCTCACCTCCTAGTATTATAAACTTGAATATGGTATGAGGCTTACCTGGATTACCACAGGCATTTAAAAGGGGTGGAACACCTGGATAGCCATAAGTGTACAAAGTACTGGAATACTTGGATGAACACAAGTATTTAATGATACAACCTGGGACCATTCAGTTGGTCCAAGTGTAAGAAAGCATACCTGGGTAGGCGTAGGTACACAAAACAATGGAATGCTTGAACAGCTCCTATTATTTAGGGACAACTCGGGCAAGTTGAGTGTCATGAAAAGGAAGTACCTGGACAACGGTGGATACTTGACGATATGGGGATACCTAAACAGCAGTAGGTATTTAACGATAAAGGGATACTTGGTCAATCACAAGCATTAATACTCTAAGGACAACTCGAATAGGTCGAGTGTCAGGAAAAGGGAGTATCCAAATGGTAGCCGGTACTCAAAGACAATGGGATGCTAAAACAGTTGCAAACATCCAAACTCAAGGGACGACTTGAATAGGTCGAGTGTCAAGAAGAGAGTACCTGGACAGTGATAGGTACCTTAAGACAAATGGGGATAGAGATATGCTTACCTAGCAATATCTCTGATCTCTAAGAGTATGTCTGCTATTTGCACAATATGCACACATGATTGTATATGCTGTAAATTCATGAGTTCAAATGAGATTCATGCATGATAATTTTGTCAGCTTTGCATCATCTGATTTCCACTGGGGAAGATTTTGAAAGACAACATTTATTCGGAATATAGATGCTTTGAGCATGCCAGATGAGGGATTTTCAGTCTGACAGGACTTTTCACTCACTCTCATGGAGAAGGCTATCCTGACCATTGATGCAGGATTTATAAGGACCGCACTATCTTACTGTCATCATGTTAGCAGGGGTTTGAGTATTCTCGCAAACAGTACGGCTTTACCAATGTGAGAGGTCTTTGTTGAAATTGTGATGAATATTTAGTCAATGGCTCATCAAATGGGACCATCAAGGTCAAGGCTTATGAACGAAGTGCCGCATGATCATCTCCGAGTTTGTAAGTCAAGAATTCTGCGAAAAGAGATAGAGTAATCTTGCTCGTATTTCTTCGAGCGATGCTTATTGACACATAAAATCCTACGTTAATTGAAGTGCCCCTAGTCTGAAGAGACTTTTACAATGGGAATGTAATGTAGTCTTGGCTCATATGTGAGAGTTGGTGATTGTCTTGGCATTTGTCACTAGTCTTTCTTCACGGTCAGATGTCGGTTGTATCAGCAATTTCTCTTGGGAATACAAATGGTTGTATTTTTGTTTGGGGCATTGGCCTTGCTTTTACCAGGCACACTACTTTTTTATGCCCCTATTTTTATTCCAGTTCTTCATTCATGGGCATTGACCTTGCTTTTATCAGGTACATTGCTTTTTTTATGCCTCTATTTTGTTCTTGTTGCTTGAGAGCTGATCTTGACCGGTTCAAGCAAGCGCCTTTGTTAGACTATTGAGTCTTCATCTTTTGCCGATGCTTCTGATTATGCTGCTCAAGTGGCAGTAGCATTTGCTTTGCCTCCATGTGAGGGTGAATTTATAGACTCAACTGAGTTGTACAATTGATACAAGTGTGTAAAGAAAGAATTGCTCTTCATGACTTTAGGGCACTTAAATTAACGCAAGTGTTCATATGCAATAAAGACACTCAAAGATTGATGCAAGTGCAAGCAAGAAAATTTCTATCTCTCTTCTCACCTTGTGATGCTGCTTCACTTCTAATCTGCCTCGGTGTAGGGGTTGTTCTTGACGGGGGTATGAGAGAAGCTTCACCAATGTATGGGGCTCAATGGGGTGAGCGACGGAATGCCTCTCACTATTTTGATTATCGTACTATTCGCGAGAGAACTCTTTACCCTGCAGCCATGGAATCTTCTACACTCATCTCACAAGTGTATAGATGGGGGGGGGGGGACTGTGTGTAGGATATGGCTTGCCTTTCATCATTCTGACGCACCTCATCCAACATGCTCGATTAATCTTGTATTCTTCATTTAGTTGTCTATTCTAATAATTCTCAATGGAATCAAAGATTTAGACAGACAAAATCATCATGCAAAATTCATTTGGAAAAGACATGCATCATTTTAAATGTAATGGAGTTTGTACTTCTTAGAACAAATGAATGGTTTTGGCTCAAAAAGACCTTCTTAGTAGCTTTAAGGGCCAACAGAATAGTATTGTTAAATTTTGAACATCAAAAGGGTTATTCGCAAATGGGTGTCGATGGTTGTCCCTATTGATTAGGGATATGACACATGAATGATCAGCCAAGGATTGAGAATCTGATCGGGCATCTCTGCTTTTGCTCCTGTAGAAGAGAAGTAGATCAATTAGTCTGGCCAAAATCAAATGTGAGTTGAGGCCTGAAGATTTTCCGTCATTTGCTTTGATGATACTTTGTTTGGGAAAGCTTATCAAAGTCTGACATGCCTTTCATTGATTTGTTATCCTTGTTTTTGACAGTCAGGCGATCCTGCAACAAACAAGAGGGAATGTGTTAGTCACGAATTTTTTAGAAGTCAAACAACTGGAAGCGATACAACATTACCCTTCACTGGTTTGCAAACGATTAAGTGGACCTAGAGTACAAAGGAGGACATTAAGTCTCGTGTCTTCCACTTCTTCAAGTCAATTATTCTCCTTAATTGGCTTATGGATGGCATGTCCCTTTACACGAAGTCAAATGAATTCGATGCAGGTCATTTCTATATACTAGCTTGGCCAGTATTGATTTGTCAAATCTAACCATTGAGTTTGGCTCTTGAATTCCGATGCTTCCTGTCAATAGGGAAAATATGTTAAAAGCGGGTTCGAGTAGTGGGAGTATTGGAAACGATACCAAGTTACCCTTTCCCAGAGTTTGTATTTGTTGATTCCTAAGGATATTTGAATGTCGATGATGGACTCCTTATCTTGACACAGTTCAATGTTTCCTTCGATTAGCCCTCCTCATTTGTGGCCCTGTATGCATGATTGATGGTCGTTGATTCATCTTCAATGCCTTCCTTCTGTGGAATTTTCTTCTATCTTTGATTATATGACCATTAGCAGCATTGTCATGTACCTCAAGCTTCTATGGAATCTGAGATGGACAATCAAAATCTCCAATTCTCTTATGGCAATTACTTCTTGGGAGAGCATGCGTCTGAAGCACGAAGTGAGGTTTCTAAGCCCTTAGTCATCATTTGAAATAAGGGGCTAGAGACTGTCTCAACTGTCTAGATTTCCTCCCCGTTGACAGTGGTCAATTCAAAGGAAGAGAAGAAATTCATTTTTTGCGCTTTTTGGCTTGTCGAAGCCGAAAATCCCATTGATGAAACCGTAGCATTTAGTTGCTCGGGCACGTTGAGGGAAGAAGATGCTGCTCCGGCTTGAGAAGGAGTTGGGCAGGAGCGAGGTGGAGTGTGCAGAGCTCTTGGGGATGGCTTGATTTCAACCGTATGCTTGTACCTATTACATCCTATATTTTGTTTCCATTTTTGAAATGGGATGATTCTTTTTGTTTGTCCCTGTTTTCTTGGCAAGGTGAATTTGGCGAGCCCACATGATGCACTTGTTTCAAATGCCCCCCTGTCACACTAAGTCAAAGGGGATGGGAATGATCTTCTGAGACATGAAGTGAGTGACTTAGAAAGACAAACATGATTTAATAATCTTGTTTTGACAAAAGCTTTTGGCAATAAAACATTTTTGTTTTCAAAAGTATATATCTTTGGGGGAAGAAAGCATGAGGAAGCCCAGCCCTCAGTATTCTTCTTGGATGATAATTTTTTCATGGTTGGATAGCATCACCGGGCTGGTTTGGGATACCGCCTCATGCTCTCAAAATATTTTCAACTTTATTTAATAGGTGGATTTACATTTTGGAAAAGTGTTTTCAAAAGTTAGTTCCTCAAGCGGAACTGATGTTGAAAATAAAAACAAGCCAGAGTTAAGAAAGATGTACAAGTTCCCACGTAGGGGAATACGAAAGTAAATTAAAAAGGGTTCTACTCGAGCGGGCCTGCACCCATTTCCCCTTACGGTCCTTCATTGATGGTGTCCATGAAAAGGTCTCCAAACATGGTGGTCATATCATCTGGCCCTTCTTTCTCTGTTGCTAAGGGTGGCACTTCATTGCCTGAATAATACCCGACCTCTACCAGCCCTTGATAGATGTCAGCGGCATGTGCTTCGACATTTCTGCTCTGACTATCTTCAGAACTGAATACCGCGTTTACTTTGTCGGTGTGATCAGGGAGTGGATTGCTCTGGAATGAGAAAGCTTTAGTGTCTAACAGGTTCTGGATTCGACTCTTGAGGGCAAAGCACTCATCAGTCGAATGTCCCACTTCTTCCATGTGATAGTCGCATATCTTTGACGGGTCATAGTTGGAAAAACTTTCAGCGTTGGGTCGTTTTGGCTCAATCGAAAGGAGGCTCTTCTTTCGGAGGATTGCCAGTACTTGTGATGGAGTTCCAGGAAGAGGAGTAAATTGTCTCTTGTTGCTATAACGCTGAGATGGCTGACGGCTGGTGGTCTGTTGCTGTCTTGCATTTGTCTGAATTGTTGGAGAATGATTGTAGGTCGCATTGACATCTACCAGGGGTTCTTTATCTTTCTTCATGCCAAACCTGCCCGTGGATGTAGGTTCAGTGAACTAACCATCCCTCAACCCTATCTCGATTTGCTCCCCTATTGGAATGAGTTGATTAAATGATTCGGCGATCGTGGTTACCATTCGATTGCGGTACTCGTAAGGGAGGGTTTTGATAAACATCTTTTTCAACTCGAAATCGGTTGGTTCAGGATTGATTTGGGCGGCCAGATTCCTCCATTGGATAGTATATTCTTTGAACGATTCGTGCTTTTTCTTTTCGGTTCGCTCAAGATCCTCACGAGAAGGGGTAATGTCCATTATGAACTTATACTGCTTGAGGAATGTCTCACTCACTTCGCTCCATGTTTCGAGGAGATTCATGTTCTTTGTAATGTACCACCTCAGGGCAGGGCCTATTAGACTTGATTGGAACAATTGGATCATTAATGGTGCATTATTAACGTATTGGGTCATTCGAACCAAGTACATTTGCAAATGAGCCCTAGGGCAAGTCGCGCCATCGTACTTCACTCAGGCATTTTGAATTTTTCCGGCATTTTGACATTGGAATAAATGGAGAGATCCGTCAAAATAGGATCTTAGAGACCTTGCAGTTGTTTCAACCTCTCCTCAAGCTTTTCGAGGCGTTTGTCATGCTCAGTTTTAGACAAACTGTCTGGCTTCGCTTTCTCAATCGCGGTTTGGTGTGGATCAACCTCCAATTCGGGCATGATATAGTCGGTATCTCCACCTTGATCACCCATAGTAGATGATTGTGGCAACAATACCTCGATTGAGGCCGGGGCGGTAGTGAGTTTGCCCTAGATGGAGTCTATCTGCTTTGAAAGTTGTTGAAGTACATTAAAGACTTGCTTCATTTCACTTTCCATGACCGCAATACGGCTTGGTACATTTTCTTCGGCCATTCTTGCTCTTGCTTTTGAACGAGTCTGGATCGGCGAACGTTGACGTTCCGTGATTACCTAGTCATGAGTAAACAAGCGTGTGTGAATACAAGGCGTAAATAGGGAGTCCGTCCATGATGACAACCTAGTCCTACTATTTTTTTTATTCATGAAAAGGTAGAGGATTTCCTAAACATGGATTGAAAAAGGGCACGTGACATGTTAACATGAGCTAAAAAGATATTCAATTTGAAAGGCGAAGAAAGCATGAGTTGCAACAAATTTTGAAAAAGGTTTCTATCCCCTTTTTTGAGGCAAATGAAAATTCTTGCGGAAAAGAATTTTGTAACATGCTTGAGAATAAAAACATCAACTGAAAGTAATTTTTTGCAATTTTTTTTAAAATTAAAAAAAAAAATTTATGACAATTACTTTCAAATTTAGATGACTGCGATATTAAATCCTACACTAATCATGGACTACTCAATATATACAGGAAGGTAAGTAAATTGTAAAGTACACAAAATAAAAACTTACTTCACACGAGAAAATTGATGGCAATCACATAGACATGCGTATGATATGTGCAGCTCGATTTCTAACTGAGAAGGTTTGTTGAAATTAAAAGGATATCAACCCGTCGCAGTCTCGCGTTAGTAGCATACCCTCCTAACCTCAGCTAAGAAATTCGGGGAAAAGAAAGGCAACCTCTACATCGCAGTCTCGCGTTCGAGGTTGTACCTTTCTTAACACCATCCTATAAATCCTATGGCGGCCCAAGTCCGGCAGCCGGGTTGTGTGTGCCATGTGTAGTGTTTAAAATAATAAAGCATGCACAACAGTTTATAATCACAAGATAATCTATTTTAAGCAAAAATTAAAATAAATTTCTAAACTACTGACCTGCATAAAGAAAAAATAAAAACAAGTCAGTAAAGAATTTAAACAAGAAAAAAATGGCCTAAGTCCTCACAAATATCCCCAGTGGAGTCACCAAGCTGTCGCGACCTCTTTTTTTCTCGGCGCTTGCGATACGGTACGAGCGCCTAAAGGAGGCTAATGGCTCGGCTGAATTTATTAAGCCCGGGCTCTCCCAAGTACACCAATTCATGACTTAATGGTCCAAGTTTTTAACCTTTAAATTAATTTTAAAATGGAGTCGCCACTAATCGGTTTGGGGTGGGTCGATTGGAAACCCAAGCGAAGTATCGGGAGAAATACTCGCTCCTACGCAACCAGAGAAATTAGGATCAGGGACTTGATTACACTAGTTAATCACTAATGCCCTTTCAATAACTAATCTTGTTTAAACCCTAAGGCTTTTGGATTTTTGAGGGATTTTTCCATGCATTTTTGTGAAGGAAAAATGTTTTTTGGGAATTTTCTCATTTTTGGACATAAAAAGCATTTTTGGATTTTTTTCGAAAATAAATTATTTTTGATTTTTTAAAATAAATTATTTATTAAAAATATTATTTAAAATAAAACTTAAAAAGCCAACCCGGGTCGGATCCGCAGGTTGGGTCCGGCCCGAGTTGGTAACCCGAACACGGACAGGCCCTCGTTGCGGGCCCGACTCGGATTTTTTTTGTCTTTTTTCTTTTAAGAAAAACCTAAGAGCTGAAACCCACTTTGACCATTTTTTTATTAAAAGAAACTCAGCCCAAAGACTTCCTGGCCCACGTGCATAACCCGGCCCAGGCGGAACCCTACCCGGCTACTGGGAAACCGGGTCGGACGGACCCGCGAGCCGACTCGATTCCCGAGCTCCTTTCTCCTTCGCTTGCTCGCAGCGCTGGTGAGGGGGGAGAAGCGTCACCGGCGATGACAGCAGCGACAACGGGCACAACGGCGGCGACGACAGGCTAGACGGCGACAACACGACCGAAGGTGGTGACAAAACAGTTACGGCGAGGATGAGTAAGGACGGGTGCAGTGCCGGTGTGGTCGGTGGCGGCATGGTTCAAAAAAAAGGGGGGGTGCGACGACGACTACGTGACCAGAGGCGGCGGATACGAGTGTCGTTCCCTGTCCACGACGAGATGTGTGAGTCGGCTTCACAGCTCCGGTTTGCACAGCACGGCGGCGATGTGAGCAGCAGGTGTAGGGGTGTGACGGGGACGGCACGGCTCAATGATGGCGACGGAAGGTGCTTGAACTCTCCTCTCTCCCTTCGATCTGGGCTTGCGAGTGTCGAGCCTCCCCCGAAGTCTCTCGGGGGAAGCTTGAATGCTCGCAGCTTCGATCTCTCTCCTCTCTCTGCTCAGCCTCCACCCACTCGGACCCCTCGGGCTCGCTTGCTCGTAGATCTGGGTTTGCTTGCCACCGGCCTCCCCCGATGTCTCTTGGTGGGAGGTCGTTTAGCTTGCGACCCGACCTTTCACCCCCTTTGCTGGCTCTTCGATCTCCCCCCTTGAAGTCTCTCAAAGGGGAAGGTCTCGGAGTTCGCTGGCTTCCTCTCTCTCTTCCGTGTGTCCTTCAATGGAGGTGGTGCTGGCCTATTTATAGGCGAGGGAGTCCGGTCGATGGAGAGGTTTGGCCGCCGATTCTCCGTGTGCCGACCGGCCTTGGTGCGGCCAAACCGGCATCACCTCGGCCGCCCACTTGTGCTTTGAAGGCACGTCCCATTTGCCATCGGCTGGCCTACCCGTGCACCGAAACCCTAGCTACCGCTCTCTGCGTGTGTGTTGCAAAGGCGTGAAGGGAGAAGCCAAGGAAGAAGAAGACAAGGGGTGCATGGGCCGAGCTAAGGCGGAAATGGGCCGAGGAGGCCCAGAGGAGGGGTTTTTTTTTTTTTTTTTTTTTGTTATTTGTATATTATTCCGAAAAAGACAAAATAAATAAAATAAAAACTTAATTAATAAAAATAAAATAAACCTAATAAAAATTGAGGTGTCAACAGCTAACTAGTATATGACCGGCAATTTGGGTAACCAGTAGTAACTCTAATTTGACTCTGATGGACAGAGAAGATGTAGTTGGGTAGCGAATTTGGAAAGAACAGCCTCTGAATGGTAGGTTCTTGTGCTGGTCACATGGAGTGGGCAGATAGTACTGTGGGTCTAGTCATGTGATAAATGGACTCTGAGATGCTTATCGTCTTTTTCTCGATAAGAAAAAAGGAAAAAAAATCTCCAAATGTTTATCTATCTGGTAACTTAATAGAACTCCTCTAATGCTCTGAAACTTTTCATCCACATTATCCGATTGCAATTGTCGAACAATGGTGTAATTTTCTTATGTGGGTATTAGGGTTTCTTTATTTATTAATGGGAAAATGTCACAAATGGTCCCTATACTATTACCTAAAGTGCAATTTGGTCCCTGAACTTTCAATCGACTCAATTTGGTCCTTGAACTATTGATAAATGTTCGATTTGGTCATTGAACTTTCAATCGGCTCAATTTGGTCCCTGAACTATTTGATAAATGTCTGATTTGGTCCCTTAACTTTGGATTGGCTCAATTTGGTCCATGAACTATTGATAAATATTCGATTTAGTCCTTAGTTACTGTTTTTCCTTTTTTATTTTTATTTTTATTTTTTTTTTAATTTTTTAATTTAAAATTTAAAATTTAAATTTTTTTTTGCTTCTTCTCTCTTCCCTCCGCCAGCTTCGGCGAGGGTCGCCCTCGTCGGACGCAGGCGAGGGCGGCCCTCACCGGCGTCGAGCGAGGGGCTCCCTCGTAGATCCGGCGAGGGAGCCCCTCCCAGTCGGGCGAGGGAGCCCTTCGCCGGTGTCGGGTGAGGGGCTCCCTCGCAGATCCGGCAGAGAGCCCCTCCCTAGCGTCGGGTGAGGGAGCCCCTCCTGGCGTCGGGTGAGGGAGCCCCTCGCCGGCGTCCCTCGCCCGACACCGGTGAGGGTTTCCCTCGCCCAATGCCAGATTTGCGAGGGAGCCCCTCGCTCAACGCCGGCGAGGGCCGCCCTTGCCTGCGTCCGGTGAGGGCCAGCCGGCGAGGGTGACTCTCGCTGGAGCCGGCTTCCCTTCGCCGAAGCCGGCGGAGGGAAGAGAGAAGAAGCAAAAAAAGTAAAAAAAATATTTAAATTAAAAAAATAAAAAAATAAAAGAGGAAAAACAGTAACTAAGGACTAAATCGAATATTTATTAATAGTTCATGGACCAAATTGAGCCGATTGAAATTTGAGAGACCAAAGCATACATTTATCAAATAGTTCAGGGACCAAATTGAGCCGATTGAAAGGTTAGGGACCAAATAGGACATTTATCAATAGTTCAATGACCAAATTGAGCCGATTGAAAGTTCAGGGACCAAATTGCACATTAGATAATAGTATAGGGACTATTTGTGATATTTTCCATTTATTAATCCATCTGTGTTTTGGGGTAGCGTTCGTTTAAGTTTCCCCTTCTTCTTTTTTTCCCGAGGAAAGTTAATTTTTGGCAATTCCAGAAGGTATCTTATCTAGACCGAGAGCTGTGTACTCCTTTAGAACATTAGGAAATGCCAATTGCTGGATGGGACTACATGAGCATATCTTTTCTAAAGCTTATGACAATATGATAGATGGTGGAGTTACCCATCTCTTAAATCTAAGTTGATGGAGCTGACGAGATAAATGCACCTTTTATAACCAGCTGGGCATATTTCCAGATGGCCATAGTGTTAGGGGAAATCCCGTATGATGCTTTGAAGATGACAAAATAAATCAAAGGCTACTAACATGTTTAATGGTTAAGTAATAGTCCATGCAAATGATAGAACATGTAAATGTTATTGTCAAAGTGTGAAGACGACTAGAAGACTGAACGTAACATATGCCCAAAGTATATTATGAAGATTTCCAGACTTCTGTGTCAAAGTCTGAAGACTGCCAAACTTTAGTGTCAAAGTCTGTTCTACATTAGAAGTTTGCTCATTCTGACAAATTCCAGACTGAACGTGAATGATGAACCATAAGACAGTCTCTATGCTGAAGTTGAACTGGGTACAGACCTTAAAGCTAAATTTGCTCAGAAGCAGAATATGTTCAGACTCAGATTGCAAAGTCTATCGCACTCAGACTCAGATTATAAAGTCTATTGCTCTCAGATTTTACATCCAAATTTGACAGAACGTAAATCAAGCCCAATCATATAACGGCTAGTGATTTGGTTTGGATTCTACATCAAGATTGATTTGATTGATTCAATCTAATTGATTGACGATTGGATCTTGAAGACAAGAACTTTCTATATGAAGAAGCTTTACTTATGGAAACCAAGATTCCGTTTGTATAGGCGATCGGAATCAATTTGAGATTCTACCTTTGTCACTCAACGGCTATCAAATCTTCTAGATACAGAGCTGTCCAATGGGTATATTGGAAGACGATTCTCTGGGATACTGTCCAACGGGTAGTTTGGAAGTGGAGGAGTATTTAAGGAGATCATAGACCGATGAGCAAGTAAGAGATAGAGCGTAGAATTTATAATTCCAAAGTCTGAGCAACCTTCGATCATACACTTGTCTTTGGAGAGCTTAAACATTTGTGCTCGTGAGAGAAATACCAAAGGAGTGACTTAGTGAGATAGTGTGATCTACTAAGTGTTTGCACTCAAAGTTGTAATCTCTTATTGATTGCATAGTGGAATCCAGCCAAGAAGGCTGTTAGCGTGGGAGAGTGGATGTAGGCTTGGATTAAGCCGAACCACTATAAATCTTGTGTTCTTATTCTCTTCCTTAACTCCTTTGTTTGAAGTTTATTTTATTCCGCATATATTTGCCAAGATTTATCTTAAACACCTATTCACCCCTCTCTAGGTGTTCATACTAGCACTCTCACATAGCACCACAACAGCATTATTCTGTGCTGCAGATCCGTCATATTTTTCTGTGCATTAATTTGTAAAATCTGCATTTGCATCTGATACCATTGACTATCACATAGATTTCTTTTCCTGTTTAATCAGGTAAGTTGGGTAATACCATAGTTAAGCCCTAATGCTTGTGGAATGAATTAAATAGCTCATTCTGATCATTCCACGCTGTCAATTGTGCAGCTGCAGTGGTTACGAAAGATTCGTGGCAGGAGTTGATTGTAAAAAGTGAAGTTCCTGTACCGGTTGAATTGTATGCTAGTTGGTGCGGACCATGCAGGATGGTCCACCGGATCATAGACGAGATTGCAGAAGAGTATGCTGGAGATCAGATGTTTTTTACTCAACACTGACAATGACCTAGATATGGCTGAAGACTATGATATCAAGGTTGTTCCGGTGGTCTTGCTTTTTAAGAAGGGACAGAAGCGTGAGTCTGTTGTCGGTTCCATGCCAAAGGATTTCTATGTTGTTGCGATATAGAGGGTAATAGACTTCTGTTGACAACTAAATTTTGGCGACTCAGTCATTTATTTATTGCATAAAAATTAGGGATTAATTTTACCTCTAAAAAAATATTATAATTAAGTTGCATAACATATAGTTTTAGGAGCACTTTTTTTATTTGTATTGGACCGGCGATGGATGGGTTTGACTTTATATCTGAGCTTTAAATTAACAAGTTGAACTAAGCCCATGAAGAAAGCAAATTGGCCCAAACCTGTATTCTCGAGAAGATATTACGAATTCATCTTAACGAGATTTCAAATTTGAGAAAAATCTTATTGTAATTTTAAATCTTTGGCAATATGTGATAAAATCGGTGGAGAATATATTTTTGCAAAGGAAATCTAAAAGAGATGTGAAAACAAAAAAAAAGAAATATTATGTTCGAGAAAAAATCTTCGTGGATGTTGATTTAATGAAGAAATTAAAGCCCTATTTCTTAGCCTATAAAAGGGTCATTTTTTTTTTTTTTTTTTTTTTTTTTTTTTTTTTTTTTTTTTTTTTTTTTTTCGTTTCTAAGGGCGCGTTTGGTAACGTTTCTGTTCAAAAATTGTTCCAGGGAACATAAATAGAAAAAAACTATTTCTGCTTCGGGGAACAATTTTTGAACGAAGAAGACGTTTAGTAAACTTGTTCCGGAATAAAAAATGAACAGAAAAATGTTTGGTAAATTTGTGTTTATTTTTTGTTTCTTTTAATTTTTAAATATTTTTATTTTATTTTTCTTATTTTTTTTAATTTCTTTTTTTTTCTTTTGGTCGATCGCTAGCCTCGGCCATGGCCGGTGACCGGCCGACGAGGGCTGGCGGCCTCGCCGTGGTTGGGCGAGCCTCGACCTCGCCTTGGAGAGATCCGGCAAGCCCGAGCTCGCCCAGCCTAGGCGTGGTGTGAGGCTGGGTGAGCTCGAGCTCGCCGGATCTGGGTGAGCCCGAGCTCGCCCAGCTAAGGAGAGGCTGAGCCTTGCTGGGGGCTAGCGATGCTCGGCCTCGCTGGGGGCCGGCGATGCTCCAGCGAGGTCACCGGCCCTTGTCGGCCGGTCGCTGGCCATGGCCGAGGCTGGCGACCAGCCAAAGAAAAAAGAAAAAGAAAAGAAGAAAAAAAAGAGTAGAAAAAGAGAGGAGAGAGAAAATTTGTTCTTAAAAGTTGTTCCAAAAATAAGAAACATTTTTTTCTTCTTTCTCGTTTCCGTTCCAAATGTGTTACTGGGAACAAAAAAATAGATTTTGAATAAAAACGTAAACAAACGTGTTTCTGTTCTTTTTTTTGTTCCCTGGAACAAAAAAATAGAAATTTTGTTCATAAACAGAAAAAAAGAATGTTAATAAACAGGGCCTTAGTCGAAAGACACAACACAAAAAAGAGAGAAAAGCTTTCTTTTTTGGTGTTCTCTTTGAGGAAAAAAGAAAAAGTCAGCAGAAGCAAAAAATATAGTAGGGAGGTATAATGAGAGAGAGAGAGATGTGAGAAGACGTGCACAGGTGAAAAAAAAAAGGGAAAAAAAGCCAAAAGTTATTGTTCATCTTCCTCGGAGGTCCTTTGTTGCTGTGACCGGTCCCTTGTGCTGTCGATCTCCTCGCTGGCGCACTAACAACCAAACTTCCGTTGCGCCGGCCGCCGCGCACCGTCGTCGCCCTGTTGATCCGCCTGCAATGACCTAACGCCTCCTCCCACTGCTCGTCCCCCCTGCAAAGCTGCTATTGCCCCTGCTCTGACCACTGCCTAGCCTAGCCCAGCCCAACGCCCGACGGCTCCGCCATGCCTCCGCCTGCCGTCTCCCGTGCTGACCGACGCTGCTCCTGCTCCACCTTGCCTCTCCTGCACCTCGCGCCGGCCCGCGCCCGCCCTTCTGCTTGAGCGTTGACCCCACCGTCGCTCGCCCGTCTGCGATCGCCCGACGCCCGTCTCATGTAGCTCCATCGCCGACGACCGCCACCCCTGCAGCAACTCACTTCTGCCAATGCCCGACGCTAGCAGGCCCCGAACCATCCGAACGCTAGTTGCCGCTCCTTCACGCCTTGCTATGGCCCCTGCAAATCTAGTGTTGCCTGCCTGCTGCTGGTCCGCTAGCTGCCGCCCCTCGCCGGAGCTCCGAGCACCGGCGCCCTCTCAAGCCCGTGAATAGCGTTCAACCAAGCCAATGCCTATGCCACCCTGGCTGTGAACCGAGTCTCCATCGTGGTCCACAAGGCACCGTTCGTTAAGCCGGATTTGGAAAAAAATCAAATTAGGTAAATTTATTTTATTTTATTAGGTAGATTCATTTTATCTTATTTTATTTTTCAATATTTTGTTTCTTATTTGAAATATTTCTTGTTGCATTTTTGAAATCCCTGATGTACCACCTAATTCGCAATAGCACACAGATTTTTTATTCCTTTAGATGGAATAATTAATAACACATGAATAAAATTAATATCTTGATCTTTAAGGCTTAAGATTAATTTATCAATTTTATTAGCGAAATAATCAAGTTTGATTATATATCAATTCCAAATTCGAATGATGGATGATATTTGTGATAATCGCGAATAATTTGGTGTTCATCTTTTAATTGCTTTTTTTTTATCCCAAAAATACAAAAAATTGCATTTGCATTTCATGTAGATTAGAATTGATTTTCCTAGATAAAATTGCATGATAGAATAGTTAGATTTTTTTTTTAAATGCATGTTTAGATGGTATATAGGTTAGATAATATCTTTTGAATTAAATTGCATGATGAGATAATTTTCTAAGTTAAGATAGGATTTAGATTAGTCTATTCCTAACTTAAAATAGATAATATATCACTTTAGTTAGATTTTTTTTTTTTTTTTTATATTTTAGCAATTTTAATTATGAAATTTTATAAAAAAAATACAAAAAAAATCATGCGCATGTCATATAAAGTTCATGAAGTGCATGTCATTTAATGATTGTTGCTAGGTCTATTTAGTTAGAAATTGCCCGTAGTTAGAATTAAGTCATTTGGCTAGATTGCATTACATATAGATTAGATTTTATTAAATAAGAGAAAATTCTTAAAAAAGGATTAAGTAATCGTGTGTTAATTAGAAATCATATCTAGAACTGTTGATGTGAATTCTGATCTAACATTGCAGATGCTTTTATTACTATGAGGTAAGGCTTGCAATTTATTCATTGTTTTCTTGGGTGTTAAAGTGGTTTGCGTACCCGCTTAGTCACCTCACATATTAGAGAAGTAAATTAAAATCAATTCAAATTGCTTGCAAAAAGTTTTTTTTTTTAAATAAAAGAGAAAGTTACCAAAATGGCGTTAGGGAAATTTAACGTAATCAAGTCCCCGAACTCACAATCTCTAGTTCGCATGAGTAAAATAAATCTCCCGTTACTTTACTTGGGTTTCTAATCGACTTACCAAAAATAGATTATTGGCGACTTCTAACTAATAATCTTTTGTATGCTAAATATTTGAATCTAAATCGCGAATTGGTATGGACTTGGGAGAGCTCGAGTTAAGTCTAAGTTTAGCTATCCATTAGCCAAACTTTGGTGGTTCACCCGAAATTTTGGTCATGACAGCTTGACGACTCCACTGGGGATTAGTGTTAAAGCTCTTAGTGGACTTAGGCCGATTCTCTCTTCTATTTTGAAAAAATATTTTTGCTTGGCAACAAGGATCCTAGGTATGCCATTAATGTTTAAGGTGTTAAATGTTCTTGCAGATTGAGAGGTATAGGGGGAGTAGTGATTGCTAACATTTGTCTTGCAAGTTGGAGTTAGGAATATATAGTTTACTTTCACATATGAAGTGTTGCTTGATATAAACTGTTGTGCATGCCTTGCATTTAGCACTACACTTTTGTACACATAACTTGCCACTAGACCTAAGCCGAAAGCTTTTTCTTGGTGTCAAGAATGTTTATCTTTGCCCGCGAGACTACACCGCATTGGGTATCATTCTTGACTAAGCTGGAGTTAGGAGGATTTGACTTAGTATGCGAGGCTACAACTAAGTCATCCCACCCAATTAACTCCACATTGCTTAGCCTTTCTAGTTAGAAATCGAACCCCACATTTCATGTGCTTATTTATGTGGTTGCTTTAATTGCCTGGTGAAGTAAGTTCTCTACCCTTTACTCTTGCAATTTACTTACCTTATTATGTCTTTTGTTGGTCTATGATATTAGGTTGGTCGAGCCCTGGTCTATAAACAATGGGAAGATCCGACATTCGATTCGTGCCTGCATCAAAAGTTGAACTCAAATCATGGTGGGATCATCTAGGCCATGATGGCCAACACTATGTGGAAAGCAGACTTGGTCACCTTGTTCCCCTCCTTGACATCGATGTCCAAAGTGGCGTTATACAAGCACTCGCTCATTTCTAGAGCCCCCAAACATCGACGTTCATATTTGGTAAGCACTAGTTGACCCAGACTCTAGAAGAATACAACATTGTCATAGGAAAACCTTTGGAATTGGAATTAATAACCCCGCCCCTTGGATTAGAACTTGAATCAATTTTGTTTGACTTTCTTAGGGTGGATAAGAATTAGATAAAAAGGGTGTTGAAAGATAATTGTCATGCATGTCCTTTTTCCTTCATAGATCAAAGCCAACACTCTTTTAAAAAGTAAGATCTTCCTTCTAGCCTTCTTCGGGTTTATTGTTTTTCCTATTCATAAAGGCGCCATTAATCCTTTGTCACATGGATAGTCAAACAAGTATGTGCTAGAATTAGTTTTTTCAACACTATTTTAGTTGAAACATTCTTGTCACTCACCCGATTTAAGGAAGATGAAGATAAAACCTTTCATGCACCAATCGAGCTTTTACAAATCTGAATTTTTTCTCATATGAGTAGGATCAATATTTGCATGACTATTATTAATGTCACTGATTCCCATCATCCCATCGAGATATTCAAAAATCATCAAGATCGAACTCTAAATATTTCTTTCTCAAAATGGGTCAAATTGTTGAAAAATCCGAATACCAACATTTTCCTATAGTATGCTAAATGGTTCCAAGTCTCCAAGGCATGTCTCTCTCATGGCGATAATGAGCCGATCTCGTTACTGGGGATCATTGGTGCCACTTCCTATTACCCACTTCGAGTGGCTCGTCAATATCGAGTTGTGCAGGATCTACCACCCCCTTTTAAGCTGGGTTTGTTCCAAGTCCGATTCACTACCAAGGATGGTGACCACAAAGAAGAGCTTTGCTATATTGAACAAGCTTGGCTCGCATGTTGCGAACAAAAGTTGCGTTTGCCTGAAGATTGATAGGGCTAGTAAGAACACCTAGAGGGGGGTGAATAGGTGTTAAAGAAGTTTTTGCAAGACTTAACAACTTAATTCGACTTTTATGAGAATAGTAGACTGAAGATGTAAAAGACTGTAAATAGTTATATAAGACTACGAATTAAAGTAAAGAGTTTAGGGAAAGAGAATTAAAACGCAAAGTTTATAGTGGTTCGGCTTAGACCAAGCCTACATCCACTCTCCCACATTGACAACATACTGGCTGGATTTAACTATGAATTAAAAGAGATTTTTACAGTCTCTCGTCTTTGATTCCACAGTGTAGAAACTCTACTACACTTCTTTAAGGTCTCACAAGTATTTAATCTCTCTTTTGAGTGCAACTTAAGCTCGTCGATTGAATTAGTAAAAAACTAGGAGCTTCAGACTTTGGAATTTTTCTTTCACACATACTCTCGAATAACTTGAGCGTCTTCCTTATATACTCCTCCATGCCATTATAACCGTTGGCACCTTCCAAATGAGTTCTTCCAATCTACCCGTTGGACATAATCAATTAAGGAGATCCCAAGTTATTTAAGGAATGTGATGATAGCCCACCAATCATGCTTGCCCATACAATCAGGATATATGTTTCCATAAGTAGAATCTTTTAAGTATACTTCACCAATCAATAGATTTAATTATCCGTATTGATTTCAATAAGAATAATTGATCACGAGATGGTATCTCCAGTTGTGAGATCTTCTTCAACCTTACGAACCAAATCCTTAAAAATATACTCATATTTGGATAAGTCTTCTTCATCGGATAAATCTTTTCTTCGTTGGTCTGGAAGTTATCAGTGAGGATAGACTTTAAATCTTGAGTCTGGAGGTCTTCAGACTTTGATGATAGAGTTTGCAAGTATTTAGATTAGACTGATTGAAATGTTTTGTCAACTTTAAAACAAATAAGGAAGTTTTTTCCAACAAAGATGAACTTGAGAGGAAGGAAAAGACTTACTATGCCACAGCTCGGTACATCCGTTAGCACAAGATCCCAACTAAGTTGCTCCCAAAAGTACGATGTGACTGAGAAGCCCACTTGGCAATCAGAGCTTAATCATCATAAAATGAAGATTGAATAACTTGACAAGCAAGCCAAGGAGATGCTAAGGAGAAGAGGCAATTACATCGAGCGTTGGCTTCCCATTTGTTTATAGATTGGGCCATATAAAGTGGCTTGGATCTATTTAGTCTTTGTTTAGGAAGTCGAGTCAATTACTTGATTAGTTTATGTGACACCCCGAACCCTTCGCAGGTCGTCACCAACGCCAATGTTACTCCTTATTACCTTTTTCCTTAGAAGATGCGTCATAATTCATAGACACATTTTTTTTTTTTTTTACAAAACGGTCCCAGCACGAGTCATTAGTAGAAGCAAATTAAATATCACGTCTCTCCCCCTACCAACCATGATACAAATACACACCACTAAACATCATGATTTTTATAAACATGCCACGACACTTTATTTACATATATTTTCAAGATGGGACTACTCTTGGGTCGGTACATCAAAAAGGAAAAGTTAGGACTCAGCCATGTCCAGCCTAAAACCTCAAAAAGAACCCTCGACCCTCTACATCACATGTGTACAATCCCCCATCACAAGTGTCGGCTAACTAACTCCCAAAAAAAAAAAAAAACACAGCCCCTACTCGTCATGCTCAGGTCTCACACCCAGTCCGGTGCGTCAGGCGGTGGCGGTGGTAGCATCCCTCCCATCACCCCATCGCGGCGAACGTGAACAGAAACAAACTCCTGAACGACTGGGCCCCTAGCCAGGCCTATGTCGTACATGACAAGACAGTGTACGCGTATGTAGGTGAGTCCAAGCACGGAAGGACAACTGAACTCCTCACACTCTACCTCAACGTCGGACGGTAACCCGTAAAATATACCTCTCGTGACGGCAGGAAGTGGCATACTGGCTAATCTGAAATGTTATCCCCAAAAGGGGTGAGTACAACCACTCAGCAGATAGAGAAATCCAATAACAACTCAATGCATCAGGCATATCATACATCCATTGCAGGCGTAACTTACCTTGAAGCCATGCGCATACTATCATGCATCATCATATCAATTTATAACACATACATGTCATATCTTATACCATCATCATTATCATCACCATGCATATTATCATGCATGCCATATCATCATCATCATCATGTATATCATCATGCATATCATGTCATGATCATCATGCATATCGTCATCATCATCATCTTGCATATCATCATCATCATCATCATCATCGTGCATATCATATCATCATGGGTGATCATTGTTATTTCACATCACATATCATTATCATCATCATACATATCATCATGCATATAATCATCATCATCATCATCATCATGCATATCATATCATTATGGGTGATCATCGTTATTTCACATCACATATCATTATCATCATCATGCATATCATCATGCATATCATCATCATCATGGTTTATTTCCACTTTTTACTTTTCAATTGATCACCACATCACCCATTTATCAAATTATCAATTTCATCATCCCCTCGGGCAAAGACCTCCGAGGTTCCCCGGCATTCAGCCTCCCAGGCCACCGGGCATCCGGCCCCCCACATTCCGGGCATCTCGCATCTCAACTAGCATCACGAGGCATTCCCTTCGGGTAGAAACCTCCGACAGGGCTTCCAGCCTTTACCCTTCTAGCCAAGCATCTCGCACCCCAATCCTGGCATCGCAAGGCATTCCCTTCGGGCAAAGACCTCCGACAGGGCTTTCGGCCCCCCACATTCCGGGCATCCTAAATCTCCCAGGGAATTTCGGCAATGTATCTCTATACATTCCGAGCATCATCCTCCATCACAACCATCTCCTCATTTACCATCATCCATATTTACCAGTATTTTATTCACATTTTAACATGGCACATGGCATGATATCAAACAAATCATACTAGGCATGACATTCACACATGCATTGATTCAATTGCCATACATATGCCAAGACTTTATCACATATGCATCTCAATTCAATATCATAGACATATCAAGGCTTTATCACATGCGCATCTCATTCAATATCACAGATATATCAAGGTTTATTCACATGTGCATCTCAATTCAATATCATAGACATATCAAGGCTTATTCACATGTGCATCTCAATTCAATATCATAGACATATCAAAGCTTTATTACACATGCAACATGAATTAATTAAATGGAATCTATGGCCAATGAAATAATTCATTTTTATTCATTTATTTATCATTTTATTTTTATTTATTTATTTATTTATTATTTTTTATTTTTAAAATAATTATAAATTCCCAAAATTATCAAAATTCAAGAAATTATTAAACAAAACCCATAGGATGATAATTACTTGCAAACTTCATGGTCAAATTGAATTTTTATAAAATTTAATAATTTTCCCAAAACATCCTATGCTTCTCGGATGAAATCAGAATGCACGGTTTCCGAATAAATTCAATTAAAATATCCATATGGCCTCCAAAAATTATAAAATTTTACTGGATTATAGCCAAGACATTTTTGTACAGCTTTCATGAAGAACTCCAAGCCAGATTACTTATATATTATTTTATTCAACCACGCGAAGCTTCTGGATCTATTACCGCATCGTCCAGTGCCTCCATCTCCGAAATACTAAGATTTAACCCATCTATTCTCTTTCGTTTCCTATAAAATTTGGATATGTTATGTATCAAGGTGTCCTTTACAAGTTTCATGAAGAGATCTAGGTCAAATAACCAGATTATAGTCCTCATTTTAGTCCTTTAAGTCTCGGGTGTCTCGGAATACATCACCAGAATCATCGTCTTAAAGATCTAGTCGATTTGCCAAGCTATACTTGTTCTTTTCACTTCACATTTGAGTATGTTGTAGTTTAAGATGTTCCCTACAACTTTCATGAAGAAATCGAAGTGAGATTCTCAATAAAATCTAGCATGCAACCATGAATCTAGCAAAAGGTCAGTAAAAACTCTCCAGATCTGAGGTGTCCATAAGATACGACTTTAGCCCCTCAAATCTCCATCATTTTCCATGAAATTTCAGTATGTTATATTAAAATATGTTAGCTACAACCTTTATGAAGACATCGAGGCCAAAAGCGGACTCCAAACACACATTCAAGCTCAAACAAGTTACTGACTCACACAACCCGAGCAAGAACAGTCAGACGACTTAAGAACAAGCCAACCATACCTCGGTTTTTCTCACTTAAAACACCCAAAATCTAACATGCAAACAACATACAAGCATGCAAGAGAAGCTAGAGGACTCCACTTGCCTCTAGGATGAACAAATGACGGCGTACGGCGGACGGACATGGCGGCGACGGCGACTCCCTCCTTCCTTTCTCTCTCGGCCGCTCCTCCTCTCTCGCACACCTCTCTCTCTCTCTCTCTCTCTCTCTCTCTCTCCTTGGGTGAACAAAATGGCCGGTCACCCTCTCTCTCTCCCTTCTTATACCCCCCCTAGAGCTCATCATGGCTAATGATTACATGCCACTCAAATGGACCAATGCATGGGGACTTTTCTTGCTACTTGGCAAGATCCATGCATGGGCCGGCCACCTCTTCCTTTGGGCGTTAATGGGCCGGCGATAGCCCTTCCATGGGCCTCCATTTGGGCTGGCCATTCGGCCCACTAAGCTTAGGCCAATGGGTCTAAGGCCCATCCTAAAATTAAATCTTTTTCCTCTTTTTTTTTTTTTTTTTTGAATTCCTTCTATAAATATTTTTAAATTTTCATTTTCAATATTGGCCAAAGTCTTGGGATATTTCATTCATTGAAATTTAATTTATAAATCTTATGGCCAAGGATAGATTATTAATCTATCAATATTTAAATTTTCAAAATCATATGCACAAATTATCTAATTAGAAGACTAATGGTTAAAGCATAAGCCATGGAAATTTTTATCACCTAATTAAAGACTTTAACACACCTTATGGCTTGGCTCTGAATTTTTGGGATGCCACAGTTTATTTGTTTAGGGCCTTTCAAGTTTTTTTTTTTTTTACATTGTCAATGTCAAACAATTTCATTAATGAATAAAATGTTAGACTTTCGTCATGGACTAGCATGTTTTATATGAGATGCTTATTTTGTTTATTTCTTCAAATTATGTGATAACAGATCCCTCACGTTCGCCCATTATTACACGATCAAGAGCTAAAATGACCGATCAAACTGAAATGCGTTATCATATCTCCACTATGGAAGACCAACTCCAACAGTTAATCACCTTTATGCAGCTTCTGACAGCTCAAATCCAATCCCTCCGAGCAGATTCGACTCCTGCACCTGCTCTCCCCGAAATATTAGTTCCAAAGCAGGCAAACAAGGCCCAAATGGGTGATGATGACATGCCTAAGTTGGAAGATGACCACCGTTGATCACTGCCAAAAAGGTTAAGCCTAACAAAGTCCCTAAGATAGAGCAAGATGAACGCTTCACAAAGCTTGAAGAGAAAGTGAAGCAATTGCAAGAGTCGTAGAGTTCACTTCCATTTGACTTGTTAGTGTATGAGAAGGTTAAGGTGCCAAAAAAGTGTAAAATGCCAAAGTTTGAGAAATACGATGGTACTTCCTGGTCAAAAGCTTATTTGTAGATGTACCATGTACCCATGGCCCAATATGTCAAGAATGAACCCCTCATGATTCAATCATTTCATGCAAGTTTGACCGGGCTCGCATTGAGCTAGTATGTGATGAAGAATGTGAACATTCTTGACACTTGGAATGAAGTGATCGACGCATTCCTCAAGTAGTATAAGTTAAATATGGATATTACACATTCCCGAGAAGATCTTGAGAGAATGGAGAAGAAGAGGAGTGAATCATTTAAGGAGTATATCCTGAGATGGCGAAATCTGGCAACTCAAATCACTCCTGAGCCTATTGACAAGGAATTGATGAAGTTGTTCATCAAGACTTTCCTGTCTGAGTTCCATACGTCGAGAACTTTAACCAACTTATTCCTGTGGGAGAACAAATTGAGATGGGGATAAGGGAATGATGGTTTACTGAGCTATCCAATAAAAGGTTTTCTACTAAGAAGGAGAAAGAGGCTGTTGTAGATGTGAATGTGGCCTACAGCCTAAGAAAATGCCAATCGCAATCCGGTTATCCAGATGAATGCAAGGCAACAACAAATTGCTGGCCGCCAATTGTTTGCCCAAGCAAATAATAGAAGGAAGTTCACTCATCTCCTTAGATCTCCATCCCAAGTGTTGGCAATCCTCCGAAAAAAAGGCTTGCTTACTAACGAGCCGAAGCAGCCTAATCGCGAAAACATTCATGGTTATGACTCGACAAAGAGGTGTGACTATCATAGCGATAAATTAAGACATTCAACTGATAAATGTTTCACCTTCAAGTATCGGATCCAAAACCTACTAGACACGAAGGCCTTTTCATTTCAAATTGCTCAGCCGAATGTAAAAAAAAAATTCATCATCGGAGCATGAGGGTAGGGAGAATGCTATTTTCGAACATGATGCCGGTCAAATCGAGAACTCAAAGGTGCACGTAGCGGATGCCTGCAATGGATTAGTGAGAGTTGGATATTATCCAGATCATAAGGATATTCCTATATCATTAATGAAGGAAAGAGTTGCCAAAATGGTGGATGATGGCATCATCGTGTATGCTGACCATAACTACATAGTTTCTACTATTTCCCATATCATTATCGATTGGGAGGAGGAGCAAGCTGTGCTCGATGCCAATAAGGAAAAGATAGATCCTTTGCTCATGGATATGCCCCCACTAGAAGATGCAGAATTGTCTGTCGAGATCCCCACACTTGACAAGGAGATAGTGATTGAGATGCCTTAGCCGTATGAGTATGTCGATAATAAGGCAGTGCCTTGATCCTATGACTTAGATGTTGACCTCGTTACAAGGTTTGGTCGGACTTATGCTCAAGCTAGTGCTCAACCTGCAAAGCCTATCACTGATGAAGAGGCTAAGAAATTTCTGGCTGTGATCAAGGCAAGTGAGGATAACATGGTCGACCATTTGCGAAAGATGCCCACTGAAATCTCTTTGCTCGAACTCTTGCTAACATCCCTCGTGCATCAAAAGTCGTTGATGAAAGTGCTGAGTGAAATTCGCGTACCAGAAATGATCGAGGTAGACAAGTTAAAGGATTTTGTGGGATTGGTTATTCTCAAAGACTTTATTGCTTTATTTGATGAGAAATTTCCTCTTGATGGTAGGGGGCCTAACAAAGCACTCTACATATCTATCAAGCACAAGTCTTCTCATGTGTCCTGAGTGCTCATTGATAATGGATCCGCCCCGAACATATGTCCATTGGCCACTCTTCACCGCCTCAACATAGACCCATCCAAGATACATGCTGTGAAGACTTCTGTGCGAGCTTTTGATGGCACAAAGAAGGAGGTGATCAAGGAGATACATCTTGATGTGCAAATAGGGTTGGTCATTTTCAATATCCCTTTTCAAGTGACGGATATCCCTATCGCATTTAATTTTCTACTGGATCGTCCTTTGATACATATTGTTAGAGCGGTGCCTTCAACTCTTTATCAAAGTGTGAAGTTCGTGATCAAAAGGAAGCCGGTCACCCTCTATGGCGAAGAAGATCACCAAATTCATCATGAGACGGCTATCCCCTATGTGGGGCAAGACTCTAAGTTCGAATCGAGTTATCACTCATTTGAATTGGTGTCCACCATACATGCTTCTCGAGATTCGTTACCACCCACTCCTGAAGTTTCAAATGCTGCCTTTATGGTGGGTAGGGTGATGGTTGGGAATGGTTTTGTTCCTGGCTGTGGTCTTGGAAGAAAAGGTCAAGGTATTTGAAACCCCATTGAAGCCTCTCAGAGGTCCCATTCTGCTGGATTAGGGTATCATGGAAGATGTGGAGAAATTTCTGAAAGGCAAAGGCAGGGAAGGCAGAACTCGCCATTTGAGCAAGGGCGAGGGAGGCAAAGCTTACTACCTCCAAACATTCACAAGACGTTCCTTGGCCCTCTAAGAATGATGCAAGATGAAACAGAAGTGATGGACACTCTGGAATAGCCAAGTGACAAATTCAACTATTTGGTGAAGTATTAAGCCTCTCCCAGCTCTTACATTGACCCCCGCGACATAGTTCCAGATGGATGAGATGGCATGGACGATCCGACACCTCTAAAGATAGAGAACTCTAATGACGCCCTAGAATGAATCAGTCTATTCAGTAACCTCTTTATAGGAGCCATTAACAAAGGACCTTTGGAAGAGATTGGTGTTGGCCCGCAATAGTAACTTATTGCTTTTGTACATTTCCCCTGGGCGAGAATTTTTATCACTTTCTAGGAATTTTTTTTGCTTTCTAGGAGTTGTTTTCGATTTTTTCTTTTTTACTTTCTTTTTAGGGCTTAGTAATCGTGATTTCCATTCAATAAATGTAATTAATTGATGAATTTCAATGAAATTACAAGTTTTATTTTGAGGGCATGATGAGGTACACCAAACCAATTCGGTGATGATATCCAACCGGTAAAAGAAAAGAAAAATGCAAAGAGAATTATGAGGCTTAGGCTTTATCATGCTTTCTCGTGTCGAAATGTTTCAAAAAATGCTTTTGCAAAAGAGTTTCAAAATTTTTTCAAAAAATAAAGTATAATTTACCTCATTTGTCTTTTTCATTTATCTACTACATGTTTCAGGGACGGTCACAGGGACAGTCATATAGCATGCAAAGGTGTGGAATTGGTCCAATCCAATGCAATAAGTGCTGATAATGATTCCCAAAAACTTGATCAAAGATTCCATTGAGGTGCGGCGTAGCTGGGAACAACATGTTGTTGGGGCAAATCTCCCAAAGACGAGGCCGAGCACCTGTATCATTTATTAAAGGAATATCGGGATTGTTGGCACCTAAATTTCGTCATTTTACTTAAGACTTAATAGCATTAAAAATTAGGAGTTAGTTGCTAAAAAATAGAGAAAAAGAGAAAAAAAAAAAAAAAAAAAATGCCTAGAGGTCGGGTTAGGCCAGATTTGGGATTGGCCCGGCTGCCGCTTGCCTCTCTTTCCCTTACGTGGCCTAGGCCTGTTTCCCTTTTGGCCCGGTCCATGCTAGCCTTCGTCCTCCTCCAGCTTGTCTCGCACGATGACCTGCAGAAGAGAGGAAAGCATAGGAGCAGGGAAGCAGAGGTCAGAACAGGGAGAGCACGTGAGCTAGAAGAAAAGGCAGAGGTTAGAATATATTAGGGGGAGAGGGACCAAGATAGAAAAAACACAGAGAGAAACGGAGAAGAGGGGGGGAGATGGAAATGAGAGAGAAAGGGAGGAGAGCAGGCCGGAGAAGGAGTCGAGAAGCCCCCGGAACGTCCAGTTGTCGCTGGTGAGCTGCCGACCATTGCCATAGCCCTTGCAACCCAACAGTACAGAGAAAAAAAGAGGAGGAGAGTAGGGAGGAGACGAGGAAGAGAGTCTTCTTCCTTAGGAGATCCTCCGCCGCTGGGGGCCGAGCCCCTGTGCTCACCACCTCTGTCCCGGAAAGACCGCCTCCACCACCACTTGCTTTGCCGCACCGGAATGCTGACCCTTGCGGTCGGTGAGCTACTAACCACCGCCATAGCCTTTGCAACCCAACAGTACAAAGAAAAAAAGAGGAGGAGAGTAGGGAGGAGACGAGGAAGAGAGTCTTCTTCCTTAGGAGATCCTTCACCGCTGGGGGCTGAGCCCCTGTGCTCACCACCTCTGTCCCGACCAGACCGCCTCCACCACCACTTGCTTTGCCGCACCGGAACGCCGACCCCAAGTCTGCTGCTCGCGACCTCATCCACCTCGCCGCTGCTGCAACCCGACGCCAACAGCCTGAGCTGGTCACCGATCCCCCTCACCGCGTGACCTGCAACAACCACCAACGTTGCGGTCGGTCGCCGCCGCTCCCAGTCTTGTTGTCACACCTCCGCGCCACTGGCTGCTGCTGCCAAGCTGAAGTTGAAGCTTGCAACCAGCGGCCAATAGAGGATCCGCACAAGTAGGCCAGATCTGGAGGGAGGAGGCTCGTCGTCACCGTTCTTGCGCCGTCACTGCCTTTTCAGCCACCGACAACACTGTCGGTCCATGCCACCTCCTGTTAAGCGCCTCCTCAGCCAAGCCAACACCTCGCCCGTCGCTGCGCCTCTGCGCAACGCCTGCGACCAACATCGCCACACCGTTGCCTGTCTCCGCAACTGCCCATCACCGCCCACACTACCGTTGCCCACCACGTCACCGCCGCTGAGTTGCCGGCGTCCCGCCATTTCCTCTCGATGCCACAAAGAAGCCTTGGATAAGGAGGTGCGAATCGAGTCAGAACTAGGTTGGGCGAAGCCTCCAAACCGGGTAGGGTTTAGTCTTCAAAGTGGGTTGGGCTTAGGTCGCTCTTCAGGCCGAGCTTCTCCAGATTCAAGTCAATTGGGCTAGTCTCACGCTAGCTTAGGAAATACGTGGGTCTTCTTGACTTTCTTTGGGCCTTGACTAAAGTATAAAAAAAAAAAAAAAGGGATTTTAAGCCCACTCGAGCCTATCGCCGTCGACTGGGCCAAACTCGGCCCGACCCGCATCGACCAGGCTGAACTCGGGTCGTGTCTAACTAGACCCAACCCGGTTCACCCATTTTTTTTGAAAAAAATTAAAATTAATTTAAAAAAGTTAAAAGATTAAAAAAATTAATTAAAAATTTCGAAAATCCAAATTTGATGGGGTTTGGTTAGGAATTGTTATGTATTGCATTTTTAGTGTAATTATACCTTTATTTGCTCGTATATTGATTATATAGCATGTTTAATTCGCATATTTGATTATGTTTGTGGATGTTTAATCGCATGTGCTTAATTTTACTGCAATTAGAATCTTGGTAGCTATGATTGTTATTTTAATGATTGTGCACCCGTATGATCACCTCGCATGTTAGTGGATAGGTGTAAAATCAATCTAAACTGCTTGACAAAAAATCTTTTCTTTTAAAATGAACAAAATTAGGTACCAAAAGGGCATTAATTGGTCAATTAGTGTTATCAAGTCATCGACTCTAAATTCTTTGGTTGTGTAGAAAGTGAGGTGTACTCTTATACCTCACTTGATTTCTAGCCGGCCCCAATAGATTAGTGGCGACTCCTTTTTGCGAATTTCTTGAGAATACCCCAATATCACGCGAGATATGGGCTTGGGAGAGCTTGCACCTAATCATGGACCTTAGGTCCGTCCTTTAGGCAATACCCCTAAACCTACTCCCTCCCCCTGAGGGTAGGTCACAACAAGGATGTCTTTGCATGGACCTACGCTGATATGCCTGGTTTAGACCCGTCAATCGTGGAGCACCGTTTGCCCACTAATCCGAACATGCCACCTAAGAAGCATAGGCTACGGAGAACTAAACCCGAGCTCTTGAAGAAGATAGAGGATGAAGTAATAAAGCTTTTGTAGGTGGGATTCATTGAAACTCACAATACCCTGAATGGGTGGCTAACATCGTATTAGTAATGAAGAAGGATGGTCGAGTTCGAGTTTGTGTTGATTATCGGGATTTGAACAATGCTAGCTCGAAGGATGATTTCTCGTTACTACACATAGATGTCATTGTGGATAGTACTGCTGGATTTGAGCTGTTCTCATTTATGGATGGTTTTTCTGGATACAATCAAATAAGGATAAAGGAGGAAGACAAGGAGAAAACTACATTTATCACTCCGTGGGGAACCTTTCATTATAAAGTCACGCCCTTCGAACTCAAGAATGCAGGGGCAACTTACCAACAAGCCATGGTAGCACTATTCCATGATATGATGCATCAGGAGATCGAGGTCTACGTTAATGACATGATTGCAAAGGCTCGACTTAGAAGACACCATGTCGAAACCTTAAAGAAGCTATTTGATCAACTCCATGAATTCAATCTTCGACTAAATCCCACTAAGTGCGTGTTCGAAGCAACATCCGGTAAATTACTCGGATTCATTGTGAGCAGTAAAGGGATTGAGATAGACCCATCCAAAGCTAAGGCCATATAAGAGTTGCAACACCGGTCAACGGTGAAAGAAGTTTAGAGCCTTTTGGGGAGATTGAATTACATTGCTTGATTCATTTCCCAACTTTCTGAAACTGCCAAGCCGTTCTTCAAGCTCTTGAAGAAGAATGCACGAGTCAATTGGGATGATGAGTGTCGAGAAGCGTTCACATGTTGAAGCAATACTTGATGAATCCACTAGTGCTTATCCCGCAATCACCGGGGCATCCTTTGATTCTTTATCTCATCATTCATAGTGAATCGTTGGATGCGATGTTGGCTCAGGAAAATCTCATCGATAACAAAGAACGAGCCATTTATTACTTGAGTAAAAAGTTCATTGTATAGAATTGAAATATTCCGATGCCGAAAAAACTTGTGCTACATTAATGTGGGTATTGCATAGATTGCGACAGTACACATTGCATTACCATACGTTCCTCGTGATTGAGAACAATCCTATCGACTACCTACTTGATCGGCTAGCTTTGGTGGGTAAGTTAGCTAAATGGCAAATTTTGATCTTAGAATTTGATGTGCAATTCATGCCATAAAAGTCGGTTAAGGGTCGAGTGATTGCCGATCTATTGGCCGAGAATTCGGGAGTCTCAAATAACGATCACTATTCCCTAGATGACCATGTTGTGAGTGTAAATGAAGATTCATGGACAATGTTCTTTGATGGAGCCATAAACTTGTCTGGTTATGGCACCGGAGCAGTTTTGATATCCCCAAACAGACAACACCACTTGGTAGCTACGAAATTGATGTTCCCATGCACTAACAATGTAGCCGAGTATGAAACTTGCATCCTCGGGCTTCAAGCCGTAATTGAGATGGGTGTGGCCAAGTTAAAAGTGTTCAGGATCCGCGCTAATCATACTATATATCGTAGGTGAATGGAAGACTAAAGACGCCAAGTTGCTCCCGTATCATGAGTATCTAGAAGATTTGATCAAGGAATTCAATGAAATTTCATTTGAATACTTATCAAGGTCTCATAATCAATTTGCGAATGCACTCGCAACTTTGTCATCTATGTTACAAGTCACCGACAGGTTAGAAGTCAAGCCATTGAACATAGAAGTTTTGCTAAAGCCAGCTTATTGTATGATCATGACCAAAGAACCTGATGGAAAACCATGGTATTACGATATCATGAATTACATTCAAAAGTAGGAATTCCCCAAAGGAAGTACTCCAGTTGATAGGAAGTATATCATGAAGATGGCTTCAAAATTCTTCGTTAGTGGTGAGAATCTATATAAGAGATCTTATGATTCAGTCTTATTGTGTTGTATGGATGTAGCTGAAGCCACTCAAATCATGTAAAAAGTTCACAAATGGGCGTGTGGCCCTCATATGAACGGGCATGTGTTGGCTAAGAAGATTATGAGACTAGTTTACTACTGGCTCACACTAGAAAGTGACTATATCCAGCATGTTCGAAATTGTCATTGTTGCCAAATTCATGGTAATAAGATAAATGTTCCTCCAACCGAGCTGAATCAATTTTTCGAGCCATGGCCTTTTTCAATGTGGGCATTGACATGATTGGCCTAATAAATCCTAAGGCTTTAAATGGGCATTGGTTCATCTTGGTGGCAATAGATTATTTCTCCAAATGGATCGAAGCTCCATCCTTTGCAAGTGTTACCGCTCACAATGTTGCGAAGTCCATCAAACGAGACATAATTACTCGCTATGGTGTTCCTAAAGCAATCATCATTGACAATGGGACAAATTTGAACAACAAACTTATTGATGAGTTGTTTAGCGAGTTCAAGATCAAGCATTTGAATTCGTCCCCTTACTATCCTCAAATGAACGAGGCTATTGAAGCGGCCGATAAGAACATTAAGAAGATCCTGGCTAAGACGGCCGAGAATTATTGAGATTGGCATGACATATTACCCTTCGCACTAATGGCGTACCGAACATCGATCCGTACTTCTACTAAGGCAACCTCTTTTGCTCTGGTGTACGGCATGGAGACAGTTCTACCCGTGAAAATGGAAATTCCTTCTCAGAGAGTTTTATCCCAAGTGGAGTTGTCTGAGGCAGAATGTTCGCAACAAAGATTTGAACAGTTAAACTTGATTGATGAGAAAAGACTGAAGGCTCTCTGCCATGGCCAAACATATTAACAGAGAGTGGCTAGGTAGTTGTTGCTAATTTTTCCGGATCCTAAGGGCAAGATTGCTCCAAATTACAATGGCCTATATGTGATGAAGAAGGTACTTCTTAGAGGTGCCTTGATCTTGGCAGAAATGGATGGTCGTGAGTTTTCCACTCCAATTAATTCTAATGCTATCAAGAAGTATTACCCATGATAGAATTTGTCATGTCATGTTTTGAATTGCAAGCATTTCTATGATGAATAAATTGCCTTAATGAGTTGAATTATTCAAATTTGTTGCAAATCTTGCATTTTTCTTCCTTGATGAATTGTGTGAGATAAATTGAATGTGTTAAGTGAGATACTTTGGAATGATGAAAGGTAAGCCTTATTCCATACACTGTTTCATACACTAATCCCCAGTGAGTTGTGTGCAAAAATTCCATAGCCACAAGGAAAATGGTGATCTCGCAAAGGGTACGTCAACCAAGGTGATGAGAGGCAGTTTCTTCCTCTACCCGAAACACTACGGGTATACCCATTGTTTAGCCCTTTGAGCCGACACACATGAAGAACATTTTAAATTATCACTGCCAAGGATCATCCCATACTAGGACAAAATTTGAAATGAATGGTAGGAATCTTTTTATTCACACTTGTATCGATCTTCGAGAATTGCTTTCGCAGTGTAACTTGTATGATAATTTAAAGTGCTTTAGGATGATGAAGAGCAATTATTTCTTTATCCTATACACCATTATCCATTGCATAGCTCACTTGAGCCTATGAATTCATTTCATATTAAATCTAGTTGGTGATCATCCCCTACATTGGGGTAAGGCAAAAAAAAGAAAAAAGAAAAAACCATTCAAGTAACATGGTTTAGAATGTTGATAAAAGATAGAGGCCGTGCGACTCCAAAGAAGATAAGTACAAAAAAAGGGGGTGCATGAAAAAGCAGTGGGGAAAAGTGCCAAAAAGTCATAAACCTTTTGGCTTTGTGCTGATTTAGTCCTAAACCTTTTTTTTTTGTGTCGATTTAGTCATAAACATTTTTATGTTGTGCCAATTCAATCATTTCCAGCCAATTTTGGTCTGATTTTGCTGACTGGACGCTGGTCGGCTGACGTGGCCTGATCGGCGCTGACGTGTACAATTTTTAATAATATTTTAATATTTTAGAATATTTTAGAATATTTTATTTTATTTTTTCTCTTTTTATTTTTATTCTTTTAATTTTATTCTTTTTCTTTTTTCTTCTCATCTTCTTCCTCCAGCTGGTCGCTAGAGCTCGGCGACCGGGCGGGGCGACAATGGCGAGGTTGACCTCGCCAGCCACCTTGCCGGGGTCGCGAGGGCAGCCTCGTGCCGAGTGGGCGAGGCTCGCCTGCCCGGCTTGAGGCCGCCCTCACGACCTAGGTGGCGAGGCTCGCCCTCGCCGGATCCGGCGAGGGTCGAGCCTTGCCCATGGCAGGCGAGGGCGAGCCCCACCAACTCGGCGCGAGGCCAGCCGGACTCCTCCTTGGCGCCGTTCTCCAATCCCAATCTCGCCCTAGAAATTTCTTCCCTCCTCCGCTTGTCGTCGTCGTCGTCTCTAGGGTTTACGGGAGCTCGGGGTGTCTTCGGTCGCGTGGCTCTAGCCTCGGATTTTCACCTGTTTCTCCCGCGGTGGCGATTCATCGGGGTGGGGTTTTGTGATTCCTGGGGTTCTCCGAGGCAGCTGGCCTCGCGCCGAGCTAGCGAGGCTCGCCCTCGTCGGCCATGGGCGAGGCTCGACCCTCGCCAGATCCGGCGAGGGCGAGCCTCGCCACCCAGCTGCGAGGGCGGGCGAGGCTCGCCGGCGCGAGGCCGCCCTCGCGGCCATTGGCGAGGTGGCCGGTGAGGTCGACCTTGCTAGCCGTCGCCTCGGCCGGTCGCCGAGCTCCGGTGGACCGACTGGAGGAAGAAGATGAGAAGAAAAAAAGAAAAAGAATTAAAGAAAAGAATAAAAATAAATAAAAAGAGAAAAATAAAATAAAAATATTCAAAAATATTCAAAAATAATAAAATATTATTAAAAATTGTACACATCAGTGCCAATCATGCCACGTCAGCCGGCCAGCGTCCAATCAGCAAAATCCGGCCAAAATTGGCCGGAAATGATTGAATTGGCACAACGTAAAAATGTTTAGGACTAAATTGGTACAAAAAAAAGGTTTAGGACTAAATTGGCACAAAGTCAAAATGTTTAGGACTTTTTTGACACTTTTCCCAAAAGTAGTGTGCTTGGTAAAAGTAAGACCAACGCCCAAAAAAGGAAAAAAAAAAATCAAATCAAACATTGGTTGTAGTAAGTCATATTCTTGTCGTGACTTGTCCCTCAAGGGGAGGGAATATGTTTAAAGGTATTGCTTAAAGGATAGACCTTAAGGCCCATGATTAGGCGCGAACTCTCCCAAGCCCATACCTCGGGTGACGTTGGGATATTTTCAAGAATTTTGCAAAAAGGAGTCACCACTAACCTATTAGGGTCGGCTAGAAACTAAGTGAGGCATGAGAGTGTACTTTACTTCCTACGCAATTAGAGAAAATCTAGAGTCAGGGACTTGATTATACTAATTAATCAATTAGTGCCATTTCGGTACCTAATTTTGTTCATTTTAAAAGAAAAGATTTTTGTCAGGCAATTTGGATTGATTTTATATCTATCCACTAACATGTGAGGTGATCATATAGGTACATAATCATTAAAGTAATAATCATAGTTACCAAGATCCTAATTGCAATAAAATTGAGCAAGTGCAATTAAACATAATTAAATATGCAAATTAAACATGCAATATAATCAATGTGCAAAAAAATAAAGACCTAATTACACTAAGGAAGTAGAACATGGCAAATCCTATCCAAACCTTGCATTTTTTTTTTTTGGATTTTCGGTTTTTTTTTTTAAAATTTTATTTAATTTATAAAAAAACTCTAATTTTCAATATTTTCTGAAATATTTTTAATTTTTTTAATGTTCTCTGAAATGTTGTTGAATTTTCGGAAATTTTTTTGAATTTTATTATTTTTCGAAAATTTTGATTTTTGATTTTATTTTTAATATATTTTAAATATTAAATATTATTATATTCAGGAAAATAGGCTCATCGGGTAAACCCCATTTGGCCCGCTGATCCGAATTAAGCCCAGGTCCGTCGGATAATTTTTTATTTTTTAGTTTTAATATTAATAATGTTTTTAAATTAAAATTTTAAATTATTATTTTTTTGGTCTTTTCCTCACTTCGTCCTTTTCCTACACCTTCTGCTCGACAGTCCTTCCTGAGGCTGAATTTTGCCATTTTATAGTTTTCTATTTTTTTTGGGTTTGCTTTTCTTCTTTTTTTCATCATTTTTGGTTTTTATTTTTTTGTTTTATTTCTTCTTTCTGTCCTCTTCTTCTTCGATGGTTTCCTCCCATGCCCGAAGCTAGTCTCCATCAAAGCTAGCCCGCACACCAGCACCGGTCTGAGTAACCAACGCCAACCGCCATTGGCGACCACCACCTAACGGTCGTCCGCTCCAATCGGCGTCGACCGCCGCCGGCCATTTTCTTCGGCAACCAACTAACATTCTCTTTGATGCGGAGGAAAACACTTGCCAATTCAACGATACAAGGCCATTTCATGAAAATAACACCAAAGCACAGCAACACACAAGATGCGAACATCAAACAACTGTTACAAAAGTAAAGACGGGTTGATCTCCGGTTTAAACATGTGCTAGCCTTCAGCCTTCTCTGAGGCATTTTTATTGAACATGTAGGATGCACCGGTTAACAAAGGAACCTAGGCTCATTTATGGATTCGGGTTCAGACCAAACTTGATATTAAACATACAAGCAGCATTCTAAACTAATTCAAAGACGCATCCTTCGCATTTTACATGAGTATCAACAATATCATCAGATCTTGGCCTCGCTAAAAAGACTCGAAGTTCCCTCTAGCATTTGAATGAACGGCCGGCATGCACTACTAAGATGAGAGATCTCCGACATGCTAAAGGCTCTAGCGTGGATTTAGCTCCTAACAACGTGTACTAAAACACACATGGGTTTCATGGAGGGCCAACGGGATTGAAACTCGCATGAACTGGTCAGCCGCGGGCTCTGGTCTGAAGCTGCCAAAAACATAACACACGTGCTTAGGGAGACCTACCTGGTTCGAGAGGAAAGGTTGGGATGGACGGTAGCTAATGGGCGGACCTCCAGTGACGGCTTGCCACCCTCTCGAGCTCACTCTCTCTAGCTCCTAGCCATCTCCTCTTCGTGCGTCTTCTCCTGCCGCTTCCCTCTCAATCCCCTTCTTTTTTTTTTTTTCGTGTTCTCCTGGTTCGGATGATGAGCAACATGCGTACTTCAGGTGATGGAAAAACGCTCTTTCAGTCTCACTCTCTTCCTTTGGCTCACCCTCTACTCTCTCAAGCTCTCTCCCACTCTCTGTCCTTCCCTTGAACCCAAGAACCAGCCGAGACCCCCCTTCTTGTCTTTGCTCTCTTCCTTTTAAGCTCAACCAACAACAGGCGCGCATGACTTCTGCCACCGCCAACCTATCGCGGCCGCTTGATCTTCAACCCTGGGATCACGCTGTCTCCTGCCTTCGCGATACTCTAACCTCGCGATTCTTTGCCTCACCCCTAGCTTGTACGTTTCTCTTTTCTCCTTCTTTTATAGGAGCATGGTTGGTGTGAGGGGAGGAAGAAGACTCACACATGGGTTGGGCTGAAATAAAAGGAGATGGGCCGGCCCAAGTGCAAAAGAGAGAAAAGGAAAAGAGATAGGTCAACGAGCCAACGGACAAAGAAAAGCCCTCTACTTGGCCTCATTCGATTTTCTTCTCCTTTTTTTTTTTTTTGAATTAGCAAAATTTTTGGAAAAATAAAATAAAATAATAAAATAAAATAATAAAATATCATTAGTGATGCAAATATTCCTAATGCTAAAACGCCCTCTCAAGCCCGTGAACAGTGTTTAGCCAAGCCAACGCCCATACCACCCCGGCCGTGAACCGAGTCACCACAAGGAACCATTCGTTTAGCCGGATTTGGAAAAAAAAATTCAAATTAGGTAGATTTATTTTATTATATTAGGTAGATTTATTTTATCTTATTTTATTTTTCAATATTTTGTTTTTTTTTTGAAATATTTTTATGCATGATTGAAATCCCCAACGTACCACTTTATTCCCAACCGCACACGGATTTTTTACTCCATCTATAAGGCTTTAGATGGAATAATTAATCACGCGGTAATAAAATTGATATCTTGATCTTTAAGGCCTAAGATCAATTTATCGATTTTATTAGCGAAATAATCAGGTTTGATTAGATATCATTTCTAAATTTGAATGATGGATAATATCTGTGATGACCGTGAGTGATTTGGTGTTCATCTTTTAATTGCTTTTATTTATCCCAAAAATACAAAAAAAAAAAAAAAATTGCATTTGCATTTCATGTAGATTAGAATTGATTTTCCTAGATAAAATTGCATGGTAGAATAGTTAGATTTTTTTTTTTTAAATGCATGTTTAGATGGTTTCTAAGTTAGATAATATCTTTTGAATTAAATTGCATGAGGAGATAATTTTCTAAGTTAAGATAGGATTCAAATTAGTCTATTCCTATTAAAATAGATAATATCTCACTTTAGTTAGATTTTTTTATATTTTAGCAATTTTAATTACGAACTTTTATAAAAAAATACAAAAAAAATCATGCTCATGTCATATAAAATTAGGTTCATGAAGTGCATGTCATTTAATGATTGTTGCTAGGTCCATTTAGTTAGAAATTTCCCATCATTAGAATTAGGTCATTTGGTTAGATTGCATTACATATAAATTAGATTTTATTAAACAAGGGAAAGTTCTTAAAAAAGATTGAGTGATTGTATGTTAATTAGAAATCATATCTATGATTATTGATGTAAATTCTGATCTAACATTGCAGATACTTTCCTTGCTATAAGGTAAGGCCTACAATTTATTCATTACTTTTTTGGGTGTTAAATTAGTGGTTTGCACACCCGCATGATCACCTCACATGTTAGTGAAGTAAATTAAAATCAATTCAAGCTGCCTGCAAAATATTTTTATTTTCGAAATAAAAGAGAAAGGTAACGAAAGAGCATTAGAGAAATCTAGCATAACTAAGTCCTCGAACTTACAATCTCTGGTTCGCAGGAGTAAAGTAAATCTCCTAAAACTTTATTTGGGTTTCTAATCAACCCATAAAAAATAGATTAGTGGTAACTCCTAGCTAATAATCTTTTGTATGCTAAATACTTGAATCTAAGACGCAAATTGATATAGGCTTGGGAGAACCCGAGTTAAGTCTAAACTTAGTAATCTATTAACCAAACCTAGGTGGTTCACCTGTAATTTTGATCGCGACAACTTCTAAGAACATTTACAAGAAAATTAGTTGGAGGATGATATATTTGACCATCATCCCTCGCAGTATGATAAAATTCTGCTCACCTTCAAGCATCAAGTACATGATGATGTAGAATGTACATCCTTCGGATGTTGTAACCACCAAAAATCTCAGCCTCCTAGTTTTGGGTACAGTACTTTTTCATCTCAGGCTTTCCTGGCTTGAGGGAACGGTTTGAATTCTCTTCTATGAACAGTAGTGGTGCCGGCTTCTGTCTGTCTTCAATTTCACATAGATAAGTGGTTTTCTCTCGTCAGATTCAATTTGTTGCTGGTATTAATGAAATGGTCAAGTTGCGGGTACGCAAAAATCGCACCATTTGCTTCCTTCTTAGTAGAGTTCATCTACAAAGTTTGGGATGATAAGAAGGGAGAGGCTACGTTAGCTACAGTAATTTTATATAGTCAAATATATAAATCTTATCAATTGTATCCCCTATGTGTGGTCGTTTGTTCATCTATGGTAAGATCTGCTCATATTAATTTCTGTTCCCTACAACGGCATGCTCTTTTCAGGAAAGATTCAGCTAAGTTTCCTACCCGACCTATTAATCTTCCAAGTCCCTTCTGCATAAGTCCAAATGCAATGGCCACCTCTACAATGCTTTCTTCTAGTTCGCCTCTTCCCTGGTCATCTCTGTCATAAACACTGCGAGCTCGCCTCTGAGACTGAAGCATCTAAACATCCACTTATGTTATCCGATGTTATATAGCTCCTCTTAAGACTAGGTAAGTCCTGTCCTGGAAACCAAGGTCGATGGCGTCCACATATACAGGCCTGTGCATATTGCCTTCAACTCTCTCCTATACAGGTCATAATCTCAACACCATCATTCTTAAGTTTCCTAACGCACGACTTTTGTACGGATGGTTGGTTGTCATCCTCATATGCGGTTAATTTTGTAAGCCATATAGGATAAGCTAGGCACGTAGTCGCGCTGATACAGTCCAAAGCAAGATTTCGACTTGACTCGCATACCTTTACCCACATGAAGTTTTACCGTGAAAATATTTTATCCATTGGACAAATATAGGTTCAATTGAGATTTGCCTTTCCCGATTATGGAAAGCAAGCTTGACATTGTCATGAACATAAAGCTCTAAAGTGTGGAACCTCCAAGAGATTGGCCCAATTATGGGATACGATAGCTTGTCTATGATCTAATGTTTTTGCCTTTATCCTAATTCTGTTCCGAATTGTACTCTCTATTGGAAAATACAGTACCCTTAGGAAAAGCTCTGAATCCTGCAATGTATTGGTGATGAGTATATAATGCAGTTTGAGAACAAAACTCAATTCGAACTCGATCACGCAATTTTTGCTCAAGATCGGCTCAATTAGAAAATAGAAATACTCTAGTTTAGCTTGACTCAACTCAACTCAACTCAATTACATAATTTATTTTTAGATAAGCCTACTAAAAGTCTAAAACTTGTTGCGAAAGTGAGATCAAATTCTAAACTTTTAAAAAATGCAATCAAGTTTTATAATTTTCAAATTTGTGCCATTAAATCCTTTTATTAACTCTGCTTAATTTGGCTAAAATTTTTTAACGTTTTCTCTCTAATACATGATGTCATAAGTGACATTACGGGTTGTTTAGTAACACTCCCTAAAACAACTGATTTTGTTATTTTGTTTTTGGGAGTAAAAAAAGAACATAAATTCATTTGGTAAATTTTTTATTTCCGGAAACAAAATTGTTCCCGAGAATAGATTTGTAATAGAATCAAGAAGTAGAAAAAAAAAGTTACTTTTTGTTTCTAGGAACAATTCTTAGAACCAATTTTATTTCTCTCTTCTCTTTTCTTCTCTTTCCTTTTCTTCTTCTTCTTTTGGCTAGTTGCCAGCCTTGGCTATGGCCAGTGACGCCGAGCCATAGTGAGGCTCGTCGACCCGAGCCTCATTGTGGCTAGGCAAGGCTCAGCCTCGCTAGTCCACCTCCAAGTTGGCGTTACCTGGTGGCCTGGCAAGTGGTTGGGTGGACTCGATCTTGCTAGATCTAGGTGAGGTTGACCTCGCCAAGCTAAGGTGAGGCTCACTTGGCCATTGGCAAGGCTTGGCCTTGCCTAGATCTGGCGAGGCCGAGGCTAGCCTTGGCCAGGCAAGGCTTCGACGAGCTCGTCGAACCTTGCCCAGCCGGTAGTGGTTAGCAACCAGCTACAAAGAGGAGGAAGAAGAGAAAAAAAAAAAGAGAAAAGACAAAAATATAATAAAAGTATTAAAAAATTAAAACAAAAAAAAAAAAAAAAAAAAAAACTTCAAAAGTCCTTCCAAACATATTTCTATCGTAAGAATAAAAATTTTGAACAATTATCAAGCGTGTTCTTTTGTTCAGAAATTATTTCTGGAAATAAAATCAGAAAAAACTATTTATGATAAAAAATTATTCTCAGGATCGGAATCGTTATCAAACGCGTTATAAGATTAACTAATGCGCTAAAATGATGTTGTTTTAGTCAAAATTCTAATAATTTTTACACCAAATCTTAATTAAAATTAGTTAAGACATCCAAAATTTTTTTCATAGAAAATAAAATGACTAACTAAAAGAAATAGGCTAAAAGTTATTAAAAAAAAAAACACTCTTGTGTGCGCGCGCACAAGAAAACCATTGCCTACTGGCTACCGCCCCATTGCTACTTGCTAGCGCTCGTCCTCGTGGCCTCCTCAGCTCTTTTTGGCAATGGCCCATTGGCTAAAGGCCTAGCCCTTCCTCTTGTAATCTTTTTCTTTTATTTTATCTTTTATTTTGTGTTTTTTAGCTTTTTTATTTTTTAAATCTAATTTAATTAAAATTTAGGTTTTAAAATTGAGGTTTTGACCAAAATTACGTTGTTTGAGTGATTTAGTTAATCTTAATGTCATGTAGGAACAAGAAAATAATTATAAAAAAGTTACATCAGTATTTTTATTACCCAAATTTAGTGGAGTTAATGGAAAATTTTGATTTATCAGTATGAAAAGTTTTAGTATTTAATTGTATTTTTTAAAAATTTTAGAACTCAATTGCACTTTTCTGATAAGATTCAAAACTTTTAGCGTACTTGCATAGTTAATTTATGGAGGAATTCCAGTTTGAGCTTGATCTAAATAAAGGTCGAATAATATGGCATATTATATAATCCTGAGGACACCTATGTCTATCTTTAACTAAAAAATTGTCATCCCCTGATCCTTGGGGACGTACCCATCCTTCTACTTGGTCGATTTTAGAATGCGATATTTCAGGATTTTGTATCACCGACTTTTTCATTTTATGTAAGCATATGCGGAAGCAATTATAAATCCCCAGACAATAAAACAATGTGATAGAAAAGTAGGGCCATATTTTTCATACTGATAATTCACAATCACAATACTATTCACAAATGTCTGATCTAACACTTATCCACATAAAAACCGGGTATAACAAAACAGGATGGGATCTCAGTCCTCATCCAGGTCGTACTTGAGATCATCCCGATCTTCCTCCAATTCTTATTCACTAAGCTCGTTTCCTTCAAGCTCTTCATCTTTTTTTGGCTCATTATCCTCTTCTGGTTCCTCCTCCTCAGGCTCATCTACGGGCCTGAAATGGTTATACAATAACAATTGAAACCATGTCTTAGCAAGTTCTACCCCCTAAGACCTTATTAGTAAACCAATACGCTAACCAGGCTACCTATACACACATGGGTCAAAGGACTTACCTTGGCCTCAGATTCCACCTGTATATTAGCACAGTTCAATAGGCACTGAAGCAATCATATCATAAATCGATATCTCGATTAATCGACTTAGTCGATTACATGTCAACATGACATTTCCCCGGTCATTTCAATTCAATCAATCAATTTACAACATCAGATTTAAGTAATGATTAATCGACCTAGTCAATTACATATCAACAAGACCATTTCCGATCATTTCAATTATTCCAACTCAATTCCCAATTGTGAATCATGGTCCTTTTTTTTTTTTTTAACAGGAATCATGGTTCTTAGGACACAACTTAAGTATAGATGGAAAATAGCCCACTCGGCAATTTTCAATATTTAGTGGCTTTACGGTCCCACTCGACAACTTTCAATATTTAATGGCTTTACGGTCTCACTCGACACTTTCTATATTTAGTGGCTTTACGGTCTCACTCGATAACTTTCAATATTTAGTGGCTTTATGGTCCCACTCAACACTTTCCATATTTAGTGGTTTTACGGTCCCACTCGACAACTTTCAATATTTAGTGGCTTTACGGTCTCACTCAACACTTTCCATATTTAGTGGCTTTACAGTCCTACTCGACACTGCTGTTTCCTATTTTGGTGGTAATGCTGAATCACAGCTCAGCGGGCATGGCCATACTTCGGCGGTTTAATTATTCTTAAACCACAACATCCCACGACCATTCAAGCGCGGCCAATGATATTGCACTTCGTAATTAAATTCCTCAATTTCATAATATCTTGGCCTAATTTCTTGGTATCAAAGACACTTGATAAAAATATCGTATGTAGGTACATGATCGGCCTTAGCCAAGATAGAATAATTCCTTTCTATAAATCCCACCATTTTTTGTAGTCCACCAAGACATTTTTGACACTATCAACCAATGCCCGGTTATTTTTCAATTAATAACCAAAGATTATTTAATTTAGGAATAAATCCTAAAATCGCTCATAAATCAATTTAGCACCAAATAAAATTCAAATAAATAAATGGACCGCACCACGACAATTAGCACAAAATTTCGGTCGTCGGCTATCCTAGCCTAATTTCTGAAAAATAAATAAATAATTAAATTAATTTCGAAAATTAATAAATAAATACTAAAAATCCAATTTAGGCCTGTATCGCCTAATTGGAAGCCAAGACGGACCCATAAAATTACCGAGACTCGTTCAATAAATACTAGCAAATATCTACTAGCTAATGACTATGTCTAACCACCTAACATGCATCGTTAAGTCACTAATTTACTTAATCTAATCTAATCTAAACACCTAATTGCATTTAATTAATACTAACCAACCCCTAAGCATAATTAGCAAACTAAGAAAACATTAGTGAGCAAAACTCACTTGGTTAAAAGCGGAGACCGAATCACCGCGACGGCGGCCGAAATCGGGCTTTCGACGACACCGGCGGGCTTGGGTCGAGCCTAGAACGGGCCTAACAAATCTCAGCCCAACTGAGATTTGTTCTTGATTTTAGGCTGGACCAAAAGCTGACGATGCGGGCTGGGCTTGCGGACTTTGCAGGCTGAACCAGAAAATCTCGTGGGCTGATGAAGTAGGCCCAAGATGTTGGGCTCACTTGATGGGCTGACTGCTGTACTGGGCTGCTGGGATTCTAGAAGATATTGGGCCCGCTAGACTGAAGATGCTGGGATGAATTTGACGGGCTTCACTGGACTTTTCTGGGCTAATATTGCTGGGTCGCTTCAAGAAAATGTGGGCCTGTCTTCGGTGGATGGGCTGCGGCAGAATTTGAAGACCGTGGAGAGGAATGGATGAGAATAATTGCGGCGTTGGCTGCTGGGCTCAAGGACTCCAGCTGACCGAAGACGCACGCAAGAGGAGAAACGTGGACGTTGATGCTTCTGAAGACTTCGCTGCCGTTGGAATTTGTACAATGGAGACACGAGTTGGTGGGGATTCCGTGGAAAGCAACAGGTGTCCTCGGTGATGGCTGAAGCAACAAAATGGAAGGACACACGGATTGAAGCCCGCTCGGTGGTCAACAAAATGGGGAGAATCCGCTGCTGTTGACCGTGAGCTGGCGTGAGAGGCAGCGTGAAGATGGGTAGTGGAGCAGACGATCGTGGAGCTGAGGGTTGAAGGACGCGCGGCAGATGGGAGACCCGGTTCGCTGCACTCGCATGTATGTGAGAGGGAAAATAGGAAAGCTTCGGTTGGATTTTCTTTCTTCTTCTGTTGGGCGTCGAATAGGCAGGGAGAGAAAGAATTGTTGCTGCTTTTCCGACCAAGGAAAAAGGGTGAGAGAAAGATATGAGTGAGGGCCTATTTTGCTTGATTTTTCCACAACAAATATCTTCTTTGTCTCCTCATGTTGATCCACAACCTTAGCTGTCTTCCACCAGCTTATTTTCAGTCTAATATACCCCTTCTAGAGAGTTGAATTGGTCCATAGATCACAATTGGTGGGGGCATACGAATTTCTTAGCAAAAGGCTTCAATTGCTCCTCAATTCTCTCTTGATTTACTCTCATTTGGCTTCCATAATTTCAATTGACACTTCAATGCTTCAATTCACAATTTCCCTCATCCAATAAACCATCTTGCATCTCAATTTAGCAACCAAAAACCATCTTTAACATTTTCTTCACAAAAACGACCCGACGACAACTTTTTCTTAAAAGGTGTTGGTTGTCAGAAAAATATTCTAAGACTGAATCGACACTCCTAAAATTTATTGTGACATGACAGAATCTTCAATTTCTGAAATTGGACTTGAATTGGTGGTTAATTTCCATTCGATGCGTTTTTAGCGTGACCTAAGCTACCGGGTAACTTTCAGGCATTTTTAGTATAAATGACTCGTGGTCAATTTTCTTCAAGTCACAATGAACCCACTCGACTCATTGACGATTATCGGTTGTCGTGAAAATCTCGAGGGTCTAAATATGGACACATGATACCAAAACAATAAGAAAATCAGTTTAGTGCCGGTCGACGAGAATTTTCCAATTTAGTAGTGTCACTCACGATTGGCCACACATTTCTGTCGAACCAGTATATCTCTAATTTCAAATTGATTTTATATTGTGCCGTAATGGCCTTTAAAGATAGACACGGTCAAGAAGCCGATTCCTAGTCGAATTCTCAAGTCTATTTGCCTTAAAATCCTTATTGATTTTCCAAGATAATCTAGTTATCTCGAGAGTGATCACCTTTGAAAACAGCCGTATAGGCGCGTCAATGAAATGCTTGATTTATTCAATAAAAAACAAAGTTGAAAATTTGGGATGTCACAAAAATACCTTTTGAAGAATAATAGAAACTAGATTGGACTTGATTAGCCCGTTGAGCTAATAATTAGTGAGCACGAGGTTACTCAAAATCAGACTATTCTATCTTGAGTAATTATTAAGCCTTTTTGAGCTCACTGCGGATACACTCGATTTTTTTTTTCTTTTTTGGTGTGGTGTAAATATGTGAATGTCATTAATTAGATGAGGTACAAAAGCTTAGGAGAATCGCCTAGCATTTCATAAAAACTACTTCTGTGAGGAGATGGAGGAAGGAAGCCTCCATATAGTAGCCAATAAAAAAATTGTCTTGGAAGGCATGCACTTTTAGTAGAGTGACACCCTACATCTTACCACCTTTTGAATCCTAACCAACAAATGATAAAGCTCAATCAACGTGTTTTGAAACCATTTGGGGTTACGTTCCATCCAGATACAATAGATTATATCTAAGAAAGACAGCTTGAGGAATCTCGGTTTTGCCACTAAAATAAGTTATACAAAATTGCCTCAAGCACCCTTTTGATAGGAAAATTGTTGAAAATTCTTCCTTTTGTGTGAGCTAATTTAGTTCTAAGCATTTCATTTGTGCAAATTTAGCCATAACCATTTTAATGATTTGTTAATTTTATTTCAAAACCTTTCAATTGTGCCACTTTAGTCTTTAACCTTTTGATGATTTACCAATTTAATCCTTCCAACCAACTTTGGCTGGAAATTGTCGATGTAGACATTTACGGTTATTATGACATCCTGGATTTTCGATCCTGTTTTCAATTGAATAAATCGGGTTTTTCATCGATGCGCCTCTAGTGTTATTCTTGGAGCTGATGACTCTTAAAATAATTAGACTATTTGGAGAAGTCAATAGAGATTTGAATGCAATAAGACTTGAAGATTCGACTAGGAATTGGCTACTCGACTGTGCTTATCTGCCGAGATCATTACGACATAGTAAGATCGATTAAAAATCAAAGATAGGTTGGTTCGACTAAGATATGTGGTTAAACGTGAGTGATTCCACTAAATTGTAAAATTCTCGTCGATTGGCACTATATTGATTTTTCTATTGTTTTTGTATCTTGTGTCCGTAATTGAAACCTCGAGATTTTCACGACGACCGAGAGTTGCCTATGTGTCGAAGAGGTTCATTGTGGCTCGAAAAAAATCGACCACGAGTCATTTATACTACAAATTTCTGAAAGCTACTCAGTAGGTTAGGTCACGCTAAAATTGCATCTGATTGAAATTAATCACGAATTTGAACCTGATTTCAGAAATTGAAAGTTTTGTTATGTCACATGTCATTTTAGGAACGTCGAATCATCTTTCAAGGAATTTTTGATAAGTTCGAGGTTTTTACGGAAAATCATTTCAGACGATTCAGAAAATGAATGAAAATTTGGATTAGCCAAATGGAATGGATTTTTGGCCTTCAACGTGAGTTACTTGGCGAATGGAAGTTGTGTGGGCTTTTTCTTTATCCAAATTGGATCTCAATCGGAGAAATTTGTTCAGAAAATCGGATTTCGAGAAAAATGAATTAAAATTCGGAATTGAAGGAAATGGCCGTTTTTGTTGTCCAAGACTTGTTGTTTGAGGGAAATTATGTGCAAGAAAGCAATTGAGGATCAAATTTTTTAGCATGGGGATTTTTGGGGACTAAGTTAGACTAAACAAGAACAAATGGGACCAAGAAATTTTGATTATAGGATTTCTTTTAATTTCCTTTTTATTTTTCCTATTTCCTTCCCCCACTTGGCCGCACACGTCCCCCTTTCCTCCTCCTCCTCCTCCTCCTTCTTCTTCTTCTTCTTCTTCTTCTTCTTCTTCTCTCTCTCTCTCTCACGCGCGCGCGCGATTCACTCCCCACACCGACGTCCTCTCTCTGTCGTGTCTCACTACTCTCCCATTCTTCTTTGACTTTTCTTCTTAATCTTATCTCTCTCTCTCTCTTTTCCCCTCATGGCCGACCAACCCCATCCCTTCTCTCTAATCCCTTTCTCTCTCTTTACCTCTTCCCGCACGTTCATCCCCTTGGCCGACGCACTCACCGCCCTCAACCTCTCCCTCTTTTCTCTGTTCTGTCGTGGCCAGCTGCTCGATCTCGCCCGCCTCTCTTCTTCACTTGCATTTTTTTTTCAATTTCTTCGAAGCCTCATCTCCGCCGAAGAAGCTGAGCTCCTTGCTATCTTTTTTTCCCACCGAATCAGCCGCTCGAAGTAGCCCCAGCAGCCCCGTGAGGCTTTGCAGGCCAATTTTCGGGCCCGATCCGTGCCCTGTTGGTGTCGCCGATTTGGAGCTTTTTGTTCCTCATCTCTTCCCCGTTGTTTTGATCTAAGTAGATCATTAATCATGTGAGTTTAACTCACTAATCCTTACTTAGTAAGTTGATGACGTTTAAGGATTGATTAGTTTAGATTAAGCTTGGTTTAGATGATAATTAGAACGGTTTAGTAAATTAGTTAATTATCGATGCATGTTACGTGGTTAGAGTAGTGTAGTTAGAGCCTAGACAAGCTCTAGAATTTATCTAGAGTAGTTCGAAAAATTTTACGGGCTCGTCTCGGCTTCCAATTAAGTTTTTTTGGGCCTAAGTCGCATCTTCGGTATTTATTCATTAATTTCCGTAATTATTTAATTATTTATTTATTTTCCAGAGATTAGACTGGGATAGTCGGCGGTCGGAATTTTATGCAAATTGTAGTGGTGTGATCTATTTATTTAATTGAGCTATAATTTGTGCTGTTTATGTGTGATTTGTGAAATTGGGAAATTATTCCTAAAATTATTTAATTTCAGTAATTAATTGGAAAATCACCAGGCATCAGTTTACAGCGCCAAAAAATGAGTTTGTGGATTGTTGAAATTAGTAGGATTTTCAAAAGTGAAAATATTGTATTTTTGGCTAAAGCCGACTATGTATCTACACACGAATGTTTTTATCAGGAAGGATAAAAATTGTGATTTGATTAAATCATAATCTTTAGCATACTATGAGAGTATGACTGGCAGCATCTGGCGAGCATATATAATTTTCAGCATACTATGAAAGCATGGCTGGCAGTTTCTGGCGAGCATATATAATTTTCAGCATACTATGAAAGAATGGTTGGCAGCTTTTGATGAGCATAATTATTATCGGTATACTATGAAAGTATATTTGGTAGCTTCTAACGAGCGTATATAATAAACTATATTAGTATTTGAGGTAGCTTTTGTTGAGTATATATATAGTATATTATCTCAGTGTGTGTGAGGCGGCTTCTAGCAAGCTATATTATCTATTATCGGCTTAAAGTAAGCAATCCTAAATTATGATCGGACTTTATAGATAGTATTGATTGAGATAACCGGGGAATGGTTTTGCTAACATGTAATCGACCGAGTCAATTGATCGATGAATTGATCTGTCTTGATGTGTTGAAATGATTTGTTGAAAATGTCAATTATACCAACTTGCAGGAAGGAACAGAGGTAAAGGTAAGACCTCTGACTCGTGATTGTGCTTAAGCAGCCCTTCGGGCATATTTTTTTCCTATTCCGATCTTAGGGGGTTGAACTTGCTGAAACGTAGTCTCACCCCGTTGTGGGATAACATTTTCAAGTCCCTAGTTGGCAGCGGTGGAGGACTCGAGGCCCGAAGTTCAGAAGGTGAATCCCGAAGAATTGACGATCATGTTTGACTACTTAGTCATAGGACAATTCTATTTTGATGAAAGCTGATCCCCTTTTTGTAGGCTTCTGTGTATAAACCTGTGTGTTTATAAAAAGGTATTTTGTGAAAAATCGGCCCTACTTTCCTATCCCATATTGTTGTTGTCTTGGTATTTATTAATCATTTCTGCATGTGCATTAAATTGAATGGGTCGGCAATGCGTCCTAGAACGTCGCTATTATATCAACCAAGTAGGGATGGACACATGCTCGGAGGATTGAGACGTGGCAGTTATACATGACACAATTGGTATTAATATGGACAATTTTTTTCTTAATTTTTTATAACTTTTTCCTTTTTCCTCTTTTTTTGTCCTTCTTCCCCTATCGATCACTAGGTCTAGGCGAGGGATTGCAATTAGCCACAGACAAGGGCCAGCAAGGTCAACCTCGTTGGACTAGGTGAATGTCAAGCCTTGTTGGCCACTGGCGAGGCTTGACTCTTGCCTATGGCTTGTCACCGGATATTGTTGAGGTATGAGGAAAAAGAGAGAGAGAGAGAGAGAGAGAGAGAGAGAGAGAGAGAAGAAGGGAAGGAAGAAAAAGAAGTTGACAAATTCTATAAAAAAAAAGTTTTTTGTTAACGTTGGTAGTTTCACGTAGGATGACTGGTATCCATATTAGTGATTTTCGACTAAAATTGATTGTAAAAACCAAATTGACACACCGCCAAAAAGTTTGGAACTGAATTAGCATAATTAAAAGTCTAGAACTTAATTGGTAAAATTCAAAGATTTATGATTGATTTGTCCGCCGTTTTATAGGTTTAAGATTTTTTTGACAATTTTCACTTTTTTTTACACCATGAATTAACTCCTAACGAGGACAAAATGAAGCCACGCAATCTCGAGTATCTTTCCTTCACAGATAAAGGCTTCTTTAGTCCTTTTGCGGCGTTCCATGATCTGTGGAAAATTGACATTTTCATCCCCGGCCCTCTAAAATGGCAAGGCGTGGACCTTTATTAGTAATGGTGAAAGGAAAAGGAATGATACTTGGCTGACTAATATGAGAAGTTCTTCAGAGTTAAGTCGATTCTTTTTTTTTTCTATTTTTGTTACCACAAGAATTGATTTGATTCACTATTTTTTTTTTATTGAATTACAGTAAACTAATTAGAAAATACTAGTTGTAAAAATGTACTTATTGTACTTAGTTGGATAGTAATTTTCAAAAATTATATAAGTTGTACAAATTTTTACATTTTATGACATTCACGAGAATGAAAATATAATTTTTAACGATGAAAGTTCTAAAGGTATCTTTAATTAGTTTTAAATAAATTGCTGGTCCTTTTGCATGTTTATGTACTTTGAGATTCTTCTTGTATATACACTATAACATTTTGTGAAATCAGTGCAAACTATTCTAAAAGCTTAAACTGTTAGATGAAAAACATAGTTAAATATTCAATTATTCTAATACTTCCATTTACACTTCGTCTAGTTTTTTTTTGTCTAGTACTAAACGTAGACATATTTAATTTATGAGGCAAATGGGGTCTGGAAAAATTTAAACGCGAGATCTTTAGTTCTGAAACCATGTGAGATTTTGTGAAACTATTACTAACTATTTTAAAAGCTTAAACTATTATATGAAGATATAGTTAAATATGTAATCATTCTAACATGGTGATTATATTGATTTAACTTTGCGGTATAATTGAGTGTTGGATACTAGTGACTTTTTGGTATTTATTTTGATGTCATAATATTTAATACACAACTGCCTATGCGAGTATGATTTTTAAATAGTAACTAGAAGAATAAGGACTTCTTATGAAGTTTTTCTCAAGGGTAACTAATTTACTGGAAATTGCGATATATGTTACATGATTTCTTTTAATATTTTAGGATTTTTTCAATATGTTACAATTTTCAGAGTCAGCAAATAATTATTTGTTAATTTATAATCTTTTTTGATCTAGCATGGGTTAATCATCTATCAGTAGATAGGTCGAAAAAAAAAAAACTTTTGAGTAATGAATGAAAGAGGATATTTGGATTTTTATCTTATTAGAAAATTAATTAATTAATTATTATTTTCAATTAATACATTAAACAAATGCCATTCATTTTTCATCATGCTTCATTTTCTTAAATAAAATGTTTTGGTAATTAAATAAACATCTATGTGCTCTATGAATGTGACATTGGTCCACTAATCTTCTATAAAAATTTGGGAATGGATAGTATTTTGACACATGGCGCAATCATTGAAGCCTGTTCTACCAATTTTTCTAATTATATACAAGCTTATGGTTCCCTTTTTTTCTTTTTTGTTGAAAGCTTATGATTCATTTATTTTGCAAAAAATAAAATTTTTATAAAAATGATGTTTATATTACTTATAAAAATGAAAGAATGAAAAATATTTAGACATAAACTGTTATGAGTAACGAAAACAGTTTTTGTTAACTAATTATTTCAAACTATATAAACTATCATTCTTAGGAAAATTTCTTTTTAAATTGTTTAGATTTCTGCTAAACAAACGCACTCTTAACAACCCCTAAATTCTTTTTAGCTACCATCGGATCTTTGCAAGGTTAGATTGGCGACACAGATAAAAGACAGAGCAGCAAGAGATACTGCACAACATATCATATATAGAAAGACAAACGCAGAGTTTTATTGAGAACTTCTGTATGTTCGATAAACTGAATAAGGAACACCAGAACGTTCTGAAAAAACTTGTCTTCGCTAGAGAGCGTAAGCTGAAACGATGGGACTTCTCACAACGTGAGTTCCATTGATCTCCTTCCAAGTGATGTAACCATAGTTACCAATGTAATTGCTCCGCAGAATCGACCCTTCCAAAGAGATCTCTACCGTCAAGTTGAACTCGGCTCTGTCGTACTTGCTAGTGAACCACAGCTCCGAAGGTTTTGCTGTGGCCTTCATGCTCGATGGAGTCATAACTGTGGCCTGGTAACTTGCAGGCCCGTCGGCCACGTTGGTTAAGACTCTTTTGAAAGTGACGCTCGTGGTGTTGGTGTTGTTGAGGATGACCATGAATGAAGGGTAGTTGATGTCAAGAGTCGCGGACGCACAAGAGAAGTTCGATCTCCGGCTTATGATCTTTATCTGATTGGCGGAATAGTTCATTCCGCAGAGGAAATTTATGTAATCCTCGGGTTCAATGTCGTAGATCAGACCAGGATCTGAAGCCTTTTCCGGGTCTATATGTCCTGCTCCGAAATCAAGAGGCGTTCCTGAAGCTCGTCTGGTCATGTCGATGATGGTTTCATTGGTGTTATCGAGAATGTAAGCCGTGGTCATCATCGCCGATCGAATAGCAGCGGGACTCCAATCTGGATGGGCTGATTTTAGCAGCGCAGCGACTCCGGCCACATGAGGAGCCGACATGGAAGTTCCTGATAAGAGTGCGTAGTCGCCAAGCAAGTAGCTCTGACCTATCTGCGCACTTTCTCGGTTCGGCGCCCATGCCGCCAAGATATCGACTCCAGGAGCTAACATATCCGGCTTCAAGATCCACGGGGCCTGACGGTCCGGTCCTTGAGACGAAAACCAAGCTACCTGAGGAGCTGGTTTGGTCCCGAAAATGGTTATCAAGAACTTGATGCTGACCATCGGATTCTCCGACTTCAGCAAGTAGTCCTTGATTCTGTCTCCATCTTCGGGTACGACGGCCACGAACGGAATATTGAAGTTTTCGGGTTCGAGGAAAGCCCCAACTCCAGAACTGAAGATGGCACCTGCAGCTCCGGCTCGGGTGATTTCGTGGGTATTGACTTTGTAATCTTCACTAACAAAGTCGCAGAAAACTATCTTTCCACCGACATCCTTCGGATCGAGAGAGTAACTGTTGCAGATTTCCTTGCTTCTGTTGCCGCGGCCAAAGTATAGAGGAACTCTTGAGATAAGCAGATCTTCCGGGAAGATGGATTTTCCTCTAACAGTTAGGGTTCCTTTGCCGAGGACTATATTGGCCGCAAAGTCCCTTGATATGGTTCCAGCGCCGACAGTCGTTAGCCACGGAGCTCCATTTAGCATCGTGTATCCTTGAGGGCCCTCGTTACCTGCTGAACAAGCAACGAAGATTCCTCTCTCCATTGCTGCGAAAGCTCCCACGGCGATTGGATTCTGGTCGAACGATGTCTCGTCAAATCCAAGTGATAGAGACAATATATCGACGCCGTCCGCTATGGCTTGGTCCATGCCTGCTAGGGTGTCTGTCGCAGCCGAGTCGTACGTGTCGGTCTTAAAAAGCACCTTGTACATCGCGAGCCTAGCAGCAGGTGCCATACCTGTTGCCGTGCCCTTGGCATAGCCGAAGTAGCTAGCGTCCCTCACGGGGCTCCCGGCCGCCGTGGACGACGTCTGGGTCCCGTGCCCCATAAAATCCCTCGGGGAATCGTAGTCATCGGTCGTCGATATGTTCAAGCCTTGCTGCTTCATTCCTTTGCTGAACGATCGGGCTCCAATGAGCTTCCGGTTGCAGTTGGACGAGTTGAAGTCCACCCCGGACTCGCAAGAGCCTCACCATCTCTCTGGCACGGGGGACATGCCCTTGTCCTTTGTTGGAATGTGTGATCCAATTTCTAGAAGCTTCAAGATTGTTATTAGCTAGAAAAGTCAAGAAAAATCCTTAAGAAAATCTAGCTTAGGTGGCAAAAGAAAAGTGTAGAAGGTAGAAGTCTCTAGAAGATGAATAGATAAACTACAATCTAGAATTTCCTAGATAAAGCCTACATGACAACATTCTATAAAAATCTAGAATGTTGTACTAAGGTGTAACTCATGCCTATAAATAGGCTTGTAATTCATTCATTTGGTGGTGTGAGGTTTAGACCTCCACCAATCTCCATCAAACTATTTCCTTCAACTAATGAAACTATTTTCCCCCATATCCCCATGTCCAAATCATTTAGTTATCAAATCATGTCCCTTGTCCATCCTCTATAAACTACATCATACACTTGCACACTCTACTAACCAAAAACTATAACTAATACCAAAACCATGCTTCCGCGCACATTTAAATTCTAACATCCTTGAAGCTCCGCTCTCGGGCCATATCCCAGTGTCTACTATGCCGATGATCATGCCGTCACCAAATTTGGCTCTTGGCCAGAGCCTTTTTTGTCTGTTCAGGCCAAGGAACTTAGGAGTATATGTTGTGTGAGCGTTTCCGAATGTGTTTGGATACGATGCAACATGACCAGGAACCTGTTCCAGCTTCTCCAGTTGGGACTGTGACAGCATTGCACTGAATCCATTCAAGGCATGGTTGTATGTGTAGAGATGGGTTGGATCAATTTCGTCGGGGGACGACGATAGGGACGACAGAAGCGATGTGTACCAGTCATGGTGACGCGAGAACAAAGCGGGCAATGCCGATTCGTCCATGTAGATTATGTAGGGTTTTCGGTAGTCTTTGGCTGAAGCGGACACTATGGTCGAGATAACAAGGAAGAGCTTACAAAGCATATCATATTCCATTGTCATTCTGTATAGATATCTGAAACTGAATTGTGTTTATGTTACAATCATAAAGGGAGATTAACCTGAGCTTATATAGAGGATCATATCTCGTGCAAAAATATGTCAAGAGGCGATGATTGCGATCAAGTCAATGAAATCAAAATTAAAGATGCATTTTTAGCTTGCGAAGCAAGACAAGTGCAGATAGTTGACTTCGAAATATCGTTTTCAAGGATAGTTGACTTCAAAATATCGTTTTCAAGGAACGTACGCACACGTACTTAATTTTATGATACAGATTACGATGTGCCAATTGAACATTGTTCATTGAATCAGCGAATGCGATCTTAGATTCTATTGGCCCACCGTACATTCGATCGGCCAAGAAGGGAAATAAGGTAAAAAAGATCTGAAATTGCCAACCTCCTAGCAGGTTGAATCGAAAGAATTTCTCCGGGGAGAGACATTCAAAAGGTATGGTTTATTCAAGATTTTGGTCGACATGAGAATCAATCTAATGCAAAGAAGAAGGACGGTTCTCAACCTTCTATCTCGTTATCAGACGGCATAATTACCCCCGCAAACTTAGCAATCTATCTTGCCGGTGAAGTCGGCGATCATTTTCAAGAGACGGCAATCGTTCGTATTTTCCAAATGGAATCAATTTGCCCAGCTAGTATCGGACTGCAATAAGATTCAATTCAAAGAGCAGAACATCAAAGAACATTGACATCAACAACATAAAAAGCTGCCGAAAGACCTTTTGGAGTTTTAAGGTCTCCAGCGCAGAGATATGAAAAGCAAAAAGTAACGATTTTAAGGACGTGAAGCCAAACGGGCATTGGACTCCCGATCGTTATACTATCCGGCTCGTCAAGATTTACTGCTACCCTCTCTAGATGAAGAAATGCATATCCTATCTGAAAGGTTCCCAATGCAAGAGCTAAAAGGAGCACTTCTTAGAATTTCATGAGACCATGAAAGCACATGCAACTCTGTCACCTCTCTTTAACATAATGTTCGGCAAACTTGTGACACTAGCCTTACAATTAGCAAACTTTCCCCGCTCACTGAGGCTAGCTGAAAAACCTCAAGGGGTGGACATCCACTTCAAGGCTACCTATCATATTTTGTTGGTTCACCCATGATGGGATGTGTCCAAGGGGCACGGTTAGCCCTAATGAGATGTGTGTTCAAGAGGCACCAATTGCCTATGATGAGGGGTGTCTTGAGAGATACCTCTTGAAGAAGTATGAGTGATCACATATAGGTTGTGTGGAGCTTGGTTCAATGATGGTATGTATATATTTTGATGTGCTTGCAATTTCTTGGTTTTGAGCGAACTTGAACAATGGATAGAGTTTGGGAAAGATTCAACCTAAGTTTCCTACCTATCGGATTAATCTTAAAGTTGCTTAAGTCCAGATGCAATTGTGACCTTTACAATGCTTTCTTCTGGTTCGCCTCTTCCCTGATCATCTCTATCATAAACATTGCGAGCTCGCCTCTGAGATTGAAGCATCTAAATGTCCACTTATGTTATTTGATGTTATATTGCTCTTACTCTTAAGACTAGGTGAGTCCTGCCCTAACAACCTATGAAGTACAAACATGTTTTAAGAGCTTCTATGTTGTGTTGGACATCCCAACATGTGTTTGACACGCTCGGATATGTTGAAAATCCAACACGTGGTCAGCTCTTTCTTACACACTCCAACCCGCGTGTTTGGAATTGTGAGAGACATGGTGGTTTCTAGGGTGGGTCTGCAAGTTCGAAGGGAGAGAAAATTATTGAAGAAGGTGACGAAAGGTGGAGGCAAGGGTGAGGGAGCGAAGTCGAGGTCGCTTGCGACCGTGAGGCCGCGACTGCAAGGAGGAGAGCCGCAACTACAATGCTGCGATGGAGGAAATTGTGAGAGGAAATCTAACACGTGGTCAACTCTTTCTGACATGCTCCGACACGCGTGTTTGGAATTGTGAGAGGCATGATGGTTTATGGGGTGGGTCTGCAAGTTCGAAGGGAGAGAAAATTGTTGAAGAAGGTGACGAAAGGTGGAGGCAAGGGTGAGGGAGCAGAGTTGAGGTCGCGAGCGACGGTGAGGCCGTGACTACAAGGAGGAGTGCCGTGACTATGATGCCGCAATGGAGGACCGGAGGCAAGGCTGCAACTACAAAGGAGGAAGGGCCGGAGGTAAGATGGTGAGCAATTGCGATGAGACGACCGAAAAAGAGCAAATATCAAGATGAAGAGAATCGGGCAAGGAGGAGGAAGAGGAAGCTATGGAGGAAGGTTTTAGCAAGAAGAGTAGATAAAATTTTTAAATGGGGATTCTGATGTGGAGGGTGGAGCGTGGGGGGTGACTTCAATTTTTAAGGGAAATGACAGCCTTGATAGGTGATGGGAGGGAAGAAACGAGGAAAGAAACTGAAGGCGGAAGGGGGGTGGTTTGGTGGTGTGGCGGAGAAAGAAATGCAAGAGAGAAATATTTTTGGGGGTTGGCGCGGTTTTTGTTTTTGTGTGGGGAAGGGGGGTTGGGTTTCGCGGTGTGGTGGGGTTGCGGAGAAAGAAACGCGGGAGGGAAATATTTTTGGGGGATGGCGATTTTTGTTTTGATGGTTTAGGTTGGGGAGGAGGGAGAGGGAGGAGAAAAGAAGGAGAATATTGGGCCGCAAGGTTTTTTTTTTTTAGAAAAATAGATAAGTAGGGCTAAAAAGTGATTTCAAAAAAATTAAAATACTGAATGTTAAATAATGATAAATTTTGGTTATTATAGAAAATCACAGATTTATATAAATAAGTTGATTCTAATATTTTGTTAGTCATTAGTTTCATCAATAATTTTTATTAAAATTAGAAACATATTCTCAAATATGGGTATGCATTAACTATAAATATGTCTTTTGAATTTCCTATGAATAGATTTATTAATATTATTAGTGTAAATTCATTGTAAGCTCTTTTTATTTATTTATTTATTTGTGAATTCGAATCAAATTAATTAAAAATAAATATATTAATTTAATATATAACGTATCTCAATGTGTCAGAATTATTTATTTTTTAAAAATGACGTGTCGACATATCGTGTTGTGTCGTGTTGCGTGTTTTGTATCACGTGTATGCAAATGGCATCCATATAGACGTGTATGCATATTGCCCTCAACTGTCTCCTGGATAGGTCATAACCTCAGCACCATGTAGGAAAAGCTAGGTATGTATTTAAGCCGATACAATACCAAGCTTAGAGCTACCTATACTTAACCTTTGAAGCTCAACTTGATGTCAATCAAGTACTAAAATTTCTGTTTGAGCTTGGCTCGACTAGAAAATCGAGATATTCAAGTTCAGTTTCACTTTACTCAGCTAAAATTAACTTATGAAGGAACTCGAGCTTGAGCCTGATATCAACCAAAGCTCACATAATATTTGCTTATTATATGATTTTGAGGACATCCATGTCTATTTTTAACCAACAAGCATCTTTTGAGGAAATTGAGTTAAGGTTGATTAGGGTCGCAAGCCCGTCGAGCTGAGAATTGGTGAGTGTGAGCTTGACGTGACAAGATACTCCAATAGCTCGAGCTTGACGCAAAAATCAAATCAGTCGATCTTGAGCGATTATCAAGCTACTACGAGCTAGTCGCAAGTTGACCTGGTTTGTTCATTAGGACAAGCTGTACAATCCACCTCCCGCACCTTTTTGACTTTAAATCAACTCCAAACGATGACAAAATGAAGAGACAACACCAACCATATATTGACCTTTTCTTCATTTGTGGATATTCCCAACCTACACTGGAAGATTGATATTTCGTCCCTGGTCCTCTAATATGACAAGGCATGGACTTAAATTAGTAATGGTGCATGGAAAAAGAATGATACTTGGCTAACTAATTGGAAAATTTTTTCGGAGGTAAATTGATTCTCTCTCTCTCTTAATTTTTTATTTTTATTGTCACCGCGAGAATTAATTTGATTCACTATTTATTTTATTGAGGTAAGGTCGAATAATGAGAAAATACTAGTTGAAATCTTGTGCACGGCACAGGTTTGAAAATGTACTTATTGTTAACTTAGTTGGATAGTATCATTTTCAGTATTTACCTAAGGTGTACAAAAATTTACATTTTATGGCATTTACGCAACAAAAATATTTTTATTGACAATGAAAGTTCTTAGGTAATGTGTCTCTAAAAATAGCATCTAATAAATTGGGACCTCCTTTTGCATATCCATATAATATGAGACTTTTTTTTGTTGGCATATAAATAAACTAAAGTATTGCAACATTGCGATTATATTAACTTTTTTTTTTTTTTTGTTGGTTATACTCTACTTATATTTTAACTCTCATTTTTAGAATTTTGCTCTGCAGGGTGCAGGAGTTAAAATCCATACTTGAAACTAAATCGACCCATTCCAACCCCCTTGAGAAGATGAGGATTCGAACCCCTCACTTTCCATTTTTTCATATGAGAAGGATCGACCCTAGTGGTTGATTATGTTGATTTAACTTTGCAGTATTATTGATGTAAGATACTAATGACATCCTTATGTTAATTTTGATGTCGTACTATTAAAATTATAATTGCCCATGCGAGTATAATATTTAAATACTAAGTATATTAATAAGGACTTCTTTTCATAAAGTTTTTCTTAATGCTATATGATTTTCTATATTTTAGGATTTCTTGTATGTTACAATTTTGGGAAAGTTGTCCAAAAGTCTTAAACTTATTATACGTTTGTCAATTCAATTATAAATCTTTTAATTATGCTAATTCAATCTTAAACAATTTCACGTTTTGCCAATTTACTTCATTCGCCCAATTTTAGCCGAAAATTGTTGATGCGAATGTCAGCTATCCTATGTAACATGGTCAATATTGATATGGACAATACTTAATGATAAATTAATATTCTATCAATTTGTTTCTCTTTTCCTTCTTTACTTTTTTTTCCCTTTTATCTACTATTCTTTTCTTCTTTTTCTCTTTTTGCCTTTTTGTGACTAAACAATTATTTGTTAATTTATGAGCTCTTTTGATATCGCGTGGATTGACCATGTTTCTGCATATAGGTGGAAAAACAAATCTTGAGTAATGAATGAAAGAGAATTTTTGGATTTTATTTTATTAGCAAATTGATTACTTATTACTTTCTTATAATACATTTAAATAACACCTTTCAGTTTTTCATCATGCTTCATTTTATTGAATAAAATGTTTTGGTAATTTAGTAAACATTTCCAAGCTCTTTACATGTCACACTGGTCCATTAATTTCCTAAAAAATTTGGCAATGCATACTATTTTTTTTTTTTTGGAAGCACAGAGTAGAAACTCGATACCTTCAACTGGGAGGCTGTCAAGAGGAAGGCAAAGTCCGAATCCTTCAATATATCCAATTAGATCTACCTTCACTCAAAAGCTTAAGTAAATAACTTATGAGTAAATTAACAGCTCAATATTATACTAATTCTTTAATGTAGAACTTTTTTAACACAATTCACACGTGCATGTTAACAATTTCCTTCTCACGTGAGAGCTCAAGTGTTAGATTTGCTCTCTCTTAATTAATGTATCTTTATGTATCAATCTATCTCAATCTAAATCTCCAATGCCAAACTTCATTCCTTGTCTCTTTCTCCATGAGCCTCTGTTCTACAGTAAAAAATTGGAATTGCTTTTTCATTATTGAGGTCTTGACCTTAGGTCTTTCCCAATAATCAATTATGGAGGTTATCTTCTTTTTACGCATCGGGGTCTCGAAGATTCAACCTCCATCGAAGAAAGGACGGAGGCAACCCCACTTTCATCCTTTTTTGCTCTCCCCCCTTTTCGGTCTTAAAGAAGTCGAAAGAAGAACCCACCTGCAGTTATAGTGGCTATAAGCCCAAATTCAATCGCCAGCAAGTGAGTCAGCAAAGTTCTCTAGGAAGTCAGCATATTCCTTTGACCACATCAGAGGCTGAAGTAAGAAAGTCTTATCCCGGCGAGCTTGAAACGATGAACTTCATGTTATCTAAAATTTACATTTTTTAGGGATATGATTTTTAAAATAAAAATTTATCCTTAGACATTGACCCACTTTTCTATTTTAAGCAGTTATTCCACCATACGATTTTCCATATTCGTACGTTTTCGTTAACAAACCACCCATTTGAAAACCGCCTTAGTTTATAAAACATGATTGTTCATTTACATAAGGGCATGACAAGGTTCGAGCCAAATCATCTCTTTCAAAAATACACCATCAGTACGTGAAGGGATTTACGTGAAGGGATTAGGTTAGTAGAGTGCACTCATAATTGCTGTCAAATGTCTACATATTTCAATTGCATGCAAACTTGAATAATGGCTAGAGGTCATATTTATTTTACTTGTGCGTTCCACATATGATTCTAATTGATAATTGAATTCTTTTCTTCAATGCATGATTTGAATTGTTCATTTTATCTTACACTTCATCCACTCCATCCCTACTCTTTTTCTTCGTACTTAACCATGAAGTTTGCCATAAGGCCAACGCTGCTATACTAGTACCCCTACCACCCAGAAACCGTAGATTGGTGGCTCACCAATCAACTATCGGCTTTGATACCATTTATTGGGAAGCATGTAACAGAAGTTCGATACTTTCAACCGGGGAGATCACCAAGAGAGAGTTCAAGTACGAGCCCATCAACATATACAGTTGAACTATGACAAAAGAAAAAACCACATACTAGTTGAACTCAGCTTCACTTAAAAGTTTAAGTTAATATATTATGGGCTAATTATGATTTATTAACTACTTAACACTAAATCAATTTTCAATATTGGATTTTTCTAACACAATTCACATATGCATCCTAATAATTTGGCATGCAGCGCAACCATTGAAGCCTATTCTACCTAGCTTTCTAATTATATATAAGTTTAATATCTTTTTAATTATATATAAGCTTAAAAACACTTAATTTTTTATAGCTACCAACGGATCTTTGCAAGGTTAGATTGGCAACATAGACAAAAGATGGAGCAGCACGAGATATCGCACAACTATCGGATATGAAAAGACAAACGCAGTCTTATTGAGAGCTTCTGTAGGTTTGATAAAACCGAAGAAGGAACACCAGAACATGCTGAAAAAACTTCTCTTCGCTGGGGAGCGTAAGCTGAGACAATGGGACTTCTCACAACGTGAGTTCCATTGATCTCTTTCCAACTGATGTACCCGAAGTTAACTATGTAGTCGCTCTGCGGAATCGACTCTTCCAAAGAGATCTCTACCATCACGTTGAACTCGACTCTGTTGTACTTCCTCACAAACCATAGCGCCGAGGGTTTTGCCGTTGCCTTCATGCTCGACGGAGTCGTCACTGTGGCCCAGTAACATGAAGGTCCGTCAGCCACGTTGGTTAGAACTCTTTTGAAAGTGACGCTTGTGGTGTTTGGTGTTGTTGAGGATGACTATGAATGACGGTAGTTGATGTCGAAAGTCGCAGATGCACAAGAGAAGTTTGATCTCCCGCTTATGATCTTAATCTGGTTGGCGGAATAGTTCATTCCTCAGAGGAACTTGATGTAATCCTCGGGTTCAATGTCATAGAGCAGACCGGGATCTGAAACCTTTTCCGGGTCTATATGTCCTGCTCCGAAATCAAGAGATGTTCCTGAAGCTCGAGTGGTCATGTCGATGATGGTTTCGTCGATATTATCAAGAGTGTAAGCTGTGGTCATCATCGCCAATCGGATAGCGGCGGGGCTCCAATCTGGATGGGCCGATTTTAGCAGTGCAGCGACTCCAGCGACATGAGGAGCCGACATGGAAGTTCCCGATGAGAGCGCGTAGTTGCTAAGCAAGTAGCTCTGACCTATATGTGCTATTCCTCAGTTCGGCGCCCATGCTGCCAAAACATCAACTCCAGGAGCTAACAAATCCGGCTTCAAGATGCACGGGGCTTGGCGGCCTGGTCCTCGAGCCAAAAACCAAACAACTTGAGGTGCTGGTTTGGTCCCGAAAATGGTTATCAAGAACTCGATATTGACTGTCGGATTTTCCTGTTGAGAAAACTCCTATCAAGTTTTGAAGTTGACAAAACTTTCATTCTCTTTGAGGAATATTAGACTTCTATATGAAATGCTATCAAAGTCTACACCCGAAATCTTTCCCACTCTGACGAAGATACAGACTGAACCCAAGTCAAGAACGAAGATATAATCGGACTCAGAATTATTGATCTCCCAACAAGGATTCAATACGTGCATGACATATTTGGCTTTCTAGCGGCGAATATCACTTACATTTTCTAATATGTTGATGAAATCAATCGCGGATTGGTGAAATCAATTTCAAAGACAAGTTTCTTTTTGGGAAATATCTACTTATAGAAACCTAGATTCTGATTGTATGGGCAACCGGGATCATTGGATTTTTACCTCAATCCTCAAACGGCTATAAGATTTCCTTAATTGATTTTATTCAACGGGTTGATTGGAAGAAATTCATTTGGAAAGTGCCAACAATTAGAAATGCATGGAGGAGTATTTGAGGAGGTCACTCGGTCCATTTGAGAGAGTGCGTGAGAATTAAAATTCCACAGTTTGAAACCTTTCCAATCGCTTGTTCTTCCTCAATAGTGCTTACAATGGTACGAGAGAGAGAGAGAGAGAGAGAGAGAGAGAGAGAGAGAGAGAGAGAGAGAGAGAGAGAGAAGAGGAGTGACTTAGTGAAAGAGAAAGAAAATCTTCATAGAGTGATCATACTCAAATTGCTGTAATTCTTAGTGAAAGAGAAAGAAAATCTTCATAGAGTGATCATACTCAAATTGCTGTAATTCTCTTTTGATTCCATAATGAAATCCAGCCAGAAAGCTGTCAGCATGAGAAAGTGGATGTAGGCTTAATCTAAGCAAAACTACTATAAATCTCATATTTAATTTTAAAAGCAAAACAAAAGTTTTTTACTCAAATATATGTTGTGAATTCTCTTTTGATTCCATAATGAAATCCAGCAAGAAATTTTCAAGTCAGCATGAGAAATGGATGATGGGAGAATTAATCTTTTCTGGCAAATAAAGCAATCAAGGAAGGAACTTTTATCTTCCAAGAAAAATATGCTAATGATCTCTGTCAAAGATTTGACTGGAAAATTGCAAGAAGACTGACATACCAATGTCATGCTCTTTAGATAGAGATGAAGAAGGAAGAGAGATCAAAAGCTATACAGAGCATGACGCGTTCAATCTATCAGAGGATATTTTGTGACTTAGTGAAAGAAGAAAATTATCAAATACGTTGCTTCATCTTCAAGCACCCAGCCTTTGGTATCCAAAGAGGGGAGACTTTAATCCTTAGGATACTCGCATGCAAACCAACTGGGCAGCAGTGCAGTCGATAGAAAGAAGAGCACTTCCGGAACTTGTCAACTCGGCTGGGAATGTGGATGCGTTGTCTTGCCTCAAGGAAGCAGCACCGTAGGGGCTTCCTCTCCAACCACAGGCGCGCATGAGAAAGTGGATGTCAGGCTAATTCTAAGCAAAAACTAACAGCTAAAGATCTTTGGTATCAAGACTCATCTTCATAGAGATCATACTCAAATTGCTGTAATTCTCTTTTGATTCCATAATCAAATCCAGCCGATTGCTGTCAATTCTCTCCGCTAAGATTCATACATTTTCTTCGCCCAAATCTTTCAAAACCCTAAAAAGACTCTCTCCCTCCCGTCTTGTTTTCTACTCCTTGTTCGTCGACGAGAAAGTGTCATTTTTCTTGGGAAAAGCAAGTGAAGGAATCTTCCAATAAACAAAGAAGGAAGATGTCGTCTTCGCAGGAAATCATCAAGAATAGACAAGCGAGGGGACCACAAAGAATGGAGAAGGGGCCGATTCATTTCGATCTCGCGAGAAGAAGACTTACCAAGTCAACACAAAGTCCGATTCGCTCTCCTCCACGTCATTCGAACCTCCTACCCCACAAGATGCAAGTCAACATCACGGGAAGAAGAGATAATCGAGTGAAGTCGAATCCGGTAGAGTCCAAAACCCTCCTTTATCTATAAGCTTTATCGTGCGTTGAAAGCCTACGGATTTCTCCGTTAAAATATATAGATGACTTCCTTAAGGACAAAAATTATGGAAATGAGTATCTTTTTCTGCGGAAAATGGAAGAATTGGGAATTGCTCCTAAAGGAAGGGCGTGGAGAGCTCTTGAGAACATTCCCCGGGATCCTCGTATGCCGGGACAAAATCTCTGATTGACGGAACGATGATGACAAAATGTTCCTTGAATTTAAACCTAGAATGGGTGTCACAAAGTAAAAGGAAATGATGGAAAATCCAAGGATCGGGAGAAAGTATATTTCAGACTTAATTGAAAAGAGGGGGTGATAAACCTAGCAGTGTTTTGACTTCTTGGATTCATCAACATGAGACTTTTAAGAGACTCTCCTTAGCTCTTTCAATTTACTTGTTACAATATTTTTTTGAGTTTTGCCAATTTTCAAAACATTTTATTTGAGTCTAAATTTTTAGAGGAGTGACTTAGTGAAAGAGAAAGAAATTCTTCATAGAGTGATCATACTCAAATCGCTGTAATTTTCTTTTGATTCCATAGTGAAATCCAACCAGAAGACTGTCAGCGTAAGAAAGTGGACGTAGGCTTGATCTAGGCAGAACTACTATAAATCTTGTGTCTAATTTTCTCTCCTTTAGCTCTTTCAGTTTGCTTGTTACAATATTTTTTTGAGTTTTGCCAATTTTCAAAACATCTTATTTGAGTCTGAATTTTTATCAAAAGTCTAGTGCCAATTAGACTTTGGTTGAAAAAAATAATATTTACTGTTTTAGCTTAACTTATTTTTACACCTATTCACTCCCTCTTTAGGTGGTAATACTAGCACTTTCAATTAGTATCAGAGCTGCGGTAATTATTTTATTGAAGTGTTTTTACTTTTAAGTTAAAGATTTTTTATGGCTAGTATATTGGCTTCAAGATTGGTTGAAGGATAGAGTAACACCAGACCACCCTACTTTGATGAAAAATAGTACAATGTGTGGAAGAACAAAATGAAGGCATTCTTGAGATATAGAGATCCTCTAGAATGGGATGTTGTCAAAAGAGGAATTAATCCAAAGGTAGCATCAGTGTTAGACAAAGGAAAAGAAGTGATTAAGAAAGATGCTGAGGAATCCATTCAAGCAAAAATTACCAAGAGACAAGTTCTTGATGTCAAAGCTATTTATTCTTTATATTGTACTTTGTCTCTGACTGAATATAACAATATCTCTTTATGTGAAATAGTTAAAAATGTCTGGGACAAGCTTCACATCATTTAAGAGGGGACTGGTCGCGTAAAAGAAACAAAAATAAACATTCTATTTGGACAATATGAGTCATTCATAATGAAACCTAGAGAGTCTATTGGTGATATGTTAGTTGCTTTACTAAAATTGTAAATGGCCTAACTTATCAAGGACAACCAATTTTTGGACTAATGAAGGTCAACAAATTACCGCGTAGACTTTCAAAGGACTGGAATCATAGAGAGACTTCAATTAGAGAGACTCAAAGGTTCATGCCTCATTATGTTGACAAACTGATAGGCATGCTTCAATCGTACGAAGTGGAGTAGATCAATGATGAGGAAGATCCAAAAGGTAAGAAGTCAATTGCACTTAAGTCTAATGTTGATTCTGATGACACAAATACCGATGATGACATGAATGACGAGGAGTTGGCCCTTATGATAAAGAAATTTAGAAAACTGAGTAGGAAAGGTAGAAGGTTTAATTGGAAGAAGTAAAGCTAGCAAAATTTCCAGAAGAGACTAATGGAAGATGTTGAAATAAGCAAAGATATAGTATGCTTCGAATGCAAGAAAAATGAACACATCAAGCCTAACTGTCCCTTACTAAAAAAGAAAAAATGGAAGTATGAAAAATACAAAATGACTCTTAAAGCACAAACCTAAAGTGATACTAAATGTGAGGAAAATGAAGAAAAATTTGCAAATATTCATCTGATGGCTCACTCAAAATCAGACTCAGATTCATAATCAAACATAAATTCATATTCTGATAAGGAAATCGATGTAAGTTACTCAGAAATTTTTGTTAAAGTTTATAAGTATATAGATGAATTTTGTCTCAACCCCAAATCTTCTCTTAAAAGGATTTTCGAACTAAAAAATGAAAATTCAAAACTCAGGTAACAGGATGAATCTTGGAGAGAAAAGTTTTAGAATTTGAAAAATGATTTTGTTGATTTGAAAACAAATGGTGACTCTATTTCAAAGGAAAATGTATGTTTAAAAAAGGAAATTTCAAATATTTCTAAAATTTTTTCCAAAGGATTAGAAAGGTTATAAAAAAAATCTTTCAGTCAAAATACCATATTTTAACAAATCTGGTTTTGGTATGAATAATGAAACAACTCATTGATTGATTTTCCTAAAATAAATTAAAGACTCAAACAAAGACCACCAAAGTCTTTCTACAAAAGTCATTTCCAAAAGTTTTTTGTAAAACCTATTGGCTGGAATGCTCTCGAATATTCTAGGTGTAATAGTTTAAAACATAATGAATGTCCTAAAGTTTGGAGATCTATTAAGAAAGATTGGGCAAAAGCTGTTTTTAATACTAACACTTTTGGACCCAAGAAAATTTGGGTACCAAAAAAAGTTTGAGATTTCCATATTGCAACTTATTATTAAAAGAAAAGGCAAATGGTACTTGGATAGTGGCTGTTCTAGGCATATGACAGGAAACTCAAGCAGTTTCGTAAACCTTGAGAAACAAAAATGAGGAAATCTCTCTTTTGGTGGGAACAACAAAGGAACGATTATCAAACATGGAACAATGAATATTGGAAGTCTAATTATCAACAGTGTTTTACTGGTAAAATGGTTAAATTATAATCTTCTGAGTATAAGTTAGTTACGTGATACAAGTTTCAGGATCAATTTTAAGAAGATATTTGCTTTAGAGTAAGTCGAGATTTGTCTCAATCCTTTACTAAGCGTAGACATGGCAATATCTATCTTTTAGACATAAGTCCATAAAGCCTTTAGTGTGTCACGCCCCGATCCTTGAGCGTGCGCCCATCCCTCACTTGGTTGATTAAATAACGACGTCCTAGGACGCATCGCCGACTCTTTCATTTTAATACGTATGTAGAAGCATATAAAATCCCCAGACAATAAAACAATAGGATAGAAATTTAGGACTAATTTTCGAACTTTAAGAATAACCACACTTATATACAATGCAAACCATAATGCATATATATACAATTCAAACTACTAAGTTAGGTTCAACTTAAACAAGCTCAGAAAACACAGTTTGCAGACAAGGGTGGGGTTTCAATCCTCATTAGGATCCTTCTCTGGGTCCTCTTCCTTTTCAATGATCTCTCCTTCTTCCATGCTCCAGCTAGAGTCTATGGCTGAGCACCCCGGAGAGTTAGGATCATCACTCAGCTTGGAATCCTTAGCGTCAACCACCGATCCACCCTTAGGATCTGTTGTCCCCTTCTTGAATGCTACCTCTAAAACGTACAAAGGTACATCAGATTTCGGTACAGGGCCCACCCTTTGTACATTATCGTAATGGTGATACCACGACTGGTATCTGTGGGGCACCTTCTGGGGTTCACCCACATCAACCCAAATAGTGAATTTCACCAATACATATTCCAAGCCTTCAGGGTGATGGTGTATCGGAATATGATAACCCGTCTCAATGACTTCATCAGGCATACCAAAATGCATAGGAGGAGGTGGGGGTGCTGCCATCTAGAAACCTGAAATGTTGTCCCACAACGGAGTAAGACTACGTCTTAGCAAGTTCTACCATTAAGACCGGATTAAGAAGCCAATACACCCTAAGGACTACCTAAACACAACATGGGTCATAGGACTTACTTTGGTCTCGATTCCACCCTGCAAATCAATATCATTTATAGATATCTCAAATCACATCAATTAATCAAATCATAACGTCAAATCAAATCATTGATCAATCGACTTGGTTGATTACATGTCATCACGACCCTTTCTTGGTGGCTCATTTCATACTATCTATAGAGTCCCCTCATATTAGGACTACTCACTACTAAGCTAATAGATAGATAATATAGCTCGCTTATGAGATGATCGGGTATACTACTCTTTGCTAAGCTGCCATATCGCTTATAGGCTAATATAGTATACCGACAATGCTCAATCTAAGTTGATAATGTATATTGCTATTTGCTAAGTTGACATATCGTCTGTAGGCTAATATAGTATACCGGTATACTATTCTCTGCTAAGCTAACATGTCGCCTGTATGCCGATATAGTATACCATTCCAATCATACAACCAATTCCATCTTTTTGTCATTCTCAATAAAATAGCTATGTGTTGGTATACGGTTGGCCTTAGCCAAAATATAATAATTTCACTTTCATTCTCCCACTTCTTTCAATAGTCCAAAAATATATTTTTGGCGCCATAGACTGACGCCTGGTAATTTTCCCATTAATTACCAAAATTAATTAATTTAGGAATAAAATTTTAAAATCACAATTAAATTAATTCAACACAAATTAAAACTCAAATAAATAAATAAATAGATAGCACCACAATAATTAGCATAAAATTCCGATCACAGCTATCCCAGCATAATTTCTAAAAAATAAATAAATAATTAAATAATTATGGAAAATATTAAGTAAGTGCCAATAAATCTAACTTAGGCCCGTAATGCTTAATTGGACGCCGAAACGGACCCTGAAAATTTCCAAGGTTTGTTATATAAATAATAGAACGTGTCTACTCGCTAAATATACTAACTAACCGCCTAACATGCATTGGCAGATAATTGAATTAAATAATTTAATCTAATCTATCTACCTAAACCATGCTTAATTAATCCAATCAACCCCTAAGCATCATTAACTGACTAAGCGAGAATTCATGAGTTAAACTTACTTGTTTTGCGAGCCAGTCGATTCAAATCGATAGGAACGCAATGGGGAACAACTTCCTTCAAAGGGCCTAGCAACCGAGGTTCGGAACCACCTCAAAACGGGTGTGAAGGTTGATGGAAAACTCTCTGTTTGTTACTATGCTCGGCTGAAACAGAGAGCAACAAGGCTGGTTTAAGGCGGGAATTAATCGAGGAAGGTGGAAAAGGGCAAATTGGGCCTTGTTGGGAACTCTCAAAGATTGGAGGCGAGCCAAATGACTCTGGCACGGGTTGAGATGGTTGCTGGAACATAGGGACAAGCTGGATGAGGCGAGCTAGGCGCGGCAAGGCGGACGTGTGTGGGGCAGCACGCTCAGGCAGCGGGGTGGCGTTCCAACGATGGTGGCAGTGTGCGACGGCGTGAAGGGCAGTCTAGCGGCCTTGTTGATCTTCTCATTATCTGCTAGTTCCGAAATTGCACAATGAAGAAGGAGATGAGGGGTTCGGCCAGCTGAGGGGAGAGAGAGGGAGACAAGAGGGGGCCACAAGCCATTTTTTTCTCTTCAATGGTCTCCCTTGACCATTCTCCACCAAGCTATCTTCCTTGTTGTAATTCAGCCACCAAAACACTTCTTGCAACTCTTGAAATGGTCCAAAATGGTTAGGCAAATGGGAAATACAAATTTCAATGGCTTTTCCTCTCAAATGGACATTTGTTCATGCCTAAATCAACATGATTCGACTTCAATAAATCCCATTGTGGAGCCCTCAATCAAATCGATATTTTTTCTCACCAATATAACCCACTTGCTTCCACTTTTGTGTCCAAAAATGATCCCCGGCATTTTCTAGATAAAAACAGCCCTATGACGACTTTTTCCTAAAAGGTCTCGGGTTTCAGAAAAATCTTTTGAGATTGAGTCGATGTTCCTAGAATTTATTGTGATATCACAAAACTTTTAATTTCTGAAATCGGACTTAAATTCGCGGTTAATTTCAATCTGACGCATTTTTAGCGTGACTTAGGCTACCAGGTAGGTTTCAGAAATTTTTAGTGCAAATGACCTATGGTCGATTTTCTTCGAACCACAATGAACCCACTTGACATATTGACAACTATCAGTTGTCATGAAAAACTCAAGGATTCAGATACAGATACATGGTACTAAAACGATAGAAAAATCAGTTTAGTGCCGGCTAACGAAAATTTTCCAATTTAGTTATGTCACCCACGATTAGTTACACATCCCTATCGAATCGACCTATCTCTAATCTCAAATTGATTTTTAACTATGTCATAATGGCCTTTAAAGATGAGCATGGTCGAGAAGCCGATTCCTAGTCGAATTCTCAAATCTATTGTATTAAAATTTCTTAATGGCTTCCCTGGATAGTCTAATTATCTCAAGAGTGATCAGTTCTGAGAATAGCTTTATAGGCGTGTCGATGAAATGCCCGATTTATTCAATGGAAAACAAAAGTTAAAATTTGGAACGTCACACAATGCCTCATTTCAATTCAAGATGAAGTAAATTTTTGGCATCGTAAACTTGGACATGTGAATATGAAATAGATTGCCAAGCTTTATTCTAAGAAGCTGGTTCGAAGTCTTCCCAAAATGGCTTACTAGAAGTCTAAATTGTGTACTATGTATATTTTGGAAAAACAGGTCAAAAGTTCCTTTAAACCAGTATATCAAGTTTCTACCAATTGTGTTTTGTAGCTCCTTCATATGGATCTTTTTGGACCAAAAAAATATAGAGTATTTGTGGAAAGAAATATTGTTTAGTAATTGTAGATGATTACTCACGATTCACTTGAGTTTTCTTTTTGGCAAATAAGTCATATCTCAAGTATAAGGACTGATCATGGAATAGAATTTGAAAATCAAGACTTTGCAAACTTTTGTGAAGAATTTGGTTTTCGACATGTTCTTTTCTCCATATACTCCAAAACAAAACAGAGTTGTGAAAATGAAAAATAGATCGTTACAGGAGATGGCAAGAATTCTACTGATAAAAAGTAAAATTTCTTCTCATTTTTGGGCAGAAGTAGTTTTTACTATTTGTTATATAATTAATAGAGTATTTTTAAGGCCCATCTTAGAGAAGATTCCCTATGAAGTGTATAAAGGGAAGATGCCAAATATCTCCTACTTTCATGTATTTGGCTGTAAGTGTTTTATATTGAAGAATGGAAATGATTGATCTTGAAAATTTGAATAAAGATTGGATGAAGGAATATTTCTTAGCTATTCTACATCAAGCAAAGCTTACAGGGTCTTTAACAAGAAAACTCAAATTGTCGAAGAATCAATGAATGTTAAATTTCAGAAAAGCATTTAGAACCAACCAAATCACACTCAACTTGAAGAGTTTGGACCAGTTTCAGACTTAATAAAGGTTGACTCCTTGAACTTAAATCTTCTGGATATAAGGGTCAGGCAGAACAAGGGTCAGAAGAAACAAAAGAAATAGATGATCAGCAGATCTCAATAAGAGACGACAAACCAAATAACAATTGGAAGCACAAATCAAATCATCCTAAACAACTTATCATTGGTAATTTAGATGAAGGAATCCGCACCAAATCCAAGACAAAAGAAGATTCCAGTGCAATAGCCTTTATTTAAGAAATAGAACCAAAATGATAATAAAAGACGCACTGTTTGATGAAAGTTGGATAGAAGCAATGCAGGATAAACTTAGACAGTTCATCATCAACAATGTCTCGGAGCTGATGTGACAGCTTGAATTTTCAGATTTCGTTTTCAATTAAATAAATCAGGCTTTTCATCGACGCTCCTATAGTACTATTCTATGAGCTGATCACTCACGAGATAATTAGACTATCTAGAAAAGTCATTAAGGAATCTAAATGTAATGAAATTGAGAATTCGACTAGGAATCGATAGAGATATGTGATTAGTGCGTGGATGATTCCACCTAATTGCAAAATTCTCGTCGAATGGCACTAGACCAATTTTTTAATCATTACTGTACCCAGTGTCCGTATTTGAAATCTCAAGATTTTCACGACAACCAAAAATTGTCAATGCATCGAAGATGTACGTTGTGACTCAAGATAAATCGATCACGGGTTAATTGCACTAAAAATTTCCTAAAAGTTACCCGGTAGACTAGGTCACGCTAAAATCACGCCGGATTGAAATTAACCGCAAATTTAAACCCAATTTCAGAAATTGAAAGTCCTGTGGTGTCACGATCTATTTTAGGAATGTCGATTCATCCTCCGAAATTTTTTTAGAGATTCTGAGAGTTTTATGGAAAATCGTTTTGGACATTGCGGAAAATTAACAGAAATTCGGATGGGCCAAATTAAAGGAAATTTGAACTTCTAAGTCAAGCCTTTAAGTGTTGGGGACTTGCAAAAATGGTATGGGCTTTTTCTTCTATGAAATTGGACATCGAATTGAGGAAATCGGAGAAGAAATTGAAGCTTAAATTATGAAATTCGTATGCTAATTGAGGGCTGGAATTTTGGGCATTAATTGGATTAATTGGTGGAATTATATTGTTGGAAAGCACATGGGACCTGCAGTCTATAACTTGAAAAAAGAGACACTTAAGTCGCCATAACTTATGAAATATACTCTTAAATGCCAAAATGGAGCAAAATAGATTATTTGAATACCAGTCCGGCCAAAATCCAACCAAATTGTACACGTGGCATTTTTCGGGCAAAGCGAGTGCAAAACGATGCCGTTTTGCATGCTGATGTGGCCAAATAATGCAAAAAAACGACGTCATTTTGGGCTGACGTGGTAAAAAATAATATAAAAACTAATTAAATTAAATTAAAAATTAAATTTAGTTAAAATATGAACAAATAAAAAAAGTAAATTTAGTTAAAATATAAAAAATAATAAAATTAAAGTTAAATTTAGTTAAAATATTAAAAAATAATAAAATTAAAATTAAAATTAGTTATAATATTAAAAAATAATAAAATTAAAATGAAAATTAGTTAAAATCTTAAAAAAATAATAAAATTAAAAAAAATTAGTTAAAATATTAAAAAATAAAAAATTAAATTTTTAGTTAAAATATTAAAAAATAGTAAATTTAAAATTAAATTGAGTTAAAATATGAAAAAAAGTAATTTTAAAATTAAAATTAGTTAAAATATGAAAAAAAGTAATTTTAAAATTAAATTTAGTTAAAATGTGAAAAAAAAAATAATTTTAAAATTAAATTTATTTAAAATATGAAAAAATATATATATTTCTTAAAATAATTTATTTAAAATATTAAAAAATAATAATTTTAAAATTACAAAAATTACAAAAAATTACAAAAATGAAAGAAAAAGTTAAAAAATATTTAAAAAATATAAAAAATTATTTTTTTTTAAGTGGGGTTCGGCTGAGGTCGTTGGGCCCCGGCCATGGGCCGGAGACCCGGGCCGATCGGCGAAGAGCCGGCCGAGCCTTCCCTTCCATCGCCGGCCCTTCCTGGCGATGGCGGGAGGCAACGGCAATGGCGAGGGCTAAGCCCTCGGCCACCGCCTCCCCTCCTCGCCCTTTTTAAAATTTTTTAAAATTTTTGTAATTTTTTGTAATATTTTATATGTTTTAAAAATTTAAAAAATTTAAAAATTTTATTTTTAAAATTATTTTTAAAATGTTTTAACTAAATTTAATTTTAAAATTATTTTTTGCATAATTTAATTAAATTATTTTTAAAATTATTATTATTTTTTAATATTTTAACTAAATTTAATTTTAAAGTTATTATTTTTTCATATTTTAACTAAATTGAATTTTAAAATTATGATTTTTTTTTCACATTTTAACTTGATTTAATTTAATTAATTTTTATATTATTTCTTTTACCATGTCAGCCCAAAACGACGTTGTTTTTGCATTATTTGGGCACGTCAGCTTGCAAAACAGCGTCATTTTGCATGCGCTTCATTGGAAAAATGCCACGTCATCGTTTTGGCCAGACTTTGGCCGGAGTTGCACTTAGATGATCCGTTTTTCTTCGAATGTGGCATTTAAGTGTACCTTTCGTAAGTTATGACAATTAAGTGTCCATTTGTGCCAAATTATGGCACTTGAAAGGTTTTTTTTGCCTGTTGGAAAAGTATTAGGGAACATAGTGATATACATGGAGACAAAAGGGAGATCAAGCCATTAATGGAAGAGATGCGATTTGTGGACTTTTGCCCCTCCATCCAATGCTTCTCACGCACGCCTTCTTCCCCCCCCCACCTCCACCTCCACCTCCACCTCCACCATTTGCTTTGCTTTCGCTTCAATTTCCTCGAAGCGCCCCATCTCTCTCTATTGAATACCCTCGTGCCTCTCAAGCCCCACGTCTTTGCCCAATTTCCCTGTGACCGACCTGCAACTCCATCTTCGTTGGTTTTTCTTCTACCAGCGAGTTCCACCTGCTAGCATCACCTTCATGACTTCCTAATTTGTTGACCGTGGACTCTTCTCCTGCTAGCAACGCCCACACGGCTTCAATCCGTCGAAGTGAAGCCAACAGCTCTGTGTGCGTCGGCCTATCTCTCCCCCCATCGAGCAAGCCAACGGCTTCAATTTGCCCACACGTTGCTTCAATCCACGTGTCTTCTCTCTGCCTTATGTCCCTACTGCCGGTGTTGGTTAACCAAATATCTTCTTCGCTCATGGATCAGCCCAACAAGCCGTGACCTGTGAATTCAAGTCCTACTAAAGCCCAGCCATCGAAGCTGCTTCCTTTATCCCTATCTTCGGCCCAACAGCCCAGCAATTTTTTTTGTTGCTCGGCCTAGTAGTTGGGCCATTTAAAGCCCATGAAAATTTCAATAGTCTAGCCCAACAAAGCAATTATTCAGCCCAAGTTTTAGCCGAGCAGCAAGCCCACACCTTTTTGGAGCCCAATTCCAACTCACTTGAAGCCCAAGAAGCAAGCCCAAGCCCAAGCCCAAGTCTTTTGGGCCCGATCCGAGTGTTTGTTGACGCCGTTGAAAATTCAGGTTTTGGCTGCCGTTGTCGCGGTGAAGTGGTCTTTGCTTTAAACCGGTGAGTTTAACTCACTAATCCCCACTTAATAGATTAATTGTGCTTAGGGATTGATTAGTTCAGGTTAAGATGGATTATGTGGGTAGATTAGATTATATTAGATTAATGAATTTAATTACTTACTAATGCATGTTAGGTGGTTAGTTATTGCAATTAGAGCCTAGACAAGCTATAGTATTCAACTAGAGTGGTTCGGAAATTTTCCGAGTCCGTTTCGGCTTCCAATTAGGCTATAACGGGCCTAAGTTGGATTTATGATAATTTTTTTATTATTTTCCGTGATTATTTATTTATTTATTTATTTATTTTTCGAAAATTGGACCGGGATAGCTGGTTACCAGAAAATTACGCTAATTGTAGTGGTGCTCTCTATTTATTTAATTGAGTACCTGATTGTGCAAATTGATTGTAATTAGTGTTTGTGGGTTTTAAATTCCAAAAATAGATAATTGTGGTAATTAAGTGAAAAATTACCGGGTGTCGGCCTACAATGCCAAAAATTTATTTTGGGACTACTGAAAATAGTGGGAGGTTCAAAAGTGAAAACCTTATATTTTGGCTAAGACCGGCCGTGTACCCAAACTAGGAGTGAGCAGCGGTCTAGGGTCGACCCTGGACCGGCCCAACCCTGCCGATCCTAATCCAGTTCCCAAGGGGATTGGGTCGGTCCAACCCTGGACCAACCCTGTATATTATATTATATTATTTATAATTATTTATATATTCAAACCTAAGTAAAATTTCTATTATATTATATTATAGTATTTATAATTCTTATATATATTCAAACCTAAGTAAAATGTCTATTAAAAAAAAAAAAAAACCTAAGTAAAATGATGTTAAAGTTATTGACTCCTCAGGCTCACAATCATGGACAGACAGCATCCAATTCCAAAAGGCGTGAAGTTTATGCCGTAAAGGTCTTCATAGCCTCCTCCTCCACAGTCTAGAGTACGTTCTTCACCGTGAGGACCAAGGACTCCTCACAATCACGGACTCGTGACGTCCAAAACGGCGTGAAGTTTACGCCGTAAATCTCCTCACGGCTTCCTTCCCCAAAGTACGTTCTCTTCCATTCTGTCTTCTTTGTTCTTCAATTTGCCAAAATCAAAAGTAGCAACATCCTGCTTGCTGCATTATGGACCCTATCTTGTCCCATATCTCGATGAGCAGTTAGCAGGTACGGAATTTCTATTATTGTGTCATCTTAAATTTGCTGAATATGTATTGGTGTTTATAGTTTAGTTACACAATGCCACATTGTGGATGGATGTGTAATTTGAATTTGTAGGTTTACTTTATAGGAAGTATAAAAAACAAGACGAAAAAAATTATCAATCGGTCTCGGGTTGACCCTGGAACCGGACCGAACCCATTGGGTCGGTCCGGTCCTTGGTCCTAGGCTCAATAGGGTCGTTCCTCAGTCCTAAAAATTGAGGACTGACACTGTACGGGTTGGTCCTAAGGTTAGAGGGTGGCTTGGACCAACCCGGACCATGCTCACCCCTAACCCAAACATGTGTATTTTTATCAAGTATGATAAAAATGGTAAAATTGATTGTACCTTCGGAACAATATACTATAACGCTCGATGATTCCTATGTCATCTTGGAGAATAGATGTTATATTATTACAGCTCAATGACTCTCCTATCATCTTGAGAAAGAATTGCTTGTATACCGACTCAGTGACTCTATATGTCATCTTGGAGATAATATGGTATGATTTATCAGCTCGATGACTCTCATGTCATCTTGAGAAAGAATGGTGTGTTATAACGGCTCGATAACTCTATATGTTGTCTTGGAGATAGAACGTTATGCACATGTATGTTATAACAGCTTGATGACTTTATATGTCATCTTGGAGATAGAACGTTATGCATACTTGCTCAATGGCTCTATATGTCATTTGGAGATAGGAAAGTACTGTCTATATTTCACTTTGATTTAGAAATCCTAGATTTTGATTAGATTCATAGATAATATTGAATGGGCCGACTAAGAGATGGTCATGATGACATGTAATCGACTAGGTCAATTGATCGATGATTTGATCTGATTTGATTGAGTGATATAATTGTTAGTATTTATCATGTGAATTGACTTGCAAGAAGAAACTAAGGTCAAGGTAAGTCCTCTGATGCTTGATTGTACTTAGGCAGTTCTCAAGGCGTAATTTTCCTCATAATTGGGTCTTAAGGAGTAGAACTTGTTGAGACGTAGTCTCACCCCATTGTGGGATCACATTTTCAAGTCCCTAGGTATTGGTCATGGAGAGCCGGAAGTCCAAAAGTTTGGAAAGTGGAAGAAACAGAATCGGCAAACCTATCTAGCTAGTTAGTCATAGGATAGTTCCTTTTTGGTTAAGCCGATATTTTTGTAATCGATCTGATGTTGTGAATAAACTTGTTTGTTATAAAAGATTTGTTTTGGCTTAAAAAAGTTGGCCCTCTATCCTATTATTTTATTGTCTGGGGATTTATATCTGGTTTCGCATGTGTATATTAAAATGAATGGGTCGGCGATGCATCCTAAGACATTGCTATTATATCGACCAAGTAGGGATGTGCACGAGTTCGAAGGATCCGGACGTGACAGCTAATTTCTAAACCAAAATGCAGATCTGTGATTGGAATAAATTGGGTTTTCAAAAACAAGATAGATGAAAATGGCAAAGCAACCAGAAACAAAGCAAGGCTTGTGGCAAAATGTTACACACAAGAGGATAAAATAGACTATGATGTGACTTATGTACCTGTAGTCAGGTTAGAAGCAATTAGACTACTACTTACATATGGGTATTTTCATAATTTCAAGTTATTCCATATGGACATCAAGAGTGTTTTCCTTAATGGATTTATACAAGAATAAATCTATGTGGAACAACCACAAGGATTTGAAGATCCAAAAAAACCAGACTTTATTTATAGACTGAACAAGGCGTTGTACAGTTTGAAACGGGTATCTCCTTGAGCTTGGTATGAGAGGTTGAGTAAGTTTTTGATAAATAATGGTTTTGAAAAGGGAAATGTTGACACGGTCTTGTTTATTAAAAGGGTAGAAAAAGATTTTCTACTTATTCAAATATATGTAGATGATATAATCTTTGGATCTTCTAACGAGAATTTGTGCAAGAAGTTCTCAAAATCTATGCAAGAAGTTCTCAAAGTCTATGCAGGAAGAATTTGAAATGAATATGATGGGTAAATAAACCTTCTTTCTAGGTCTACAAGTTAGGCAATCGAAGAAGGGAACATTCATTTATCAAGAAAAATATGCCAGGGATGTTATCAAGAAGTTTGGAATCGAAAATTGCAAGAAACAGAAACTCCCACGTCAAGTTCTTCAAAACTTGACAAAGATGAAGATGAAAAGAAGGTTGACCAAAAGCCTTACAAAAGCATGATTGGTTCTCTTCTTTATCTCACTGCTTATAGACTTGATATTTTATTTAGTGTGTGTATATGTGTTAGATTTCAATCTGATCCCAAAGAGTTGCACCTTAGTACTGTTAAACGAATTATCAAATATGTGACGACTTATTCGAAGCTAGGTCTGTGGTATCCAAAAGGATGAGACTTTACTTGGTTATTTTGATGCTAATCTAGCTGGTTGTAAAATTGACAAGAAAAATACTTCAGGGATATGTCAATTTTGTTGGGACAAATGTTAGTATCTTAGTTCTTAAGAAAGCATAATACCATGGCTCTTTCTATAGCAGAAGCATAATATGTTCATTTAGAAGTTGTTCACCAATTTTGTGGATCAAGCAACAACTAAGAGATTTTGGAATAAAAGAATTATGCACCGAAATCAGATGTGACAACACAAGTGCAATCAACCTTACTATAAATCACATTCTTCATTCAAAGGCAAAGCATATCGAAATTCGCCATCACTTCATAAGAAATCATGTTCAAAATGGCGAGATCAATGTTCAATCCATTGATTTGAAGAATTAACTGGCATATATCTTCATGAAGCCATTGGAGAAAGGCTTATTTGAGCCCATTCATGAAAAGCTAAATATCACATTTCCGTCTAACTAAAGTCTATGGATGTGCAAACTCAACTAATCAACATGTGTAAAACGCATCTATTTGAAAGTCTTCCAAACTCAGGTAGTTTTATTTTAAATTTTTGGCGTGTAAGTTTCTTTCTTTATTGAACAGGTATTGTTCATTCTCAATTTAATTATTGCCTTTTATATTTTTGGAAATTGTGTTTTCTCTGCTAATTTTTCAGAAATAATTTTGAAAATTGTTGATAGTTACATTTTTGACTTTTTTGAAAAGGCATTTTCCTTTTATGACGGTTCAATTTTCGTACTTCGACTTCTTTAAATCTCTCGGAATTTTCTTTTACATTTACAAACCCTAACTCTTAAACTCTCATCTTTCTTGAACTCTTTCTCAAATCCTCTGCAAGTTTCTTACTCACTCCTACACAAACATGTCGTCAAAATCCTCCAAGTTTACTTCAATGTCATTCCAAAGGAAATCTTCTCGTATTGTTAGCCACGGGCCTCGAAATGTCCCTGAAGGCCTAACGCATTTTGATCTGACTAGAGAAGATTTGCCTCGGAGTTCTCCTTGCCGCTCTGTAGATGAGGAAGTTACTTAGGAAGCAACCCCCATTTCAGTAAGAAGGCCTGAGGTACTCCTTAAACATTATAATTTTTTGAAGTTGGGAGGAAGCCCTATGGACTTCATAAGTAACTTTATGAAGGAAAATGAGTATGGGAATGAAACCCTATTTTTGTGGGCCATGGAAAAGTTAGGATTGGTAGCACCTAGAACTGCAGAAAAGGAATTTTCGAACTTTCCTTCTAATACTCGTTTTGGTGCAGAAGGTCAGCCTAAAAACAAGGATGATGATGAGAGGATTTTTAAGAATTTTCAACCAAAGATTGGTGTTGTGGCTGAAATCACTGGAGAAAGGATGATATTGTTTCGTTCGAAAGATCTAAGAAAACTCAGAATAAAAAAAATGAACAAAAAAATTTCATAATATTATTAAAAAAAAATATCCACGTTGGCACCAACCATACCGCATAAGATGGCTATCCACATCAATGATTTCTAGCCGAAATTGATTGGAAGACTAAATTGGTATGTATGTGAAAACGTTTAGGATTATTGGTCCAATTAAAATGTTGAAGACTGAATTTATATCAATGCAATTGTTTCAAGACTTTTTTGGTAATTTTCCCCCAATTATTTTTATGCTAATCCAATCATAAACATTTTAATTATGTCAATTTAATCATTAATCGAGTCATTCCAATCAGTTTTGGTTGGAAATCGTTGATATGAACATTGACCATTTTATATGGCATAGCTAGTGCTAACGTGGACTTCATAATTTTTTAATAAAAAATTACATTTTTTCTTGTCATTTTGGCCAACGAGAGCTTGCTGGCAAGGATTGTAGCCCTTGCTAGATCTGGACAAGGGTAGCAACCCTTAGGCTTGTTAGCCCTCATCCAGTAATTAAGTGAGGTTGCTGGCCAAAATGAAAGAAAAAAAAATTATAAGAATTATTTAAAAGTCTCCACATGCAATGTAAGACAGTCGACGACCACGCCAACGATTTTCGACCAAAATAAGTCGGATGGACTTAATTGACAAAATGTAAAAATATTTAGGACTAAATTGATACAATTGAAATGTTTATGATTAAATTGACACAATTGCAATAGATTTATAATCTTTTTGTTATTTTTTGTTTTTTACTTTTTTTCATGTTTGAATTGACTACTTAGAGCATTATGCAAAATATAATAAGAGCATTTAATCATCTTTCCATCTTTAACATAAGGTGACGTAGGCCAAATCTACTTGCCCGCTCCAATAAAATAGCAACATGTAACTATGGACAACACTCTTAAGGTTAAACATGGTGGAGACGAAAATGGGGGAAGAATGCTGGCCCTAATAATACCTAAAGTCGAGAACATAGAGATAGAAATTCGAGTGGAAATAAGAGAGAGCAAGTCCAGCACGTTAGGAATGATTTGGAGAATTGAATTTCTTCCTTGAGAATTGTTTGTGGAAGTGAAGTGAGTTTAATGGGACTGAACAGCATAACAAGGCATTGGATTTGCTTGCTGCTATAAATGGATCTGATTTCGCATGTCATTAACCAGTCCGATCTCCCTTTCCATGTACTTTATGCAGAAGAAACTCTATTCATAAGAACAATGGTGGGTACATGCAGGAAAAGCTTTTCAACAAGACAACTCAATACATGACGTAGCAAAACATCTATGCATATATTTACAAAAACCAGTCTATGCTCACCGACGACTGCCACACATTACCCGGAAAGTCGATTTATTTGAAGTTCAAAGCACACATTCGAACAAGTATATCGGTAAATTCTTGAGTATACAGAAGTCTAGGTTTATTGACAGGAAGCACCGATGGATTGGAGCACCGTCCACACATCTGAGCGGAGATCCGGCCTATTCCTTGTGCTCATTTCGCAGCATCTCAAAGCCAAATGAACCAACTCCTTGGCCAGCATATAGGGCCACTCTCCACCCGATGGATCCAAGATGGTCTTCAAAGTCCCTGCGCTAAATGCCTTTCGCACTGCGTTTGCTATTCCTAAGGCGGGCTTTCCCGTCAATAACTCAAGCAGTATAATCCCGAAAGAATATACGTCGGACTTTATCGTGAGCTTTCCCTCGATGAGGAACTCGGGGTCCATGTACCCACGCGTTCCTTTTGGATTGGTCAGGTGCACAACGGTGGTGTTGTTGCTTGACCGCTCACCGCTGGACAGCAGTCGGCAGATGCCGAAATCGCTGAGCTTGCTCATGAGGTGTGCGTCCAGTAGGATGTTCCCCGGTTTGACATCCCCGTGGACAATGCTAGGCTTCCAAGAGTGGAGAAAGGCCAGGACGGAGCAGAGCTCTGTGGCAATACGTACCCGAGCTTGCCACGGCAACTGCTTTGCCCTGTTGCTGCTGTGGAGCCAGTCTTCAAGGCTACCATTCGGAATATATTCATAAACAAGAGTGCGGGGCTCTGGACAAGCACCGATGAGCGTGATGAGGTTGGGATGCCTCACCTTGCTCAACACATCCACCTGTGAGACATTCAATCAAGAGTTCGATGATCGGCATTGAAAATCTCGATTACTGTGAGTAATGTACTCTTACTGGGAAATCGTGATGCCATAGTGAATAATGAACCAACTCTTACCTCCTGTTGAAATTCTTGTGAACCATGCATGCTATTAAATTTAATGATTTTTATGGCCACCGACGTATGTCGAAGGAAACCTCTATACACGCTCCCGCAACCGCCTTCTCCAATCTTCAAGGCCGGGTCAAAGTTCTGCACAGCTTCCTTGATTTCGGTCATGGAGAACTCAGAGAAGTACTTGGTGCCCGAGGAATCTCCTCTTCTTCTGCTCATCTCCTCAGCCTTTTGGACTGCGTTGTTGAGTTTGATCTGCAACAGCTCTCGCTCTTGTCTAAAAATCTGCAACTTTTCATTGGCTGCTATGATTTTCAGCTCCAATTCCTTTCTGCTCTCGTTAGCCTCGGCAAATTGGCTCTCGAGCTGCAATTTTCCTTCCAGGGCACTGCGAAGTTCTTCCATCACTTTGTTTAGGTGATCCTGCAACTTCTCTAGCTCTTCCTCCAACTGAAAATTTACCCATAATACTGTACTCAATGGCTCATCTTCTTTTCTTTTTTGGCCACAAATCAATAAATCATCTTTCTTCCTCATGTTAGTTATGTCATGCATTTTATTTATCTATTATATTATAGGATGAATCGTTTCCATGGAGTTCGGGTCCTCAACAAACAGACTTCAGCAAAATCAGTCGAAATATTCCATTTTTGATACCAGAAATTAAAATAATTCAGGGGGTCCAGGTCGATGTATAGCAAAGCGGTCCAGTTATTATATCGACATTATACCTTCCTGGGATCATTTTGCCCGCCCTCAATGATACCTACTTCTTCAGCACGAGTCGTCACTCCCTCCTCAAGCACTTCTTGCATGCCGTTTTCATCCAAATCCTGTTACAATTAGCTAAACTTTGCAATATTCCTTTAAAGGACAACGAATGAGATATTCCTAGCTCCAAAACAGGACAACTTAAGCTAGAGACGTGGCCTCCTGGCTAGAGAACATGAAAACAGCTGCGCATACCAGAGTGTTGGAAAATGATGAATGGCCGGTATGATAGACCGACCAAATCAACTGCAGATGATGGGAAAGGCTTGTTGCGAGTTCTTGGGGAGTGTCTTGCCTCTCCAGCATGCCCTCCGCATTAGACTGATCGGAAGGAATGCTAGCTGGGGAAGGAGAAGCTATTGGCCTCACAGCAGGTCGATCGGCATTTAAGGAGAACGCTCTTCTCATAAGGTCTTGAAATGGATTGCTCAACTTTGCCGTACCACTTCGCAGTGTGGCGGATCGTGATTTCAAGAAAACTGACTCTCCAGCTCCAAGGGCTGGAGTCGTTGGTGATGGTGCATCAGTAGGAACTTCTACAATGGCTTCAACTGTTTGAGCTTCCCTATTTCTACAAGGAGTCAAAACAACTTTGAGGTGAAGCCAAAATTGGTGCATCTTTTCATAAATTGATTGTCCGCTGACTCCCCACCGGAAGCATCCCTACTTGCACTCAATTTCATTTGGAAATTTCATTTATTGTGTTTTGAGAGAATTAGATGTTAGTGGATCTCGGGACACTGATAGTTGCCATGGGGCTCCGGCGCAAAATTTCCCAACTATTTAGCCATATTATTCAAAGAAAGAAGAAATAATGGAAAACATGAATACAATTGTCTTGTCCCAGCCTCATCCCTACCTGAACTTCTAGGTCTCCTATGGCATTCAACTATTGCAACAAGATTTTCAGCTGATTATTTGTTTTAGAACTTATGTTCACAACACCCTCACGTGCACATACGATAATTTCAAAGAAGACAAATTTACAAGTAAAATAGTCGGAGGACGACCTTGTGCGAATGAGGTGCCCGTTGTAGATAAACCGAATTTGACAAGAGACATGTGCTTTATCGCGAACAAAGATGGCTTTCCTGGACTTGATTTCTGTCATCTTCCTGCCAATTCAAACCCAGAGAAGATAGTGAATTAATTTGGTGTAAATTCAGTTAATACCAAACAAAAGCTTGTAGACACAACAAAAGAGACTTTTAGATTCACAGAACAACATGTCCCCGGTTTTTATTTTATTATTTCACTCAATAGGAACATAAGATAATTCATAGCACATTGTGATGGTCGTGGGGCGAACTAAACATCGCGTTCGAGAAGTGCCATCAAGTATTCCTCAAAGACCGAATGTGCACAACACATCTAAGGATTGACAGAGAAATAATGGTGCGTTTATTTGTGTTTCTGTTCAAAAAGTGTTCCGGGGAACAAAATAGAAAAAATTGTTTCTATTCCGGGAACAATTTTTACTAGAAAAAACGCGTTTGGTAAACTTGTTCCGGGAATAAAAAAAAAAAAAAGAATAAAAACATGTTTGGTAAATTTGTATTCTTTTTTTTGTTTCTTTTGATTTTTAAATATTTTTATTTTATTTTTCCTATATTTTATTTTTCTTCTTTTGGCCGGTTGGCGGCCTCGGCCATGGCCGACGAGGGCTAAAGGGCGGCCTTGCCCAGCCACGGTGAGGCTCGTCGGCCCTCGACAAGGCCGAGCTTGCCCACCACCGATCGCCCGGCAATGGCCCAATGAGGCCGAGCTCGGTCTCACTAGATCTGGGCGAGGCCGAGCTAGCCCAGCCAAGGCGAGGCCGAGCGTCATCGGCATGGGCGAGGCTCAGCCTCGCCGGGCCACCACCGGGTGACGCCGACCTAGCGGTGGTCCGGGGACACCGAGTCTTGCTAGTGGCTGGGCGAGCTCGGCCTCGTTGGATCTGGGCGAGCTCGAGCTCGCCCAACCAAGGCAAGGCTAAGCCTCACTAGGGGCTAGAGATGCTCCGGCGAGGTTGCCGGCCCTTGACGGCGTTGCCGACCATGGCTAGGCCGGCGACCAACCAAAGAGAAAAGAAGAAGAAAAAAAGAGAAGAAAAGAAAAGAAGAGAGAAAATTTGTTCTTAAAAATTGTTTAAACAATAAACATTTTTTTTTTTTATTGTTTCTATTCCAATTTTGTTCCCAACAAAAAAACAAATTTGGAACAAAAACGCAAAAAACGCGTTTTTGTTCTTTTTTTGTTCCCCGAACAAAAAAACAGAAAATCTATTCTTGAACAGAAAAAAAGAACACAACCATGCAGGCCCTAAGGGCGCGTTTGGTAACATTTATGTTTAAAAATTATTCCAAGGAACATAAATAGAAAAATGTGTTTTGTTTCGATGAACAATTTTTGAATAAAAAAACACGTTTGGTAAACTTGTTTCCAGGAATAAAAATGAATAGAAACACGTTTGGTAAATTTGTGTTCTTTTTTTTTTGTTTCTTTTAATTTTTTAATATTTTATTTTATTTTCTTTTTTTTTTTTTTTTTCTTTTTTTCTTTTTTTCTTCTTTTGGCTGGTCACCTTGGCCATGGCGACAATGGCCGGCGGCGGCCTCGCCTAGCCATGGCGAGGCTCACGGCCTCACCTTGGCTGGGTGAGCTTGGGCTTGCCTAGATCCGGTGAACTCGAGCTCGCCCATCCTTGCCTTGCGCTGGTGAGGCTCGGCCTCGCCAGGGGCGGGCGACGCTTCAGCGAGGTTGCTGGCCCTCGACGGCCGATCGCCGACTATGGCCAAGGCCGACGACCGACCAAAGAAAAAAGAAAAAAAAAAAAAGAGAGAAAAAAAGAGAGGAGAGAGAAAATTTGTTCTTAAAAATTGTTCCAGAAATAAAAACACGTTTTTCTTTTTTTTTTGTTTTTATTCCAAATGTATTCCTAGAAACAAAAAAATAGATTTGAAACAAAAACGCAAACAAACACATTTCTGTTCTTTTTTTGTTCCCTGGAACCAAAAAAAAAAAATTTGTTCATATACAGAAACAAAGAACATTAACAAACATGCCCTAAGTATCTAGTTTAATGCTGTAATTATGGATCCAAACAAACATGCCCTTTTAGTTACGAGGAGGACAGATTTGGAATGAATAAGTCCTCGACCCATGTGGACGTGTTTTCTTGTTCCTGTACGTACTTGAAACAGCATCCGTCTGCTACTGCACCCATTACAAGCTTTCTGATCCTATGTAAACGTATGAGCTCCACAATTCCCTTATGAACGCTGTCCGATTCTATGTACTTTTTCTCTGCTGGTACCTATTAACCGTTAAACCAATTAATTTGCTTTCTTCTCCAAATGAAGAAGTATATTGCCTCGCGGGCACTGTGTATTTATCAAGGGTCAGAAGAATATTTTTTTTTTTTTTGGTCAGAAGAGAAGAAGAAAAAAATTAAATATACCCCCATTTCTTCACAAACGTGCAGGTAGGTATCCAAGATCTTATGCATGTTTATCCTCTCGTTTTCTCTGTGTTCCCTCAACAAGATCTCGTTCGCCGAGTTCGCGGGGATCTCGGCACCCAGGCCGCCTGCAAACCAAAGGCAAATTAATAGGCCAAAAATTTCAATCCGTTGCAAGAAAGGACGCTGCAGAAAGAATGAATACCGACAATAAGAGGAACAAGTAAAAGCTATATCCAACATGGTCCAACTTCACGAAACCCATGGGAAATTAATTATTTCACATGTCGATTGTCCGTCATGGAAGATCCCTATGTTATATTTATGAGAGCTTGGTAAGCTCTCACTTTTACTGTTAACGAAAGCTCGTTCAACAAAAGAAGATACCGACCGATGAAGGGGTATTATGCAAAGAAGAAAAAGGAAAAAAAACGTTGACTTACCCATGGGGATCGTCTTCGAAGGAACTAGAACATGAATGATACAGATCTTGACGTTGCCTCTGGATTGATGCACTGTCCAAACAAGCTTCGCTTTGCCCTCTTTCACATCCTTCCCAGCTGCAACATAAATCACGTCTTCGTAATCCAGCGTCACCAGTTCAGGTGCAACCCTGCGAAAGCTCGGCATGACTAGAATGGCGAAGACGATCTTGACAAAAATGAAATTGAACAGACTCTGGAATGTCTATAATGGAGATAGATAGCTAGTGAGAGAAGAAAAGAGAGAGAAACAGAAAGCGAGACGTGAGAATTCTCTGAGAAACGAGAGAGCGTCCCCTATGAGGTTTTCTTCTTTTTTAAGGGGAATATGGTTATAAAGAGATGGCTTGTTCTAAAGCTGACTAGACCGAACAGTAACTACAAGAAACAGACGAAGAATCTTTTTCCACAGGTAATGAGTGAGCAATTTCCCGTTGAAAACCATCAAGTCTGGTGCTACGTCACGTACGTTTGTTTTTAGTATTTATTTGGATTAAAAGAAAATCGTCATATTCATGAAAAGCACGACATTACAGAGTTAGGTGAATCGTTTATAAGGAAATCATTGACAGACATGACCAAAAATATTTTATCAAAATAGTTGCCTTGCGTGTCATTAATAAGAAGAAATTCAAATGACGATTTTCCTATTTACCATAATACTTTATCATTCATGTCGATTTTCCTCCGTATGAGTTTGTGCCTTGTACTGCTTTTAGGGATTACTTTACTACCGAGGGAGTGTCCATCAACGACGACGCAAGTGCTTAGCTTTTCCAAAGCTTTTAGTGGTTAACTTGAGCACATCCGTTTACCCGAATTCTAACGAGTCAGAAGCTTCTTGACAACTGCTACACTTTAAAACATAATCACATATTCTAGACACAGCTAGCCAGAGAACTCTCCGTCCATCCGTCCATCCGTCCATCCATCGATCAATTAATTAATCCTGGGGGATAGATTCATTTATGTTTCCCGAAGGAGAGAAAGCAATTGTAAAATATTGCGGAAGACAAAATTCTGCGTAGGTACAGCCCATCATTGAAATCGATTGACGTGATAAGAGAAAAACATTACTATCACGTGGCATTCTATCATTTGTTCAATGTCTCGTCCGGCTTTCACTATCAATTTCCTGAATCCAATCAAAGAAATTGGCCTCATCTTATATTATCATATACTCCCCAAGCAAATGTCTGCCAAAAATCAAGTCGGCATCACTTTCTTGCCTCTGTTTCTGCGCAACACTCACCTCGAAAGAAGTCGACAAAAAAAGTCGGAATCGTGATTAAATTTTCTAATTATTTAAAAATTTGTAAATTTTAAATGATAATGGAAAATTATACCCAAATCTACTCATGAATATTTACATCTTAAATGGCTTTACGTATTTTGTGAGCTGCAAAATCTATCAAATATATATATATTTGAAAGAAAATCATGGATCGTCATATCATTTCTCTATGAATCACATATATAACATATATAGTATTTCGTAATCATTTTCTTATAGTTTTCTCCCCATAATACCATTTCATAGGAGAATTCCCTTCACGTAACTACTATTCACTACCATCTTTGGCGGGGAAAGTTCTATCCCTTGAGGTCTACAAGTCAAGTGCACGCGTGTGATGTGTGTGGGATTGCTTTCTTCCTTAATGCAGAAGCATCAAATCGTGTGACAAGGGAGCTCTCTCTCTCTCTCTCTCTCTCTCCTTCCTTCCTTCCTTGAAGCATGATTTGGATCGACGGGCTCCCTCTCTCTCTCTCTCTCTCTCTCTCTCTCCCTCCTTCCTTCCTTCCTTGAAGCATGATTTGGATCGACGGGCAAGCTTGGAGCCGAAGTTCAAAGTTTCTATCTCGACTTTTGATAATAGTACTATGAAATATATATTTTTTGATTTGAAATATATATTTTTATTTGCCTAAAAAAGGGAAAAGTTAGTATTGAATATCAAAGTCGCAAAGCTCTGATAACACTTTCACAAGAGAAGCTCTTAAGGAATGAGATGAATACACTACTTTACTCGCAGAAAAGTCTTTTCAGTCTCCATTATTTGAAACGGTTACAAGATTCGTTTATATATGTAGGCTCAAAACACGACTCTTGACATACCTTAAATATATAAAAAGACATGTCTAAATAAATAGTAATAAAGACTGTTACGTCCCGAATCTCGAGCACATGTCCATCCTACTCTGGTCAATAAAATTTCGCGACTTCGTAGGATGAGTCACCGACCCTTTCATTTTATTGCACATGCGGAAGCGAATAAATGTCCCTTGACAGTAATCAGCTCGGGATAGAAAAGCAGGATAACACATCCACAAACAACATTCTTTTATTAACATACTGAGTCATGTACAAAAATCTATTACCAAAAGACTACAACAAATGGTTCTCCCAAAAGAAGTTGACCTAACTAACCTACTCTCTGGTCCCCTTAGCTCAGCTCTGGGTCCTTCACTCTACGACCCTGAAAATTGAGCCCACGATGGGGTGAGATATAAATCTCAGCGAGTTCACGCTTTAAACCCCGATTAGGAGGGTAATACGCTTAGAAGCCACCCTGCAAGTCAGTACAATTTATATCACAATGCATATCATCACAACACGTGACAATTGAAACGCTTAATCGATTCAATTAATCACAAGGGTCTCAATTATAAAGCTAAACCGTTATGACACATCCTATACCACACCACACGATCTTGTCTTATAATTCGGCACATCAAATTCCAACAAACATACATTCCATTGTTAATTTTGCTTCTCTTGGGCATAGCCTACTTGAAGTTCAGCAGCCTATTGGCATAACTAGGCATCGTATCACCACCATTGAGCACGGCTTCATCTCTCAAAGATAGTTTTCCCAAAGGAATATAGGTCTAGAATCTACTATGATCCGAATCCCACTAAGTGGGTATCTCATATAGGGTAACGTCCATCCGACACAGTTTGGGGACAGGTTCTCTTAACCAACAGGTGATTACTCAATCTCGATCCAAGATACCGTACATTGCACTCAAATGCCTCAATTAAAATGGTGAGCTTGGCCTATTTTTTCGTATTAAAAATACTTGGTGAAAATAGTCGTATGTGGGTCTAGGTAGCACGGACATGTTGTCCGTGCTTCCGTGTCATGTCTGACATGTGTCGGAGTGTGTTGGACATGTTGACACACTTAAACACAGTCGGACACGTGGTCAATGCGTGCCCGACACGTTTCGACACGTGTGTCCGGAAGATGATGGAGGGTGGAAACGACAGCGAGGAAGTAGAGACGAGGCTGCGATGGCGAGAGATGGCCGCCACTGTGATACTGCAACGGATCCAACGAGGTTGTAGCTGCGAGGGAGAAAGGGCCAAAGGCGAGAGGAAGAGGAAGGCGGTCGTACGGCAAGCGGCGAGAGGCGACGAGTGGCAAGGAAAGGGGTTTGTGCGGCGAGCAGCGAGTGGCGAGGAACGAGAAGAGGAAGGGTCGTGCAGAGCTAGGGTTTTTGATGGGCCATCGCGTATTGGGGGAGGGGAAGAGACAGGGACGGGTTTTTGATGGGCCATTGCGTATTGGGGGAGGGGAAGAGACAGGGACAGCTTGTTTGTCAATGAAGTGGAGAGAAAGAAAAATAAATTTTGGGGGTGGGGGGAAATGGACGAGGGAAAGAACTAGAAGAGGGTGGGGTGGACCTTAGTGGAGATTTGTATTTTTTAATGGAAAAATAAATAAATAAATAAATGAGATTAAAATATAATTTCGAAAAATAAAAGTACTGAATTTTAAATTAATTAAATATTCATTTAATATATAACGTGTCGGAATGTGTCGGAATTCTTTACTTTTTGAAAAATAACGTGTCGCATGTCGTATCGTGTTGTGTCGCGTGTCCGTGTCACTGTGTCCGTGCTACCTAGGTGTGGGTACACGGTCAACTCGACCTAAAAAAAGTGATATCTTCCAATTTAAAATCCCATTGTTTTATATAGTATATAAAACCATTTTCAGTGTTAAAATCAGACACCCGGAATTTTATGAATAAATATTGAAATTCACAAATTTTTGGAATAATTGACCAAAATCCAATCATTGCTCAATTTGCATAAATTAACATTCAATTGCAGAAATTAACCACACTATTGCAATCAACACGAAATTTTGGTCACCGGCTATCCCAGTCTAATTTTGGGGAAATAATTAATAATTAAATAACTACTGAAATTAATTAAATAAATCAATTTAAATACTAAAATACTCACCTAGGTCATAATTGCTAAATTAAATACCGAAACGGGCTCAGAAAATTCCTGAACCACTCTAGATAAATAATACAGCTTATCTAGTCCCTAACTAAGCCGTTCTAACCACCTAACATGTATAATTAACTAATTAAATCACTAATCTAATTTAACTAATCACATAAGTCCTAATTAATTTAAGATAAACACCCATTAAAGTCATTAGCCTACTAAGAAGAGTTTAGTGCATAAACTCACTGGTTTAATACGAAAACTGGTTCACCGCGACGGCGATGCGACAGCGGCCGAAACCCGAACTTTCGGCGGCATCAACGGACACTTGGACTAGGCCAAAAGGCCTTGCAAGCCACAGCAATTGCTGGGCTTGGTCTTGTGCTTGGGCTGCGGCTGGGCTTGCTTTGTGGGCCTCAAGTGGGCTGGACCAAAAGCTGAAATTGCAGACTGGACTGAAGATGGGCTGCTGGGCCGAAATGCTGCAGTGAAGATGGGCTTCAAATGGCTTGCGGCTGAAATTCACATGGACTGAACAAGACAATTGCGAGCTGGGTTGCTGCTTTCACGGAACTTGGGCCGTTGATGGAGCGAGAGGCTGATTTCGTGGGCGCGCGACTTGGGGCCGATCGAAAGGAGGAGGGAGCAGCTTCGGTTAGCTTGCTGGCGCACAAAAGGAAAGCAGCTGCTGGCGTCTTCGATTGAGAGGGAACGGACGAAATTGGGGCAGCTGCAGGGTCAACAAAGGGGGCTTCGGTGGAGATGGAGTTGACCGGGCGTGCTGGCAGTGTGAGGAACGTTCGGTGGAGAGAAGACAAAACTAGTGGAGCTGCAGCTTTCGGTTGCTGTTGGGCCGAGAATCAAAGAAGAGAAAAGGGAGAAAAGTGGGCTGGCGTGGCTGATCGAACTGGAGAGAAGACGCGTGGGCTGAAGCTGCTTCGGTTGATTGCTGCTGGACGAGTGAAGATTGCGGTCAAAGTTGGGGAGAGCTTCACTGGTTTGTTGACTCAACTTGCTGCTGGACAAGTGGCCGCGGCTGGTGAATCGGTGGAGAGAAAAAGGTGAAGATGCAGAAGAAAATGAAAATGAAAGCAGAACGAAGAGGGGTCGAGGGAGAACAATGCACGAAAATGGAGAGAGAACGGATGAGGAAGGGAGATGGAGCAAAAGTTAAGATTAAAATATCCTAATCCATCGTAACTTGGTCCCCACAAGCCTCCAACCTTGTCCCTCTTGTCCCTTAATTCTTTCTAGCCTTTTAATCCACAAATAAATCAATTGAAGCCAAAATTGCAGCCCCCTAAGCCAAGGCTCCGAATTTCACTCAAATACTCTCAAATTTCTTCACCAATTCTCCAAATCGACATCCAAATTTTCCAAGGAAAATGTGGCACCCCCAACATGCCTGAGGTCGCCACAGGTGATCTCTCTTAATTACTCGATCTCATATAACTTCACTTGCCGATACCCTTTGACTAGGGATTTACTTTTTTTTTTGAAAGCGGTCCCAGCGCAACTTATTAGTGGAAGCATAAACAAGTCTCACCATCTCTCCCTTCAATAACCATAATGCAATACACACCAACTACGCACCATAAGAAAAGATAGTGCCGATTCACTCTTATTTATATTTTCATGATGGACACCATACAACAAAAAAACCAACATTTTAACTATACTTGGCTACCATCCCAAAAAGGACTCGATTCTACATCGAACATGTACCACCCTCCATCAACGAGTGTCAGTTATCTCCAAAAAGTGTCAGCTCTCATTAGTCATATGTGCCATCATACCCAATCCGGTGCATTGGGTGGCGGCGGCGATAACATCCCTAACATCTCTCCATCATGTCGGACATGGACAGATAAAAACTCCTAGATGACCGAGCCATCAACTCGACCCATGTCGTACATCACCAGGACATGGACTCGAACAAAAACTAAACCAGGAGCACCGACACAGACATGCTTAGTACACTCCACATCCACATTAGTAGGTATGCCATAGTAAGTACCACGTGCAACAGTAGCAAATGCATCTTTCTAATCCAAAATGTTAATCCCCAAAGGGGTGAGTACAACCACTCAGCAGTAAAGATCCACCATACTACTCAATGCGTCAAACAAAACAATCAAGAATAAAACACATATCATTCATGCATTCAAGCATACCTTACCTTACAATCATGCATATATTACCATGCAATATGTGCATATACCACCATGCACTCATCATCAAGCATTACCACCATGCACTCATCATCAAGCATTCATGCATATATGACCATGCCATATGTGCATATACCACCATGCACTCATCATCAAGCATTCATGCGTATCCATGCCATATGATGCAATCTCAATTTTTATCTTTATGGGGACCAGTGTTTTCATCCCATAATTTATCACTAGTATCCAACTTGGCATCACGAGGAACCTCCGGCACACACCTCCGAGCATCCGGCACCCCCACACTCCGGGCGTCTCGTATCCCAACTAGCATCACGAGGTATCCCCTCGGCACACACCTCCGAGGCTTCCGGCACCCCCACACTCCGGGCATTTAGCACCCCCCATCACAGGCATCCCAACACTCCTGGGGCATTATCGGCTCACACCTCCGACAGTCTCATTATTTTCTCAAGTTATATCCACACATGTATTTCAATTTTCAACATGATATTTGATGCAATAATATCAAAGATCTCAACCAACTTTTCATGCCTGTTGACACCTAATTTAAACTTATCTTTTAGAAATAGAAGATAATCTTTGATTAGAGGAAATTTTTTTTTAAAAAAAATTTTGAATTCAAAAACTCAACCGTGTGATTTTGGAGCCACTTTGTTGTTGAGAAGTTGAGCGAAAATCTCCACCTGCGGAAACAGATTCGAGTTTTCACTTTATAAATAGAGGGTGCAAGACGTGAAAAGGGGGGGGGACTTCTCTTCGTTGAGGGAAAAAGAAAACAAAAAAAAGAAAAGTCCAAAGAAGCTTTTGCTTCTGCAAAGAGAGAGTGCAGGGAATGTAGAGAGAGAAGAAAAGGGGAGAAAAGTCAAAAGGTGAAGTGAGAAGTGAAAAGGAAGAGAGCAGAGGGAGAAGACGTGAGAGTGACGAAGAGAGAGAGAGAGAGAGAAAAGGTATAAAAAGAGAAAAATAGCTACTGTTCGTCTTCTCCAGAGCTTCCCTCCGCCGGCCACTGCTCCTACACCACCGCCGCTCTTTGCTCCATCACGAAGTAGATCGACACCCACGAAGTCTCCGCTGCTCAACCGCAAGCCCTTCGCTGCTGTCCTTCTCCATAGCAGCGACGTCGTCGTCCCCGCTTGCCTACCACCTCCAGAGCCCGACGCTGCGCCTCGGCGACTCGCGGCTCAGCGACCTCCGCACTCCTGCTGTTCCTTGACACTCTACCGATCTCGCCCGCGACGCTCGTCGCACTGCCGTGCCCGACCACTCGAAGCCCACGACTTGCAACTCGTGCCTAGCAACCGAGTGGTCTGTCTCCACCCAGCTGACGCCATTGCACCAGCACCTCTGCCCAGTCGTCGTTGCTGCTCTGCTTGCTGACCCACGACATCGGAACTGAACGCCGAGTCGCCACACACCCGTGAGACGCCACCTCTGCCGGACCATCATCGTACCTCCGGGAGCTCTCCACTTGTGCTCTGCCTCAACCCGAATCAGTCCCAGTAGCCTGACGTCCCTACACACGACGTTGCTGCTCCTCGCTCACTGCTGCACGCCCAAACAAAGCCACCTGCTGCTTTCTCTGTTTTGCTGCGGGTCCGGTTGCTACCCGAGCCTCGCCAAAGTTCCGACGACCGCCTTACTCCAGCTACCACAACGCATCACTATCTGCTCCCATTTTCAAGCCTTAGGTAGTTTATTTTTATTTTATTTTTAACTTATTTCATGTTATGTTAGCTTATTTTTAAGTTTAATTGTAGTATTATATGTCAATATTTGTAGACCTTGTAGACATTAGGAGTTTTATCCCAAATTAAGGTAATTATTAATTTGACCCGTAAGACGTCGGGTCATTTTTTAATTACTTTAATTTTTAGGAATTTTGCTAGTATTTCAATCGTTAAATCATTATAGAGTTAAAATAATTGTTAATTTAATCCGTGAGACAACGGATTATTTTTTCGGTTATTTTAATTCTTATCATCATTCTTTTAAAATAATTACTTGTTTGAAAAGATTAAAAAAAATCAAAAAAATCAAAAAGTACATAAAAATCTAAATATTGCATTAGAGCATTTAGGTTTAGTAAACTAGGACTTTATTTTTAGGGTTAGTAAATTAGAATTGCATTTATAGGATTATAAGTTTTAGATTATACTTTTAGATGGGTGATTTTTGCTAGGGCTAATTTTAAATAATGTTGGCATGTCTTGATTTTTTATATAGCTTTTAAGATAAGATATAGTTTAAGTTAAATTGATTCCTAAAATAAATTAGAATATCATTCACTTTAGTTTAGTCTAATTAGTTAATAGGTTAATTCATAATTAATCTCATTTCATATCATCATTATTTAGCATAGGTTGCATATATGCATTAGAAAATGAATCATCATTAAAAAAAAATCATAAAAGAGCATGCATGTAGAAATACCATGTCATTCATCCCATATCATGTAGCATATACATATTTAGGATTATATAAATTAGATTGCATACATATAGTGATAAGTTTAGGTCATACCATATGAATTGCATCTCGCATGTCATTAAAATAAATTCATGCATATTAAGTTTAGATTAAGATTGCATAATAATAAAAATTAGGCGTCATGTCACTTAGAAATCATGTTTAGGGCATGCATTTTTATTAGCATTGTTTTATTGAATGTTATTGATTGTGCACCCGCATGGCCACCCTTTGCATGTTAGTAGCTTAGGTTAAAATTAATCAATACTGCCTGCAAACTATTTTTGAAATAAAAGGTACCGAAATGGCGTTAGATTAATCTAGCGTAACCATGTCGCCGGACCTATTGAATCTCTAGTTCACAAAAGTAAAGCATTCTCCCATACTTTGCTTGGGTTTCTAACCAACCCTAATTGGTTAGCGGTGACTCCAAATTGAGTATAATTGCATGTTTAAATGAGTTATAATATAAAGTCGCGATTGGTAGGACTTGGGAGGGTCCATGCCAAGTTTTCGGACTTAGTAATCCATTAGCCTTCTTTAGGTAATTCACCCTCAGGAGGGTCGCGACAACTTGGCGACTCCGCTGGGGACAAAGTTAAAACTCATAGTGGACATAGGCCTTTTTTTTTTATAAAAAAAAAAATATTTTGTTTGGCAGCATGGAAACAAGGTACTCTCCTAACATAAAGTGTTAAATGTTTTAACAGATGGATGGTATAAGGGGAGTAGTCTTTGCTAACCCTTGTTTTGCAGGTTGGAGTTAAAAATGAATGGTTGAATTTAAACTATAGAAGTGTTGTTTGCAATTAAACTGTTGTGCATGTTTTATTGTTTTTAGCACTACATTATTGCACACACAACCTGCTGTCGGACTTGGGCTGCGATAGGATTCTTAGGATGGTGTTGAGAAGGATACTTCCTCTAAAGCAAGATTGCTATATAGAGGTTGACATTCTCTTCCCCGAAAGTTCTTCATGGTGTTGAATGTGTTTGTCTATATCCGCGAGACTGCGTGATTATTGGATATTCCACTCGACTGAGCCGGAGTTAGGAGGGCCTGACACATTAATGCAAGACTGCAATAGTCAGATCATCCTCTTAGCTCCATTTTGTTAAGCCATCTAGATAGAAATCGAGCCTCACATTTCATGCGTGTGTTTATGTGATTGTCATCCATTACCAGTGAAAGTAAATTGTTTAAATTCTCAACATTGCAATTTACTTACTTGCAATTTCGTTCGTCCATGACATTAGGTTTCGTCGTCGGTCTTATTTTATATGCAATGGGGAAAACCGACGTACAATTCATCTCCACTCCCAAAAAAGAGCTCAAGAGGTGGTTGGACCAATTAGATCAAGATGGTCAGAGACATGTGAAAACCAGGATCGCCCGACTTCTCCCGTTGTTAGAGATCAACATCAATTCTAGTGTTATACAGGCATTGCCTCACTTCTGGTGTCCACAGACTTCCACCTTTGTGTTTGGTGAGTTCGAATTGACTCCAACACTCGAAGAATATAGTGTTGCCATTGGAATGCCCCTGGAAAAGGAACTTGTTAGGCCGCCTATCGGTATAGATTCTATCTCTGAATTATCTCAATTTTTAAAAATCGAAACCGAAAGAGTAAGGAAAGTTGTCAAAGCCAACTATTTTGCATGTCCATTTTCATTCTTAGAAAAGTGTTTTGCAAACCAACCAATGATTTCAAAAGCCAGGATTTTCATGTTAGCATTTTTTGGGCTAATCATTTTTCCTTATCAAAGAAATGACATTAATCCTACAATTTCATGAGTGGTTAATTGGGTTTGCGACGGGTTGAATTATGTGAATATGATTTTAACTGAAACATTTTTGTCATTAACCCGTTTCAAACAAAATGAGGAAAGGACAATGCGTGTCCTCCTTGAACTTTTGCAAATATGGTTTTTCTCCCACATAAGAGGGTTTGGGCATCTTATAAAACAATTCAAGATAGACGATTTTCGGCATCCTATGCGGTTCTATAACATTTTTTCCCCACATAAACAGTATGCCCGTTGGATTAATTTTTTGAAAAACCCTAATCCTAAGGCATTTTTATGGCATACTAAATGGCTCCACATTGAGGAGGCTCGTTTTTCTCACAAACATGATGGACCAATCCCACTGCTGGGCCTTTCCGGTGCTACTTCATATTATCCACATAGAGTGGCCCGTCAGTACAAAGCTCTTCAAGAAATTCCCCCACCTCTCAGGATAGATTTGTTCAAAGTTCGTTTCATACGAAAAGATTACGACTATTTCAACGAGATCCAGGTGATCATTACTACGTGGAGCAAATGTCATCCAGAGAAGATTTTGGTGCCCATGAGATTGAAGGGCGAGGAGGAGATTCACCATGCATCGACGTTCTACATCCAACAACATCAGATTCCTGCCGCCTTGCATCCAGTAGTCCTTGATGTGACCAAGAAGCCCACCCAATGAGCACAAATTGAGCATCTTAAGTGGAAAGTGGAAATGCTCGAAGCTGAAAATAAAAAGCTTCGTAAGGCGTTGGGTTCCCGAAAGCATATAAAATGAGATATTTTGTTTTCTTAGTTCAATGTCTAGGGACTTTTATTTCAATTCAGTGTTTTCATTTTTTAGTTTGATGTTTAGGGACTGGAATTTCAATTCTTAGTTCAATGTTAGGAAGTTTGGTTCAATGTTTAAAATAAATTTTGAATGAAATAAGGCGATTAGATCATTGTCATGGACCAATCTCATTTGTTAAAATACTTACTGTATTTTTTTCTTAGGTGACAACACGGCTCACCCAAGATCACTAATCCGTACCCGTTCTAGAGCGACAATGGCTGATAACACTGAACATGCGCATGTTGCTGAACAAGCTCGCGTTGTTGCCCTCAAATCAGAGATGAAGCAAGTCCTTAATGTTCTTGAGCAACTCTCTAAGCAGATCGATTCTCTCCAAGCAAACACTACTCCACTAGCTCCACAAGATGAAGTGGTGTTACCACAACATGTTCCCATAGCTGATCTAAGAGATAAAGGCAAAAATATATCCACAAGTGGCCCATCAAGCTCTAAGGATGTCTTCAGGGAGAAAATTACTGACACGCCTCAAATTATTGTTGATGAGGAGATACAAGTGATACAACCAGCTGTACCGAAGACTGAGCAAGAAAAATGCTTGGCGAAAATCAAGGAGAAACTTAAGCAGCTGCAGGGTTCATTTACCTAAGACCCAACTGATCTATCTCACTATGCAAAAGTCAAAATGCCGAAGAAGTTCAAAATGCCAGACTTTGAAAAGTATGATGGCACCTCTTGCCCGAAGATCCATTTGCAGACGTATGTGGTCAAGATGACCTAATATGTTGATAACATCCCCTTGATGATTCAACAATTTCAAGCAAGCCTGATAGGACCGGCACTACAGTAGTACATTATGAAGAAAATTAATTTGCTGGAGACTTGGGAGGATTTGACCGATGCCTTCTTCAAGCAATATAAGTATAATATTGATGCCACCCCATCTCGAGAAGATTTACTTCGCACTGAGAAAAAGAGGACGGAATCTTTCAAGGCATATGTCATGAGATGGAGGACTGTAGCTGCTCAAATTACTCCAGAGCTGACAGAAAAAGAGTTGATGGATTTGTTCATGAAGACACTCCCGCCTGAATATCGAAATCGGATGTTAGGATCGACTACCGAGTCGTTCAATCAGCTAATCCCTGCTGGCGAGCGAATTGAAGTAGCATTATGTGATGGATGGGCATCAGATCAAACCAGCTCGTATAGGAGAGTCTCAGTCAAGAAGGATAAGGAGCCTGTAGCGGAAGTTAATGCAGCTTATGTTCAACCCCCTCGCCCCATCTTTAACACTCAACAGGGAGGAGCACGACCATTCTTCGACCAGCAGAAGAGCTCTTCCAAGCGTCAATTTACGCCTCTTCCTAAACCATTGTCAAAGATCTTACCAACCCTTCAGAAGAAAGGATTACTCGCTAAGGAGCCTAAGCGACCTAATCCCGAGCGTTTCCCCAACTATGATCCTTCCAAGACATATGCTTACCATATGGGGGAGGTAGGGCATTCTGTTGACGATTGTTATACATTGCAACACAAAATCCAAAATATTTTGGATGCCAAGGTGGTCTCATTCCGCGATACACAGCCGAACATCCAAAATAACCCACTCCCTGACCACCTAGAAGCGGTGAATGCTATTTTCAGTTTTGATGTTGAGCCCACCATGTTTCAAATTATGCATCCGGAAGCAGAAGTGATGGACACCCTAGGGCAACAAAGTGGCAAATTCGATTACTATGTAAAGTATTCGGCTCCTCCCAGCTCCTACTTCGACCCACGGGATATCATCCTAGATGGATGGGGTGGCATAGATGATCCCGCACCTCCAAAGATTGAGAGCTCTGATGACGCACTAGAAGGAATGACTGAATTATTTGAAGAGAATTTAGTGTTTGCCATCGACAAAGCTCGAGAGTAGGAAAATTTTAATTATTTGCACACTCCTCTACGCAGGAATCTTTATTGCTTTACGTATTTGCATATTTGCATTTTCAATTCTAGGATTTCCCTCATTTCAATAATGTAATTTGCTTTTCATCTAATAAAATACATGGAGATTTTCATGTTTTAAGGGCATGTTGAAGTACACCAAACTAGCCCTGTGATGAAATCCTACCAAAAAAAAAATGATAAGGAGCTAATTCTGAAGGCTGAGCTTTTTCATGTTCCCTTGAAAATTTTTCAAAATAAAATATTTTTCTAGCAAGCATCTAATTTACCCTGTTTGTTTCTTTTATTTATTTTTCTTTATGTTTCAGGTGCAGCCCTGCACCCATTTAAGGAACCTCTATGAGCTCCCTTGCAAAGAGGGGCTAGACATGGACACTTAATAACTTTGACTTTATGATCCCGGGTGCAAGAATAGAGCACGGCATTTTTTGTCATTATAGAATGCTTTCACATGGTGTTATGCAATTTGTCAATTCCATTTGAAATTTATCAAAATGGACAATTCAATGAAAGATGTCGAGTTACTTGAACATGCTAAATGAAGTGTGAAAGGCAAGCCTAATCCCACACACAGTTCCCTGTCTATACATTGTGAGGTGATTATGGAAACATTTTGTGTTTTAAGGTGAAGAGTTTTCTTGCAAGAAGTACGACAACTAAAATGACGAGGGGCAGTTCTTTTCACTACCGGTGAACCCTTGTTTAACCCTTCTTTGAGCCAAAATACTTGAAGAATTTCTTTCATACTACCCCTGTCAAGGACCACCCCACATCGGGGCAACTGAGAGATAAAATGACATTGAAGGAGAGAGAAATGGATAGAAATTTTCTTGCTCTCACTTGCATCAATCTTCAAGTCATGCTATTACATTGAATTCATGTGGAAATTTAAGTGCCTTAGGATGACGAAGAGCGTTTCTTTCACTATCCTATACACTCATATCCATTTGTGTAGCCCACTTTAGCCTGTGATTTCGTTTCTTTTAAACCTAGTTGATGATCATCCCCCACATTAGGGCAAGGCAAAAGATAGATGAAGACCTTTGAAGGTTCGAGTGTCATTTAAAGTATATTTGACACATGCATTGTGCGCAAGAACTGAAATCAAAATAGAATTAAGGGGCATGAAAAAGCAGTGTGCCTGGTAAAAGCAAGGCCAATGCCTGTGAAAAGAAGAGAGAAATGACTGATGGATTGGGGGGGCATAAAAAGAAGCGGTGTGCCTGATCGATGCCCATCATCAAAGAAAATGATTTTAAAAGAAAAAATGTTGAGAAAAGATCTCCAGTTGAATAATCATTGGCATCAGTGATAAACTCTTGAGCCAATAAAGAAATCTGTGAGGAAGACAATCTGTGGCGAAGGAAACTGGTGGTAATGTCAAGATGATCACCAACTCCTACCCTTTACACACATTTTGAGCCTAACGATCCTTTTGTTTCTCAACCCATAAACCCAGCCTATGTTACGTCCCTTACAAAGTCTCTTCAGATTAGAGCACTTGAAGTAACATAGGAATTCACATGTTTTGAGCATTGCTCGAAGAAGTGCAAGCAAGATTATTTCTTTCTCATTTTACAGGGTTCTTGACTTGTAAACCCGGAGATGATTGCAAAATTTTTCTTTCAATAACCTTGACTCAAAGAGTCCCTTTTGTTAAGCTGTTGACCAAACCCACATTGTAGTACCTATCAAAGACCTCTCAGATTGGTAAGGTCATATCGCTTGCAAGAAAATTCAAACTCTTGTTGACAAGATGATGATAAGGTTGAGTGATATATTCCCGCATCAATGGTCGGGACAAATAATCCCTCTTAAATGAGAGCAAGTGAAAAAGCCTTTTTCACACCAAAAGTGTCTCATTTAGCATGTTCAAGAGATTCACAGCTTAGTGAAAATTGTCTTGATAATTTTTCCAGTGGAAGTTTGAAAAAAAGCCATCATGCATGGATCTTCATTGAATTTTGAAATGAATTTTTCCTCAAAGACCAAAGGATTGTCTTTGAAGTCCTGAGTTTGTTCAGTCATCTTTGAATACTTGATGAGAATTCCAAGTACCCATTTATAAAATGCTTTCAAATATCTAGTGTGAATTACAGATATTTGAACCTTTAAACGCTTGATGTGACTTCCAAGTGTTTGTCTTTTCTAACATCTGCTGTGATTTCCATATGTTTAGTAAATATTTTCAAATGTCTAGTATGAATTCCAGATATTTGAACCTTTAAATACTTGATGTGACTTCCAAGTATTTGTCTTTTCAAACATCTAATATGATTTCTAGATGTTTAGTAAATGTTTTCAAATGTCTGACATAAGAATCAGATTTTTCAAAGTTCAAGTACTTGATGCAATTTCCAGGTACTTAGAATCTGATGAGAATTCCAAATCCCTGAAGACTTTGAGCCTTTCAATTATCTGAAGGGAGTTCCAGATGATTGTTGGGTCTCATAGGAATCATTTCACACCGAAATCTCCAGACAAGTACAACAGGTACATGTTCTTCTTTGCATTTGCATTTCATTGGTCATAGACACATAGAAATATATGTTCTCAACCAAATCATTGCATTTACATGGCATTCATTATTGCATGACCTTGCATTTATTTGAGTCCATTTCTTAAAAAAAAAAAAAAAAGTCATTGTAGTCATCATTTGCATATTCATTTCACATTCATTTTGCATGGTTTAAATTAGGTAATTAGGTGTCATTTATCTTTGAAAGAAACCTCTGCGAGCGTCCCTTCAAAGAGGGGCAGCTGTTGACACCTAATTTAAACTTATCTTTTAGAAATAGAAGACAATCTTTGATTAGAGGGAAATTTTTTTTAAAAAAAAAAATTTGAATTCAAAAACTCAACCATGTGATTTTGGAGCCACTTTGTTGTTGAGAAGTTGAGCGAAAATCTCCACCTGCGGAAACAAATTCGAGTTTTCACTTTATAAATAGAGGGTGCAAGACGTGAAAAGGGGGGGCGACTTCTCTTCGTCGAGGGAAAAAGAAAACAAAAAAAGGAAAAGTCCAGAGTAGCTTTTGCTTCTGCATGGAGAGAGTGCAGGGAATGTAGAGAGAGAAGAGAAGGGGAGAAAAGTCAAAAGGTGAAGTGAAAAGTGAAAAGGAAGAGAGTAGAGGGAGAAGACGTGAGAGTGACGGAGAGAGAGACAAAAGGTATAAAAAGAGAAAAATAGCTACTATTCATCTTCTCCAGAGCTTCCCTCCACGGCCACTGCTCCGACACCACCGCCGCTCTCCACTCCATCATGAAGTAGATCGACACCCACGAAGTCTCCGCTGCTCAGCTGCAAGCCCTTCGCTGCTGTCATTCTCCACAGCAGCGACGCCGTCGTCCCCGCTCGCCTACCACCATCAGAGCCCGACGTTGCGCCTCGGCGACTCATGGCTCAGCGACCTCCGCACTCCTGTCGTTCCTCGGCACTCTATCGATCTCGCCTGCAATGCTCGCTGCGCTGTCGTGCCCGACCACTCGAAGCCCACGACTTGCAACTTGCGCCCAGCAACCCAATGGTTTGTCTCCACCCAGCCGACGCCATTGCACCAGCACCTCTGCCCGGTCGCCGTTGCTGCTCTGCTTGCTGACCCACGACATCGAAACTGAACGCCGAGTCGCCACACACCCGTGAGACACAACCTCTGCCGGACCATCATCGTACCTCCGGGAGCTCTCCACTGGTGCTCTGCCTCAACCCGAATTAGTCCCAGTAGCCCGACGTCCCTGCACACGACGTTGCTGCTCCTTTGCTCACTGCTGCACGCTCGAACAGAGCCACCTGCTGCTTTCTCTGTTTTGCTGCAGGTTCGGTTGCTACTCGAGCCTTGCCGGAGTTCCGATGACCGCCTTACTCCAGCTACCACGACCCATCACTAAACCACCGTCTCTGCTCCCATTTTCAAGCCTTAGGTAGTTTATTTTTATTTTATTTTTAACTTATTTCATGTTATGTTAGCTTATTTTTAAGTTTAATTGTAGTATTATATGTCAATATTTGTAGACCTTGTAGACATTAGGAGTTTTATCCCAAATTAAGGTAATTATTAATTTGACCCATAAGACGTCGGGTCATTTTTTAATTACTTTAATTTTTAGGAATTTTGCTAGTATTTCAATCGTTAAATCATTATAGAGTTAAAATAATTGTTAATTTAATCCGTGAGACAACGGATTATTTTTTCGGTTATTTTAATTCTTATCATCATTCTTTTAAAATAATTACTTGTTTGAAAAGATTAAAAAAAATCAAAAAATCAAAAAGTACATAAAAATCTAAATATTGCATTAGAGCATTTAGGTTTAGTAAACTAGGACTGTATTTTTAGGGTTAGTAAATTAGAATTGCATTTATAGGATTATAAGTTTTAGATTATACTTTTAGATGGGTGATTTTTGCTAGGGCTAATTTTAAATAATGTTGGCATGTCTTGATTTTTTATATAGCTTTTAAGATAAGATATAGTTTAAGTTCAATTGATTCCCAAAATAAATTAGAATATCATTCACTTTAGTTTAGTCTAATTAGTTAATAGGTTAATTCATAATTAATCTCATTTCATATCATCATTATTTAGCATTGGTTGCATATATGCATTAAAAAATGAATCATCATTAAAAAAAAAAATCATAAAAGAGCATGCATGTAGAAATACCATGTCATTCATCCCATATCATGTAGCATATACATATTTAGGATTATATAAATTAGATTGCATACATATAGTGATAAGTTTAGGTCATACCATATGAATTGCATCTCGCATGTCATTAAAATAAATTCATGCATATTAAGTTTAGATTAAGATTGCATAATAATAAAAATTAGGCGTCATGTCACTTAGAAATCATGTTTAGGGCATGCATTTTTATTAGCATTGTTTTATTGAATGTTATTGATTGTGCACCCGCATGGCCACCCTTTGCATGTTAGTAGCTTAGGTTAAAATTAATCAATACTGCCTGCAAAATATTTTTGAAATAAAAGGTACCGAAAGGGCGTTAGATTAATCTAGCGTAACCATGTCGCCGGACCTATTGAATCTCTAGTTCGCAAAAGTAAAGCATTCTCTCATACTTTGCTTGGGTTTCTAACCAACCATAATTGGTTAGTGGCAGCTCCAAATTGAGTATAATTGCATGTTTAAATGAGTTATAATATAAAGTCGCAATTGGTAGGACTTGGGAGGGTCCGTGCCAAGTTTTCGGACTTAGTAATCCATTAGCCTTCTTTAGGTAATTCACCCTCGGGAGGGTCGCGGCAATGCCATATAACATGACATATGTCATCACATATGCAGCAAGATCAACAACTCAAAGTGTTACATCACATGGATAATTTCATTCATTTTTCAAAACACATCAATTTTTCGGATAATTCAGAATGCATTCCTCTAAATAAAACTCCAGAAAAATTAGTAAATGACATTAATAAATTCTGAAAAATTGACACATTATAGACGAGACCTAAAGGCAGATATCTCATGAATAACTCCATACCAAAAGAATATCACACAAAACAGTATGGTCCATGCATCACAGAATTCAAAACTTCAATATTTCAGCTTGCACAGTTTCGGGCGTAATTTAAATTAAATACCCAAATGAACTCCAAAAATTCTGAAAGTTTGACATGTTATATAAAATTTCTTGAGGTAAATATCTCATGAATAAATCGAAACCCAAATCGTTCTAGATTAATAGATATAGACGATTTATTCCCCCTGTTCTCGGTGGTATCTTTTCCCAGATTATCATCTTTCAAAAGAAACTCATTTCACCGACCTACATATGTTCATTTCTTCTAAATTTTTATTATTTTATTCCTCAGAATATTATCTATAACTTTCATTAAGGACAAATGATCAAATTGTAACTGTATGATTTTATAAAAATCACGAAATCATACTGTGTCGAGGTAGCATTTTTCCCAGATCCAATTTCTTCAAAAGACAACGATTTCACCGACTTATTCTCGTTCATTTCCTCTAATTTTTTGATATGTTCTACCTCAAGAAGTATACTACAACTTTCATTAAGAGATAAAAGCTATATTTTCACTAAAAAGTTACTTTACAGACCACGAAATATCTGAAGGTCAGCACCACGAATTCCAGATCTCACTTCTTCAAAGAAAAATCATTTCACCAACTAATACTTGTTCGTTTTTCGCCAAATTTTTTTATGTTGTTCTTCAAGGTCTTCTCTACAACTTTCATGAAGCAATCGAAACAGGATTCCAACTTAAAAGTCACATGCAACACACAAACCCACGGACGGTCGAACCGGTCTTTCCAGAAACAGCATGCATGACCAACGAATCTCTCTTCAAAGCTCCGAAATCTCATCCCATCTACCACAACCAAGACTTACCATCTACTACACATACACACAGCAATGCAAGGGGTACGTTTAGGACTTCACTTGCCTTAAACTCAAGCACAAACAGCAACAAAAACGGCAGCAAAGCGGCGAACGGACGGCGGCAAGCTAGGCAGTCGGTCGTCCTCCTTCCTCTCGCATGCCCGCTTCCTCTCTTTCTCTCTTCCTCTCCCTCAGACAACACACTCTCTCTCTCTCTTTCGGTCGATTCCCCTTCACCCATCCGCCTCTCTCCCTTTAGCTTTCTTCCCTACAATCATTTGCAATCATTTGATTGCATGCAGCTGCCCAAGGAAGCCAATGAGGGCAGCCACACTTGGCTCCTCCTCCATGCCACTTGGCAGCTCACATGCAAAGTTGATGGGCTTCAATGTCGGACCGGTCTTGGGCCTTCATGGGCCGGTTGAATAGGGGGCTGGTGTGGGCTGGTTGGATGGTCTTTGGGCCTAGAAGTTAGCCCACCCTCTCCTATTCCTATCCCATTTAATCTTTATTTAAACAAACACCTAATTTCAACTTATAAACTCACAAAACTTTGTAATTTAAATCAATAAAATTCTACTTATAAAGTGCACCACCAAGAATAAGATTTCTATGTCAATTTGCACCTAAATAAAATCCTCAGTTCACTTGTAGACAATCTCCATCCAAACAATCTTCCATTACAATGCTCGGCATTAAATTAATTGAAATTCATTAATTCAATGGCTAATACAACATCAAACGGCACTTCCATTACCTAATCATGGTTCATGATACTCCAGAGGTTGTCACGAGATTTTAGGATGCTACAAAAAAAACCCATACCATTTTCTGCAAGTCCCCTCTGCCAAATAGCTCAGTAAAGAGGCCAAAGATCCATTCAATTTGGCTAATCCGAATTTCCGTTAATTTCCGAATTGTCCAAAATGATTTTCCGTAAAAATCCCGAAATCTTTGAAAATTCTTTAGAAGATGAGTCGACGCTCCTAAAATGAATCATGACACTATAGAATTTTCAATTTCTGAAATCGAGTTCAAATTCGCCGTTAATTTCAATCCAACGCAATTTTAGCGTGACCTAGTCTACCAGGTAACTTTTAGGAATTTTAAGTGCAATTGACCCATGATCGATTTATCTCAAGTCACAATGTACATCTTCAACAAATTGGCGACTCTCGGTTGTCGTGAAAATCTCGTGATTTCAAATACGGATACCGAGTACAGAAATGACAGAAAAATCGATCTAGTGTTGTTCAACAGAAATTTTGCAATTAGGTGGAATCACTCACAGACTAATCACATATTTCAATCGAATTGACCTATCTCCAGTCTCTGATCAATTTTGACGATACCGTAATGACCCTTACAGATCAACACGGTTGAGCAATTGATTCATGGTCGAATTCTCAAATCTATTGCGTTAAAATCCCTTCACTCTTCCTCAGATAGTCTAGTTATCTCATGGGTGATCAGCTCAAAGAATAGCACTATAGGTGCGTTGACAAAATACTCGATTTATTTAATTGAAAATGAAATCTGAAAATTCAGGCTGTCAAAAATACACTTTATTATGTGTGTTGAAAAGACTTATGTCGGAAACTGAACAACATTTCGACTAAAACACGAAGAGTCACAAGAGAAAGGCGGTGATATCTTCAACACTCCCCCTCACCGACTACTCTCTCTAAAGATAGTCCTCGCGACCATACCAACCTGAGCTTGAAACTCTTCAAAATTTGCAGCTCCGAGACCTTTGGTGAAGATATCAACAACTTGATCACCTGTCTTGATGTACTTAATCTTGATCTCACCCTTCAATACTTTCTCTCGCAGAAAGTGATAGTGGACTTCCACATGCTTAATCCTAGCATGGAAAACTAGATTCTCTGCCAAGCTTAGAGCAGATAGATTATCACAATACAATATTGTCAAATAATCTATTGATTGATGAAGATCATCTAATAATTGCACTAGCCACGTGCTCTCCTAAGCTGCCATTGCTACTACTTTATATTTAGCTTTTGTTGTAGACAAAGACACAGTTGGCTATCTTTTACTGCACTAGGACACTACTGCTGATCCAAGATTAAACGAGTATCCAGTAGTTGATCGTCGTGTGTGTTGATCTCCAGCGCAGTCAACATCACGATGATCGACCAACTCACTCGATGATCCCTTTTTATACAAAAGCCCAAAATCAAAAGTCTTCTTTACATACCTCAGGATACGCTTGGCTGCATCCAAGTGAGGCTTCCTTGGCTTTTCCATGAATCGACTCACTACTCCCACTACAAAAGAGATGTCATGCCAAGTTATGGTATGGTAAATTAGATTGCCTACCAATTGCCTATACATAGTCAAATCTTCTAGCTTTCGACCTTCTTCAGCATATAGCTTTGTGTTCCCATCCAACGAAGTAGATATAGGTTTGCAATCAAGCATTCCAAATTTTTTTAAGAGATCTCATGCATACTTTTGTTGACATGAGAATAATCCTTCTTTTGTCCTATCAATCTCGAGCCCCTGAAAATGTTTTCGTTCTCTAAGCTCCTTCATCTAGAACCGCACAGAGAGGTTGGCTTTAATTCGACATATCTCATCTTCATCATCTCCAATAATGATGAGATCATCCACATAAACCAGCACAGTTGCAACCTTTCCATCTTTTGCTTTCACAAATAGGCTTGAATCTGCTGGAGCTTACATTATAATCGTTCTTCAACAAGAAATCTGCAATTTTTCTATACCACGCTCTCGAGGCTTGCTTCAAGCCATACAATGCTTTCTTTAGCTTGCAGACATATTTTGGATGAATTTTGCTCTTGAAACCATCTGGTTGCTCCATATATATATATATATATATATCGCTCGAGTTCTCCATGCAGGAAAGCATTCTTCACATCCATTTGCCACACATTCCATGACTTGCTTGCTACAAGTGCTAATAGAACTCGAACAATGGTAACCTTTGTCATTGGGCTAAAGGTCTCTTTATAATCAACCCCATATTTTTGTGAAAGTCCTCGAGCCACTAGACGTGCTTTATACCTCTCAATTGACCCATCTGGTCAAGTTTTAAGTTTATAAACCCATTTGCAAGAAATAAGACGTACCTCTTCAGGTTTCGGTACCAAATCTCATGTCTCATTCTTCTTTAGTGTGAGGATTTCTTCTTCCATGGCCTTCCTCCTCCATGGCCTTCCTCCATTCTGTACTCTTTGAGGCTTCTTCATATGTCGAAGGCTCAACCATGCCAACATCTTCAATCAATGCTACATTGGCATACTTGGAGTTCGGCTTCCTTTACCTCATCGATCTTTGAAGTTGAGGCTCCTCCTCTTCAAGTTCTTCGACCTGACCTGTTCAAAATTCTTCTGTCGACCTTGAATGCTCACTAGATGAACTTGTCAATCCTGGTGATTGTGCTTCAACATCTTTTTCGACATCTTTTTCAACAAGTTGATTCTCATCGAATTCTTTCAGCCTTTCTTCAACCTCTTCGTCGAAATGCTGTGAATTAGGCAATTCAACTGCTTGAGGTGACCACCAAGATGACATTTCATCAAACACCACATTCCTTGAAGTATAGCACCTCCCTATTGTAAGGTCATAGCACTTCCATCCCTTTCGTTGATCATCATATCCCATGAATATGCAGCAGACTACCTTCTTGTCGAATTTGCTGCGAAGATGATTAGGCACAAATGCATAATATACACATCCGAAAACTCTAAAGTGACTTACCACAGGCTTGCGATTCCATAGCTTCTCGTATGGTGACATAAAACCAAGCCTTCCTTATGGCAACCTGTTAGTCACATGAGCTGTCGTCTTCATACATTCAGCCCAAAACCTTGGTGGAACATTCTTCACGTGCAACATGCTCCTGCATGTCTCAGCTAGATGCCGATTCTTTCTTTCAACAACATCGTTTTGCTACGGCGTATACGTACAAGTATACTGTTAACGTATCTTGTACTCTTGCAAATACTTCGTAAACTTGTAGGAAGTGTACTTTCCCTCGTTATCGGTGCATAGGCAACGAATTTTTCTACCTACTTCACTTTCAACCTTCTCCTTAAACACCTTAAATTTGATAAATGCCTTAGATTTTTCCTTCATGAAATCAACCCAGGCATACCTGGAGAAGCTGCCGATGAAAGTGATCATATACTTGAATTCACTAATAGATTGCTGCTTCACCGGACCAAACACACCTGAGTGAACGAGCTCGAGAGGCATCCGAGCTTTGAACGACGATTCCTCATATGGAAGTTGATGTGCCTTCCAGTACTTGCACCTGGCACAAACCACATTTTCTTGCACTTCCAACTGGGGAAGAGCCCTCAGCATGTTCTTTTGCATCATCACCTTCCACTTGTGATAACTTACATGCCCAAGTCGTGCATGCCATAAATCAAGTGTATCATTCCTTCGGGTTTTGTTTACGTATGCTGTTTGAGCAGAGATCACGCAAACGGACTCCAGTCTATTAGAAAAAACTCCTATGTTGTTTTGAAGTTGACAAAACTTTTCTAAAGTCTATTAAGAAGATTGTCAAACTTTTGTGTCAAAGTCTATCTTCATCAAAAGTTTGCCCACTCTAACAAACTCCAAACTGAACGCAAGAGAAGAATGAAGACTTATCCAGATGAGGGATTATCTTTCTTTCTTCTAGGGTTCAATTCGTATAGGTTATTTATGGCCTTCTAGATGGAAATATCACCTACGAGATTTATTATCTTTATTGGAATCAATTTAGATACATAAAATCTTTTCGGATAGCAAGTTAATTTGGAAAGAATCTACTTATGGAAAGTAAGATCCTGATTGTATAGGTGAACATGATTGACGGGCTTTCATCACAATATTCAAACGGCTCGAAGATCTCCTTGATTGATTATGTCCAACGAGTTGATTGAAAGAATTCATTTGGAAAGTGCCAACGATCGAGAAGGTACGAAGGAGTATTTAAGGAGGACTCTCTAGTTGATCGATAGAGTGCGTGAAAGAAGAATTCCAAAATCTGAAACCTTTTTTTTTTTGGTAAAGCCAAAGTCTGAAGCTTACCATTTACTTGTTACTCCTTGCACTGTGCTAAAATTCGTATTCAAGAGAGAGAGAGAGACTTTGTGAGAGCAGTACAGACTCTTCACTGCGAAGTTGAGATCACAAGATCTTAAATTCTCTTTTGATTCTTAGTGGAAACCAGCCAAAAGGCTGTCAATGTGGGAGAGTGGACGTAGGTTTGATCTAAGTCGAACCACTATAAATTATGTGTTCTTTTTATTGCATTTCGCAAAATCTGTTTTCACACCTATTCACATCTCTCTAGGTGTTCTTACTAGCCCTTTCAATTGGTATCAAAGCTTGTGTGCTTACTTTTTGAAGTGTTTTACTTGTAAGCTAAAGATCCTCTATAGCTAGTATTTTGCCTCCAGGTTTAATAGAAGGTTAGAGCAACACCAGACCCCCTTACTTCGATGGAAAGGAATACCATGTATGGAAGAACAAGATGAAGGCATTTCTTAGATCTAGAGATCCTCTGGTCTCTAGAGTGGGATGTTGTAGAAAAAGGGATCAACACTAAAGTAACATCAGCTTCGAATCGAGGGAAAGAAGTTATTGATACTGACGAAACAACACGAGCTGAAATTACCAAGAGACAAGCTCTTGACACAAAAGCAATCTACTCTTTATATTATGCGTTATCTCCCACTAAGTATAACCCAATTTCTTCTTGTGAAACAGCAAAAGAAGTTTGGGACAGATTACATGTTACCTACGAAGGGACTGACCGTGTGAAGGAAACCAAAATAAACATTCTACTCCAATAGTATGAAGCCTTCAGAATGAAGCCTGGAGAATCCATTACTGATATGTTTAGTCGCTTCACAGAGATAGTAAATGGTTTAGCTTATCAAGGTCAACTAATCTTAGGACTAATGAAAGTTAATAAACTACCACGTGGCTTTCGAAAGATTGGAATCATGTGAAGACTTCAATTAGAGGAACCGATAGGAACTGATAGGAACGCTTCAGTCATACGAAGTTGAGCAAATAAATGATGAAGTAGATCCTAAAGGTAAGAAGTCAATTGCGTTAATGTCTAACATTGATTCTGATGATACAGATTCAGATGATGATATGGACGATGAGGAGCTAACGCTTATGATTAAGAAATTAAGAAAGTTGAATAGAAAGGGAAGAAGATTCAACTGGAAAAAGTAGAGCACACAGAATTTCCAGAAGAGACCGACAGAGGACAATGAAACCAACAAAGATGTAATATGCTTCGAATGCAAGAAAAAATGGCATATTAGACCAAACTATCCACTGTTGAAGAAGAAGAAAGGAAAAACTGAGAAGTACAAAAAAGCTCTCAAATCTAAAACTTGGAGTGACAACAAGTGTGAAGAAAGTGAAGAAGAATATGCCAACATGTATCTGATGGCTCATTCAGAATCAAACTCATAATCAAAAACAGACTCTGATTCAGACTCAAACAAAGAAATTGAGATTAGTAACTCAAAAATTCCTGTTAAAGTTTCTAAATATATAGATGAACTTTGCCTCAGTCTTAAATCCACTTTTAAAAGGATTTCCGAACTAAAAATGGGAGAATTCTAAGCTCAGACAACAGGAAGCTTCTTGGAAAGAAAAGTTTGAAAGTCTAAATACAAGTTTTGATAATTTGAAAGAAAATTCAGATTCTCTTTCAAAGGAAAATACTATTTTGAAAAGGGACATTTCAAGTATTATAGAAAGATTTTCAAAAGGATCCGAAAAATTAGAGAAAATTCTTTAAGCTCAAATACCCTATTTTAACAAATTTGGTTTGGGTATGACCTTAGAAACTATTCCATTAATTGATTTTCCCAAAGTAAAAGAGAAAATTAAATAAAGACTTGCAATGGCATTTTACAAAGTCACTTCCAAAAAGTTTTTGTAAAACTTGTTGGCTGAAGTGCACTCAGATGTTCGAAGTGTAATAGCTCAAAACATTTCCAGAAAGAATGTCCCAAGGTTTGGAGACCAGTTAAGAAGGATTGAGCAAAGACTGTCTTTAATACTAACTCTCCTAAACTCAAGAAAATCTGGGTACCAAAGAAAGTTTGAGTTTTTCTTTTGATCACGGGTCACTATCAAAGGAAGATTAAATGGTATTTGGATAGTGGCTATTCGAGGCATATGACAGGAGACTTAAGCTGCTTCATAAAGCTTGTTAGACTAATGGAGGAAAATTTTCTTTTGGAGGAAACAACAAAGGAAAAATTGTAGGATGTGGAATTGTGAAGATTGGAAGCCCGACTATCAATAATGTTTCCTTGATAGAAGGTTTTAACTATAATCTATTTAGCATAAGTCAGCTTTGCGATACTAATTTCATAATAAACTTTCAAGAAGGCATTTGTTCTGGGACGAGTTAAGACTTTTCTCAATCTTTTACCGGGCAAAGGCATGGCAACATTTACCTTATGAATATAAACCCAGAAAGTTCTCAGTGTCTTATTTCTATTCAAGACGAAGCAAGTCTCTAGTATCAGAAGCTTGGACATGTTAATATGAAGCAACTTGCTAAAATTTCTTCTAAGAAGCTAGTTCGAGGACTCCCTAATATGGCTTATCAGAAGACTGAATTATGTATTCCCTGTATCTTAGGAACATAGCTCATAAGTTCATTTAAACTTGTAAATCAAGTTTCTACCGGTCAAGCATTGCAGCTTCTCCATATGGACCCTTTTGGACCAACCAGAACTCAGAGTATTGGTGAAAAGAAATATTGCCTAGTAATCATAGATGATTACTCTCGTTTCACTTGGGTTTACTTTATAGCAAGTAAATCTGAAACCTCCTTCTATTTCTCGAAGTTTTCCAAGAAGGTTCAGAATGAAAAGGGTTATGCTATTTCGAGCATATGAACTAATCATGGAGGTGAGTTTGAAAATTAAGACTTTGCGAAGTTCTGCGATGAATCTGGTTTTTAGCATGTTTTCTCTTCTTCATATACTCCAGAACAAAATGGGGTTGTGGAAAAGAAAAACAGATCCTTACAAGAGATGGCCAGAACTCTTTTGATAGAGAGCAAAATATCATCTCGTTTTTTGGCAGAAACAGTTTCTACTGCTTGCTATATTATTAACAGAGTATTCTTAAGGCCCATCCTAAAGAAAACTCCTTATGAAATATATAAAGGAAAGAAGCCTATTGTTTTATATTTTCATGTCTTTGGCTGTAAATGTTTTACTCTGAATAATGCAAATGATCGATTTGGTAAGTTCGAGGAAAAATTAGACGAAGGAATCTTCCTTGGTTATTCGACTTTAAGCAAAGCCTATAGGGTCTTTAACAAGAAGACTCAATCCGTGGAAGGATCAATGAATGTCAAGTTTCAAGATTATGTGCAGAATCAACCAGATCAGACTCAACTTGAAGAGTCTGAACCTATTGCAGACTTAACAAAGTCTACTTCCCTTGAAGAGGTTCAGACTTCTAGAGAACAGCAACAAGCAGATCGAGAAAATTCAATCGAAGTAGAGGATCAACAGACTATCAAACCAAACAGCAATTGGAAGCATAAGTCAAGTCATCCCAAAGAACTCATCATTGGAGATATTGATGAAGGAATTCGCACCAGATCCAAAGGAAGAGAAGAGTCCAATGCTCTAGCACTTGTTTCTGATATAGAACCAAAAGGAGTAGATGAAGCCTCGTCTGATGAAATTTGGATAGAAGCTATACAAAAAGAACTCAGACAATTCAGCATCAACGATGTTTGTGAGCCGATTCAAAAACCCAAAGGCAAATCTGTGATTGGAACGAAATGGGTTTTCAGGAACAAGATGAATGAGAAAGGAAAAGTGGTCAGAAATAAAGCAAAACTCGTGGTGAAATGATATACACAAGAAGAATGAAAAGACTATAATGAGACCTATGCATCAGTAGCGAGGTTAGAAGCAATTAGATTATTACTTGCTTTTACTTGGTTTAAAAATTTCAGGTTATTCCAAATGGAGGTCAAAAGTGCATTCTTAAATGGATTTATTCAAGAAGAAGTCTATGTGGAAAAACCACCAAAATTTGAAGATCCAAGGAAACTACACTTAGTGCACAAACTAGAAAATGCCTTTTTATGGACTAAAGCAAGCACCTCGACCCTAATATGAAAGGTTGGGTAAGTTTCTAACTCAAAATAGTTTTGAAAAATGAAAAGTTAACACTACTTTGATAAAGAGAGAATGAAAAGATTTTATACCGGTACAAATTTATAAAGATAATATTATCTTTGGTTCTCCTAACAAAAGTCTCTACAAGAAATTTTCATGATCTATGCAGGATAAATTCAAAATAAACATAATGTGTGAGTTAACCTTCTTTCTGGGTTGCAAGTCAGACAATCGAAGAAATGTATATTCATTCACCAAGAGAAATATGCCAAAGATCTCATCAAGAAATTAAGATTGGAGAATTGCAAAAAGACAGAGACACCTATGACAAGTTCATCGAAACTGGATAAGGATGAAAAATGGAAGAAAGTAGATCAGAAGCTATACAAAAGCATGATTGGTTCTCTTTTCTACCTTACTACTTCTAGACCTAATATTCTATTCAATGTGTGCATCTGTGCAAGATTTCAATCTAATTCAAGGGAATCTCATCTAAGTGCTGTAAAACGCATCATTAAAATATGTTGTGACTTGTCTAAAGCTGGGTCTATGTTATCTAAAAGAATGAGATTTTACCCTTCTTGGATACTGAGACACTTATTTAGCAAGTTGCAAAGTCAAAGGAAATAGCACATTTGGCACTTGTCAACTATTGGGAAATATGTTGGTATATTGGTTCTCAATGAAGCAAAGTACTATAACATTATTAACAGCAGAAGCAGAGTATGTTGCTCTTGGGAGTTGTTGCTCTCAAATCCTATAGATAAGACAACAACTAAGAGACTTTGGGATTGAAGAATCATGCACCAAGATTAGATGCGATAACACAAGTGCTATTAATCTCATAAAAAAAACCCAATTCTTCATTCAAGAGGGAAGCATATAGAGATTCGACATCATTTCATAAGGGATCATGTCTAGAATAGGGAGGTTTTGATTCAATTCATTGATTCAAAGAATTAGCTAGCAAACATCTTTACAAAGCCTTTGGAGAAAATTTTATTTGAGTCTATTCGCCACAAGCTGAATATTATTTCTCTTCTAGAGTAAAGTCTGAAACTAGTCAGACTCAGAATTTAAAGAAGCTACTTCAATAAGAGAATGTATCGAATCCAGGTATTTTAATTTTTGGAATGAAAATGTATGATTATTTGAATTGTCGTTTGCCTAATTTATTTTTAGAAATTAGTAATTCATTGATAATTTTCGGTCTTTAAATTTTTGGAAGTTACCTTTTTTAAATCCATTCTGGAAAGGCATTTCTCTTGTGACATTTCAAATACCCCGTTTCACTCTCTTTATATACCCTCTTGTATTTCTTTCAACCTCATCGTTTCAATCCTAAAATACAGACTCTCTTATTCCTCATCTTTTACTCTCAAGTTTGCTCTGCAAGTTTCCATCTTTTCTTCACTCGAACTTGTCTGTGAAATCCTCCAAGCATGCATCCATGTCTTACCAAAGGAAATCCACTCGGATTGCTAGTCAAGGTATGAGAAGCATGCCAGAAGGACCAATGCATTTCAATCTCATTGAAGAAGACTCTCCACAGAATTCTCCGCAGAACTCTCCGCAGCACTCTCTGCAGAACCCTCCGCGCCAGCCTTTGGAAGAGAAAGTCGAGCAAAACGCAGTACCTCTTCGAACTTTGGCACCCTAGGTCTCTTTATAAGCATTACACTTATCTAAAGCAGGGTGGTTCTCCTATGACTTTTATCACTAATTTTCTAAGAGGACATGGGCATAGGAACGAAACTTTGTTCTTAAGAATGATGAAACGGTTGGGTATAGCACCGAAAGGATCGGCAAACAAAGCCTTTCTTTATTTTCCTTCTAACCCTAGGTTTAGCTCTAAGCATCTTGAAAACAAAGATGATGATGAACGTATGTTTTCGAATTTTCAACCCAGAATGGGTGTGACTGCTAATGAACCGGGTGATGGAACGAAACTCTTTCGTTCCAAGGAGCACAAAAAGGTTTACAACCAAATGCTGAAGAGAGGGGTGATGAACCCTCGAACTGTCGATTTTGACTTCTTAGACTCAATCAAGGTGAACTTAAGGGAAAAGTTGGCCTTCCTTCAACTCGAGAATTTCTATTCTGAGAGGGCTAGTGCATATCTAGAATTGACGGCCTTTTTCTACTCAAATCCGTCTTTTCTTGACCAGAATCGAATCCAATTTATTGTGAGTAATAAAGACTATGTGGTGGATGTTAACATTCTGGCAGACATTCTTAGGGTAGAAAGGAGTGGTTTTCAACCAATCAGTGTCTCCGTAGGACAAGCCACAAGATTTCTTGTTAAGGACAAATTGCCAAGTGGAGGCATCACATATTCTAGACTATTAGCCTCTAATGTTCTAATGCACAAATTTGTTATAAACTGCATCAAACTGAAGGTTGCATCAAAAACAAATGTTTCCAGATTCAAAGCGAGACTCATGTTTGCCATATGCAATGGGATGTGCTTTTCACTTCCTCATACTATCTCGATCCACATGTATAAGACAGTTATGAAGGATAAAGGATGATTGCCTTATTCTGTGCTAGTTACAAAGTTGTTTAAATACTTTCAAATCCAGTTTCCCGCATCACTTTGTTCTCGAATTGTTGCTCCTATGGTAATAGGACTAAAGATGATTTCAAAGATGAGGTTGAAGGATCTAAACAAGGCTATTGAGTGCTTGAAGAAGGAGTCCTCAAGCAAAACCAAGGAAGACTCTGTTGGAAGAAAGAGGAAAGGCAAGGAAGTTGTGCAAGAACCTGCAATGAAGAGGAGATCACTTATCCTGCAGGACGAAGAGGATGAAGATGATCTTACAATTTCTGCCATTACCTTAAAAAACCTTCAAGGTTTTGCTGGTTTTGAGCAACCAATGGAAAAAGAAGGAGGAGACAAATAAGAAGAAGAAGAGCAAAAAGAGCAAGGAAAGGATGATGAAGTAGAAGAAACAGAAAAAGAAGAAGAAGAAGAAGAAGAAGGAGGAGGAGGAGGAGGAGGAGGAGGAGGAGGAGGAGGAGGAGAAGGTCATTCTGGAAAGAAGGGTGAAGATGACTCTTATGAAGAGACAGTTGCAATATCTTTATCCGTGGATTCAGAAGCAACTAGGAGTGGACCAGTAGGAGTATGAACAGAGAAAGAACATCACTCTCATTCTGAAAACGAGAAAACACAAGAAGAATGAATCCCTTCTCCACCTATAGGCACAGAAACAAGGGAGCTCTTGAAAAAACAGGGACTTTTCTCCTCATTTTGCGAGTGATGGCATAAGTTGATCTCCTGCAAACCCAAAAATAGTAGCCAACCCATATTAAACTAATTAAGAAATATTTTATCTCACTTTAGACCAACCTTGCTTTACGGTAACCGTAAAAATAGTAAATTACAATATCAATTAATTTAGTTCACATTATGAAAACTCTTACATTCTCCCACTTGGACTATATTAATTGAAATTGTATTGTATGTGCGCACATTTGGTCCAGAGATAATTCTTAATAGTCAATCATATCTCATAAAGTCTTAAACACCGAATCATGGCGGTAACTGCATGTATACACACAGAGTCTTCCATGGTCACGAGTGCTCTCAACTTTATTGATATTTATTCAATATGGTAGTGTGTCAAATGGATAACATCTCTTATAAAGAGATCTCGTTTGTCAGTCATCATTCTCTTACCTTAGGTGTCATAAAAGCTTGTGCCACTAGAGAATGCTTCATGATTCTAATGAACCCACATATGTATTGTCCTTATGGTTAACCTTTCTTTATGTATCACAAAACATATGCACAAGGCTAATAACTGGATGCCCCTAGCCTTCACTTAAGGTTTATACAATCCCTTGAGACTTTATCAATATGTATTCAACATAATAACAACACATTCAAAAATATTTTATTGAATGCAAAAGTTGATACATATCAAACTGTTACAAATTGTAACGAACACAGATGAAACGCATATCAGAGTAAAGCCAAAATAGCTCCCACTAAACAATAGCATCTCATGATGCTCCTAGGCCTATGCTAATGACATGTCACTCAAATACATACGAGCGTAGGCCTTTAGTTAGTGGATCTGCAACCACATCATCTGTAAAAATATGTTATATTAAAACGTCACATTTCTGTACCGTTTGCTTTTGGTCAAAAATTTTGACCACCATATATTTAGACCCCTTGAGACCTCTGTAGTAAATAATACTACAAATTTGTTATTTCAATACAACCGTACAGGTATATTCATAAAGTTAAAATGATTAACTCTGTCACGAGGTTCTAGAGCCTAAAAGCCCAAGTAACAGCCTAAAAGAATGTTACTAATAATGCTTACACAGTAGAAGATGGCATAGAACTTTATTTACTGCACTTACTGCTAACATAAATATGTATTCCATTATTGATTGCATGTTATCAGAACAGCCAGCAAAGTTTACATCTAAATACCCTACTAACTACAAGGATTGAACATGTCTGTAAATTAACATATAATCTCTTGTCTTATTTAAGTACCTTAGAACCTTCTTGACAACAACCCAGGATCTTGTCCTAGATTTAACCGATATCTGCCTAGAAGTCCCATCACGAAGACAACATTTAGTCTAGTGCAAATTCGAGCATACATTATACTTATAAGTGCACTGACTCAAGGTGCATCCTTTAATTAGATTTTCTCATATCTAAATAAGGACAATGTGATAGATTTAGTCCATCGCCCTTAACAACAAGAGCAATTCTTGGCTTGCAATAATGTATTGAATATTTCCAATATATAATCAGTAAATGCCCTCCGAGAAAATCTAATATAATATGACAAAAACAATCCTTACAGACCTTAGTACAAAGGATATAAGATGTCTCAAAGTCACAACTTGTAAGCAAAATATTATGTACATAAAGTATGAGAAAAAATAAATTTCATCCCACTGACCTTGCAGTATATTGAATTACTTTGTTCCCAATTGAACAAAATAACAACACTATGAAACTTTAATAATATTGTCTGGAAACTTGCTTAAGACTATAAATAAGACTTTTCAGTCTACATACAAGTTTACTTGAAACATTTGTTGCAAAATGCTCCAATTGCACAATATAGATTTTGTATCTATTTGGCGTAACTTTATATCAAAATAAATTATTAATGCCACGTTCACTATGAAAGAATATTTAAAGAAATAATCATTTCTTTACTATAAACAATCCACCCCTATTTCAGAGTGAAAACTTTAATTACCAATTTGGCTTTAAATTCCACAATCTTTCTTTGAAATTCTTTTAGTTTTGCACGCCAATTTGCAACTAATGAACTTATGATCTTTAGGCAAGTACACTATGATGTTTCATAGATAGTATACCGTCTTTTATGACATCTAATCACATACTTAATTGAGAACAAGAAACGACATTTATATAACTTGCTAAAACAACCATGTAGTGGATATTATAATTATGCTCTCACATAGCATGATGATATAACTGATCGTATTTCCCTAACAAATCTCCTTAATAAAGCTGCAACCACTTCATTCTGCACTTGAGATGTTTAAGAAATTTCATTATAAATTATATCAAGAATAGTATCGTGAACCTTAATAAGTTTAGTCTATGGTATAGGAGATTCCATAATTATCTGTATAGGTAAAGACAAAAACATAGTAACCTCCATCATACTATTATCTTTGATAGTCTGAGAGCAGCTATCCTCTACAATTACATCAATCTTTAGAAACTTTAGAGTATGTGATTCCATAATTATTGTACCTTCTTTAGGGTCATAAAATCAATACCCCTTTAACAATCTAGATAAGATAGAAAATAATATCGAGTGGATCTGAATTCCAACGCACTTAATATTGGATTAGATAACCTCACTTTTGCATGACACCTTTAAATTTCATATGATTCAAGCAATTTATGTCCAATTTATAACTTAAAAGAAGTTTATGAAACAACTTTGATAAGAGATATTTTGTATGTGAAAAAATTACTTTCATAATATCAGCCCACAAAAAATTAGATAAATTAGTCTTACTAATCATACTCATCACCATGTTTAATATAGTGCATTTATGCCTTTCGGCCAAATCTTCAAAATTTTCAGGTATAGTAATTAATTTACCACCCCAGAATCTACCAAGTATTTGACAAATGACCATTTAAACTATTTCGCATTGTCATACTTACCAAAATACTCACGGCCATTGTTAAACCTAACAACCTTTTAAGACTAATTGTAATTATTTTATTATTTATCTCGGTCATTTTCCTTAAATAGAAAACTTTCGGAAACAACATTTTAATCATATACGAAATGTATATGTCATTAGAACTTAAACACAATCTTTATAGATATGTCCTAATTTCAATATTAGACAAGACATAATTTCAAGCAACTAAGGCTTTCATCATTTTATATTAGTGCAGTCCGCAGGTAAACCTCTTTTCAAGTGTTCCAAAATGGAACGCTTTATGGATAGTAAACAAATTCAATTGCTCTTTTCTCAAGTAACAAATCATATGTCCACAACTTAAAATTTGAAGCACTAAAAACCTCAATAATAATGAAGTTATTAATTACAGAAAATGTGACTGAAAACCAAGTAATATATATAATTAGTATCATGTGAGTACCGTGTAATTTGACGTACAAGTACACATCCAAAGAGTTACACGCATAATCATATAATCACATTTGGGCAGAATATATGACATGCAGTTGTACACTACCCACATGATAGCGGTTATGAGAATATATTCCAATTCTTCGTGAATTCATCACCTTTAGGCATATGAATCACTAGAATTAGTCACTCCTCCACCACACTATCATGTATCCCTCTATGAACTAATACACAATCACCTCCTTTGGGAATATGACTACGCATTAGATCAGGAGACATGCCAATCATCATACGAGACCAAAATTTCTCAAACCCAATCAAGCGTGCCACTTTGGCAATCACTACTCAATTGAATCATTGAAATTCTCTCATACCAGGGATATAAACTTTACTCCTCACATACACCATATATATATGTGATTTTAACTTTAGTGATAGAGGCATCATATCACCAAAATCACATATCGTGCTAATTACATTGCTTTATTCATTAATAAAAATTAATTATACATATATATAAATATATATACAACGAACCTGAAATACAGATTCAAATGAAATGATTGATCACAGTAACACAAGAAACTTATCATAACAGAGAATAAAACATCTCTTATGCAACCCAATTACATATTACCAAAACAACATAAAAAGAATACTAATCTAAAATATCTCTCACAAATTAACATCAATAGTAATACATGGTACATCAAATCAACAAGCTTGACAGCTAATCCATTATCACTCATGAGTTCATAAGGCAAAAAATAATTCCAAGGCCAGCAACTGATTTATTAGCTAATTTTTAAGTAACAAATTATCATTGTAATCAACCAATGGCCTATTAATTGAGTCAAACCAGATAACCAAATATCTAAAATTTAACACTAGATACTATTGTTCTACGTAAATATTGTCATACTCCTTAACCATAATATATATATATATATATATATATATATATATATATATTCAACTTGATAAACATTAACAAGTGACCAGATGAGTTCATGTACAATATGCAGTAACTTAATTGACATGCATTACCCACATACAACAGATATGTTAATCAGTACAATCAGTTTGGTCACGAGTTCTTAAAAACATCTATCATATAAAGATTACCAGCGTGTTAAGGAGTATGCTTGAGCAACAAAAGTTTCATAACCTGTACTGTTTCTCATCAGCTCAATATATAGCTCAATTACTATTCCATAATGGTTGCATCTCATTAAGCTAGCTTCAGTTCACAATAAAGTTTAATTTTTATTAATGAATTACACAATTATAATGTGTATGTGATAACATACCTGTAACCCAACACTTATATTTCCAAAATCACATAAAATATAAGAAAATGCGCAAAAATACACTAAAAATACACGTATTTAGGATTTCGCATGTATTTTCACATCAATAAAATTATCAAACATGTAAAATAAATATACCACGACGTAGAGGATGATCATACGAACCTAATGCCACCATCCACGCGCCGAACGGAGGCTCCACGCGCCCACACGCGCTGCCTGAGTGCGCTGTGCGTGGAGCTCACGCGCGACGCGCGTTCGACGCCCAAGCGGCGTGTGGCCACGCATGAGGGCACATGCGGCATCCTCCGGTAACGCGCCGCCAACCTTCTTGCTCGTCTCATTGAGCCCAATCCGAATTTATGATTTAATTTTATTTTTATTGAACAAAAAATCGCGAAAATCATAAATTATGGCAAAATCACTATGCGTTCAAGTTCTAGGGTTATGAAGGCTCCGATATCACATGTTGGACACAAATTACGTAACCCCAAGATCTCCATAACCAGAACAAGAAAGTGCATAATTGAGTAGAAAGATTAATTCACATGTTTTGGGATCCATTGTTCTTGAAGCGGAAGCGGAAACACAATGCTCCACGTGCAAGTCCTTCTCCTCTATTGCCCTCTATATCACTGGCTCAATGAGGCGGCCCCCTCACGTGTAACGTTAAGTAAACGCCCCTTAGGTGAGGATACAGGTGAGAATTAGGGTTAGAGGAGAGACTTGAGCACTATTTATAGAGTTTCCAGCCAGTCCCCCTCATTACGGGCCAGGTTTAACTTGGCCCACACTAACCAGCCCATATTAGACTAATTAAGAAACATTCTATCTCACTTTAGACCAACCCTGCTTTACGGTAACCGTAAAAACAGTAAATTACAATATCAATTAATTTAGTTTACATTAGGAAAACTCTTACATTTTCCCCCACCAATCTTCCCTTGCAAGCTTGGACATCTGCATCTCCTTCGACCTTTCTCTGCCACGCACGCCCGCATCTCCTTCCTCACTCGAGCAAATCCCCTCTCCCTTGGCTTCTGTTTTGCTTTCATTTTTCCCTGTTTCCTTCGATCAGCAAATCCCACTGAGCTGCCCCCCACCGAAGAACCTCTGCCATCGATGCCTGCCCCTCCACCATCATTTGTCTCCTCCGATCCAATTGCTTCCCATCCAAAATCCATGCGTCCCTCCATCCACCGAGACTACAGCCCACTTCACCGAGTCAATCAACGAAACCCAGAGTTGACCGCCAGCATGTCCGCAAGACCGCCCCATCTCCACGGAAGCAGCAACCGTCCACTACCTTACACGAAGCCGAGTCCTCAGCCCGCGTTTTCAGTCCAACTCGGCACCAATTCGGGCAGCTCGCGAAGTCAGTTCAGCCCCGTTGTTCAGCCCGCAAATTCCAGCCAACTTCGTGGCCGTTTTCAGCTCTAATCCATGCCCCATTGGCATCACCACTTTGGAGCTTATCAGCCACCATTGCGTCGCCGTCACCGTGGACTCACCAGCTCATTAATCCAATGAGTTTACCAACTAAACTCTGCTTAGGAGTTAATTATGCTTAGGGGGTGTTTAGATTATGCTAAGTATGTTTAGGTGGTTAGATTAGTTTAATTAAATGTTGATTAGATTATGTGCATGATTAGATTAGTGGATGGATTAATTAGTCTAATTATGTAATTAGATTAGTGTAATCTTAATTAGACTTTTAATTATTTATTTATTTAATTTAAATATTATCTAATTATATTATTTTATATTTAAATTAAATTATTTTTCGGAATTTATTTAATTATTAATTAATTAATATTTTCCGGAAATTATACCAGAAATGTTCGCACTAATTGCATCAGTATGGTTAGTTTGTTCAATTGACTTTTATGTTGTGAAATTGAGTGATGATTGTGATATATAGGTATTTTAATTAGAAATACCGGGTGTTGGGTGTTAACACCGAAAGTGGTCTTTAAGTATTAAATCAGCTTAGGTGAGCATTAATCAGCTTAGGTGAGCAATATAGATTTATAACAGTTTCGAGGAGCATTATAGCAGCTTCAGTGAGCAATAATACATCAGCAGCTTCAGTGAGCACTATAGATATCAGCTTCAGCAAGCATCATAGTTTTCTAGTAGCTTCGGTGAGCAAATGTCATCTAGTAGCTTCGGCGAGCAAATATTATTTAGTAGCTTCGGTGAGCAATAATTGATCTAGCAGCTTTAGTGAGCAAATTTAGACATTAGCTTAGTGAGCTAGACCACATATTTCAGCCTGGGAGAGCAGTGTTCGAATCTATAGAGTTATGGATGGTATCGATGTTGTGGAGTCGAATGAGTCGACTGATTGATGGTTGAATTGAATTGAAATGATTGGATGATATTATATGAATTATACCGACTTGTAGGAAGGATCTAAGGCAAAGGTAAGTCCTATGATATGTGCTTGTGCTTGGTAGGTCTTAGGGCGTATTTCCTTCCTAGTCGGAGTTTAGGAGGTGAACTTGCTGAGACATTATCTCACTAGTTATTGTATAACCATTTTCAAGTCCTTAGATGACAATCGTGGAGGACCCGAAACCTAGAGTCTGGGGAGGTGGAGATTGAAGGCTCGGTGAACGTGTCCAGTTAGTTGGTCTTAGGACAGTTCCCCTTTTTGTTGAGTTGGTCTTTGCCTTGTTTTATATATAAACCTTGTGTGTTTATAAAAAGGCTTGTTTTTTATGTGAGTGATTTCATGCTTTCCTATCCCAAGCTTTTAGTTGGCAGGGGATTTGTTTCGCTTCCGCCTGCGTATTAAAAATGAATAAGTCGGCGACGCCGTCCTGAGATGTCGCATATTTATCGACCACCGAGGGAAGGGCACGCGCTCGAGGGTTGAGGCGTGACAACAAGTCTCTATTTTGCTCAAATGCTGAACATATGGGTCATCAACTCTCGCACTGTGGATTTTGATTTTCTAGATTCCATTAAGGTTAACTTGAGGGAAAAGTTTGCCAAACTTCAGTTAGAGAAATTATGTGTAGAGACGTCGGAAGCATACCTTGAATTGACGGCATACTTTTATTCTAATCTATCTGTTTTAAATCCCGCTCGTATTCAATTTACTGTGTGTGACAGAGTTTTTGATGTAGATGTGAATTTCTTGGCTAACATTTTAGAAGTAGAAAGGAGTGGAATCCTACTCATTAATGTCTCTAATGCACAGGCCACAAAGTTTCTAGTACGAGACAAAATTCCTAGTGGGAGTATTACTTACTCTCGAATGCCTGCTTCAAATATCTTGCTGCACAAAATAGTCATCAACTACATCAGGCCCAATGTTACTTCAAAGACTAATGTATCCAAATTTGAAGCAAAGATGATGTAGGCCATTTGCATTGGTGTTGCCTTTTCACTCTCTCACACCATCATTCTGCATATGTACATGACAGTTATGAAATGAAAGGACAACTACCTTACTCTGCATTAGTCACCAAACTTTTTAGACACTTTTAGATTCAACCACCATCTCAGTTTCGCTCCAAAACTCTTGCTCCCATGCAAATTAGACTGAAAATTATCTGAAAAATGCAATTGAAAGATCTATCTGGAGTCTTGGATCTTCTAAAGAAAGAATCTGTTAGCAAAATCAAGCAAGGATCTACTGCTAAGAAGAAACGCAAAGGGAAGAGTGTTGTCTCGAAAACACCAAAAAGGAAAAGATCTATTCTTCTGCAGGATGAAGAAGATGAAGATGATGATGAGACAATATCTCATATCGCCTTGCGTAATTTTCAAGATTTTGCTGAGTTAGAGCAAGAAGAGGAAGATGAAACTGAGAAAGAACTGGAAGAAGAGAGTGATGGTGAAGAAAATGAAGTAAAAGAAATTAAGGATGATGACTTAGATGGAGATGCTGGTGTGAACCAGGTTCAGGATGAGACTAACAAGGAAGGGGAAGATACTAGGGAAATTGATGCTCCAGATGTTGAGGAGACGGGATCTGATAAACAAACCCATATTGGACTAGAAAAGATTCAAGAGGAAGAAGTTACTTCTCGGATTGATGGCACCAAAACATGGGGAATAGGTGAGAAAACTCCCATTGTTGAACCTACTACTAATGATGGCGTTAGTTGATCCCCTCTAGATGCTGAAGATTTTTTGCATCCCATTTCCCTAAAGTCTCACCTGAAGGTCTAGAGAAAGAAGCTAATGTTCACGGGGAGCAAAGAATTGCATATGTTTAGGTTGATGTCCCTTCACTTTTGGATACTCCACTAGTACAATTCGCTGAAACTAGTGCCCAAAAGGAATCAGAAGCAAACTATCCTCGGATAGTAGAATTCTTATTGGAGATTAAGGCATAGTAATATGCTATGAAGTTTGAAATTCAAAAGTTGTATGTTGCTTTAGGTTTTACCTCATAATTCCTTACAGGCAAGGTACAATGTCTTGACACTCAAGTTTAGACTTTGAATCAGCAAGCTTCGCAGACTATGGCAAAAGTGGAGACTATTTATCATTAGTGCCTGAATAAACTTGAGGAGACCGTGCAATCATTGGAGGATTTTCGACTTGTTTGTGTTCCTAAACAACCCTAATCATTTTTCAACTCAACCTCTTTTTTATGCATAACTGATTTTATCTTTTTGCTACTAACAAAAAGGGGGAGAGATATACAAATTGAATCTTTTTGAACTTAAACTCGTGGTGTTGGTGTTTGAACTTGTGTTTGAACTTTGATTGGTATTGATATGTGTTTTGCAAAATTGTTATGACTAATGTGTTTTGTGGATGCAGACTACTATGTTATTCATTACTATTACGGTATGTTCTCTTTATAAAGTATCATGTGCTACTAAAGTGTTGTTTTGCATGATATAATTTTCATATTATGATTAAATCTGCATGAAAATTTGGTCACCATCAAAAAGAGGGAGATTGTTGAGAAAACTCCTATCAAGTCTTGAAGTTGACAAAACTTTCATTCTCTTATACTTATTCTTATTCTTATTCTTATTTTAAGGACTATTAGACTTTTGTGTGGAATGCTGTCAAAGTCTACATCAAAAGTATTTCCCACTCTGGTGAAGATATAGACTAAACCCAAGTCAAGAACATAGATATAATCAGGTTCGGGATTATTGATCTCTCAACAAGGATTCAGTACGTGCAAGACATATTTGGCTTTCTAGCGAAGAATCTCACTTACATTTTCTAAATATGTTGATAAAATCAATCACGGATTGGTGAAATCAATTTTGAAAACAAGTTCCTTTTTGTAAAGCATCTACTTATGGAAACTTAGATTCTAATTGTATAGGCAACCAGGATCATCAAATTTTCACCTCAATCTTCAAACGGCTACAAGATTTCTTTAATTGATTCTGTTTGACGGGTTGATTGGAATAAATTCCTCTAGAAAGTGCTAATGGTTAGAAATGCATGAAGGAGTATTTAAGGAGGTCATTTGGTTTATTTGAGAGAGTGCGTGAAAATTAAAATTCCAAAGTTTGAAAACTTTCCAATCGATTATTCTTCCTCGATAGTGCTTACAATTGTACAAGAGAGAGAGAGAGAGAGAGAGAGAGAGAGAGAGAGAGTTTTCACTGAGTGATCATACTCAAATCACTATAATTCTCTTTTGATTCCATAGAGAAATCCAGCCAGACTTCTATCAATGTGAGAGAGTGGATATAGGCTTGATTTAAGCTGAACCACTATAAATCTTGTGTCTAATTTTCTCTCCCTTAACTCTTTCATTTTGCTTGTTGCAATGTTTTTCTGAGTTCTACCAATTTTCAAAACATCTTATTTGAGTCTAAATTTTTATCAGAAGTCTAGTGCCAATCAGACTTTGGTTGAAGAAAATAATTGTTACTGTTTTAGCTTAACTTATTTTTACACCTATTCACCCCCTTCTCTAGGTGGTAATACTAGTACTTTCATTTCCAACTTCAGCAATTAGTCCTTGATTCAATCTCCATCTTCCGGTACAACGGCCACAAACGTAATATTGAAGTCTCTAGGTTTGAGGAAAATCCCAAATTCAGTACTGAAGATGGCACCTATAGCTCCAGCTCGGGTGATTTCATTGGTATCAACTTCGTCGTCTTCACTAACAAAGTCGAAGACTATCTTTCCGACAACATCCTTCAGGTCGAGAGAGTAACTGTTGCAAATTTCCTTGCTTCAGTTGCCACGGCCAAAGTATAGAGGAACTCTTGAGATAAAGAGATTCTCTGGGAAGATGGATTTTCCTCTAACTATTACAGTTTCGTTGCCGAGGGCTATGTTAGTTGCGAAGTCCCTTGATATGGTTACCGCCCCCAACAGTTGTTAGCCATGGAGCTCCATTTTGTATCGTGTATCCATGAGGGCCACCGTTGCCTGTTGAACAAGCAACGAAGATTCCTCTCTCCACTGTAGCAAAAGCTCCTACAGCAATCAAAATCTGGTCGAACGCTGTCTCGAAAAATCCTAGTGATAAAGACAATATATCGACGCCGTCTGCTATGGCTTGGTCCATGCCTGCTAGGGTGTCCATTATGGCTGAATCATACATGTCATTCAAGAATAGCACCTTGTACATCACGAGCCTAGCAGCAAGTGCCATACCCGTCGTCATGCCCTTGGCGTAGCCAAAGTAGCTAGCGTCTATCACGAGGCTCCCGGCTGCTATGTTGTCTTGAATTCCACAAGATTCAATCGGGAAATTTAGGAAGGCTTGAAGATTTTGAACTATTTGTTTCCTAATATATTTCCTAGATTTGGATTTTAAATTTGATAATATCTTTATGGTGGAATTCATTTCCTACTAGGTTTAGGAAAGTAGGGAGATCTATTTATTTCAGCCTTGTACTCTTGACATACGCTCAAATAAGAAATCGTCTCTCTCTCTCCTGTGGACGTAGGCAGATTTTTTTTCACCGAACCACGTAAATCTCTGCGTTCTTGATTATTCTTGTTTTTCTTTCTCATCTAGGTAGGGTGTTCTTCCGCACAACAATTGGTATCAAAGCAATCCAGGTTCTTTGTTCCTGCATTGCGACTTCTATCTAGATGGCTGGAAAAGGTTCAACTGTTCGATATGATATTGAACAATTCACCGGGAAAAATAGTTTTACACTATGGCAGAGAAGGATGAAGGATCTGTTGATTCAACAAGGTTTATCAAAGGTTCTTCTGGGAAGATCAAACAAGCCAAACACCATCACTGATGATGATTGGGCGACATGGAGGAGAGGGCGTGCAGCGCAATCCGATTGAACCTATCGGATGAGGCCCTTCAATATGTAGCGGAAATCGAATCTGCTTCGGAGGTATGGCTCAAACTCGAAAGCATTTACATGAAGAAATCTCTTACGAACAAGTTGTTCTTGGGAAGAGATTGTATTCACTTCAGATGAGTGAAGGAGGAAATCTGTTGGAACACCTCAACGTGTTCAATCAGATGATTAGTGAACTTACGAGCTTGGAGGTAAGGTTTGAGGATGAAGACATAGCTCTTCTACTACTGGCATCGTTGCCGGATTCGTTTGACCACTTGGTGACTATGCTCCTTTATGGCAAGGAAACCCTGGAGATTAGAGAGGTGACTGCTGCCCTAATTTCAAACGACACCCGGAAAAGGGCAAGTAGTTCAAAATCTTCGGGAGAGGGACTCTTTGCAAAGGAGAAAAGCAATCAAGGAAGAGGAAGATCAACGGATCAAGGATCAAGCAGTAGGGGTCGATCAAAATCCAAGGGAAAGTTCAAAGGAAGATGCTACGGGTGCAATCAAAAAGGGCATACCAAGAGATTCTGTCCAAATAAGAACGAGAAAAAGAAGAAGAGCTCGGATGAGGCAAGTATGGCCGACAGCATTGAGACCAATGATGGGGACGTCTTATCCATATCGTCGGGGAAGGACACCTTTGAAGATTCGTGGATCATGGACTCCGGATGCACTTTTCACATGTGTCCTCATCGAGAAGCCTTTGATGAGTACAAGGCATATGATGGTGGTTCAGTTCTCATGGGGAATGATACTTCATGCATGATTGTGGGTGTTGGAACCGTGAAAATCAAGATGTTTGATGGCATGATTAGAATCTTGGCAGATGTACGTCATGTTCCAAGTCTAAGGAAGAATTTGATCTCATTGGGAGCATTTGAATCCAATGGATGCAAGTACACGGCTCAAGGTGGAGTCTTGAAGGTGATTAATGGAGCTTTGGTTGTTCTTAAGGGACAGAAGCACGGGAACCTATATCGACTTATAGGAACCATAGTGCAAGGTGGAGCATCTGTGTCCACGGATGCTAGCATGGAGATAGATAACACCTATCTATGGCATATGCGTCTCGGGCATATGGGAGAAAGAGGGTTGATGGAGCTTCACAAGAGGAATGCACTCCAAGGTATAAAAACATGCAAATTAGATTTTTGCTATCGCCGAGGAATGAGGAAAAAAAAGAAAAGGAAAGGAAAAAAAAAGAAGTTGAAATATTCTTTAAAAAAAAAATGTTTTTGTTAACATTGGTTGTGTCACGTAGGATGACCAATATTCATATTAGTGATTTTCAATTAAAATTAATTGTAAAAACCAAATTGACACACCGCCAAAAGGTTTGGAATTGAGTTAACATAATTAAAAGTCTAAAACTAAATTGATAAAATTCAAAAATTTATGATTGAATTGGCCGCTATTTTATAGGTTTAGGATTTTTTTTGACAATTTCCATTTTTTTTATACCATAAATTAACTCCAAACGAGGACAAAATGAAGCCACGCAATCTCGAGTATCGTTCCTTCAAGGATAAAGGCTTGTTTAGTCCTTTTGCGACGTTCCATGATCTGTGGAAGATTGACATTTTCGTCCTCGGCCCTCTAATATGGCAAGGCGTGGACCTTAATTAGTAATGGTGTAAGGAAAAAGAATGATACCTGGCTGACTAATAAGAGAAGTTCTTCAGAGTTAAGTCGATTCTTTCTTTTTTTCTATTTTTGCTACCACGAGAATTGATTTGATTCACTATTTTTTTTATTGATCTACAGTTGACTAATTAGAAAATACTAGTTGTAAAAATTTACTTATTGTAATTAGTTGGATACTAATTTTCAAAAATTATATAAGTTGTACAAATTTTTACATTTTATGATATTCACGAGGATGAAAATATAATTTTTAACGACGAAATTTCTAAAGTAAGGTATCTCTAAATAGTTTTAAATAAATTGGTGGTCCTTTTGCATGTTTATGTACTTTGAGATTCTTTTTGTATATACATAATAACATTTTGTGAAATCAGTGCAAACTATTCTAAAAATTTAAACTGTTAAATGAAGACGTGGTTAAATATTTAATTATTATAATACTCCCTTTATACTTCGTCCTGTCTTTTTGTCTAGTATTGGCGTAGACATATTTAATTTATGAGGCAAATGGGATTTGGAAAAATTTAAATGCAGGATCTTTAGTTCTAAACTATGTGAGATTTTGTGAGACTACTGCTAACATAAATGGAAGGATTGTGACATGGTGATTATATTGATTTAACTTTGTGGTATAACTAAGTGTTGGATACTAGTGACTTTTTTGAATTTATTTTGATGTCATAATATTTAATACCCAACTGCCTATGCGAGTATGATATTTAGATACTAACTAGAAGAATAAGGACTTCTTCTTATGAAGTTTTTCTCAAGGGTAACTAATTTACTGGAAATTGCAATATATGTTACATGATTTCTTTTAATATTTTAGGATTTTCAATATGTTACAATTTTCATAGTCACCAAATAATTAATTGTTAATTTATAATCTTTTTTGATATAGCATGCGTTAAACTTCTATCAGTAGATAGGTTGAAAAAAAAAAACTTTTGAGTAATGAATGAAAGAGGATATTTGGATTTTTATCTTATTAGAAAATTGATTAATTAATTATTATTTTCAATTAATACATGAAACAAATACCATTCATTTTTCATCATGCTTCATTTTCTTAAATAAAATGTTTTGGTAATTAAGTAAACATCTACGTGCTCTTTGCATGTGACATTGGTCCACTAATTTCCTATAAAAATTTGGGAATGGATAGTATTTTGACACATCACGCAATCATTGAAGCCTGTTCTACCTAGCTTTCTAATTATATATAAGCTTATGGTTCCTTTATTTTTTTGTTGAAAGCTTATGATTAATTTATTTCGCGAAAAATAAATAATTTCATAAAAATAACGTTTATATTGCTTACAAAAATGAATGAATGAAAAATATTTTTATCGTTTATGAAATTTTTTAGACATAAACTGTTATGAGTAAGGAAAACAGTTTTTGTTAACTAATTATTTCAAACTATATAAACTATCATTTTTAGGAAAATTTCTTTCCAAATCATTTAGCTTTCTGCTAAACAAACGCACTCTTAACAACACTTAAATTCTTTTTAGCTACCATCGGATCTTTGCAAGGTTAGATTGGCGACAGAGACAAAAGACAGAGCAGCAAGAGATACTGCACAACATATCATACATAGAAAGACAAACGCAGAGTTTTATTGAGAGCTTCTGCATGTTCGATAAACTGAATAAGGAACACCAGAACATGCTGAAAAAACTTGTCTTCGCTAGGTAGCGTAAGCTGAGACGATGGGACTTCTCACAACGTGAGTTCCATTGATCTCCTTCCAAGTGATGTAACCATAGTTACCTATGTAATTGCTCTGCGGAATCGACCCTTCCAAAGAGATCTCTACCGTCAAGTTGAACTCAGCTCTGTCGTACTTGCTAGTGAACCACAGCTCCGAGGGTTTTGCTGTGGCCTTCATGCTCGACGGAGTTGTCACTGTGGCCTGGTAACTTGCAGGCCCGTTGGCCACGTTGGTTAGGATTCTTTTGAAAGTGGCGCTCGTGGTGTTGGTGTGGTTGAGGATGACTATAAATGAAGGGTAGTTGATGTCGAGAGTTGCGGATGCGCAAGAGAAGTTCAATCTCCTGCTTATGATCTTTATCTGATTGGCGGAATAGTTCATTCCGCAGAGGAAATTGACGTAATCCTCAGGTTTGATGTCGTAAATCAGACCAGGATCTGAAGCCTTTTCCGGATCTATATGTCCTGCTCCGAAATCAAGAGGCGTTCCTGAAGCTCGGGTGGTCATGTCGATGACGGTTTCGTTGGTGTTATCGAGAATGTAAGCCGTGGTCATCATTGCCGATCGGATAGCAGCGGGACTCCAATCTGGATGGGCTGATTTTAGCAGCGCAGCGACTCCAGCCACATGAGGAGCCGACATGGAAGTTCCCGATCCGAGGTTGTAGTCACCAAGCAAGTAGCTCTGACCTATCTGTGCTATTTCTCGGTTCGGCGGCCATGCCGCCAAGATATCGACTCCAGGAGCTAATATATCTGGCTTTAAGATCCACGGTGCCTGACGGTCCGGTCCTCGAGACGAAAACGATGCTACCTGAGGAGCTGGTTTGGTCCCGAAAATGGTTATCAAGAACTTGATGCTGACCGTCGGATTCTTCGACTTCAGCAAGTAGTCCTTGATTCTGTCTCCATCTTCGGGTACGACGGCCACGAACGGAATATAGAAGTCTTCGGGTTGGAGAAAAGCCCCAGAGTCGGTACTGAAGATGGCACCTGCAGCTCCGGCTCGGGTGATTTCATAGGGATTGATTCCGTCGCAGAAAACTATCTTCCCAACGACATCCTTCGGGTCAAGAGAGGAACTGTTGCAGATTTCCTTGCTTCTGTTGCCGTGGCCAAAGTATAGAGGAACTCTTGAGATAAGCAGATCTTCTGGGAAGATGGATTTTCCTCTAACAGTTAGGGTTCCGTTGCCGAGGACTATATTGGCCACAAAGTCCCTCGATATGGTTCCAGCACCGACAGTCGTTAGCCACGGAGCTCCATTTAGCATCGTGTATCCTCGAGGGCCCTCGTTACCTGCTGAACAAGCAACGAAGATTCCTCTCTCCATTGCTGCGAAAGCTCCCACGGCGATCACATTCTGGTCGAACGGTTTCTCGGTAAATCCAAGCGATAGCGACAATATATCGACACCGTCCGCTATGGCTTGGTCCATGCCTGCTAGGGTGTCCGTTGCAGCTGAATCATACGTGTCATTCAGGAATAGCACCTTGTACATCGCGAGCCTAGCAGCGGGTGCCATACCCGTCGCCGTGCCCTTGGCGTAGCCGAAGTAGCTAGCATCTATCACGGGGCTCCCAGCTGCTATGGACGACGTGTGGGTCCCGTGGCCCGAGTAGTCCCTCGGGGAATCGTAGTCATCCGTCGTCGATATATTCAAGCCGCGCTGCTTCATTCCTTTGCTGAATGACCGGGCTCCGATGAGCTTCCGGTTGCAGTTGGACGAGTTGAAGTCCACCCCGGACTCGCAAGAGCCTCGCCATCTCTCCGGCACAGGGGACATGCCCTTGTCCTTGAAGCTCTCGCTCTCGGGCCATATCCCAGTGTCTACAATGCCGACGATCACGCCATCACCGAATTTGGCTCTTGGCCAGAGCCCTTTCTGTCTGTTCAGGCCAAGGAATTTAGGAGTATATGTTGTGTGAGCGTTTCCGAATGTGTCCGGATACGATGCGACATGACCAGGAACCTGTTCCAGCTTCTCCAATTGGGACTGTGACAGCACTGCACTAAATCCATTCAAGACATGGTTGTATGTGTAGAAATGGGTCGGATCAATTTCGTCAGGGGACGACGATAGGGACGATAGGGACGATAGAAGCGATGTGTACCAGTCATGGTGATGTGAGAACGAAGCGGGCAATGCCGATTCGTCCATGTAGATTATGTAGGGTTTTCGGTAGTCTTTGGCCGAAGCGGACACTATGGTCGAGATGACAAGGAAGAGCTTACAAAGCTTATCAAATTCCATTGTCATTCCGTATAGATATCTGAAACTGAACGGTGTTTATGTTACAATTATAAAGGGAGATTAACCTGGGCTTATATAGAGGACCATATCTCGTGCAAAAATATGTCAAGAGGCGATTGTTGCGATCAAGTCAATGAAATCAAAATTAAAGATGCATTTTTAGCGGGCGAAGCAAGACAAGTGCGGATAGTTGACTTCGAAATATCGTTTTCAAGGATAGTTGACTTCGAAATATCGTTTTCAAGGAACGTACACACTGCATACTTAATTTTATGATACAGATATGCCACCAAATGAACATTGTTCATCTAATCATCGAATGCGATCTTAGATTCTATTGGCCCACCGTACATTCCATCGGCCGAGAAGGGCAATAAGCTAAAAAGGATCTGAAATTGCCAGCCTCCTAGCAGGTTGAATCGAAAGAATCTCTCCGGGGAGAGACATTCAAAAGGTATGGTTTATTCAAGATTTCGGTCGACATGAGAATCAATCTAATGAAAAGAAGGAAGAAGGACGGTTCTCAACCTTCTATCTTGTTATCAGACGGCATAATTACCCCCGCAAACTTAGCAATCTATCTTGCCGGTGAAGTCGGCGATCAGACAATTGTTCGTATTTTCCAAATGGAATCAATTTGCCCAGCTAGTATCGGACTGGAATAAGATTCAATTCAAAGAGCAGAACATCAAAGAACATTGACATCAACAACATAAAAAGCTGCCGAAAGAATTTTTGGAGTTTGAAGGTCTCCAGCGCAGAGATGCGAAAAGCAAAAAGTAACGATTTTAAGGACGTGAAGCCAAACGGGCATTGGACTCCCGATCAATATACTATCCGGCTCGTCAAGATTTACTGCTACCCTCTCTAGATGAAGAAATGCATATCCTATCTGAAAGGTTCCCAAAGCAAGAGCTAAAAGGAGCACTTCTTAGAATTTCATGACACCATGAAAGCACATGCAACTCTGTCACCTCTCTTTAACAAAATGTTCGGCAAACTTGTGACACTAGCCTTACAATTAGCAAACTTTCCCCGCTCACTGAGGCTAGCTGAAAAACCTCAAGGGGTGGACATCCACTTCAAGGCTACCTATCATATTTTGTTGGTTCACCCATGATGGGATGTGTCCAAGGGGCACAGTTAGCCCTAATGAGATGTGTGTTCAAGAGGCACCAATTACCTATGATGAGGGGTGTCTTGAGAGATACCTCTTGAAGAAGTATGAGTGATTATTTTTAAGGGAAGTTGCAAATAACTTCTATAGATAACCATCATATTACGAGATAGAAAAAGAACTTATGAAGAGAACGAACATTCTTCTCTCTCTCTCTCTCTCTCTCTCTCTCTCTCTCTCTCTCTCTCTCTCTCTCTCTCTCTCTCTCTCTCTCTCTCTCTCTCAATGAATACCATACAAAAGACTTCATTTATTTAAGCAACACCGACACGACACAACACGATACGCTAACACATTAGGACACATTGTATATTAAATATATAATTTTATATATACATAACCATTTCAATCAAATTAATTTGATTCAAATTCACAAATAAATAAATAATAAAAAGAGCTTAGAATGAATTTATACTAAAAATATTAATGCACTCTTTGTTAATATCATTTATTATTTCAATTTGACAAATTCAATTACATTCTAATATTTTATAAAACTTGAAGGGAAAAAAAATAATCCACATTTTGAACTTGCAAGTCAAAGTATGTCAAAAGAGAAGAGGAAAAAAAAAAAACTTGGGGGATAAATTACATGTCACGGGAAGTGAGAGTTGGAAGAGAAGAAAATACAAAATTTTCTTCTTTTCCCTTTATTGATTTTTTTTTTTTTTACATATTTACATTTTGACCCACCATTTATTGAAAACTTTTAAAATTGACTTTGTGTATATCGAAATTCTAGACTCGAGTGTCGGAGAGTATCGGGAGAGTTGACCAGGTGTTGGATTTTCTAACACATGTTGACTGAGTGTCGGACTCTGACTCGACACAAAGGCTTTCAAAAAGTGTCGGTGCTTTCTAGTCCATTACTACTTTGAAAAGTCAATTGGCATTAACGCTATGGAATGAGAATACTTTTATTGTGATTGTATTAGAACCATTGTGAAGTTGTAGATTTGTTTATTACACATTGATGATTCAACATATATTCCTAGGTAATCACTTTTATCGTATATCAAGAGATTAGTCATTTCTTTCACCGATTTTATTTCAACACTAGTATCGAGCTTATGCTTATGATCTCTGCTTTGTTTTTTTCCGTTGAATTTTTTTGCTTGTTATTTTGATATGGAGATCGAAAGGTTAAACTTCATATGGCCGGCATGTTTATTGCTCGGAAATTGTAATATGAATGATCAAGATGAACCGATGTGAAGATTGGGTTTGGAGGATGTAGACGACCGCTCTTTTTTGGTCGATTCGCGAAATACTTTTCTGGCGAAAATCAAGTCTTAATCATACAAGGTTAAAGATCTCATCAAGACGAGCAGAACAGCGGGTCACACTCTTCCGAAAGACACAGTACGCGCCTTCACGCTCAGCTGTGAACCGCGGTGTCATCAATGATGCGCCCCATGTGCGGCCACATGCTGGAAATGTTGAGCGTGTGAGGGCCACACACACGTCGCTCGATGCCATGGTTGACATGATCGATGACGTCATCCACTCGACCTGATGATCCGACCCGGTTGACTAGTCAACTAATTAGACCGAAGCAGTAGCTTGGTCTGGGCCAGGCGCATGCATCGCACGCACTGTGCGTGTGGGTACGTGGAAGCTCCGATCAAGGTTGGTGTTGTTGCATTCGTATTGAAGTGTTCTACATTGTGGTAAAGTTATTTTATATGTCTGAGCTTTTAAAGGTATAAAAATGCATACAGAATACGTGTATTTTTTGGGTACAAATGTATTATTTATTTCTTATTATTTGTATTTGCTTATGGTTTTGGAAATATAGAAGCTAACCCACATGTAAATGATCACATATAGGTTGTGTGGAGCTTGGTTCAATGATGGTATGTATATATTTTGATGTGCTTGCAATTTCTTGGTTTTGAGCAAACTTGAACAATGGCTAGAGTATGGGAAAGATTCAACCTAAGTTTCCTACCTATCATATTAATCTTAAAGTTGCATAAGTCCAAATGCAATTGTGACCTTTACAATGCTTTCTTCTGGTTCGCCTCTTCCCTAATCATCTCTATCATAAACATTGCAAGCTCGCCTCTGAGATTGAAGCACCTAAATGTCCACTTATGTTATTCAATGTTATATTGCTCTTACTCTTAAGACTAGGTGAGTCCTGCCCTAAAAACCTATGAAGCACGGACACGTTTTAGGAGCTTCTATGTTGTGTCGGACATCCCGACACGAGTTCGACACGCTCGGCTATATTGAAAATCCGACATGTGGTCAACTCTTTTTGACATGCTCCGACATGCGTGTTTGGAATTGTGAGAGGGCATGGTGGTTTATGGGGTGGGTTTGCAAGTTCGAAGGGAGAGAAAATTGTTGAAAAAGGTGACGAAAGGTGGAGGCAAGGGTGAGGGAGTGGAGTCGAGGTCGCGAGCAATGGTGAGGCCGCGACTACAATGCCACGATGGAGGACTAGAGGAGAGGTTGCAGCTACAAAGGAGGAAGGGCCGAAGGTAAGACGGTGAGCGTTTGCGATGAGACAACCGAAAGAGAGCAAAGATCAAGATGAAGAGAATCGGGCAAGGAAGCGGAAGCTGTGGAGGAGGGTTTTAGCAAGAAGAGTAGATAAAATTTTAAAATGGGGATTTTAATGTGGAGGGTAGAGTGTGGGGGATGACTTCAATTTTTAAGGGAAATGACAGCCTTGATAGGTGATGGGAGGGAAGAAACAAGGAAAGAAACTAGGGGTGGAAGGGGGTGGTTTAAAATGGGGATTTGGATGTGGAGGGTGGAGGGGATGACTTCAATTTTTAAAGGAAATGACAGCCTTACAGGTGATGGAAGGGAAGAAATGAGGAAAAAAACCGGGGGTGGAAGGGGGTGGTATAAGATGGGAATTCTGATGTGAAGGGTGGAGGGGATGACTTCAATTTTTAAGCGAAATGACAGTCTTGACAGGTGATGGGAGGGAAGAAACAAGGAAAGAAACCGGGGGTGGAAGGGGGTGGTTTAAAATGGGGATTGATGACTTCAATTTTTTCAAATTTTAATGAAAATGACAGCCTTGATGGGTGATGGGAGGGAAGAAACGAGGAAAGAAACCGAAGGCGGAAGGGGGTGGTTTGGTGGTGTGGCGGAGAAAGAAATGCAAGAGGGAAATATTTTTGGGGGTTGGGGGAAGGTTTTCGTGGTGTGGTGGGGTTGCGGAGAAAGAAACGCGGGAGGGAAATATTTTGGGGGATGGCGATTTTTGTTTTGATGGCTTTGGTTGGGGGGTGGGAGGATAAACGAAGGAGAATATTGGGCCGTAAGGTATTTTTTTAGAAAAATAAATAAGTAGGGCTAAAAAGTGATTCAAAAAAATTAAAATACTGGATGTTAAATAATAATAAATTTTGGTTATTATAGAAAATCATAAATTTATATAAATAAGTTGATCCTAACATTTTGTTAGTCATTAGTTTCATCAATAATTGTTATTAAAATTAGAAACATATTCTCAAATATGGGTATGCATTAACTATAGATATGTCTTTTGAATTTCCTATGAATAGATTTATTAATATTACTAGTGTAAATTCATTATAAGCTCTTTTCTTATTATTTATTTATTTGTGAATTCAAATCAAATTAATTAAAAATAAATGTATTAATTTAATATATAACATGTTTCAACGTGTCGGAATTCTCTATTTTTGAAAAATGATGTATCGATATGTCATGTTATGTCGTGTCGCGTGTTTATGTCATGTGCCGGTGCTACTTAGCTAAAAACTAAGGCAAATGGCATCCACATAGACGTGTGTGCATATTGCCCTCAACCTTGTATAGGTCATAACCTCAACACCATCTTTCCTGAGGAAAACACAGCTTCTATATGGTTGGTTATAACATTCATATCCAGTTAATTTCGAAAGCTATATAGGAAAAGCTAGGCATGTATTTAAGCCGATACAGTACCAAGCTTAGAGCTACCTATATTTAACCTTTCGAATCTCAACTTGATGTCAATCAAGTACTAAAATTTATGTTTGAGCTTGACTCGACTAGAAAGTTGAGATATTCTAGTTCAGTTTGACTTTTCTCAGCTAAAATTAATTTATGAAGGAACTCGAGCTTGAGCCTGATATCAACCAAAGCTCACATAATATGTGCTTATTATATGATTTTGAGGACATCCATGTCTATTTTTAAATTAACAAGCATCTTTTGAGGAAATTGAGTTAAGGTTGATTAGGGTTGCAAGCCCGTCGAGCTGAGAATTGGTGAGTGTGAGCTTGACGTGACAAGATACTCCAATAGCTCGAGCTTGACGCAAAAATCAAATCAGTCGATCTTGAGCGATTATCAAGCTATTCCGAGATAGTCGCAAGTTGAACTGGTTTGTTCATTAGGACAAGCTGTACAAATTGCCTCCCGCACCTTTTTGACTTTAAATCAACTCCAAACGATGACAAAATGAAGAGACAACACCAACCATATATTGACCTTTTCTTCATTTGTGGATATTCCCAACTTACACTGGAAGATTGATATTTTCGTCCCTGGTACTCTAATACGGCAAGGCATGGACTTAAATTAGTAATGGTGCATGGAAAAAGAATGATATTTGGCTAACTAATTGGAGAAGTTTTTCGGAGGTGAATTGATTCTCTCTCTCTTTTTTTTTTTTTAATTTTATTTTTGTTACTGAGAAAATTAATTTGATTCACTATTTATTTTATTGAGGTAAGGTCGAACAATGAGAAAATACTAGTTGAAATCTTGTGCACGGCACGGGTTTGAAAATGTACTTATTGTTAACTTAGTTGGATAGTATCATTTTCAGTATTTACCTAAGGTGTACAAAAATTTACATTTTGTAGCATTTACGCAACAAAAATATATTTATTGACAATGGAAGTTCTTAGGTAATGTGTCTCTAAAAATAACAATTAATAAACTGGGACCTCCTTTTGCATATCCATATAATATGAGATTTTCTTTTTTTTTTTTTTTGCATATAAATAAACTAAATTATTGCAACATTGTGATTATATTAACTTTTTTTTTTTTTTTGGTCGGTCATACTCTACTCATACTTTAATCCTCACTCTTAGATTTTTGTCCTGCAGAGCGCAGGAGTCGAAACACTTGAAACTAAATTGACTTATCCCAACCCTTTTGAGAAAATGGGGATTGGAACCCCTCACTATCCATTTTTCATATGGGAAGGGTTGACCCTAGTGGTTGATTATATTGATTTAACTTTGCAGTATAATTGATGTTAGATACTAATGACATCCTTATGTTAATTTTGTTGTCATAGTATTAAATATATAATTGCCCATGCAAGTATGGTATTTATATGAATAAAGACTTCTTTTCATAAAGTTTTTCTTAATGTTATATGATTTAGGATTTCCTGTATGTTACAATTTTGGGAAAGTTGTCCAAAAGTCTTAAACTTATTATACGTTTGTCAATTCAATTATAAATCTTTTAATTATGCTAATTCAATCTTAAACAATTTCATGTTTTGCAAATTTACTTCATTTGCCCAATTTTAGCTGAAAATCTTAATGCGAGTGCTAGCTATCCTATATGGCATGATCAATATTGATATGACAATATATTAATAATAAATCATTTTTTAAAATTTTCTTTATCTTCTTTTCTTCTCTTTTTCTTCTTTACTTTTTTTTTCCTTTTCTCTACTCTTCTTTTCTTCTTTTTCCTTTTTTTCCTTTCATGACCAAACAATTATTTGTTAATTTATGAGCTCTTTTGATATCGCATGGATTGATCATGTTTCCACAAATAGGTGGAAAAAAAATCTTGAGTAATGAATGAAAGAGAATTTTTGGATTTTATTTTATTACCAAATTGATTACCTAATATTTTCAATTAATACATTTAAATAACACCTTTCAGTTTTTCATCATGCTTCATTTTATTAAATAAAATGTTTTGGTAATTAAGTAAACATTTTTGAGCTCTTTGCATGTCACACTGGTCCACTGATTTCCTAAAAAATTTGGCAATGCATAATATTTTTTTTTTTTTTTGGAAGTACGGAGCAGAAACCCGATACCTTCAACTGGGAGGCCGCCAAGAGGAAGTTAAAGTCCGAGTCCTTCAACATATCCAGTTAGATCCACCTTCATTCAAAAGCTTAAGTAAATAACTTATGAGTAAATTAGGGTGCGTTTGGTAACATTTTTGTTTAAAAATTGTTCCAAGAAATAGAAATAGAAAAAACTATTTCTGTTCTGGGAAATAATTTTTTAATAGAAGAACGTGTTTGGTAAATTTGTTCCTGGAATAAAATTAAAAAAAAAATGGACATACGTTTGGTAAACTTGTATAATTTTTTTATGTTTTTTCTTTTAATTTTTAAAAATTTTATTTTATTTTTCATTTTTCCTTTTTTCTTTTTTCTTCCATTTTGCTGGTCACCGGCCTCGGCCATGGCCGGCAACCGGCCAACAAGGGCTGGCAGCCTCGCCTTGGCTGGGCGAGCTCGAGCCAAGCTTGCCGCCATCGGTGAGGCTCGACCCCACCGGGGGTCGGCGATGCTCTGGCGAGGTCACCAGCCCTCAATGACGTCACTAGCCCTCGACGGCCAATCGCTGACCACAAACAAACGTAGCCTTAACAACTCAATATTATACTAATTCTTTAATGTATAACTTTTTTAACACAAGTCACATGTGTATGTTAACAATTTCCTTCTCACGTGTGAACTCAAATATTAGATTTGCTCTCTTATAATTAAGGTATCTTTCTGCATCAATCTATCTCAATCTAAATCTTCAATGCCAAACTTCATTCCTTGTCTCTTTCTCCATGAGCCTCTGTTCTACACTAAAAAATCGTAACTGCTTTTTCATTATTGAGGTCTTGACCTTAGGTCTTTCCCAATAATCAACTCCGGAGGTTCTCTTATTTTTACGCATTGGGGTCTCGAAGATTCAACCTCCATCAAAGGAAGGACGGAGGCAACCCCTCTTTCATCCTTTTTTGCTCTCCCCCCCTTTCGGTTGTAAAGAAGTCGAAAGAAGAACCCACCTGCAGTTATAGTAGCTATAAGCCCAACTTCAATCGCCAGCAAGTGAGTCAGCAAAGTTCTCTAGTAAGTTAGCCTATTGCTTTGACCACATCGGAGGATGTGATAAGAAAGTCTTAGATCCCGGCGAGCTTGAAACGATGAACTTCATGTTATCTAAAATATACATTTTTTAGGGATATGATTTCTAAAATGAAAATTTATCTTTAGATATGGACCCACTTTTCTCTTTTAAGTAACAATTATTCCACCATACGGTTTTCCATATTCGTACATTTTCGTTGACAACCACCCATTTAAAACTGCCTTAGTTTATAAAACATGATTGTTCATTTACATAAGAGCATGACAAGGTTCGAGTCAAATCCTCTCTTCCGAAAATACACCATTAGTGCGTGAGAGGATTGGGTTAGTAGAGTGTGCCCATAATTGATGTCGAATGTCTACAGATGTCCATTGCATGCAAACTTGAATAATGGCTAGAGGTCATATTTATTTTACTTGTGCATTCCACATATGATTCTAATTGATGCTTGAATTCTTTTCTTCAATGCACAATTCGAATCATTCATTTTATCTTACACTTCATCCACTCCATCCCTAGTCTTTTTCTCTGTACTTAACCATGAAGTCTACCATGAGGCCCACGCTACTATACTAGTACCCCCACCACCACCCAAAAATCGTAGATTGGTGGTTCACCAATTGACTATCGACTTTGATACCATTTATTGGGAACCATGTAACAGAAGTTCAATACCTTTAGCCGGAGAGATCGCCAAGAGGGAATTTAAGTACGAGCCCATCAACATATATAGTTGAACTATGACAAAAAAAAAAAAAAACACATATCTAGCTGAACTCACCTTCACTCAAAAGTTTAAGTTAATAAATTATGGGCCAACTATGATTTATTTAACTGCTCAACACAAAATCAATTTTTCAATATTGGATTTCTCTAACACAATTCACATATGCATCCTAACAATTTGGCATGTCCGCTTTCAACCATTGAAGCCTATTCTACCTAGCTTTCTAATTATATATATAAGTTTAATATCTTTCTAATCATATATAAGCTTAAAAACACTTAATTTTTTTTTTATAGCTACCATCGAATCTTTGCAAGGTTGGATTGGCAACATAGACAAAAGATGGAGCAGCACGAGATATTGCACAACTATCAGATACGGAAAGACAAACGCAGTCTTATTGAGAGATTCTGTAGGTTTGATAAAACCGAAGAAGGAACACCAGAACATGCTGAAAAAACTTCTCTTCGCTGGGGAGCGTAAGCTGAGACAATGGGACTTCTCACAACGTGAGTTCCATTGATCTCTTTCCAACTGATGTACCCGAAGTTAACTATGTAGTCGCTCTGCGGAATCGACTCTTCCAAAGAGATCTCTACCGTCACGTTGAACTCGACTCTGTCGTACTTCCTCACAAACCATAGCGCCGAGGATTTTGCCGTAGCCATCATGCGCGACGGAGTCGTCACCGTGGCCCAGTAACATGAAGGTCCGTCAGCCACGTTGGTTAGAACTCTTTTGAAAGCGACGCTCGTGGTTTTGGTGTTGTTGAGGATGACTATGAATGAAGGGTAGTTGATGTCGAGAGTCGCGGATGCGAAAGAGAAGTTTGATCTCCCGCTTATGATCTTAATCTGGTTGGCGGAATAGTTCATTCCGCAGAGGAACTTGATGTAATCCTCTGGTTCAATGTTGTAGATCAGACCGGGATCTGAAGCCTTTTCCGGGTCTATATGTCCTGCTCCGAAATCAAGAGGCGTTCCTGAAGCTCAAGTGGTCATATCGATGATGGTTTCGTCGGTGTTATTGAGAGTGTAAGCTGCGGTCATCATTGCCGATTGGATAGCGGCGAGGCTCCAATCTGGATGAGCCGATTTTAGCAGCGCAGCAACTCCGGCGACATGAGGAGTCGACATGGAAGTTCCCAATAAGAGCGCGTAGTTGCTAAGCAAGTAGCTCTGACCTGTCTGTGCTATTCCTCGGTTCGGCACCCATGCCGCCAAAACATCAACTCCAGGAGCTAATATATCCAGCTTCAAGATGCACGGGGCTTGGCGGCCCGGTCCTCGAGCCGAAAACCAAACAACTCGAGGTGCTGGTTTGGTCCCGAAAATGGTTATCAAGAACTCGATACTGACTGTCGGATTCTCCGACTTCAGCAAGTAGTCCTTGACTCTATCTCCATCTTCCGGTACGATGGCCACGAACAGAATATTGAAGTCTTCGGGTTTGAGGAAAACCCTGAATTCAGTACTGAAGACAGCACCTGCAGCTCCGGCTCCAGTGCTTTCATCGGTATCAACTCCATCGTCTTCACTAACAAAGTCGCGGAAGACTATCTTTCCGGCAACATCCTTTGGGTTGAGAGAGTAACTGTCGCAGATTTCCTTGCTTCTGTTGCCACGGCCGAAGTATAGAGGAACTCTTGAGATCAGCAGATTTTCTGGGAAGATGAATTTTCCTCTAACTGTCATGGTTCCGTTGCCAAGAGCTATGTTAGCCGCGAAGTCCCTTGATATGGTTCTGGCGCCGACAGTCATTAGCCATGGAGCTCCATTTTGAATTGTGTATCCATGAGGGCCGCCATTACCGGCTGAACAAGCAACAAAGATTCCTCTCTCCATTGCTGCGAAAGCTCCTACAGTGATCGGATTCTGGTCGAACGGTGTCTCGAAAAATCCAAGCGATAGAGACAATATATCAACGCAGTCATCTTTGGCTTGGTCCATGCCTGCGAGGGTGTCCACTGGAGCCGAATCGTATGCGCCATTCAGGAATAGCACCTTGTACATCTTGAGCTTAGCAGCGGGTGCCATACCCATTGCCGTGCCCTTGGCGTAGCCAAAGTAGCTAGCATCTATCACAGGGCTCCCGGCCGCTGTCGACGACATGTGGGTCCCGTGGCCCCAGTAGTCCCTTGGGGAATCAGAGTCATCGGTCGTCGATATGTTCAAGCCGTGCTGCTTCATTCCTTTGCTGAACGACCGGGCTCCGATGAGCTTCCGGTTGCAGTTGGACTAGTTGAACTCCACCCCGGACTCGCAAGAACCTTGCCATCTCTCCGGCACAGGGTACATGCCTTTGTCCTTGAATCTCTTACTCTTGGGCCATATCCTGCTGTCCAAGACCATCGCCGACATTCAGCTCTTGGCCAAAGCCCTTTCTGTTTGTTCAGGTAAAGAAACTTAGGAGTATATGTTGTGTGAGCGTTTCCGAATGTGTCCGGATACAAGGCAATATGACCTGGAACCTGTTCCAGCTTGTCTAATTTGGACCGCGACAGCACTACACTGAATCCATTCAAGACATGGATGTATGTATAGATATGGGTTGGATCAATTTTGTCTGGGGACAATAATAGGGATGACAGAAAAGATGTGTACCAGTCATGGTGACGCGAGAACGAAGCGGGCAATGCCGATTCGTCCATGGTGACAAGGAAGATCTTACAAAGCCTTTCATATTCCATTATCATTTCGTACAAGTCTCTGAAACTGAACGGTTTTTGTCTCACAACTATAAGGAAAGATTAGCTTGGATTTATATAGAGGACCAAACTCTTTCTATGTATAACCATATCCCGTGCAAAAATATATTGAGAGGTGATGGACGTGACCGAGTCAATGAAACCAAAATGTAAGATGCACTTTTAACCGGCGAATTCTATGCTAGTTGGTGCAGACCACGCAGGATGGTCCACCGGATCATAGACGAGATTGCAGAAGAGTATGCTGGGAAGATTAGATGTTTTCTACTCAACACAGACAATGACCTGGATATTGCTGAAGACTATGATATCAAGGCTGTTCCGGCGGTCTTCTTGCTTTTCAATAACGGACAGAAGCGTGAGTCTGTTGTCGGTACCATGCCAAAGGATTTCTTTGTTGCCGCAATACAAAGGGAAATAGACTTCTAAGAACATTTAGAGAGGAAATTAGCTGGAAGATGGTATATTTGACCGTCATCCCTCTCAGTATGATAAATTTCTGCTCACCTTCAAGCATCAAGTGCGTGATGATGTAGAATGTACATCCTTTAGATGTTATAACAACTAAAGTTTTGGGTACGGTTACTTTTTCATCTCTGGCTCTCCTGGCTTGGGGGAACGGTTTGAATTCTCTTCTATTAACAGTAGTGGTGCCGCCTTCTTTCTGTCTTCAATTGTACATAGATAAGTGGTTCTCTCTCATCAAATTCAATTTGTTGCTTGGATTAATGAAATGGTCAAGTTGCGGATACGCAAAAATTGCACTGTTTGCTTCCTTCTCAATAGAGTTCATATACAAAGTTTGGGATGGTAAGGAGAAAGAGGCTACGTCGGCTACTGTGGCTTTGTAGAATCAATTATAGATCAATCTTATCAATCGGATCCCCTTTGTGTAGTCATCTCTCCATCTAAGGTAAGATTAGCTCATATTAAGTTATGTTCTCTACAATGGCATGCTCTTTTGAGGAAAGATTCGGCTAAGTTTCCTATCCATCCTATTAATCCTCCAACTCCCTTTCACATGAGTCCATATGCAATGGGGACCTCTACAGTGCTCTCCTCTGGTTCGCCTCTTCCCCAGTCATCTCCATCATGAACACTGCGAGCTCACCTCTGAGATTGAAGCATCTAAACGTCCACTTATGTTATCCGATGTTATATTGCTCTTACTCTTAAGACTAGGTGAGTCCTGCCCTGCAAATCGAGGTTGATGGCGTCCACGTATAGAGGCGTGTGCATATTGCCTTCAACTCTCTCCTGTATGGATGGTCGGTTGTCAGCTTCATACACGGTTAATTTTGAAAGGCACATAGGATAAGCTAGGCATGCAGTTGAGCTGATGCGGTCCAAAGCTAGATTTGGACTTGACTCGCATACCTTTATCCACATGAAGTTCTGCCATGAATGTATTTTATTTTATTGGACAAATATAGGTTCAATTGAGATTTGCCCTTCCGGATTACGGAAAGCAAGCTTGACATTGTTATGAACATAAAGCTCTAAAGTGTGGAACCTGAAAGAGGTTGGCCCAATTATGGGACACGATAGCTTATCTATGGTCTAACGTTTTTGCCATTACTCTATCCTAATTCTGTTCTGGATTGTACTATCTATTGGAATATATAGTCCCTGAGCAAAAACTCCTGTCATGATGAATCAAACGATGTATTGATGATGAGTATATAAATCCTGCAATGTATTAGTGATGAGTATATAATGCAGCTTGAGTTCAATACTCGATTGGAACTCGATTGGAACTCAATCATGCAATTTTTACTCAAGGTCAGCTCAATCAGAAAATAAAAACACTCTGGCTTAGCTTGACTTGACTCAACTCAACTCAATTACAGAATTTATTTTTGGATAAGCCCACCAATAGTTTAAAACTTGTCATGGAAGTGCCATTGAGTCCTAAATTTTAAAAAGTATAGTCAAGTCATAAAATTTCCAAATTTGTGCAATTAAATCCTTCCATTAACTCTATTCAATTTGGCTAATGAAAATATTGATATTTTTTCTCTAATATGTAACGTCATAAGTGACATTAAGGTTAACTAATGCACTGAAACTGCATTGTTTTGGTCAAAATTCTAATAATTTTTATACCAAATCTTAATTAAATTTGGTTAAAACGTCCAAAGTTTTTCACAGAATAATAAAATGACTACCTTAAAAAAATAGGCTAACAGTTATTAAAAAAAAAAAAAACACACACACACACACACACAAAAAAGAAAACCACTGCCTGCGGGCCACCACCCCATCGCTGGGGCTCGTCCTCATGGCCTTGCTGACTCTTTTTGGCAATGGACTGAAGGCCCGCTGGTAGAGGACTTAGCCCTTCCTCTTGTAATCTTTTTTTTTTTAATTATTTTTTAATAAGTTTTAAGTTTTTAAGTTTTTTTTAAATCTAATTTAATTAAAATTTGGGTTTAAAATTGAGGTTTTGACCAAAAGTACTTCATATTAATGCTTTAGTTAATCTTAACACCACATAGGAGCAAGAAAATAATAATAATAAAGTCCTATTAGTATTTTTGTTACCCAAATTAAGTAGTGTTAACAAAAAAACTTGATTAGTGTTAACAAAAAACTTGATTGAGAAGTTTTAGGATTTATTTATATTTTTGAAAATTTTACAACTCAATTGCATTTTTAACTTTTAGCATACTTACACTTTTTGTTTATGAAGGAATTCCGGTTTGAGCTTGATCTAAATAGAGCTCAAATAGTATGGCATATTATATAATATTGAGGACATCTATGTCTATCTTTAACCCAAAAATACCTTTTGAAGAATAATAGAAACTGGATTAGACTTTATTAGCCAGTCCAGCTAATAATTAGTGAGCACGAGCTCAACTTAAAATCAAACTATCCTATCTCGAGTAATTATTAAGCCGTTCAGAGCTCATTATGGGTACACTCGGTTTTGCCACTAAGATAAGTTATATGGAATTGCCTCATGCACCTTTTTCATAGAAAATTGTCCAAAAATCTACTTTTCGTGTGACAGCTAATTTAATTCTAAATATTTCAATTCTGTAAATTTAGTTGTAACTATTCGTCAAAAAAAAATTAGCTGTAACTATTTTAATGATTTGTCAATTTTTCCTTAAACCATTTAATTGTGTTAATTTAATTTTTAATCTTTTTGACGATTTGTCAATTTGATCCTTTTAACCAACTTTTGCTGAAAAATATTGATGTAGACATTAGCTATCGTATGTGGCACAATTGGTATTAATATGGAAAAAAAATTTCTTAATTTTTTATAACATTTTCCTTGTTCCTCTTTTTTTGTCCTTCTTACTTTGTGAGTCACTGGGTCTAGGTGAGGGATTGCGATTGGCCAAAAACAAGGGCTGGTGAAGTCGACCTCATTGGACTAGGTAGGCTTCAAGCCTTGTTGACCACTGGCAAGGCTTGACCCTCACCCGTGGGTTGTCGTTGGCCATCACTAAGAAAGGAAGGGAAAAATAAAAGGAAAATGAAAAAAGAAAAAAAATTGAAAAATTCTAAAAAAATCGTTCACAATAACATTAGTGATGCCATGTAGGATGGCTAGTGTCCACATTAGTCATTTTCCGATTGAAATTGATTGTAGAAACTAAATCAACACATCGTTAAAAGGTCTAGAACTAAATTAGTATAGTCCAAAAGTTTAAAACTAAATTGGCAAAATTCAAAGATTTATGATTGAATAGGCCACCGTTTTATAGGTTGAGGATTTTTCTTTTTTTAACAATTTCCACCTTATTTTTAACCATAAATTAACTCCGAACGAGATCAAAATGAAGCCCCGCAATCTCGAGTATCGTTCCTTCAAAGATGAAGGCTTGTTTAGTCCTTTTGTGACGTTCCATAATCTCGTGGAAGATTGAGAATTTCGTCCCTGGCCCTCTAATATGGCAAGGCGTGGACGTTGATTAGTAATGGTGTAAGGAAAAAGAATGATACGTTGCTGAGTAATATATGAGAAGTTCTTCAGAGTTAAGTGGATTCTCTCTCTCTTTTTTTCTATTTTTGTTACAGTGGGAATTGATTTATTTCTTCTTCTTTTTTTGAATTAAAGTTGACTAATCAGAAAAAACTTGTTGTAAAGATGTACTTAGTGTAACTTAGCTGATAGTATAATTTTCAAAAATTATATAAATTGTGCAAATTTTTACATTTTATGACATTTACGAGAATGAAAATAAAATTTTAACGATAAATGTTCTAAAGTAAGGTATCTCTAAATAGCTTTAAATAAATTGGTGGTCCTTTTGCATGTTTATATACTTTAAGATTCTTTTTGTATATACATTATGATATTTTGTGAGATCATTACCAACTGTTCAAGTAGTATCGATATTGACACGTGACACGCGATACGACACGACATACCAACACATTGTTTATAAAAGAATAAAATATTCCAACATGTTGAAACACAATATATATTAAATATATAAGGTTAATGTCCTAAAAAACCCCAAATTTTCCCTAAATTAATTTTTTTATCACAAAAAAACTCTATATTAGTATACATTTGACAATTTTACCCAAAAACTAGTATACTTGTGACAAGTTTACTCTCTATTAGTTTTGTTAAATTTTACTGTCAAATTATTAAGTTAAACACACGTGACAGTTAATTGGTATATCGGTCTGGGATTTTACTCTTTGTTTATCATAGTTATACAATTTTTATAATTTTTTTGTATTAATCCAATTTAATAGAGGGTATATTTATCATAAATGTACCACTTTAGGGTTTTTGGCAGTCGAATCAATTAGTTTGAGGTAAATTTATCACAAGAAAATCAATTTAGGATTTTTTATGGTTAGTTATGGTAAATTTGTCATATGTGTACCGGTTTGTGGTTTTTTGTGGTCAAAAAATTAGTTTTAAATAAATTTGTCACACATGTATCAGTTTGGGGTTTTTCAATATATTGATCCTAAATATATACTTAGATATACATGATAAATTATCATTTTTATTATTATTTTAATCAAATTAATTTGATTCAAATTTTACAAATAAATAAATAATAAAAGAGAACCCATAATAAATATACATTGAAAATATTAATCCACCAACTAATAATAACATTAATTGTTTCAATTTGACAAATCCAACTACATTCCAATAATCCTAAAACTTTGAAAAAAAACAAGTAATCTACAATCTAGACTCGCATGTCAAAGCGTGTTGGAAGAGAAGATAAATTTTTATTATTTTTTATTTTTTACATATTTACATTTTGATCCCTCATTTATTGAAAATTTTTCAAAATTGAACCAATAAATGTCGAAATTACATGTCACATTCCAAACTCGTATGTCGAGAATTCCCGACTCACGTGTCGGAGAGTGTTGAAAGAGTTGACATGTGTCGGATTTTCAGTCACTTGTTGACTGAGTGTCAAAAATGTCGATGAAGAAGTGTGTTGAAATATCCGTATCGAATACGTGTTAGAATATCCAAAAGTTTGAGTTGTTAGATGAAAATGTGATTAAATATTTAATTATTCTAATATTACCCTTTATCTTTTGTCTAGTCTTTTTATCTAGTATTAAACTGGACATATTTAATTGTTTAAAAAATTTTACTCAGTTTTAGGCCTAAAATCATGTGAGATTCTGTGGAATCACTATTAATTGTTCTAAACTTTTATGCGGTTAGATGAATGTATGGTTAAATATTTAATCATTCTAACATACGTAGATAGAAGGATTGCAACATAGCGGTTATATTGATTTAACTTTGCGGTATAATTGAGTGTTGGATACTAGTGACTTTTTTTGTATATATTTTGATGTCAGAATTTTTAATTCCCAACTGCCTATGTGAGTATGATATTTAAGTACTAATAGATGAATAAGGACTTCTTCTCATGAGGTTTTTCTCAAGGGTAACTAATTTTCTAGAAATTGCAATATATGTTAGGTGATTTCTTTTGATATTTTAGGATTTTCAGTATGTTACAATTTTCATAGTCGCCAAATAATTAATTTTTAATTTATAAGCTCTTCTGATATAGCGTGGATTAATCATGTATCTCCAGATAGGTGGAAAAAAAAAAACTCCTGAGTAATGAATGAAGTGAACATTTGGTTTTTTATCTTATTAGCAAAGTGATTAAAGCATTAAACAAATACCATTCAATTTTTCATCATGCTTCATTTTCTTAAATAAAATGTTTTGGTAATTAAGTAAATATCTATGTGCTCTTTGCATGTCACATTGGTCCACTAATTTCCTATAAAATTTGGGAAGGCATAATATTTTGACACGTGGCACAATCATTGAAGCCTATTCTACCTAGCTTTCTAATTATATATAAGCTTATGGTTTTTTTTATTATTATTATCATTGAAAGCTTATGGTTCATTTATTTCACAGAAAATAAATAATTTGAAAATTAATTTCCTAAAAATGACGTTTACATTGCTTCCAAAGATGAATGAATAAATGAAAAATATTTTCATCATTTATGAAAATGCTTAAATATAAACTATTATCGATAACGAAAATAGTTTTCGTTGACTAATTATTTCAAGTTACATCAGCTGTCATTTTTAGGAAAAAAAAAAATTCAAATCGTTTAGCTTTCTGCTAAACAAGCGCCCTCTTAATAACACTTAAATTCTTTTTAGCTACTCAGACAAAAGATAAAGCAGCCAAGAGATATTGCACAACATATTATGCATAGACAAACGCAGAGTTTTATTGGGAGCTTCTGTATGCTCGATAAACTGAATAAGGAACACCAGAACGTGCTGAAAAAACTTGTCTTCGCTAGAGAGCGTAAGCTGAGACGATGGGACTTCTCACAACGCGGGTTCCATTGATCTCCTTCCAACTGATGTACCCGTAGTTACCTATGTAATTGCGCCGTGGAATCGACCGTGGAATCGATCCTTCCAGAGAGATCTCTACCGTCAAGTTGAACTCGGCTCTGTCGTACTTGCTAGTGAACCACAGCTCCGAGGGTTTTGCTGTGGCCTTCATGCTCGATGGAGTCATAACTGTGGCCCGGTAACTTGCAGGCCCGTCGGCCACGTTGGTTAGGACTCTTTTGAAAGTGACGCTCGTGGTGTTGGTGTTGTTGAGGATGACCATGAATGAAGGGTAGTTGATGTCAAGAGTCGCGGACACGCAGGAGAAGTTCGATCTCCCGCTTATGATCTTTATCTTCTTGGCGGAATAGTTCATTCCGCAGAGGAAATTGACGTAATCCTCGGGTTCGATGTTGTAGATCAGACCGGGATCTGAAGCCTTTTCCGGATCTATATGTCCTGCTCCGAAATCAAGAGGCGTTCCTGAAGCTCGGGTGGTCACGTCGATGATGGTTTCGTTGGTGTTATCGAGAATGTAAGCCGTGGTCATCATTGCCGATCGGATAGCGGCGGGGCTCCAATCTGGATGGGCTGATTTTAGCAGCGCAGCGACTCCGGCGACATGAGGAGCCGACATGGAAGTTCCCGATTCGAGCGTGTAGTCACCAAGCAAGGAGCTCTGACCTATCTGTGCTATTTCTCGGTTCGGCGCCCAAGCCGCCAAGATATTGACTCCAGGAGCCAACATATCCGGTTTCAAGATCCACGGGGCCTGACGGTCCGGTCCTCGAGACGAAAACGATGCTACCTGAGGAGCTGGTTTGGTCCCGAAAATGGTTATCAAGAACTTGATGCTGACCGTTGGATTCTCCGACTTCAGCAAGTAGTCCTTGATTCTGTCTCCATCTTCGGGTACGACGGCCACGAACGGAATATCGAAGTCTTCGGGGTCGAGAGAAGCCCCAGAGTCGGTACTGAAGATGGCACCTGCAGCTCCGGCTCGGGTGATTTCGTAGGAATTGATTCCGTCGCAGAAAACTATCTTCCCAGCGACATCCTTCGGGTCGAGAGAGTAACTGTTGCAGATTTCCTTGCTTCTGTTGCCGCGGCCAAAGTATAGAGGAACTCTTGAGATAAGCAGATCTTCTGGGAAGATGGATTTTCCTCTAACAGTTAAGGTTCCGTTGCCGAGGACTATATTGGCCGCAAAGTCCCTTGATATGGTTCCAGCGCCGACACTCGTTAGCCACGGAGCTCCATTTAGCAACGTGTAGTATCCTCGATCGCCGTCGTTACCTGCTGAACAAGCAACGAAGATTCCTCTCTGCATGGCTGCAAAAGCTCCCACAGCGATCGGATCATGGTCGAACGGTGTCTCGTCAAATCCAAGTGATAGAGACAATATATCGACGCCGTCCGCTATGGCTTGGTCCATGCCTGCTAGGATGTCCGTCGCAGCCGAGTTGTACGTGTCGTATGTGTTGGTCTGGAAAAACACCTTGTACATGGCGAGCCTAGCAGCGGGTGCCATACCTGTTGCCGTGCCCTTGGCATAGCCGAAGTAGCTAGCGTCCCTCACGGGGCTCCCGGCCGCCGTGGACGACGTGTGGGTCCCGTGTCCCATAAAATCCCTCGGGGAATCGTAGTCATCGGTCGTCGATATGTTCAAGCCGTACTGCTTCATTCCTTTGCTGAACGACCGGGCTCCAATGAGCTTCCGGTTGCAGTTGGACGAGTTGAACTCCACCCCGGACTCGCAAGAGCCTCGCCATCTCTCTGGCACGGGGGACATGCCCTTGTCCTTGAAGCTCTCGCTCTCGGGCCATATCCCGGAGTCTATGACGCCGATGATCACGCCATCGCCGAATTCGGCTCTTGGCCAAAGGCCTGTCTGTCTGTTCAGGCCAAGGAACTTAGGACTATATGTTGTGTGAGCGTTTCCGAATGTGTCCGGATATGACGCAACATGACCAGGAACCTGCTCCAGCTTCTCCAATTGGGACTGTGACAGCACTGCACTGAATCCATTCAAGGCATGGTTGTATGTGTAGAGATGGGTCGGATGACTTTCGTCCGGGGACAACGATAGGGACAACAGAAGCGACGTGTACCAGTCATGGTGACGCGAGAACGAAGCGGGCAATGCCGATTCGTCCATGTAGATTATATAGGATTTTCGATAGTTCTTGGCCGAAGCCGACACTATGATCGAAATGAGAAGAAAGAGCTTACAAAGCATATTACATTCCATTGTCATTCTGTTTGAACAGCTTTTGCGTTATAATTACGAAAGAATATTAGCTCGGGCTTATACGGAGGACCATATCTCGTGCAAAAATATGACAAGGGGCAATGATTGCGACCGATTAAATGAAACCAAAATAAAAGAACTTTTAGCTGGCAAAGCTAGACCAGTGCGGATTGTTTACTTCGAGCACCAAAGGTGATGATTGCGGCATCGTTAGTGGTGCGCCCCACTTGCGGCCACGTGCATTTCACTTGACACAGAGCTGACGTCTTCGATGACATCATCAGCATGATCCATAGCCGAACCCACCCAATGATCCGACCCGATTGACCAGTCAATCAGGGGACTGGTCAGCTAGTGGGACCGGTCGGGCTAGCTAGACTGGAGCAATAGCTTGATTTGGGCTAGGCACGTGCCATGCACATGGAAGCTCTTATCAAAGCGTGATTTGGGCTCGTTACGTTTGTCTGTGGTAAAGTTATTTTACATGTCTAAAGTATCCGAAGGTATAAAAATGCTCATGAAACAGTACATTGTTTTTTTTTTTGGGTAAAATACATTGTTTATTCCTTATTACTTATATTTTATTATGATTTTAGAAATATAAAAACTAGCCTACATGTAAATGACCACATACAAGTTATCTAAAGCTTGGTTCAATGATAACATTTGCAATATTCTGACGCGCTTGTATTTATTGATTCTGAGCAAACTCAAACAATGGTCGGAGATTGAAAAAGATTCGGGTTGAGTTTCCTACCATTGTAATAATCTTTAAGTCACATAAGTCCAAATGCAATTGTGACCTTTACAATGCTTTCTTCCGGTTCGCCTCTTCCCCGATCATCTCTGTAGTAAACATTGCAAGCTCGTCGCTGAGATGGAAGCATCTAAATGTCCACTTATGTTATTCGATGTTTTATTGCTTTTACTCTTAAAGACTAGGTGAATCTTGCTGTGGAAACTAAGGTCAATGGCGTCCACGGAGATAGGCGTGTGCATATTGCCTTAAACTTTCTCCCATGTAGGTCGTAACCTCAGCACCATCATTCCTAAAAAATACACAGCATTTGTGTGGTTGGTTATCACATTCATAACTAGTTAATTTCGAGAGCCATATGGGAAAAGCTAGGCGTGTAATTAAGTAGATACAGTACTAAGCTTGAGCTACGTGTAATTAAGCCAATACGGTACTAAGCTTGAGCTACCCATACTTAACGTTCAAAACTTGACTCGAGGTCAATCAAGTACTAAAATTTTTGCTTGACCTCGACTCAACTAAATAGTCAAGATATTCAAGCTCACCTTGACTTGACTTTACTCAACCACAATTAATTTATGAAGGAACTCCAGCTTACAGAAGCTCGCATAGTATGTAATTATATGATTTTGGGGATTTCTATTTCTATTTTTAACAAACAAGAATCTTTTGAAGAATTGAGTTAGGCTTGATTAGGGTCACAAGCCTGTCGAACTGAGAATTGATGAGATTATGAGCTTCACGTGACAAAATACTCGAATGGCTCAAGCTCGACTCGACAACAAATTAGTCGATCTCAAGCGATTATCAAGCTGTTCAGAGCTACTCGCGGGTAGGTTGACCTGGTTTCTTCACTAGGATAAGCTGTACAAATTGCCTCTTGCACCTTTCTGACTATAAATTAACTCCAAACGATGAAGAAATGAAGAGACGACACCAACCATATATTGTCCTTCTCTTCATTTGTGGATATTCCCAACTTACGCTGGAAGATTGCCATTATCCTCGCTAGTCCTCTAATATGGCAACGCATGGACTCTAATTAGTAATGGTGCATGGAAAAAGAATGATATTTAGCTCACTAATTTAAGAAGTTTTTCAGAGCTACGATTCTCTCTCTCTCTCTCTCTCTCTCTCTCTCTCTCTCTCTCTTTCTTTTTTCTCTCTCTCTCTCGATTTCTTTTTTGTCACCGTGAGAATAAATTTGATTCACTATTTATTTTATTGAGATAAGATCGAATAATGAGAAAATACTAGTTGAAATCTCGTGCACCGCACGGGTTTGAAAATGTACTTATTATTAACTTAGTTGGATAGTATAATTTCAGTATTTACACGAGGTGTACAAAAATTTATATTTTGTGGCATTTACGCAACTAAAATATGTTTATTGATAATGAATGTTCTTAGGTATTGTATCTCTAAATAGCTTCAAATAAATTGGTGTTCTGCTTTTGCATATTCATATAATATGAGACTTTTTTTTTTCTTTTGAATATAAATAAACTAAAGTATTGCAACATTGCAATTATATTGATTTAACTTTGCAGTATAATTGATGTTGGATACTAATCACATCTTTGTGTTAATTTTGATGTTGTAGTATTAACTATACAATTGCCTATGCGAGTATGATATTTGAATAATTATTATATGAATAAGGACTTCTTTTCAAAATGTTTGTCTTAGGGATAACTAATTTATTGGAAATTTCACCGTATGTTATATGGTTCTCTATATTTTAGGATTTCTAGCATGTTACAATTTTAAGAAAATTATCCAAAAGCCCTGAATTTATTACATTATTGTTGATTCATTCCTAAATCTTTTAATTATGTCAATTCAAACATAAACATTTTCATATGTTGCTAATAAACTTTATCTGGCCAATTTTAGTCAAAAATCGTTAACATGGATGCTAGTTGTCCTATGTGGCACAACTAGCATTAATGAGTAATATTTAATAATATTTTAATTTGTATCAAATTTGTTTACTAAATTTATTTATTTATTTTTTCATTCTCTTTTCCATCTTTACCACTTCTTCTTTTTCCTTTTCTCTGCTCTTGTTTTCTTCTTTTTTTTTTTTTTTTTTTCCTGTTCACGACCAATTTATGAGCTCTTTTGATATCACGTGGATTGATCATGTTTCTGCAGATAGGTGGAAAATTTTTTTTGAGTAACGAATGAAAAGGGGACTTTTGTATTTATCTCATTAGCGAATTGGTTGGTTACTTATTCTTTTCGGTTAATACATTTAAATAACACATTTGAATTTTTCTTCATGCTTTATCTTATTGAATTAAATGTTTTGGTGATTAGGTAAACATTTTTTTAGCTCTTTACATGTCACATCGGTCCACTGATTTCCTAAAAATTTTGAGAATGCATAATATTTTCAGTGGAAAGCACATAGCAAAAACCTGATACCTTCAACTGGGGATGCCATCAAAAGGAATCCGAAATATGAGGTCTCAATATATCCAATTAAATCCATCTTCACTCAAATTAGTTATAAGCTAATTATGATATATTAACCACTCAAAGCTACACCAATTCTCTAATATGTCACTTTTTTTAAACACAAGTCACATGTCCATACTAACAAGTTCCTTCTCATTGTGAGCTTAAGTTTGTTCCCTCTTAATTAAGGTATCCTTCTGCATCAATCTATCTCAATCTAAATCTCAAATGCCAAACTTTAACCCTTGTCTCTTTCTCCACAAGCCTCTGTTCTACAGTAAAAAATAGTAACTGTTTTTTTCATTATTGAGGTCTTGACCTCAGGCCTTTCCTAATAATCAACTCTTGAAGTTCTCTTCTTTTTGCACACAAGGGTCTTGAAGATTCAACCACCATTGAAGGAAGGACGAAGGCAACTCCGTCATAAAATTTCTAAATTTGTGCAATTAAATCATTCCATTAACTCTATTCAATTTGGCTAATGGAAAATATTGATGTTTTTTTTTCTCTAACATGTAACGTCATAAGTGACATTAAGGTTAACTAATGCACTAAAACGGCATTGTTTTGGTCAAAATTCTAATATTTTTTATACCAATCTTAATTAATTTTAGTTAAAACGTCCAAAGTTTTTCTACAGAATAATAAAAAGACTACTTTAAATAAAAAATAAAAAAAAATAGGCTAACAGTTATTAAAAAAAAAACACACACACACACACACACACACAAAAGAAAACCACTGCCCGCGGGCCACCACGCCAACGCTGGGGCTCGTCCTCATGGCCTTGCTGGCTCTTTTTGGCAATGGACCGAAGGCCCGTTGGTAGAGGACCTAGCCCTTCCTCTTGTAATCTTTTTTTTTTTTTTTTTTTTTAATAAGTTTTAAGTTTTTAAGTTTTTTTAAATCTAATTTAATTAAAATTTGGGTTTAAAATTGAGGTTTTGACCAAAAGTACTTCATATTAATGCTTTAGTTAATCTTAACACCACATAGGAGCAAGAAAATAATAATAAAAAAGTCATGTTAGTTTTTTTGTTACCCAAATTTAGTGTTAACAAAAAAGTTGATTTATTAATATGAGAAGTTTTAGGATTTAATTATATTTTTGAAAATTTTACAACTCAATTGCATTTTTAACTTTTGGCATACTTACACTTTTTATTTATGAAGGAATTCCGGTTTGAGCTTGATCTAAATAGAGCTCGAATAGTATGGCATATTATATAATATTGAGGACATCTATGTCTATCTTTAACCCAAAAATACCTTTTGAAGAATAATAGAAACTGGATTAGACTTTATTAGCCAGTCCAGCTAATAATTAGTGAGCACGAGCTCAACTTAAAATCAAACTATCCTATCTTGAGTAATTGTTAAGCCGTTCAGAGCTCATTATGGGTACACTCGGTTTTGCCACTAAGACAAGTTATATGGAATTGCCTCATGCACCTTTTTGATAGGAAAATTGTCCAAAAATCTTCTTTTTGTGTGACAGCTAATTTAATTATAAACATTTCAATTGTGTAAATTTAGCTGTAACTATTCATCAAAAAAAATTAGCTGTAACTATTTTAATGATTTGTCAATTTTTTCTTAAACCTTTTAATTGTGTTAATTTAATTTTTAACCTTTTGACGATTTGTCAATTTGATCCTTTTAACCAACTTTGGCTGAAAAGTATTGATGTAGATATTAGCTATCGTATGTGGCACAATTGGTATTAATATGGAAAAAAAAATTCTTAATTTTTTATAACATTTTCCTTGATCCTCTTTTTTTTGTCCTTCTTACTTTGTGAGTCACTGGGTCTAGGTGAGGGATTGCGATTGGCCGAAAACAAGGGCTGGTGAAGTCGACCTCATTGGACTAGGTAGGCTTCGAGCCTTGTTGACCACTGGCAAGGCTTGACCCTCACCCGTGGCTTGTCGTTGGCCATCGCTGAGAAAGGAGGGGAAAAAAAGAAAATAAAAAGTTGAAAAATTCTATAAAAAAATCGGTCGCAATAACATTAGTGATGCCATGTAGGATGGCTAGTGTCCACATTAGTCATTTCCGATTGAAATTGATTGTAGAAACTAAATTGACATATCGTTAAAAAGTTTAGAACTAAATTAGTATAGTCCAAAAGTTTAAAACTAAATTGGTAAAATTCAGAGATTTATGATTGAATAGGCCACCGTTTTATAGGTTGAGGATTTTTTTTTCTTTTTTTTACAATTTCCGCCTTTTTTTTAACCATAAATTAACTCTGAACGAGATGAAAATGAAGCCCCGCAATCTCGAGTATCGTTCCTTCAAAGATGAAGGCTTGTTTAGTCCTTTTGCGACGTTCCATAATCTCGTGGGAGATTGACAATTTCGTCCCTGGCCTTCTAGTATGGCAAGGCGTGGACGTTGATTAGTAATGATGTAAGGAAAAAGAATGATACGTGGCCGACTAATATGAGAAGTTCTTCAGAGTTAAGTCGATTCTCTCTCTCTTTTTCTATTTTTGTTACAATGGGAATTGATTTGATTCTTTTTTTTTTTTGAATTAAAGTTGACTAATCAGAAAAAACTTTTTGTAAAGATGTACTTATTGCAACTTAGCTGGATAGTATAATTTTCAAAAATTATATAAATTGCGCAAATTTTTACATTTTATGACATTTACGAGAATGAAAATAAAATTTTAACAATGAATATTCTAAAGTAAGGTATCTCTAAATAGTTTTAAATAAATTGGTGGTCCTTTTGCATGTTTGCATACTTTAAGATTCTTTTTGTGTACACATTATGATATTGTGTGGGATCATTGCCAATTGTTCAAGTAGTATCTACATTGACACGTGACACGTGATACGACACGACACACCAACACATTGTTTATAAAAGAATAAAGAATTCCAACACGTTGAAACATAATGTATATTAAATATATAAGGTTAATGTCCTGAAAAACCCTAAATTTTCCCCTAAACTAATTTTTTTTTATCACAAAAAAACTCTATACTGGTACACATTTGACAATTTTACTCTAAACTGATATACTTGTGACAAATTTACTCTCTATTAGTTTTCGTTAAATTATTAAGTTAAATGACACGTGACAATTGATTGGTATATCGGTTTGGGATATTACTCTCTGTTTATCACAGTTATACAATTCTTATAATTTTTTTGTATTGATCCAATTTAACAGAGGGTATATTTATTATAAATGTACCACTTTAGGGCTTTTGGCGGTCGAATCAATTAGTTTGGGGTAAATTTGTCACAAGCAAATCAGTTTAGGATTTTTTATGGTCAATTGTGGTAAATTTGTCACATGTGTACCAGTTTGAGATTTTTCATTGTCAAAAAATTAGTTTTTGGTAAATTTGTCACACGTGTACTAATTTGAGGTTTTTCAAGATATTAATCCTAAGTATATATTTATATATATGATAAATTATCGTTTTTATTATTATTTTAATCAAATTAATTTGATTCAATTTTACAAATAAATAAATAATAAAAGAGAGCCCATAATAAATTTACATTGAAAATATTAATCCACCAGCTAATAATATCATTAATTGTTTCAATTTAACAAATCCAACTACATTCCAATAATCCTAAAACTTTGAAAGAAAAACAAGCAATCTACAATCTGGACTCGCATGTCAGAGCGTGTTGGAAGAGAAGATAAATTTTTATTATTTTTTATTTTTTACATATTTACATTTTGATCCCTCATTTATTAAAAATTTTTCAAAATTGACCCAATATATGTCGAAATTACATGTCACGATTCCAAACTCGTATGTCAGAATTCCCGACTCACATGTCGGAGAGTGTTGAAAGAGTTGGACATGTGTCGGATTTTCCATCACTTGTTGACGGAGTGTCAGAAAATGTCGATGGGTGTTAGAGAGTATCGGATACGTGTTGAAATATCCGGCACAGCACGAAGCTATTAGAAAGTGTCGGTACTTCCTTGTTAACTGTTTGAAAAGTTTGAGTTGTTAGATGAAAATGTGATTAAATATTTAATTATTCTAATATTACCCTTTATCTTTTGTCTAGTCTTTTTATCTAGTATTAAACATGGACATATTTAATTGAGGTGGCAAACGGGGCCTGGAAAAAATTTTACTCAGAACTTTTAGGCCTAAAATCATGTGAGATTCTATGGAATCACTATTAATTGTTCTAAACTTTTATGCGGTTAGATGAATGCATGGTTAAATATTTAATCATTCTAACATACGTAAATAGAAGGATTGCAACATAGCGGTTATATTGATTTAACTTTGCGGTATAATTGAGTGTTGGATACTAGTGACTTTTTTGTATATATTTTGATGTCAGAATTTTTAATACCCAACTGCCTATGTGAGTATGATATTTAAGTACTAATAGATGAATAAGGACTTCTTCTCATAAAGTTTTTCTCAAGGGTAATTAATTTTCTAGAAATTGCAATATATGTTAGGTGATTTCTTTTAATATTTTAGGATTTTCAGTATGTTACAATTTTCATAGTCGCCAAATAATTAATTTTTAATTTATAAGCTCTTCTGATATAGCGTGGATTAATCATGTATCTCCAGATAGGTGGAAAAAAAAAACTCCTGAGTAATGAATGAAGTGAACATTTGGATTTTTATCTTATTAGCAAAATGATTAATGCATTAAACAAATACCATTCAATTTTTCATCATGCTTCATTTTCTTAAATAAATTTTTTTGGTAATTAAGTAAATATCTATGTGCTCTTTGCATGTCACATTGGTCCACTAATTTCCTATAAAGTTTGGGAACGCATAATATTTTGACACGTGGCACAATCATTGAAACCTATTCTACCTAGCTTTCTAATTATATATAAGCTTATGGTTTTTTTTTTAATTATTATTGAAAGCTTATGGTTCATTTATTTCACAGAAAATAAATAATTTGAAAATTAATTTCCTAAAAATGACGTTTACATTGCTTGCAAAGATGAATGAATAAATGAAAAATATTTTCATCATTTATGAAAATGCTTAAATATAAACTATTATCGATAACAAAAATAGTTTTCGTTGACTAATTATTTCAAGTTATATCAGCTGTCATTTTTAGGAGAAAAAATTTCAAATCGTTTAGCTTTCTGCTAAACAAGCGCCCTCTTAATAACACTTAAATTTGTCAAAAAAAAAAAAAATAACACTTAAATTCTTTTTAGCTACTCAGACAAAAGATAAAGCAGCCAAGAGATATTGCACAACATATTATGCATAGACAAACGCAGAGTTTTATTGGGAGCTTCTGTATGCTCGATAAACTGAATAAGGAACACCAGAACGTGCTGAAAAAAACTTGTCTTCGCTAGAGAGCGTAAGCTGAGACGATGGGACTTCTCACAACGCGGGTTCCATTGATCTCCTTCCAACTGATGTACCCGTAGTTACCTATGTAATTGCGCCGTGGAATCGACCGTGGAATCGACCCTTCCAGAGAGATCTCTACCGTCAAGCTGAACTCGGCTCTGTCGTACTTGCTAGTGAAGCACAGCTCCGAGGGTTTTGCTGTGGCCTTCATGCTCGATGGAGTCATAACTGTGGCCCGGTAACTTGCAGGCCCGTCGGCCACGTTGGTTAGGACTCTTTTGAAAGTGACGCTCGTGGTGTTGGTGTTGTTGAGGATGACCATGAATGAAGGGTAGTTGATGTCAAGAGTCGCGGACGCGCAAGAGAAGTTCGATCTCCCGCTTATGATCTTTATCTTCTTGGCGGAATAGTTCATTCCGCAGAGGAAATTGACGTAATCCTCGGGTTCGATGTTGTAGATCAGACCGGGATCTGAAGCCTTTTCCGGATCTATATGTCCTGCTCCGAAATCAAGAGGCGTTCCTGAAGCTCGGGTGGTCATGTCGATGATGGTTTCGTTGGTGTTATCGAGAATGTAAGCCGTGGTCATCATTGCCGATCGGATAGCGGCGGGGCTCCAATCTGGATGGGCTGATTTTAGCAGCGCAGCGACTCCGGCGACATGAGGAGCCGACATGGAAGTTCCCGATTCGAGATTGTAGTCACCAAGCAAGGAGCTCTGACCTATCTGTGCTATTTCTTGGTTCGGCGCCCATGCTGCCAAGATATTGTATCCAGGAGCTAACATATCCGGCTTCAAGATCCACGGGGCCTGACGGTACGGTCCTCGAGACGAAAACGATGCTACCTGAGGAGCTGGTTTGGTCCCGAAAATGGTTATCAAGAACTTGATGCTGACCGTCGGATTCTCCGACTTCAGCAAGTAGTCCTTGATTCTGTCTCCATCTTCAGGTACGACGGCCACGAACGGAATATTGAAGTCTCCGGGTTTGAGAAAAGCCCCAGATTCGGTACTGAAGATGGCACCTGCAGCTACGGCTCGGGTGATTTCGTCGGTATTGACTTCGTAGTCTTCACTAACAAAGTCGCAGAAAACTATCTTCCCAGCGACATCCTTCGGGTCAAGAGAGTAACTGTTGCAGATTTCCTTGCTTCTGTTGCCGCGGCCAAAGTATAGAGGAACTCTTGAGATAAGCAGATCTTCTGGGAAGATGGATTTTCCTCTAACAGTTAGGGCTCCGTTGCCGAGGACTATATTGGCCGCAAAGTCCCTTGATATGGTTCCAGCGCCGACAGTCGTTAGCCACGGAGCACCATTTCGCATCGTGTAGTATCCTTGACGGCCGTCGTTACCTGCTGAACAAGCAACGAAGATTCCTCTCTGCATGGCTGCAAAAGCTCCCACAGCGATCGGATTATGGTCGAATGGTGTCTCGTCAAATCCAAGTGATAGAGACAATATATCGACGCCGTCCGCTATGGCTTGGTCCATGCCTGCTAGGGTGTCTGTCGCAGCCAAGTCGTCATCATCGTCGGTCTGGAACATCACCTTATACATCGCGAGCCTAGCAGCGGGCGCTACACCCGTTGCCGTGCCCTTGGCATAGCCGAAGTAGCTAGCATCCATGACGGGGCTTCCGGCCACTGTGGACGACGTGTGGGTCCCGTGGCCCCAGTAGTCCCTCGGGGAATCGTAGTCATCGGTCGTCGATATGTTCAAGCCGCGCTGCTTCATTCCTTTGCTGAACGATCGGGCTCCAATGAGCTTCCGGTTGCAGTTGGACAAGTTGAACTCCACCCCGGACTCGCAAGAGCCGCGCCATCTCTCTGGCACGGGGGACATGCCCTCGTCCTTGAAGCTCTCACTCTCGGGCCATATCCCAGTGTCTATGACGCCGACGATCACGCCGTCACCGAATTTGGCTCTTGGCCAGAGGCCTGTCTGTCTGTTCAGGCCAAGGAACTTAGGAGTATATGTTGTGTGAGCGTTTCCGAATGTGTCCGGATACGACGCAACATGACCAGGAACCTGCTCTAGCTTCTCCAATTGGGACTGTGACAGCACTGCACTGAATCCATTCAAGGCATGGTTGTATGTGTAGAGATGGGTCGGATCAATTTCGTCGGGGGACGATGATAGGGACGACAGAAGCGACGTGTACCAGTCATGGTGACGTGAGAACGAAGCGGGCAATGCCGATTCATCCATGTGAATTATGTAGGGTTTTCGATAATTTTTTGCCGAAGCGGATACTATGATCGAAATGAGAAAAAAGAGCTTACAAAGCATATCACATTCCATTGTCATTCAGTATAGATATTTGAAACTGAATGGCTTTTGCAATATGATTATAAATGAAGATTAACTCGGGTTTATATAGAGGATCATATCTCGTGCAAAAATACGTCAAGAGGAGATGATTGTGACCGAGTCGGTGAAACCAAAATAAAAAAACCTTTTGGCCGGCCAAGCTAAGACCAGTGCAGATAGTTTACTTCGAGCACCATTTTCAAGGTGATGATTGCGGCATACTCAGTGATGCGCCCCACTTGCGGCCACGTGCATGCCACTTGGCACAGAGCTGATGTCGTCGATGACATCATCAACATGACCCCATAGCCGACCCCACCCAATGATCCGACCCGATTGACCAGTCAATCAGGGGACTGGTCAGCTAGTGGGACCGGTCGGGCTAGCTAGACTGGAGCAATAGCTTGATTTGGGCTAGGCACGTGCGCCACGTGCGCCAAGTGCGCCGTGCACATGGAAGCTCCGACAGAGCGTGGTAGGTGTCACGTTCGTTTGTGGTAAAGTTATTTTACGGCGCACGTGGCGCGCGCGCACATGGAAGCTCCGACAAAGCGTGGTAGGTGTCACGTTCGTTTGTGGTAAAGTTATTTTATTAAAGTATCCAAAGGTATAAAAATGCTCATGAAACAGTACATTGTTTATTCCTTATTACTTATATTTTCTTATGGTTTTGAAAATATAAAAACTAGCCTACATGTAAATGACCACTTGTAGAGCTTGGTTCAATGATAGCATGTGCAATATTTTGATGTGTTTGTAATTTATTGATTCTGAGCAAACTCGCAAAATGATCGGAGATTGAGAAAGATTCGGATTGAGTTTCTTACTCATCGTAATAATATTTAAGTCGCATAGGTCCAAACGCAATTGTGACCTTTACAATGCTTTCTTCTGGTTCACCTCTTCCCCGGTCATCTCTGTAATAAACATTGCGAGCTTGCCGCTAAGATGAAGGCATCTAAATGTCCACTTATGTTATTCGATGTTTTATTGCTCTTACTTTTAAAGACTAGGTGAATCCTACCCTAGAAACTAAGGTCGATGGCGTCCACACAGACAGGCGTGTGCATATTGCCTTCAACATTCTCTTGTATAAGTCGTAACCTCAGCACCATCATTCCTTGGAAATACACGGCATTTGTATGGTTGGTTATCACATTCGTATCCAGTTAATTTCGAGAGCCATATGGGAAAAGCTAGGCGTGTAATTAAGTCGATACATTACCAAGTTTGAGCTACCCATACTTAACGTTCATAACTTGACTCGAGGTCGATCAAGTACTAAAATTTCTGATTGAGCTCGACTCAACTAAATAGTCGAGATATTCAAGCTTACCTCGACCTGACTTTACTCAACCACAATTAATTCATGAAGGAACTCCAGCTTGAGCTTGATATCAACAGAAGCTCGCATAGTATGTACTTATTATATGATTTTGGGGATTTCTATTTCTATTTTTAACTAACAAGAATCTTTTGAAGAAATTGAGTTAGGCTTGATTAGGGTCACAAGCCTGTCGAACTGAGAATTGATGAGATTATGAGCTTCACGTGACAAAATACTCGAATGGCTCAAGCTCGACTCGACAACAAATTAGTCGATCTCAAGCGATTATCAAGCTGTTCCGAGCCACTCGCGGGTAGGTTGACCTGGTTTCTTCACTAGGATAAGCTGTACAAATTGCCTCTTGCACCTTTCTGACTATAAATTAACTCCAAACGATGAAGAAATGAAGAGACGACACCAACCATATATTGTCCGTCTCTTCATTTGTGGATATTCCCAACTTACGCTGGAAGATTGCCATTATCGTCGCTAGTCCTCTAATATGACAAAGCATGGACTTTAGTTAGTAACGGTGCATGGAAAAAGAATGATATTTAGCTCACTAATTTAAGAAGTTTTTCAGAGCTACGATTCTCTCTCTCTCTCTCTCTCTCTCTCTCTCTCTCTCTCTCTCTCTCTCTCTCTCGATTTCTTTTTTGTCACCGTGAGAATAAATTTGATTCACTATTTATTTTATTGAGATAAGATCGAATAATGAGAAAACACTAGTTGAAATCTCGTGCATCGCATGGGTTTGAAAATGTACTTATTATTAACTTAGTTGGATAGTATAATTTCAGTAAAGGTGTACAAAAATTTATATTTTGTGGCATTTACGCAACTAAAATATATTTATTGATAATGAATGTTCTTAGGTATTGTATCTCTAAATAGCTTCAAATAAATTGGTGTTCTCCTTTTGCATATTCATATAATATGAGACTTTTTTTTTGGCATATAAATAAACTAAAGTATTGCAATATTGCAATTATATTGATTTAACTTTGCAGTATAATTGATGTTGGATACTAATCACAGCTTTGCGTTAATTTTGATGTCGTAGTATTAAGTATATAACTGCCTATGCGAGTATGATATTTGAATACTTATTATATGAATAAGGACTTCTTTTCAAAATGTTTTTCTTAGGGATAACTAATTTATTGGAAATTTCACCATATGTTATACGGTTTTCTATATTTTAGGATTTCTAGCATGTTACAATTTTAAGAAAATTATCCAAAAAGTCCTGAATTTATTATATTATTGTTGATTCATTCCCAAATCTTTTAATTATGCCAATTCAAACATAAACATTTTCACGTTTTGCTAATAAACTTTATCGAGCCAATTTTAGTCAGAAATCATTAACGTGGATGCTAGCTGTCCTACGTGGCACAACTAGCATTAATGAGTAATATTTAATAATATTTTAATATTGTATCAAATTTGTTCACTAAATTTATTTATTTTTCTTTTTTTTCCTTCTCTTTTCCATCTTTACCCCCTTCTTCTTTTTCCTTTTCTCTGCTCTTGTTTTCTTCTTTTTTTTTTTTTTCTTTTTGTTCTCCTTTTCACGACCAAATTATGAGCTCTTTTGATATCACGTGGATTGATCATGTTTCTGCAGATAGGTGGAAAAAAAATTCTGAGTAATGAATGAAAGGGGACTTTTGTATTTATCTCATTAGCAAATTGGTTACTTACTTATTATTTTCAATTAATACATTTAAATAACACATTTAAATTTTTCTTCATGCTTTATCTTATTGAATAAAATGTTTTGGTAATTAGGTAAACATTTTTTAGCTCTTTACATGTCACATCGGTCCATTGATTTCCTAAAAAATTTGAGAATGCATAATATTTTTAGTGGAAAGCACAGAGCAAAAACCCAATACCTTCAACTGGGGAGGCCATCAAAAGGAAGCCGAAATCCGAGATCTCAATATATTTAGTTAAATCCATATTCACTGATATATTAACCACTCAACGCTACACCAATTCTCTAATATGTCACTTTTTTTAACACAACTCACATGTCCATGCTAACAAGTTCCTTCTCATTGTGAGCTCAAATTTGCTCACTCTTAATTAAGGTGTCATTCTGCATCAATCTATCTCAATCTAAATCTCCAATGCCAAACTTTATCCCTTGTCTCTTTCTCCACAAGCCTCTATTCTACAGTAAAAAATAGTAACTGTTTTTTCATTATTGAGGTCTTGACCTCATGCCTTTCCTAATAATCAACTCTTGAAGTTCTCTTCTTTTTGCACACAGGGGTCTTGAAGATTCAACCTCCATTGAAGGAAGGAGGAAGGCAACTCCTCTTTCATACTTTTTCACTCTCCCTCGTTTCCGGTTTTAAAGAAGTCAAGAGAAGAGCCCACCTATGATTATAGTAGTTACAAGCCCAACTTCAATCATTAGCAAGTGAATCAGTAAAATTCTCTAAGAAGTCAGCCCATTTCTTTGACCACATAGGAGTATGAAATAAGAAAGTCTTGGACCCTGGCGAGCTTGAAACGATGAACTTCATGTTATCTATAATATGATCCCATATTTTTTTGGGATATGATTTTTAAAATAAAAAATTGTCCTTAAACACCGACCCACTTTTCTCTTTTAAGTAAGAGTTTTTCCACCATATGATTTTCCACATTCGTACATTTTTGCTGCCAACCACCCATTTGCTGCCTTGATGAAAGGTAATTTATAAAAGACGATTGTTCTTACAAGCACATGACAAGGTTTAAGCCAAATCCCCTCTTTCAAAAATACACCATTGGTATGTGAAGGGATTGGGCTAGTAGAGTGCGCTCATAATTACTGTCGAGTCTCCACAGATTTCTGTTGCATACAAACTCGAATAATGGCTAGAGGTCAGATTTATTGTACGTTGTATGTTCAGCATATGATTTTAATTGATGCTTGAATTATGTTCTTCAATGCATAATTCGAATCGTTCATTTTGTCTTACACTTCGGGGGTGTTTGGTTCAGCTTTCCTAAGGGGCTTTGAGTCCCCAAAGCCCCTTGGGAAAAATTTAAGAGTGTTTGGTTCGACTTTCAAAGGCTACTTGGCAAAATGCTTGCCTTTGGAATGCTGAAAGCCCAAAGCGGTGGGGACCTGCTTTGGGCATTCCAGTATTCTCGGCATGCTGGTGGGAGGATTAATAAATTTTGCTTTCTTGTCCATTTTACCCTCAAAATTTTGTTAAAAGTCCAATTTTACCCTACCTCAAAACAAAACCCTACCTTTCTCGACTCGACGCTCTTTCCTCTTCTATGTTCTACAGTCCATCACGCGAAGCTCTATTCTTTTCGTCAATTCTCATGGCATCGCATCCGCTCTCGCCGATTCTTTTTTCTCTCCTCTCTTCTACCTGGTATGCCCCTCTCTCTCTCTCTCTCTCTCTCTCTCTCTCTCTCTCTCTCTCTCTCTCTTCCTCCCTCTTTACTTCCTTTTCGTCGTTGGATGGTAAACGAATCTGCCTATTATCGGTCTTCTTGATTTGTTCTCTCTCTCTCTCGCACACCCGATCCCTCTCTCTTTTCCCCCCCTGTTCTTGTTCGTCCGTTCGGGTGTTTGTTCAATTTCGATTCGTGGGTATGATTCTGTTTTTCTTGGGTCTGCGCCGGAACCGCGTGATTGGGGTCGGACCAGTGTTGTCGGTGCATTTGGAATTCAATTGATCTAGGAGTGTTGCGGTTTTTCGGTTCTTGAATTTCACACAGGGTTCGGTGTGTGATGGGTGTGTGCTTGGTGAAGTTTGCTAGTTGAATTTCGGGCTCTTTCGTTCTGTTATGTGCCAACTCGTTTCTCTCAAGAACACCTGACCGAAGAAGGCGAGGACGAGTTGCTGTGTGGGTGCCGAGTGCCGGTGGGTTGAAGCTCGGACGTGGTGCGATCACTTGGCCTCCCTATGCTCCGATCTCGTTCACATTTCGACCCCGACACACCCACCGCAACAGGTTGGTCTATGATCTTGCTTGCTTTGATCGATGCATTGTTATGGATTTCCGTGCCCTGTCGAATGGTGGGTTCGGTTTCACCACCTTTCATCATGGTAGCTGTAAATTGTTATAGCTGGAAGACAGCGCATAGTAGAATTGAATGAGTGATAGTTCGATGTCCTATGTTGTAGAGCATGAGGGGTTTTGATCCCTTCCTGTTGCATAGATGAATGCATAAGTTGTTAGAGGCACAAGAGCTTAAAAGATGATGCAGTTTCCTGGATCCTCTATTTGGTGTACTCATGGAGGGAAAAGTATGATTAGCTTGGAAAATTGGATTGTCTATGCTGTGATGAGAGGGACTTCAAAAATTCCCTTGTAGGCATTGACCATGATTGCAAAATGCTTATACAATCGCCTAGTTATGCTGCTTTTGGCATGAAACAATGTGGGGGAGTTGGAAAAGAACGAAAAGTAGGATCATATGATGTGATTGTAATTCATGGATAGTTTGGTTATGTACTTTTCATTAGGCAATTGTTTTTGCTGGAATTCCACACAAGCTAGAGGATGGCCATGTTTTCATCTTGTTCACAGGTTTCTTGAAAATCTCAGGGATCAATTAATTTTTGTTGTCTTTCACCCAAAAGTAAAATTAATTAATTAAGTTTTGTTGTCTTGAAGATGGGTCAGAGGCTGGAGTTTGGAGTGTGCCATCATTTGCTTCACGTGGAGAAATTGTTTTGTAGATCTTACTCATGGATAATAGCAATAAGTGAATCGTGTCCTAACTCACTAGCTATTGGTGATTTCGTGCTTTAGCTGATGTTGCTTGAATCTTTCAAGCAGAGATAAGGGTAATATGTGCAGCTCTGCCTGTTTGCTTTTAAGTCATCCAAGAGGATACGGCTTGTTTCCTCAATAAATGTTGTTGTACATTCAAATTGACTTCTTTGTTAAAACATTCTCTATCATGCCTTTTTGTCCACCTCAATACAAAATTAGTCATTTACCTGCAAAGATTGTATTTCCACATGTTGTGGCGCTGTTATACGTTCTTTACTTTACTGAACATGGTGGATGAAGCAGTGGAAACTAGGAATTTAGTTTCTTCACTCAACAAGGTGAAGCTCATGAATCCGTTAACACAAATCCAAAATAATGAGTGCTGTGATTGACCTTTTCATGTAAATGCTTCCAATTGCAGATAGCCACTTTAACCATTGCTTTGGACATGTTGGGAACAGATTATCATGGTTGTGATATTCGCATTTGTTTTTTTGGCCTTTATTTGCTACCTCTCAGTCTAGAGCTATCAAAGTAGAACTAGCCCATTCTTATCGCAGAGAAGTATGGCGGATGTTGGGGATGGCAAGTTATGTTTAGACTAATTAGTTGTGGAGTACAAACCAACGAGTGGGTTGTCTCCATTTAAGCCATTGATTGGGTCTCCCGTTGTCTTCATCAGGACATAAACAGAACTCTCAGGTGGTGAAGTTAGGTTCATCTTGGACATTCTTGAATTGATAGATAAGATCCAAGGAAGAAATAACAGGGAATTTGGTAACAGCTTACGAACTCTGATTATGTCATGATGATTATGTCATAGAACTAGGTTGATAAATTCTCTTAAAGCAGCCAAACTCCTTAAAGCGGATGCATGCTTAGCCTATTTGTGATGGGACTCATGGAAGATTCACACTTAGATCAGAAGATGCGGTTTGCCCTGTCTCCATTTTCATTTAAACGTTAAACATCTCCGAATCTAGAATACTTTTCTGGGTTACCCGTTATCGCAATAAACCATGAGCTATATGGCCTCCTGACATTGCAGGGACTGCACTTTGCACATTCTTAGATCAAGAATGGAAACCTTTCAAGTTTATGCCTTTCTTTTTTCATGCATGACTAGCACTTATGGCTTTTGAAGTTAATTGTCTTGCTGTTGTAATAATTTGACATCGCTTTTCTTCCATCCCGTTTGCCTGCTGTTGTGAATACAGACGGGACGTGGATCCCCTGAGGACGATCTTCTACGGGGAGTACCAAAACTGCAGGGCGGGGGCGAGCACGGCCCAACGGGTCGCGTGGGCCGGGTATAAGCCAGCTCTCACAGCGACTAAGGCCGGGAAGTTCACAGTGGAGTCGTTCATCCAAGGGAGCGAGTGGTTGCCTCAAACGAGCGTGACATTCGACACCGCTTTGTAATACGGTAATTGGTAATGATGTAGAGCCGCGAAGTGCCTATAGAGAAAAGAAAACTGTTTTCTATTGTCCCCTTCTTCTTTTTTATTTTTATTTTTTATTAATCGACAATGAAATTTCTTTGTAGCGTTTCAGTTTTCTCATATATGCTGTACACTAATTATGAAAACGGCAAAAAGAGAATCAATAGAGAAACGGTACCACTTTCTAAGCTTGTTCGTCCGTATGTCAGCCGATGTTCTATTATTTAATGAATGTGTGTGACAAGAGGTGAGGGGGAGGTTATATGGTTCACCGATGATGGATTCTCTAAGTCTTAACGGGTCGCAATGCATTAAAATTCTTTGTAACTCCTGCACAAAATGTCATGACGTATGAAAATTTCCGAACTTTAAGATCGACACATGAAAGTAACTGAACTTTAAGATCCTACATAAAATGTCGTAATGCATGAAAATTTCCGAACTGTAAGATCGACACATGAAAGCATCCGAACTAAGATCAACCCCCATATGGAAGATAGTTGCATGATTTCTTATCAGAGCGCCATATGGAAGATAGTTGGATGATTTCTTATCAAAGCCCAGTAAGGAAGATGAGTATTGCAAGAGCAAATATCTATGACTAAAATGCAATCTCTTTCGAGTTAACATAGACCCTCCCCTGTGCGACCCGAATGTATAAGCATCTTGTTGTTTTGAGATGTCATGAAAAGTTCAAGGGGGCCCATTTCCTATACTTTTGCCCTCACGTGTTAGGTTTTGTTGAGCACCAATTATACTCTGTAACTGTTGTTTGTAATACTAAGTATAACGTATTTCTTTTTTCCGGACATACATGCCCATATTTACTATCATGAAATGACTATTTCTAGTCAAATTTGTATGAGAGAAATTTGGTTTTATTCAAAGTTAAAAACAAACCTAAAGAACCTTAGGCTAAAAGTTAAGCTTTGCATTTAATCTATAATCAAATTCTTTGAATATAATTTTTAAATAAATTTATTAATATGTATCTTTTATATTACTCTCAACATAAAAATGTAAAATGTTATATACTAATTGTTTCTTTTTTGCAATTTTAAAAATATTAAAACTAAAACACTTAATTTGATCACACCAAATGGCTTTTCAAATACAAGTTTACCAAACAGTTTTGCATTTCCCTAAAGCACTTTTCAGTTTTAGTTTACCAAACAGTCTAGCATTTCGGAAAACCCCTTTATCTCAAAGATATTTGCATTCTCCTAAGGGCATTTTCCCAAAACTGAACCAAACGGGCTCATCCACTCCATTCTCTAGTATTTTTTCTCCATACTTAATCATGAAATCTGCCATGAGGCCCCATGGGGCCCGTTCTGCTACACTAGTATCCCCCACTGCCTAGAAATCGCAGATTGATGGCTCACCAATCTACTATTGGCTCTGATATCATTTTTTGGAAATGCGTGGCGGTTCTGATACAATTTGTTGGGAAGCATGTAATAGAAGTTCAATTCCTTCATCTAGGGAGATCGCCAAGAGAGAGTCCAAGTACAAGTCCATCAATATATCTAGTTGAACTATGACAAAAAGAAAAAAAAATCATAACAAATTAAACTCACATTTCACTCAAAAGTTTAAATTAATAATTATGACCCAACTATGATGTATTAATTGCTCAATACTAGCCAATTCTCTAATGTTGAATTTTTCTAACACAACTCACACATGCATCATAACAATTTGGCACATGATGCAACCATTGAAGCCTATTCTACCTAGCTTTCTAATTATATATAAGTTCAATATCTTTCTAATTATATATAAGCTTAAAGCACTTTTGTTTTTTTTTAATAGCTACCATTGGATCTTCGCAAGGTTAGATTGGCAACATAGACAAACGATGGAGCAGCAAGAGATATTGCACAACATATCAGATATGGAAAGACAAACGCAGTCTTATTGAGAGCTTCTGTAGGTTTGATAAAACTGAAGAAGGTACAGCAGAACATGCTGAAAAAACTTGTCTTCGCTAGGGAGCGTAAGCTGAGACAATGGGACTTCTCACAACGTGAGTTCCATTGATCTCTTTCCAACTGATGTACCCGAAGTTAACTATGTAATCACTCTGCGGAATTGACTCTTCCAAAGAGATCTCTACTGTCATGTTGAACTCAGCTGTATCGTACTTACTCGCGAACCATAGCTCCGAGGGTTTCACCATGGCCTTCATGCTCGACGGAGTTGTCACCATGGCCCTGTAACTTGAAGGTCCATCGGCCACGTTGGTCAGGACTCTTTTGAAAGTGACGCTCGTGGTGTTGGTGTTGTTGAGGATGACTATGAATGAAGGGTAGTTGATGTCGAGAGTTGCGGATGCGCAAGAGAAGTTTGATCTCCCGCTTATGATCTTAATCTGGTTGGCGGAATAGTTCATTCCGCAGAGGAATTTGATGTAATCCTCGGGTTCAATGTCGTAGATCAGACCGGGATCTGAAGCCTTTTCTGGGTCTATATGTCCTGCTCCGAAATCAAGAGGCGTTCCTGAAGCTCGAGTGGTCATGTCGATGATGGTTTCGTCGGTGTTATCGAGAGTGTAAGCTGTGGTCATCATTGCCGATCGGATAGTGGCGGGGCTCCAATCTGGATGGGCCGATTTTAGCAGCGCAGCGACTCCGGCGACATGAGGAGCCGACATGGAAGTTCCCGATAAGAGTGCGTAGTTGCTAAGCAAGTAGCTCTGACCTATCTCCGCTATTCCTCGGTTCGGCGCCCATGCTGCCAAAACATCAACTCCAGGGGCTAACATATCGGGCTTCAAGATCCACGGGGCTTGGCGGCCTGGTCCTCGAGCTGAAAACCAAACTACTTGAGGTGCTGGTTTGGTCCCAAAAATGGTTATCAAGAACTCGATACTGACTGTTGGATTTTCCGACTTCAGCAAGTAGACCTTGATTCTATCTCCATCTTCCGGTACGACGGCCACAAACGGAATATTGAAGTCTCTGGGTTCGAGGAAAACCCCGAATTCAGTACTGAAGATGGCACCTGCAGCTCCGGCTCGGGTGATTTCATCAGTATCAACTCCGTCATCTTCGCTAACAAAGTCGCAGAAGACTATCTTTCCGGCAACATCCTTCGGGTCGAGAGAGTAACTGTTGCAGATTTCCTTGCTTCTGTTGCCACGGCCGAAGTATAGAGGAACTCTTGATATCAGGAGATTCTCTGGGAAGATGGATTTTCCTCTGACTGTTACGGTTCCGTTGCCGAGGGCTATGTTAGCCGCGAAATCCCTTGACATGGTTCCCGCACCGACAGTTGTTAGCCATGGAGCTCCATTTTGTATCGTGTATCCATGAGGGCCGCCGTTACCTGCTGAACAAGCAACGAAGATTCCTCTCTCCATTGCTGCGAAAGATCCTACAGCAATCGGATTCTGGTCGAACGGTGTCTCGAAAAATCCTAATGATAGAGACAATATATCGACGCCGTCTGCTATGGCTTGGTCCATGCCTGCTAGGGTGTCCGTTCCAGCTGAATCATACGTGTCGTTCAGGAATAGCACCTTGTACATCGCGAGCCTAGCAGCGGGTGCCATACCCATCGCCGTGCCCTTGGCGTAGCCGAAGTAGCTAGCGTCTATCACGGGGCTCCCGGCTGCTGTGGACGACGTGTGGGTCCCGTGGCCCCAGTAGTCCCTCGGGGAATCGTAGTCATCGGTCGTCGATATGTTCAAGCCGCGCTGCTTCATTCCTTTGCTGAAGGACCGGGCTCCGATGAGCTTCCGGTTGCAGTTGGATGAGTTGAACTCCACCCCAGACTCGCAAGAGCCTCGCCATCTCTCCGGCACGGGGGACATGCCTTTGTCCTTGAAGTTCTCACTCTCAGGCCATATCCCGCTGTCCAAGACGCCGACGATCATGCCATCACCAAAGTTGGCTCTCGGCCAAAGCCCTTTCTGTTTGTTCAGGCCAAGAAACTTAGGAGTGTATGTTGTGTGAATGTGTCCGGATACGATGCAACATGACCGGCAACCTGTTCCAGCTTGTCTAATTGGGACTCTGACAGTACTGCACTAAATCCATTCAAGACATGGTTATATGTATAAAGATGGGTCGGATCAATTTCGTCAGGGGACGATGATAGGGATGACAGAAGCGATGTGTACCAATCATGGTGACGCGAGAACGAAGAACGAAGCGGGCAATGCTAATTTGTCCATGTGGATTATGTAGGGTTTTCGGTAGTCTGTGGCCAAAGCGGACACTACAATCAAGATGACAAGGAAGAGCTTACAAAGCATTTCATATTCCATTGTCATTTCGTATAGGTCTCTGTAACTAAACATTTTTTGTCTCACGACTATAGGGAAAGATTAGCTTGGATTTATATAGAGGACCAAACTCTTTCTATGCATAACTATATCTCGTGCAAAAATATGTTGAGAGGTGATGGACGTGACCAAGTCGATGAAACCAAAATGTAAGATGCACTTTTAGCCGGCCAAGCTAGATAAGTGCAGATGGTTGATGCCGAAAGAAAGCTTTCAAGGATCGTGCATGTGTTGAAGTTTACGATCGACATACCCAATGAAAATGGAGTAGAATATTATTGTTCATTGGATCATCGAATGCGATCTCATATTCTATTGGCCCATCGTAGATTCAATTGGTCAAGAATGGCAATAAGGAAAAGGATATGGAATGGCCAACCTCCCAGCAAGTTGAGTCATAAGAATCTCCACAGGTAGAGACATTCAAAAGGTTCGGTTTATTCGAGATTTCAGTCAACATGAGAGTCAATCTAATGAAAAGAAGGAAGAAGGATTAGGGCTTTTTTCATAACAATTTTTGACAGATCTCAACCCTCTAGTTTGTCATCAGACAGTATAATTACCCCCTGCAAATTTAGCAAATCTATTTTGCCATTGGAGTTGGCAATCATTTTGTCGAGACGGCAACTGTTCGCATTTTCTAAATGAAATCATTTGCCCGGCTAGTATCAGACAGGAATAAGATTCAATTCAAAGAGCAGAACATTGAAGAACATTTATCAACAACTTATAAAAAGCTGCCCAAAAGAATTTAGAGTTTGAAGGTCCCCAGCACAGAGGTGTGAAAAGCAAAAAGTAACAATTTTAAGGACATGAAGCCAAACAGGCATTGGACTTCTGATAGATATACCATCCGGTTCATCTGCTAGCCTGTCTAGATGAAGGAATGCACATCCGGTCTAAAAGGTTCCTAATACAAGAACTAAAAGGAGGAGATACACTAGCAATACTGCTTCTTATTGAGAATGATCTACAGAGCACTTTTCAGAATTTCATGATATCATAAAAGCACATACAACTCTTTGTAACCTCTTTAAAAAAATCCCGAGCAAACTTGTGACACTAACCTTCCAATTATTCAACTTTACCCGCTCACCGAGGCTAGCTGAAAAACCTCAAGGGGTGGACATCCTCTTTAAGGCTACACACAACAAAAATTGAAAGCATATATGGAAAATCTCAAGAGAAATTATAAAAGAAAATCCCTTCCCTTTGCTGGCTTAGATTGCCCTGTACTTTGCTTTCTAACTCCCTAAAAACTCAGAGAAAACAGAGGCCTCATAGTGAAAGCATATTAGGAGGAGATTGTGGTGACCCGGATTCAAGCAAAAAGCTTCTACTGCCATGTGACCTAGATGTACTGGAAGAAGAGGCTAGATATCTTACATCACTACTGTTAAAAACGGCATCATTCTTATGCATTTTCCCTTTACTCGCTCTTCCCCGACCTGCACATCCACCAAACTCTCCCTCTTCATCGGTTTGCAGGAACCCGCTATGGACAGGATCTGAAGTCTCATATAGAAGCCTAAGAATCTGTTTAACCGAAGGCCTAGCCCGTCCTTCTGGCTGAGTGCACCATTGCACGATACTCAATATGGTTTGAAGCTGGTCGAAATCGAAGGCGTCCTTAATTCTGGGGTCCACAAGCTCAGGTATTCTAGGAGTAGATGTCAGATATGTTTGAGACCATTCCACTAAATTCTTGCCATCTTGTATGGCCCGTCTTGCTGTTACCATCTCTAACAATAGCACACCATAGCTGTAGACATCGCTCTTCTCCGTGAGCTCCTGAGTGATTACATACTCAGGATCCATGTAACCTGGGGAAAAAAGTAAGGCTTAGATATTGATTAAAACAATGTAGATAATTAACCAAAGGGCAGCTTTTTCGACCTGGAGTTCCTCGTACATCAGTATTTACTGGTTCAAAGCAAATTGAGCCATCTTTTGAAGCATGTGCAAGACCGAAATCAGCAACCTAGACTCAAAGATGACAAGAAATGAGAAAAGTCACCCGAAGCAATCAATTTGATACGTCAAGGAAGTCTCTGGCTTCCTGCTACTTAGCATCTTGCAAAGATTACATCAGGGATATCCAATTTTACAATTGAACTTGGATTAATGTATATTGGGAGCTAAGATCTAATCAAAGAGTCACTTTCGCAGAACTATCCTACCTTGGCAACAAAATTCTCATCGAGTAAAATGTTGCTTGACTTGATGTCTCTGTGACACAAGGGAGGATCACAATAGAAATGGAGATACTCCTGCATTGATAATGTAAAAGTCCAAAGACTAAGACATTGATAAGAAATAGTTAAATCACTCCAAATGACCACGGAAGTTCAAAATTACCAAAGCATTAGCCACATCAATGGTTATTTGGATCCTCGTCCGCCAACTCAGAGGATTTCTGTTAGGTGCTGCACACAACGGATAAGTCAACAACATGATGACTAAGGAACCCTAAAACAAAAAAGCCTAGTGGTTTTATGAACGTGTTCATATAGCAGTGTAAGAACAACTTCAATGTAAGCATCACTTAAATATTCAATACATGGTAATAAATGTTAAGTGATTGGCTCATGATTTCGCTCAACAAGTATGCACTTACGAGTCTGCGTACATCTTAGCACGTACACATGGGTGCAGTAGATTGTGCCTATGTTCTGTGCGTGCGCATGCGTGTGTGTGTGTGTGTGAAGAGAGAGAGAGAGAGAGAGAGAGAGAGAGATCCATAAAATCGGTGCAAGAAAAACATGTGTACCATGAAGATGCTCTTTCAAGCTTCCATTTGCCATGTATTCATACATAAGAAACCTGCAGAGAGCTGAAATCAATTAATTACTCCAGTTCAAATCAGTCACGTGAATGCAGAAGCACTCACCCACTCATTGTGTAGATGTGTAGATGTGTGCATGCAAGCAGAAGATGACCCACGGAAATTGAATCATCAGCTTGCAAGGCATGAGTGCATGTGTGGTGTTGTGTGTGTGCGCGTTGGTGGGGGATGGGGAGTCTAGACTTTGGTGTGGATAAAACTAATTTGCTTCTCACCTTTCACGCTTCTCAATACAAAATCCTCTAAGAGCAACCAGATGACGATGATGAAGCCTAGCAAGAAGCTCTATTTCCCTGCAGAAGTCGTCCTCCCCTTGTTCTGAGACTTTGTTCATTCGCTTTACCGCAACCACTAAACCATCACTAAATTGCGCTTTGTAAACAGTTCCAAATCCCCCTTGTCCAATGGCAGTGTTAAAATTATCCGTTGCCTTCTTGGTCTCCTTATAACTGAATTTCCGAAACATCAATGACTGACCTGCAAGCCCATAATTTATCAGAAGCAACGGGCATTTCAGTAAATATATTTTTGGGTTTTTTTTTTTTTTTTTTTTGGGGGAGAGAGAGAGAGACAGAGAGAGGGGAGTACCATCCTGAAACTTTTTCACTGAGTGAGGAGGAGGGAAGACCTTTGAAGACCTCATATCCATATCCTCAGAATCCTCTAGCTCTCTGTTCTTCCTACGAATCAGAAATACCAACACAACCAGCATCAAAACAGCCACTACTGTAACAGCAATGCCAACACCTGGAACTAGTGTCAGGTGGTAGGGGTGGTGGGTCTCATTCAAAGGCACACCAAGTATCAGTTGATTCGGGGGGCTAGCAGCAACCACAGGACTTGGAGAAGCTTTAGGAGAGTCTGCCGGTTGTGATGAATTGGAAACTAGCATCACATGCACAAAATATACCAATAAGTTTAAAGCTCGAGTACAGGATCTGATGCATTCATGGAAAATTCCATCATTCGATGCATTAAAGATCAAAGGCAATGTTTCACTCAAACTATAAGTCTCAAACATGCTCCATCACATTAGAACTCACGAGACAACTAAGAGCCAAAAAGGATAAAGATGCAGCCATAAAGGCAAAAGCAAATCAATCTGCAACTTTGTTGAAACATCCCAATCTATAGAAGCAGTGTCTACAGGAGAAAAGATAATAAATTAACCATCTTTACATTAAAAGAAAAACAAGGAGAGAGCAAGAATGCTTTTTCAGAACAATCATCAAGATTGCTTAGACATCCTAGTAACATACTTGAATGGAGTATCACTCCCTCCATGTTTTGAATGGTCAAAGAAAGTTACCATCAGGCAATCCTATATAAACAGTCATAGTACATCTGTGGTAGGCTATATCTATAAAAGAAGATAAAGAAGGCAGAAGGATTGGCATTTGAGTAGAGCAGGCATTTAGAGGTACCATGATATCTTTAATGGAAGTCAAAGCACATCATTTTATTTATTATTATTGTTGTTGTCTTGAAGTCCAAAGCATAGGCAATTTTGAATACCCAGACACATCCTCCTTTTCATCGTGATGCTTCCATCATGTTTGAATTTCTTCAGAGCTTGAACTTTAACCCAATTAAGCTAGCTACCAATCACGACTAAGCACATGAAGAGAGGGAAGTTAAGGAAAAGAAATTCAAACGGTAGCAACATAACAAGCTTAAAAATCATGTAAACTAGATTTGATCATTGGGAGGGCCGAGCAAGGGTTTGGGCCTTAAAACCCTTGCCAAAGTCTGCGCATGATTTACAAAAGCGTCATTTATTATTTACAAAATGATCAGCATGCCCTGATCAAAGAAGAGAGCAACTTGCCAGCGCCGATGATAATGACAAAAAATTAACTGGGCCTGGCCTCACAGGCCTTAGAATATGTCCAGGCCAATCACATCTAGATGGCACAACCTTTTTGGTAAGTAGTGAAAACCAAACCCAGATTCCCACTTGGTTGAACTTAAGGATGCTTCTAGCGGTCTGTCACAATAACTGGATAATAATTTATTTTCTCTCACTAGATTAGTGCTATAAACAAAAAGGAAATGGGGAAACTTGGTTACCTACACGGTACCCTCATAAGAACAATTGATCAACATTACCATGGTATTACTATATCTCTTTTTGGACAACATCTTGCTCACCTGTTAACCATTTGGATATTCTGTAAAATGCAGAACATGCAAGGCTTCAGGAAAAGACTGAGTGATAATTAATTCCATTACAAATGTGACATCCCCATCCCAAAATTATCTTGCTTTGCCCGGTCATGCCACTATTAAAAACAAGGGTGGAAATTGGCAGTTCACATAAAGTTAAACACAGCATGGTTGAATAAATAGATTTAAAAACAAAGGTATTTAAATTCATGCAAACCAAGGGAGATGCTATGTAGCTGTCTCCTGATTTCGCATAGCTGCACATACCTGGTAGAGTACTCAGCCCTTCAACACCAAAGAAACAAGTGGCGATGTTGACCGAAGATATATAATCAAGTTGGCTTGCAAGGGCAGCGAACGTTGCATCTCGGCAAGTGCTGAATGTAATATTGTCATCCATTCCTACCACATGATGAAGATACACGATGCCAGCATTTACACACTTTCTGCAATCGCTCTCTGCTGAAAGCGGCGCTCTGCAATTCATGACCACATCCCCAAACCCTGGGGACTGCAGCATTTGCATCACATTTGTCCGGCCCACGCACTCATAGTAGACAGGGATCTTCGTTCCAAAGCCGCAGAACGCCGTCGCGTTCTTTGACACCCCGTACAGACCCAAGGTTTCCGATATCGAATGCAGGCAGACCTCACCCAAATCGGCAGTGACCCCCAAATTGCTCGTCGCGTTCGCGTACCGAGCGACGGAAACCGCCACGCACGCATTTATGTAGCGGCAGCACTTAGCCCTGTCGCCCTTGTTGGAGCACAGAGAAGCCACCAACGTGAAATTCGACCCGCTCAAGTCCAGAGGGCACTCTGCACAAGCACAGCAGCAGCAATCGCCACTAACCCAGGTTCAGTTCAGCAGGGAGAAAGGAAATCGACGGCACAGTCCAAACATCGAACGCTTGCATCACACTTCAGGCACTAGCGCAATGACCCTCGATGGAACAAGAGCCCCATTCCGGGAAACAGCTATCAAGAACGGCAAAAGAGAGCAAAAGAGAGCAACCCACTAAATCAACTCAAGCAAAACACAAGCGAACGCAGCACAACAAGGTCCTAACGGCCACGAATTTCACTCGCGAGAAAAGAAAAAACCCAGAGAGACAACGCGTTCAGGCGAAGCGGAACTGACCCGACGCCGCCGCCGCCGCCGGGGGCAGCCGCGAGAAGAGGAGGAGCGCGAGGGAGCCGAGCAGGAGGGGAGCGAGGTGCGGCGGCGCCATTGTCGGGGCGACACGGAAGCGGAGGCAAGCGTGGAAGGGGGAAGCGGGAAGGGGGAGGGAGGGAGGGAGGAGGCGCGTGGAGGTGACGGCGGGAGCGGCGGCGCGTGAGGAGGCGGAGGACGGCCAGGCGATGCTTCTGCGGAGCACAATGGAGTGGAGTGGAGAGGAGGGTCTGTGCACTATGGAAATGAGTGACCTGTCTCTCTCTCTCTCTCTCTCTCTCTCTCTAACATGACTTGTTATTTCGTCCACGTACATTAAGAATTTAATAAAGTTTATATGTGCGAGACAAAGAATTTTAATGGGGAATTCTTTTTTGGAGCGCTAGTCGTTTCAATGAGTAATCTTAGAGAGTAAGCATACTAATAATAATAACATTATTTACTACCTACCATCGTGATAATGATTGATCCAATTCTATCAAATTTAGTTTCAGTGGTAATCATTAATGAATCTTCTTAAATGGAGTGCTTTCCTTTCCATGACACACTAATTATTCATTTAATGGAAATTATTCAATGTTTTTATAGCACTAATGTATTGCAATATCACTTATTTAGTTGTTTATCAAGTATCTCTAGACACATTTTAGCAAAATCTTTCTTGATTTACTAACTTGGTCAATGTTGATCATGTTGGATAACTTGAAATTGGGCAAATTTGCATCAAGGCTAAAAACTAGCTCATTGCTACTTGACTTGGATAATAAATGTTGATCATGTTGGATAACATATTCATAAGTAGCTTTGTTAGCAAAATTTGAACTAGTTACTTTCATAGCAACTTTCACTATTGTGACGAACATACAATTGCACAAATGCAAACATCAAATAAGTGCACGTAAACAACTGGCGTTTGTCCTAGTAACCACTCTTCTAACGTGAAATGGGAAGGTGGAAAGTTTGAATTCCACTTTCTCATGGGGTTTGGGTAGGGACGATATAATTTTAAATGTGGATTTTTCTCTTACGTCCTGTAAGGAGGTATGGAAAAAATAATTTATACCTTGTCATCATTGGTCAAATGAATCATGAAAGAACAATTAAAAAAGAAGCAATCAATGTTATCATAAAGTTAATAAGCATTCATTACTTTCAATCGTCGAAAGCAAATTTCAAGTACAATGCTCATTGATGAAATCTCACCGAGAGAGTCGGTTCATTAAATTGACAAGAAGATTTTCAGATGAAAGTAATCAAAACATGCAAATTCAAAAGAAAAAGGAGTCAACCCACGAAATCACCAACGTTGACTCAATTTATAGCTTCAACATTTCCAATGGGAAGTCGAACCATGAAATTGATTGTTGAGTGGGACCCAATGGGGGGCCATGCATTTCACCAATTTTTCCAGCCGTTGCAGCAACCGAAACCGAGACGCGCGCGCGCGGCGCGTGAGCGATCCGGTCTTCTCTTTGTGTCTGCGGCCTCCATGTGAATCGTGGGCAATTTTCCTATTCGAGCAGAGGGCGATGGGGGAATCTTTAATTTATTCCGACCCGGGGGGGTTTTACTTCCTGAGCCGCTCGCGGGAACGCCGCGTGGGCCACACGCTCCAATCACGGAGCGCCATTTTCCCAGCGAGGGGCGAGGGCTTGAGGGGCACGCGGCGGAAGAGCGCGTGGATAGGGAGCATTGATTTTTTTTTTTGCATTACGATGCGAGTTCACAACACCGCATGAATGCGACACGGGCGGACCTAACTATTTGTCTTAATCGCCACAGGCGAGCTCCAGGGTTTCGAAGATAGTGACGCCTTGGGAAACTGCATTATTATCATTATGTCCTAAAACTCGTTAAGAAATTACGATTAAATTTCAAAATTTTCGAAAAGTGCAATGAAATCTTATGACTTATCAAATATGTGTATTTGAGTCATTCTATCAATTTTTCTAACTTGACAAATAAAAAATATAAATGAGTTTTCGGACTTAATTACATTTTTTTTAAAAAAAATTGACTCAATTGCGATTTCGCAACATGTTTTATAATTTTCAGAGCATTCATCCTTTATTATTATGGTTGTTATTGTTGTTGTTATGTTAACCAACGACGTAAGAAATGATTTATGCATGTGCGAAACGATTCAATCAAAAAATTAACTCAAGACACATTCGTAATTTGTTCAAGATGAATGCATAAGTAATTTGTTACACTAGCGATAGAACTAACAATAATCCGTATTATTATTGAGTGGTATTATTATTGAGCCATTATGGCCAAAACACACATTTTTTTTTAAATTTAATTGATCAGATTATTCATCGTCACAAGATTTTGTCCTGGTCCAATGATTAGCTTTATCCCCCCCCCCCGTTCTCTTAATTATTTTTCCTTTTTTTTTGCAATCACGAATTCATTTAATTGTTGAAAATACAATGTTGCTGGATTTGAGTTGTTTGAAATTCGTTTGCTTGTTCTTTTGTCTAAACATTATGTGATAAAGATTTTGATGGAGGTCAAAATCTAGCTAGTTACGGCTTCTTCATATTCATAACTTTTTAGTTATTATAGAAAAAAATTGAGGGCATGATTCACGATAAGCATAAATACTTTCTTCTTAATTAAGCAATAAAAATATTCCATTCTTGATCTTTCCCTTTTTCTTTTTAATTGTTGATTTTTTATTGCTTACCCTATTTTTATTCTTTTATTGGCTCATGATGCCATCCCTATCATATTGATTTGACTGCATTATCTGTTTGTAGATCCCATTCTTGATTTAATAAAATTTCTTCCTTTTTTCTTGTTTTCTTTTGTTTCAATTTTACTAGAGGCAAAATTTCAAGGTTAAATGTGGGGCCCACTCTTAATTTCAATTTATTTCTTGCATTCTTTTCTTCTTCTTCTTCTTCTTTTTATTTTTTTTTCTTTTATTTGTCCATTTGGAATCAAATTGGTGTTCAAAGAATAGTCTATTTGTAGATAGCTAACAAATTATTATGTCGATGAATTGATATTTCTCTTTTTTTCGTACTAGGAAACTATTATTCAAAAATTAGCCTAAACATAAGTAAGAGTAACAGAATCATCTACCAATTTTTGTATGGATTTCATTAATTATAACATTGATATGTGTCATTATGTAGTAGTACATATATTTTAACTACTTAGCTTTCATTCTATTTGGTGAATCTAGTAGTCCAATAATCATTATTTTTCATGTCATCATTGCATGAGGTTTTTTAAAAATATTTTCAAAAGAAAAAATAAATAAATATGACAAAGTTAAGCACATAAAAATGTAGGTTGAAGTCTTTCCAAGCGGCAAGCAGGCACAAAAAGGATCTTAAAGTCGAATGTGTCCCTTTAGTTCTTGTATTTATGATTTTAAAGTCGAATGACTTCTTTCCAATGATCTTCAAATCCCCGTTGAGACATCAATTCAAAGTCAAATGTGCTCCTACAGCTTGTAAGGTAACACAGCTCCCCAAATGCATGTGTAGATCTATCTAAGTAGAGGCACAAAAAGTTATTTGAAAGGAAGTCATATATTTTTAATGTAATTAAGAACCAATGGATTTTCCTTACAATCTTTGAGTAAGTGCTTGTAAATTTGTAACAAATATTGAGATCTAAAATTCATGATCATGAAGATAGTCTATGGAAATAAAGTAAACAATTTGCAAACAAAACAAACATTTCTTTATTCCGATATATGATTGGCGCTTGCTCATATTACAACAATGGAGAATAAGTTTTTTATAAAAAAAAAATAAAAAATAAAAACATAAAGGAAGCATTGAAACATAATGGATATGAGAGAAGCGACTAAGGTAAAAAAAAAAGTTTTCAAAAGGGATGTTAATTGTTTTATTTTTTAGTAAATTGACAAAAGAAAATGAGAAAAAATGTAGAAATAATTTTAAAATAAAAGTGGGTTCTACTAAGGATAATGTAGTCAAATCAATATAATAAGAGTCACCAGAGCTAATAAAGGGGTATTATTTGTTACAAATTTACAAGCACTTACTCAAAGATTATAAGGAATTTGTTACATTAGTGATAGAACTAACAATAATCCATATTATTATTGAGTGCTATTATTTCCAAGCCATTTTGGCCAAAACACACATTTTTTTTTTTTTTTTTTTTTTAAATTTAGTTGACCAGATTATTCATCGTCACAAGATTTTGTTTGGGTCCAACCCGGTCTCTTAATTATTTTTTTCTTTTTTTGCGATCACGAATTCATTTAGTTGCTGAAAATACAATGTTGCTGGATTTGAGTTGTTTGAAATTCATTTGCTTGTTCTTTTGTCTAAACATTATGTGATAATGATTTTGATGGAGGTCAAAATCTAGCTAGTTACGGCTTCTTCATATTCATAACTTTTTAGTTATTATAGAAAAAAATTGAGGGCATGATTCACGATAAGCATTAATAACTTTCTTCTTTATTAAGCAATAAAAAATATTCCATTCTTGATCTTTCCCTTTTCTTTTTAATTGTTGATTTTTTATTGCTTACCCTATTTTTATTCCTTTATTGGCTCATGATACCATCCCTATCACATTGATTTGACTGCATTACCTATTGCGAATCCCATTCTTGATTTAATAAATTTTCTTCCTTTTTTTCTTGTTTTCTTTTGTTTCAATTTTACTAGAGGCAAATTTTCAAGGTTAAATGTGGGCCCCCACTCTTAATTTCAATTTATTTCTTGCATTCTTTTATTCTTCTTCTTTTTCTTTTTATTTTTTATTTTTTTTCCTTTTCTTTGTCCATTTGGAATCAAATTGGTGTTCAAAGAATAGTCTATTTGTAGATAGCTAACAAATTATTGGGTCAATGAATTTATATTTCTCTTTTTTCGTACTAGGAAACTATTATTCAAAAATTAGCCTAAACATAAGTAAGAGTAACAGAATCATCTACCAATTTTTGTATGGATTTCATTTAATTATAACATTAATATTTGTCATTATGTGGTACTCCATATATTTTAATTGCTTAGCTTTCATTCTATTGGTGAATCCAGTATTCCAATAATCATTATTTTCATATCATCATTGCATGAGGTTTTTTAAAACATATTTTCAAAAAAAAAAAATATGACAAAGTTTAAGCACATAAAAATGTAGGTTGAAGTCTTTCCAAGCGGCAAGCAGGCACAAAAAGGATCTTAAAGTCGAATGTGTCCCTTTAGTTCTTGTTGATATGATTTTAAAGTCAAATGACTTCCTTACAATGATCTTCAAATCCCCGTCGAGACTAGTATGCATTCGAAGCCGAATGTGCTCCTATAGCTTGTAAAGTAACACGGCTCCCCAACTGCATGTATAGATGTGTCTAAGTAGAGGCACAAAAAGTTATTTGAAAGGAAGTCATATATTTTTAATGGGGCCAATTCCATAAAAAAAAAAAAAAAAAGCACGAACTTTATGTGTTGTTATAAATTTGGTTCGAACTTTATTTTGTCTAAAAAAAAAAAGCATGGACTTTAGGTATTGTTCCAAATCTGGCTTGAACTTTAATTTGTCTAAAAAAAAAAGTACAAAATTTAAATGTTGTCCCAAATCTGGTCCGAACTTTATTTGAGACAAAATAAAGTAAGTCTATTACAAATAGGCTTCACATTTCTATTTAACTATAAGATGCACACACTTTTAATATCTTGCTTTAAGGTAATGTAATCTTCTACTTCCATCACAATTTCTAACATTGCAAACAGTTTGCCAATTGTTAATTGATCTAATGACCCTAGCTATGTGCCTCATCCCTTGGAACTGAAGCTGCTGAATTATTTTTCCCATGAGAATCATTTGTAAAGTTCACTTCATTGGATGATGGACTTAAATTTAACATTTCCTCCAAACACTCAAATGCAGCATCGTTTTGCTATGTTGGATAATATTGCTAACGTGGAAATGCCATGTCGGATGACTATGGAAATGAGGGTTAACGGAGGGCCAGATTTCGGACACAAGTGAAAGTTTATGCTTTTTTTTAGAAAAATAAAGTTCGGGCTAGATTTGGGACAACACTTAAGGTTCGTGCTTTTTTTTTTAAACAAAATAAGACAAAATAAAGTTCATGTTTTTTTTTATGGAATTGGCCCATTTTTAATGTAATTAAGAACCAATGGATTTTCCTTACAATCTTTGAGTAAGTTCTCATAAATTTGTATCAAAAATTGAGATCTAAAAATTCATGATCATGAAGATAGTCTAAGGAAAAAAGTAAACAATTTGCAAACAAAACAAACATTTCTTTATTCTAATATATGATTAGTGCTTGCTTAGATTACAACAATGGAGAATAAGTTAAAAAAAAAAAACATAAAGAATAAATTGAAACATGATGGTTATGAGAGATGCCACTAAGGTGAAAAAAGTTGTTCGAAAGGGATGTTAGTAGTTTTATTTTTTAGTAAATTGACAAAAGAAAAGGAGAAAAAATGTAGGAGATGATTTTAAATTAAAAGTGGGACCCACTAAGGATAATGTAGTCAAATCAATATCATAAAAGTCGTTAGGAGCTAATAACGGGTAGAAATAGCGCAAGCTTTTTTTTTCACGTCTTCACAGTTTTAATTTATTTTGTTCCTTGCCATTATGGAGGAAAAAGTAAATTGTTCTCTTCAAGTTAGGTGCAAAAAAGAATAAAACAAGAAATTTTGAATTAAACCGAGATAGAAAGAATAAAACAAGAAATTTTGGCTATACCCATCTTCTTATTTTGAAGAAATTTTTTTTTGGTCGAAATATGTATATATACTTTTTGGAGTTGAAAGCTAATTTGATCGGTTAACATGAGAAGATGGGTGCAGCCCCCCCACCCAAAAAAAAAAAAAAATGTGGAGACAGCACCGCCCTTAATATTTTGGGGAAATCACACAAGACCATCCTAAACTTTAGGAGGAATATGCATTTGCTCCCAAATTTTATACTCTTTACACGATTCCTCTTTAAACATTTATTATGTCCGTTGACTCTCTGTTACTTTTTCTGTTAGCATGTGTAATGCACATGACTTTTAAGGTGTAAAAATATATTTTGCATAATCTTTTCTTCTTTAAGGAAATCTCTCTTTGACTTTTAGTTGCTGTGAAAATAAAAAAATTATAGGAAATGAAAGAAAACTTAATTAACTCAAATACTAAAATATCACCTTAAATTTTAATTAATCATTTCTTTTGTAAGTTGGGGAAATCATTTCCTTTCAATTGTGTTGCTCTTTATTAAGATATCTTACTAGTTATTGTATTTATACATATTTTCCATATTAATCTTTCTTATACTTTAACATTTCAGTTTATTTTTTGTTATCCATTTTCTTTACTCTTCATTTTTTTAGAAACCAAGGTAAAAAAAAAAAAAAAAAAAAGAAAGATTTCCTTAATAAAAAGGATAAAAATACACTTTTAACTCTTCAAAGTACCTGCATTGCATATCTACGAAGCAAGTGCTTGTTTTAAAAGATGAAAATCATGCTGCTAGTATACATTTATATGGACCTGACCGAGGAAATATCCATTTAAAAGCAAAGAATTTGCAGATGTCTGGTCCGGACGTCCTTTGGCAATACTGAGAACTTGTCATTAGGGAGGTCTTCAGGAGCATGGTCTTGGAAATGAGTTCTTTTGAAATCTGCTTTAGCAATGGATACTTGGTTCTGAGTTTTTCCATGAGATGGAAGTTGTGAGAAGATCTGATTTATATGGTCTTCACTCTTGTATCATGCTGGGATTTATTCTATGGAGAAAACGTCCAAAGTTCAAGGTAGTCAAATTGCTCTAGTTGATTAAACTTACTGTCATGGAAGCTAGGAAACTCTTACATATTGTTTGATTGTAAACCATTACCTTGCTACCTGCATTTATTGGCAGGATCCTTTAACTTGTATTCATCCTGACCAGTTTCGTAAAATCTTTTCGTCAATCTATTCTGACTTTCTTTCAGGCATTTCGCTTGGTGGCGGACAAGGAGTTATAAAGGAACTGCGCGTTGTCAGGGTCGGGCTTACCCAAAACTTAAAAGTTCTTGTCATAACTGCTCCCTTTCTGGACAGCAAAGTAAAACCGACGATAGATGCTGCAGGTGCTTCAGGAGTGAACGTATTATGCTCGCGGGTTATTTTTTTCTTTTTTTGCAATCACGAATTCATTTAGTTGTTGAAAATACAATGTTGCTGGATTTGAGTTGTTTGAAATTCGTTTGCTTGTTCTTTTGTCTAAACATTATGTGATAATGGTTTCTACACATTTGTCATGTTTGGCCGCAGTTCCTCCCTCCAAAACCAAAAATAATAATAATAATAAAAAAGATTTTGATGGACATCAAAATCTAGCTAGTTACGGCTTCTTCATATTAATGTTTTTTAGTTATTATAGAAAAAATTTGAGGGCATGATTCACCATTAATAACTTTCTTCTTAATTAAGCAATAAAAATATTCCATTCTTGATCTTCTCCTTTTTCTTCTTAATTGTTGATTTTTTATTGCTTACGCTATTTTTATTCCTTTATTGGCTCATGATGCTATCCCTATCACATTGATTTAACTGCATTATTTGTTGTGAATCCCATTCTTGATTTAATAAATTTTCTTCCTTTTTTCTTGTTTTCTTTTGTTTCAATTTTACTAGAGGCAAAATTTCAAGGTTAAATGTAGGGCCACTCTTAATTTAAATTTATTTCTTGCATTCTTCTTCTTCTTCTTCTTCTTCTTATTTTTTTTTTAATTTTTTTTTTATCCTTTTCTTTCTCCATTTGGAATAAAATTGGTTTTCAAAGAATAATCTATTTGTAGATAGCTAAAAATTATTTTGTCAATGAATTGATATTTCTCTTTTTTTGTACTAGGAAACTATTATTCAAAAAATAGCCTAAACATAAGTAAGAGTAAAAAAATCATCTATTTTTGTACGTATTTCGTTTAATTACAACATTAATATGTGTCCATATGTCGTAGTCCATATATTTTACTTGCTTAGCTTTCATTCTATTTGGTGAATCTAGTAGTCAAATAATCATTTTTTTCATGTCATCGTTGCATGAGGTTTTTTAAAAGATATATTCAAAAACAAATTAAAAATATGACAAAGTTAAGCACATAAAAATGTAGGTTGAAGTCTTTCCAAGCAGGCACGAAAAGGATCTTAAAGTCGAATGTGTCCCTTTAGTTCTTGTAGATATGATTTTAAAGTCAAATGACTTCCTTACAATGATCTTCAAATCCCCCTTGAGACTTGTAGATATGCATTCAAAGTCGAATGTGCTCCTAGAGCTTGTAAAGTAACACGGATCCTCAAATGCATGTGTAGATCTGTCTAAGTAGAGGCACAAAAAGTTATTTGAAAGGAAGTCATATATTTTTAATGTAATTAAGAACCAATGGATTTTCTTTACAATCTTTGAGTAAGTTCTCGTAAATTTGTATCGAAAATTGAGATCTAAAAATTCACGATCATGAAGATAGTCTATGGAAATAAAGTAAACAATTTGCAAACAAAACAAACATTTCTTTATTCTGATATATGATTGGTGCTTGCTTAGATTACGAAAATGGAGAATAAGTTTTAAAAAAAAAAAAAAACATAAAGGAAGCATTGAAATATAATGGATATGAGAGAAGCAGCTAAGGTGAAAAAAGTTGTTCAAAAGGGATGTTAGTATTTTATTTTTGGGATATGTTCAGCACAAGTCCTAAAACTTGTCAATAAAGTGCAATTGAGTCCTAAAACTTACAAAAAGTGCAATCAAGTTTTAAAACTTGTCAAGTTGGTTCAATTGAGTCCTAAAGTTAACACCGTCATATTTGTTAACGGAAATTGCTGACGTGGTGCGACGTTATATTTTAAATGAATTTTTTATTTTTCAAATGGCTTTTTAAAATTATTTTTATTCAAAATATTTAAAAATTAGATTAAAAACTAAAAAGGAAAATCTAAATTTATTTTAAAAAAAACAAAACTGTTCAAAATAATAATAAAAAGGCACCGGTGGACTTCCGCCGCCGCCCATCGTTGGAGGGTCGGCGACGGTTGCCGGCCCTCGCCCGGGCAAGGCCTCGCTGGCCACAGGTGAGGGCCGACCATCCCCGCCAGGTCGGGCGAGTACGCCTAGATCCGGGCACGCCGGCCCTCACGGGGGCCGGCGACCGTCGCCCGCCCTGGGCGAGTCTTCACCGGCCCTCATGGGGGCCGGCAACCATCGCTCGCCCTAGGCAAGGCTCGTTGGCCCTCGCTCGAGGCCGGCGAGGCTCGCCCAGATCTTGGCGAGGCTCGCCTAGATCCGGCCCCTCGCCGGCCCCGAGTGAGGGCCGACGAGGCCTCGCCCAAGGCGGGCGACGTTCACCCGCCCTCACTTGGGGCCGGCGAGGGCCGACCACCCCCGCCCAGGGCCGACGACCGTCGCCCGGCCCCTCCGGCGATGGGCGGCGGCGGGGGGGAGAGGAGAGCTATTGATTTTTCTTTTTTTAAAAATAATTTTTAAAAATTTTTAAAAATAAAATTTTAATTTTTCTTTTTAGTTTTTAGTGAAAATAAGATCAAATAAATAAATCTAATATTTTAGTTTTTAAATCTAATTTTTTAAAAAAGAGTAAAAGATAATTTAAAAAATCCACATGGAAAATAAAAAAATTATTTAAAATGCTACTTCAGCATTTTTAATGAAAAAGATTAACGGTGTTAACTTTAGGACTCAATTGAACAAACTTGACAAGTTTTAGGACTTGATTGCACTTTTTGTAAGTTTTAGAACTCAATTGCACTTCCTTGACAAGTTTTAAGACTTCTACTGAACATATCCCTTTACTTTTTTAGTAAATTGACAAAAGAAAAGGAGAAAAAATGTAGGAAATAATTTTAAATTAAAAGTGAGATCCACCATGAATAATGTAGTCAAATCAATGTAATAAGAGTCATGAGCTTAATAACATGGGTAGAAATAGCACAAGCTTTTTTCTATGTCTTTACGGTTTTAATTTGTTTTTTCCTTGCCACTATGGAGGAAAAAGTAAATTGTTCTCTCCAAGTTAGTTGCAAAAAAGAATAAAACAAGAAATTTTGGATTAAACCGAGATAGAAAGAATAAAACAAGAAATTTTGGCTATACTCATCTTCTTATTTTGAAGATTTTTTTTTTTTTTGGTCGAAATATGTATATATACTTTTTGGAGTTGAAAGCTAATTTGATCGGTTAACATAAGAAGATGGGTAAAAAAATGATGTGGAGAGACAGCACCGCCCTTAATATTTAGGGGAAATCACACAAAACCATCCTAAACTTTAGGAGGAATATGCATTGCTCCCAAATTTTGAACTCTTTACACGATTCCTCTTTAAACATTTATTATGTCCGTTAACTCTCCGTTACTTTTTCCGTTAGCATGTGTAATGCACATGACTTTTAAGGTGTAAAAATATATTTTGCATAATCTTTTCTTGTTTAAGGAAATCTCTCTTTGACTCTTAGTTGCTGTGAAAATCAAAAAATTATAGGAAATGAGAGAAAACTAAGTTATCTCAATTACTAACAATATCACCTTAAATTTCAATTAATCATTTCTTTTGTAAGTTGGGGAAATCATTTCCTTTCAATTGTGTTGCTCTTTATTAAGATATCTTACTAGTTATTGTATTTATACATATTTTCCATATTAATCTTTCTTATACTTTAATATTTCAGTTTATTTTTTGTTCTCCATTTTCTTTACTCTTCATTTTTTTAGAAACCAAGGTGAAAAAAGAAAGGATTTCCTTAATAAAAAAGATGAAAATACACTTTTACCTCTTCAAAGTAACTGCATTGCATATCTACGAAGCAAGTGCTTGTTTTAAAAGATGAAAATCATGTTGCTGGCATACATTTATATGGTCCTGACCGAGGAAATATCCATTTAAAAGCAAAGAATTTGCAGATGTCTGGTCCGGACGTCCTTTGGCAATACTGAGAACTTGTCATTAGGGAGGTCTTCAGGAGCATGGTCTTGGAAATGAGCTCTTTTGAAATCTGCTTTAGCAATGGATACTTGGTTCTGAGTTTTTCCATGAGATGGAAGTTGTGAGAAGATCTGATTTGTATGGTCTTGACTCTTGTATCATGCTGGGGGATTTATTCCATGGAGTTGGTGAACCAACGGAATGGAGAAAACGTCCAAAGTTCAAGGTAGTCAAATTGCTCTAGTTGATTAAACTTACTGTCATGGAAGCTAGGAAACTCTTGCATATTCTTTGATTGTAAACCATTACCTTGCTACCTGCATTTCTTGGCAGGATCCTTTAACTTGTATTCATCCTGACCAGTTTCGTAAAATCTTTTCGATCAATCTATTCTGACTTTCTTTCAGGCATTTTGCTTGGTGGCGGACAAGGAGTTATTAAGGAACTGCGCATTGTCAGGGTTGGGCTTATCCAAAACTTCATAGTTCTTGTCACAACTGCTCCCTTTCTGGATACAAAAGTAAAACCGACGATAGATGTTGCAGGTGCTTCAGGAGTGAACGTATTATGCTTGCAGGTTAGTCATGCCGTGAAGCTTGAGCTAGCATTTTTGGTTTCTCCTTTTGGACCTGAAAGACCGAAGTGCAGCTACTGAACCTAAATAATCCTAATCTAGGAAGCAAAGATGATGCCTTTTGCCTTGAGCTATACGTTTTTGGTTTCTCCTTTTCAGACTTGGAACGACTGAAGTTCAGATATTCAACAAGGTTTCTTCAGGATATGGCAAAAAAATGACATATGACCATGCTTGAGAGGGATATAAACCGTGGGGAGACTATCTGGGATACTGCTGTTATTGTAGGTAATCATGGCAATATCATAAGCAAGCATCGAAAGGACATCCCCAGGGCTGGAGATTTCAATCAAAGTGCCTACTATATGGAAGTGCCTACTATTATCACTTCTTGATTCATTTTGATATTCACACATGTGAATCACCTCTTTCAGATCACTCTTGCACTGAAATGAATTGGATGGTAACTGGATCATTCAAATTCACTTGTTTTCAAAATATCTATCTACCTACTGCATGAACTATCTTACTAAGTTCTGTTATCCTGAAAATCATTCCCCGAACCAGTAAGGACAACCCAAAGAGTTTAACTCCCTGAGTCCCTAATGTCAATGTCGATTCAAAGCTTGAGAGGCTTCTATTTTACAAAATGCAAAACAGGTTTTGTCAAGAAATTGGTGTCTGGCACTTGTCATTTATCGAATAAGAAGAGAGATTAGGGTTTGAATTATTTTCCTCGTAGTACATATTTCAAAAACTAAATCTTTCTTTACAGAATGATTTGCAACACCTCTCTTTTCTTTTTGTTTTAAAATGATCTGAATACACTTATGGCTAGCAGTGTTCATACTATAAATTGTAGCCTAGTGCCTGGCAATATCTTCTGATACTGTATTACTGATATTCCTTCTTCGAACGAGTACATTGCTATATTACCAACTCAAACAAATTGGTAAAATCTAATGAACACTTAACTTCATGAACCTCTTGGCGATCCCAGATGAAAGGGCTGTCTTGACAACCTTGCTTTAGACTGATTACTAAAGCAAGCTTAGTAAACAGTGCCTTTTGTTGTAGGGAGGGAAACACACTGTTTTTCTTCTTGAAAATGTAATGCAAAATTTAATGATTTACATACATGACATGATTATGCAGTTGAAGAATATGAGCAATTGAATGAGCTCTGCTTCAAGAAGAAAGTTAACCATGGACGTATAAACATGCATTGTTATGTTCGGATAGGGAGTTACGCCATCATTGATAATATTAGCTGGTAAATCTTTGAAAAGATTGGGTCTAACGAGTAAACCTCCACATAAGCTCATAAACAAGTATAATTATCATGAGAATCACTCTTTGAATCATTCATCAAAACATGACATGAATATAAAAGAGAAAACAATTTCACTTCGATAAACTCAAATGCAATATGGTGGAAAGGATCATTTCTTTTGGCTTTTAGACAAGAACTATATTTTCTACTCAAGTTTATACAATAAATGTAGGACAGATCTGTACATACGAATACAAAAGGACCAGAACTGATCGTGCAATTGTCTCAATGAAATCACTTGTCTACCCAAGTCCACAAACGATGAATTTCATAATCAGAAAATGGATTGAGCTGGATTTGACTTAAACCCCAAGCATGTTAATTGCCATTCTCTTGGGCCTCTTCAGAGATTACACATGATCACCCAAGAGACTTGCATATTTCTAAGGCCCAGAGTCAATCAGGATCAAATTGGCTTATTCATGGGCCAAAAACAAGCTCTCATTTCCCATTTCACTGTTCTCATTTTAGCCCACCTCATTTCGGTCGTTGCTCTTTCCTTTTGAGCACCTTTTGGGCCAGACAGCCATTGCCTTCTTTCATTATTCTTTCTCTTCGTTTCTCATTCAGTTATATGGCAGTGAAGATGAAGATTAGGACAGTGATAAAATTGCTAAGATGAACAAATTGAGCTCAACTTACTTAGGTCCGAAGTGCAGAACCATGGTCGATTTGCTATCATCTCAATCTCAATTTAAGGGGCGCTATAGCCAGAGGAAACGGCTCCCGCTTGTAAAAGAAGAAGAAGAACAACAACGACGACGATGACGACAACGACCGTGTGGTTTGCTCTTCAATAAGCAAACTGAAACGACCTCGTTTTCGAAAGAGAGAAAATATCTCGATGTTTAATGGTTTAATGGCCGATTTGGACAGAAGCATAACGGGGGGCAAACGCGTCCGAGCGGCGGTACCGCTTTGAATATTTCTATGGATCAGAAGATATTGTTGCCAAAATTTATTTTAACAGCTGGCAATCTTGGGTACAGGGCCCTTGATTAGAGAGTAATGTCAGACCTTAATGTGCCTAAATCAAAGGGCTGATCTTTGAGATTAAAGAATGACGGAGTCGGTTAGTGCACGGCTCAAGGCACCGTGCGTGCATAGTTATATATGCTGCATTTTCAGCTGTTCAAGATCAAGACACCTAAAGATGAAGCAAACTTACTTAAATTCTTTCAATAAATATTCATATAGAACTGACTGGAGATGCTGTCATTGTAATTGGAAAATCCGACATGTAGGTTGGTAGGAGGAATCTGGCACAAGCGTTCGGATCCTGTCAGGTTATCTCAGCCGTCTCATGAATAGAGATCCCATCTAATTCAAGTGGGCGTTCAGTGATCTAAGTGTGCTCGTAAAAAAATCGCCTGAAATGCTACTAAATCCACGATCTAAGCATGCTAACTAATTATGCATGTCACGATAACATGATATTTGTTGCGACATTTTGTGATGTAATGTGATTGTAATATGAGTGACATTAGTGGACTAGTTCGATTTGATTGATAAACAATTGATAATATCTTGTGCGTGTATAATGGACGGATATCTGAATGAAGGTATAGTAAAATCAAATTTATATTTGTACGACGTCAAATGACCCAATTAACTCACAAGGTTTAAGTTTGTGAACCTAAATGAAGTACATTAAATATATTGTTTGGAATCTTATAAATAACATCAATAAACAATCTTATTTTAATCTATATTCTTTTCTTTTTTGAAGTAGCTAGGCTGCCACTTTACCATCTTAAGACTTCCAGAATAAATCATCACATGACCCAAGTCATCCCCTAGGGCCAATTTAAATACTCTTTTTTCTTGTAATTAGGGCAATATATATATTGAATTTAATTTGCACCATAAACGACGTTAGCCGTGATTTATTGACATTCAAACTCTTTGTATTAATTAATTATTTCTCCTGCCCCCGGAAAAAAAAAAATCAATTTAAAATGGAAAGTTCACGCTTACGTTAGTATCATCCCTTATCCACTGCCTTGACCGGGGACAGAGCCGTGCATGGCACGGGATTTTCATATATTAATATTAATAGAAAATCAATTGAGGAAGAAAAAACTCAGTGAACTCTATCGGATTGAAATACAAGTACATAATGAAATATTTGAAAAAATAAATAAATTATACGCCGCGGTGTCCTAATAATGCTTGACCAAAGAGAATGTTTAATGATGTTTTGACCATGATTCAGTTGAAACTGTGAAGTCGGAATCCTCTTGTTCATGTGGGTCACGTTCATTTGTCGGCAATTCTTGCAAAAACCAATCATGACCTACCACAGTCCTTCCGAAATTTTTTGCAAATAAGCTATACATATCATTGTCCGAGATTCGCCAATCCATGGCGAGGTCGAGCCTCGCTAGATCTGGCGATGGCGACCTCGCCATTGTTGGGCGAGGCTTGCGCTTCACCAATGGGCTAGCCGGGGGGCCTCGTCGGCTGGTTAAAGAAAGAAGGAGAAGGTTGGGGAAAAAAAGAGAAAAAAAAAAAAGAAGAAATAAATTAAAAAATAAAAAAAAAAAATATTTAAAAATATTTAATTTTTTTAAAAAATTGCTACATCAACGTTCACTAGCCAACTATCCCCCGCGGGCGTCCACGTCAGTGTTGGCCAGCCAATTTTGGCTGGATGGAGTAAATTGACATAATTGTAAAAAGTTTATGACTAAATTAGTTAAAAAAAAAAGTTTATGACTTAGAATTGACACAATTTATGAATTTTTGGTGCAGATTTATGATTTTTTCATGGTAATTCTCCCGACTTTTGGTATCTCATGAGCCATTGGTGGAAAATTATCAATGAACCTGCTCCAAAGTGGTTCTCAAACTACAAACTACAACGATTTGTAGCTTATGTGTTTTGTTGTTTGTGAAAGAAGCTTGAATTGAGATAGCAAATCTATATGCATGGAGAGGACTACTAGGAATCTTTGGCTCGCCAAAGGGCTTTCTCGGAGGCAAGACAAAGCAAATATGCAAGTTCCTACTAATTTCTTGCCTCATCGAATTTGAACAGGCTTCTTTGTTCATCCCTGTGCTTGTCTCTTCTTAGCTTGGCTTCCTTTTCCTGGTTGCCTTGTGTTGTTGCTTTTATATCTCAGTATCCATCCACTCATTATGTCCTCTCATTTTGAGTATATGTTTTCGATGCCGTAACATTTTGTACATCTAGCATTTCCCCTATATATTTATTACCTCTTACCAAAAAAAAAAGGCTTCTGGTATGCGGTGTAGTACTTGAAGAGCCTTCATCTGTCCTAACTATCTCTTCCTCAAATTGGCGTCGGTGCCTCTTCCAGTGGCCCATCCCATTTGACGATTTGTAGCCGCATATAATGCACATAGCCTTCTCGATACCATTGGTCTTTATCTCCAGACAGAATGTATTTATTCTAGACACCCTACGTTCTTGTCCACGAAGTATGTACCGCAGTTGCTCATCTAGGGAAGTGTCTGTCTGTGTAGGGACTACCTTTTCGACATTCACCACTGCAATTCCTCTCCATCATCTGGTCATTGTATCTCTTCATTGTCGGTCTGGCTTGTTTCAGAACCACTGAATCGGTCTGACGTCAATCGCACGATAAAGTCCGGATTCAATTGAGGTGATCAGACACTATTGTCGTACTTCTCCACTGTGATATTTATAATGCAATTAAATCAGTATAGGGAGAAAAGTACATGAACTTGACAAACGGTTTTAGAGAATCAGAGTGCTTGAAAGTGATATGTGAGTGGAGATTGAGAAATGATAATTAAAAGAGAGAGAGAGAGAGGGGAACGGGATCAATTTATATAATAATAATAAATAAATAAATAAATTGGCCCCAACAATTATTGATCACTGATCAATGACCATTGGGGCAATAATCAAGTGACCCAACGATCATTTTTACATTCTAATTTTTTAAATGAAGAAATCCAGTGATCAATTTTCTCTCAAAATATTTGTCTTCTTACTCAACCTTGTAGTAGTGTAGATGATGCTGAAACACACCCAAAGAAAAAAAAAAGCAACAAAAATGGAGAAAAATTCCAAATAATGGCCTGAGATGCCTAGATTTTCTCAAATAAAGATTTAAAGTGGATGTTGTTTCAAATAAAAATCTAAAGTGACCAAATCATCTTAAATAGTGATCTAAAGTAGCCAAATCATCTCAAGTAAAGACTTTTGGCCAATTGGTGACTATTATGGCTATTGAAGAAGGAATGTTTTAGTAAAAAAATTCTAAGCGTATTTTTAAATTTTTTGATTTGTTTTCTTTCTTTTTCTTTTCTCTTCTTCCCTCTTCCGACTATGGTGGGGGAAGTTGTTCTCAAGTGAGGGCCACCTTTGTTGGCATCGGGCAAGGGTTGCCCTCGTCATATTTGGCCCTCGCTTGATTTGGCGAGAGCATTCCTCACCAAATCTAGTGACAGGCAACCCTCATTGGCGTTGGGCAAGGGCAATGGTTGCCCTCGCCGGCATCATGTAAGGGTTGCCTTTGCTAGATCAAGCAAGGGCGACTCTTGCTTGATTTGGTCCTTGCCTGACTTGGCGAGGGTGTTTCCTCACTAGATCCAGCAAGGGGTGACACTTGCCAATGTCGAGCAAGGGTTGGCCTTGCTTGCCTAGCTCAGGTGAGGTGACCCTTCCCCAACACCGATGAGGGTTGCCCTTGCCCGACATCGGCAAGAACGAGGGTAGCCCTTGCTTGAGGCTAGCAGACTCCGCCATGGCAAGTAGAGGGAAGAAGAGAAAAGATAAAAAGAAAAAAAAAAGGGGAAAAATGAAACAAATTTAAACAAGGAGAAAACTAAAATGTCATTTAGCTAACGAGGTTAGGCCATTCTTTAATACTAATATGATTACTTAATACCCGTATTTGAAGACAAGTTCCACTTTGGGTCATTATTTAATATGATTTGATAATTTCAAGTCATTATTTGAAACAACATCCATTTTATACCATTATTTGAAAAAAATAAGAGCACCTCATATTCTTATTTGGAATTTTCCTTAAAAATGTTGAAATGGGAAATAAAGAAAAGCCGCGATCCTCGTCATATGATCTGATCTCCCGCACCCTGACCACAAAATAGACAAGAAAAGCCAGATTCTCATTTAGTACTTTCTGCAAAGAATAGGGTTCTTCAAACCATTAATTAACTCCTGATTAAATGAGAATATTGTAAAAGCTCACGATCCCCTTCTACACTATTTAAAAATCAAATCAAATCTAGGGGAAAAAAATTTGAATTGATAGCATACACGACTTTTCTGAAAGGGACATTTTTCGTCAATGGACCACATCAGCATTTTGGGACACGTGTTCGATAACCGGACCGGCGACATGTAAAGCGCGCTGCCATTATTTGATTATTAGGACCACATGGAGAGTTGAAAAATCCGACGCACGAGCAATAGGGGCAGGAGAATCGACAGGGCCAAGTAGCTCTTTGATTTTCCCCTTCTATTTCGGCACTCGATTGGCCGGAAGTGTGTTAGGAAATGACATGGAATGATTCGCATGACGAGAAAAGTAGGGAGAGAGGGCTGAGAGGCTCGCCATGCCCGTGGAATCCACTTAAAAAAACACCAAGTTGAAAGTCGTGCGGTCGGGTATTGGTGGGTGGAGATCTGGAGGATTGATTGATTCGGGCACAATGGAAAATTAGTGAGGTTTGAATGATCCTTCCTCCGTCCTTCCTTTCTTCCTTTGGAATTAGTGGTGCCTTTTCGTTCTTACCGCAGTGTGCCTAATTAGAATCCCCTTGTGAACGCCTTTTTGGATGTACCCTAGTGCTCGAATGGGGATGGGGATCCTCTACCACGCACGGCGTCTTCTTCAGTACCTTAGTAAATCTTAAAGAATGATTTAAGAAAATAATGGAGTCAAATTTGGGAAAGAGGATCTTCATGCCTCGCAGCAGAGCTGTTGACCGCAGCAATCGATTGCAAAGAGAGGACGATGAGGGTTTTCCCTTTCGATTATGAGATTACTTTATGGATGTAATTCCTTTAAATTCAAAGAATGTACATTTACTCTTTTGCTCTCTTGAGATCAAGATATTGTATAATGGCCATGCAGACCAAGGGATCACAATGGTTGCCACTGTGACCTCAGATCGACCATCTCGGACTTAGGATCTCTCTCGTATCTAAGATTAGATCTTCTATAGTTCACAAGATTTGAGTTGCATAGAGGGACAATGACTATGGTCAGTGCGGCGGCTGCTCACAAGTTGTGATTACTTGAACAAGGTGGTGGCAGTGCTTAGGCATTACGGTAGCAGTGGCAATGAGCTCCAATTGACGCGTATGGTGTCTATGCCTTCCTATGCGGAGAGCAAGATAATCTTTTTTTAAAGGGAAAAAGCCACGAAAAACCCTGAACTTTGCCCAAAGTGACACATTTACCCCATTTTTTTTTGTGACATAAAAAACCCCAAACTTTCTAAACCGTGACACATTTACCCCATCAAGGGCATTTTTGTCTTTTTATTTTGTTTTTTCCTTCTTCTTTTTTTCTTCTTCCCTTCTCCGGCCCCACCATGGCCGGCGGAGGGAAGCTGGCGTCCGGTGACCTCGCCGGCGTGTCGAGGCGACCCTCGCCGGACGCATTGGGCGAGGGCGGGGACACCCTCGCCCGATGCCGCGAGGGTCGCCCTAGCCGAGAGGCCGGCGAGGGTGACCCTCGCCCGACGCCGGCGAGGGCAGCCCTCCCCAGACGCCGGCTTCCCTCTACCGACTAGCCAACGGAGGGAAGAGAGAAGAAAAAAAAATTTAAAAAGTAAAAAAAAATTAAAAAAAAATTAAAAATGAAAAGACCAAAATGCCCTCTTATTTTGGGGTAAATGTGTCACATAACGAAAGTTCGGGATTTTTTATGTCACAAAAAAAGTTTGGGGTAAATGTGTCACGGTTGGCAAAGTTTTGGGTTTTTCACGTCACAAAAAAAAGTTTGGGGTAAATGTGTCACTTTGGGCAAAGTTCGGGGTTTTTCGTGATTTTTTCCCTTTTTTAAATTATCACCTTGGTAAAAAAACCATCAAATACTAATTAGTAGGAGGAATTTTCTCCAACTAAAAATGCCGGAAAATATAGCCCTCTATGCCGCAAGCTTATCATCAAGTTAATTCTTTTTCTAAACTTTTTAGCAAGTATCAAATTCTTTTTCTTTTTAATTTCTTATCTTCTTAATCAAATAGATGAATTTCTATCACGAGTGAGATCTGTCTCGGCATATGCCAGATCCGTTCACATGCCCAGCAGCTCGATTACTCTAATGGAAGTCCTCAGGGAAGTGATGAAATACTTTTCAAGGGGAAGATTCTCCACCGGTGGTGGAGGCAAGAGCATCAATGTCCCCCAATTGCTTCGCTAGTTTCTATTCAATTGTTGATTTTTCATTTGCAAGTTTTCTATATAATATTTACGAAGTGTGCAACTAGTATTTAAAAATCGAATTTACGGAGTGGGTAAGTAATGTTTAAAAATCGATTTTTATTATATAATATGCTTAACAGGCATTCCGACGCACTAGTCCATTTCTTTTATTAGACGGTTTGTCTTTTTTCAATAAAGGGAAATTCCAATGCCGCCATCCCATGATGGCCCTTTAGAATAAATTGTCATTATATAGCGTTGAAAAATTAACAGGATCAACACCTTATCTCTATTGCGAAATTCTGTGGAACTCCATTTTTCTGACATGACTCTTTAAAGATCTATTTAAAATTGTTTATGATTAATTATGCAATAAAAATGCTTCATGTGTTATGTTATCGACCACTCGAGCAGAAAAGCAAAAAGCTCAGTTGCTGACTTTTCCGGATATTTTCAGTACATGTGAAATTCGCCATGAAATGACCTTGCAACTCTCGATTTTTAACACTTCCGTCGACATTCGCAGAATCGGAATGTTATTTAGTGTCTGTGCTTCATTCCCTCTTCAATAGAACATTTGAGATGATAAAGATGACTTTAAATTAAAAATTAGTAGATGTATAGTCTTGATGTCTCCTTAGATTAGGGCACTTAATTCAAGTGCTACAGGAAAATATGCATTTCAAATTAGTCTTTTCGATGGGAAAATATAAAGGGGATGGTTATTTTATGAGTTTTGAACGGCTATGTACGTGAGTTGCCCATAATAAACTCAGAGGGTTCTGTTATGGCATTTATCAATATTGTATTCGGAGCATTTCAATTTTCAAGATTTGATTATGCAGAACATGAGTATAACCAGTACTTTAAAAACCCGTGAAGTTTTTTTAACAAGTGGCGTAGGGTACTTATGTATATAATGCTCGATTGATGTAAGATCGTTGAAATATACATTTGGTAACAAGTGCCCGGGACACTTGTTGGTGGTCCAATAAGAAGTCGGCTAGATAGAAATCATCACATCCGATGTTTGGGAGAGTAGTTCTGACTAAGCACCTGGATGCCGCATGTAAGCTATCTTGCCTCTAGAGGGTGAGATTAATATATCACACTTGGATAGGATAGTGAAATTGAAGAAATAAAGAAAAAAAAAGAGCGAAGCTCATTTGTTCTCGCTCGCAATCTTGTTGCAATGGCGCTGGCGAAAATCCTGCAACAGTTGACGACCTCGTGACTGTGGTCATGATTGAGGCGAACCGCCCTCACAGATTAAAAAAAAAAAAGAAAAAGAAAACGTGATCACTAAGGTATCTCTCTCTAGTTGTGGTGGTGGCGGGGGCGGCGGCGGCTTTCGACAACCATGGCAACAGAGGCGACCACCATCGAACTTCCCCTTGAATAAGAACTACCATGACGTCCGTCATCACGAATTCTATCCCACCGGAGATCAGATTTCTCGGTGGGATCTATGTGTTTGTGTCGTGGTGATACCAATCATCGCGATTAAGACAGCAACCACGAGACTTGCTGTGGATGGACAACCATGACCTCACCCCGCCTAGGGAAATTTCTCCTTGTAGTGGTCACTTCCTAATTACTTTTTATCCAGGGGCATGAGTGCAAAGATATAACAACTCAGAAATTTTTACACGCTATCCTAACTTGAGGTGGTCAGTGCATAATTGATGAGATTTAAACAAACAATCTTCAATTCTTGAACTCAGAAATTCTCTAATGTCCCAGATAACAACCCTAAATTGAAAAGTACACATTTCTACTTTGGTGCATAGGTGATGTGATTTGTTATCGACGGGTGAACTATCACATAAAAAAAGTTTAGTATGACGAGAAAAATGAAGGAAAGAAACGAAAATGCTAATGGGTGAAGATACAATGAACCTTCCTAGCATGCAACCTCCACTAGAAACCATGGCGTTGTAATGGCTGCTTTTATTCTCCACATCAAGTTACTTTTGGTCAAATCCACATTAAGTTACTTGAATCCGCAAAAAGTGATTCTCGTGGTTACAAAAATTCAAAACCCTAGTTTCAACTCCCTACAAATCTATTGGCCTACAAAAGCATAGCATCATTTACATTTTGGTAGGCATGAGCTGTTTAGTCGGGCCTAAGAAAGATTCTAAAGTGACATAATATTGTCTGATGATGTTTGATTACTCCAACTTGAGAAACCCTCTTGATTCCGAAGCTCATACAACACAAATTAATCCACACCGAAAAAAAAAAATTATTGGTCCGCCATCGATTTCGATCTATGTAGTCTTAGGATAAAAATCACATATGTACCTCTATTAGTAACCCTAGATGTAATAAGTCGATGTTGCTTTATTGTTGTTCATCCATATGGATTTGATGATGTGTCGCCATCGTGTCATCATCACGTGGAACATGCATTGGTCTTATTGAGTGACGTGCATAGGTTTTGGGAAATCGTTTGTTAGATGGGCATATTGATATAGTAAATATCAATATCATTTCTTTCGGGTAGAATATTATAAAAAGGAATTCATGTGGGAAAATCGAGAATTTAGTCAATATATTCGCAATATCATTTTTTTCCTAGAACAATAAAAAAAGAAAATAACGTGGGAAAATGGAGACCTTAGTCAACATATTCCGAGGACCCAAAAAGAAAATGTCGCCAAAATCAATGTGATATGCATGTGGGTGTGGCTCTCTTATCAACTGGATGTTGCTGTGGGAGAGGGAAGAAAACTTTGGAATTTGTCTCCCTGGTCACAAGCTCGAAGACGCTCGTGCGACTATGCAAAACCCAAAACCTCAAAATAAATAAACAAATAAAAAAATTAAGGGGAAAAGGGAGAAAATATTTGACAAGTGATCCGACAAAGTTTTAGATGTTATTAGAGCAGAATGCGCAATGTTCAAATCTTTCCTAGCCCAAACTCTCAAAATATCTATTCTTCTGTTTCAATCTTAGGCCAATATCCAACCTATGCATAAAAGAATGTTAGATATGTTAAACCAAGTATTTTACATGAATTTTGAGCTTGCATTTGCACACAACTTACTCCAAGTTAATTCGAATTAGCTAGTTCATATAATTTGTGCATCAAATGTAAAGTAAAAAATAGAGAACACGTGGATCGCAAGTGAGAACTTTTAAATTCCAAACACAAGTCAAATTGGTATACTTATTCTCGAAATCAATGTGATCGAAAGGTTAAGTAAGGTGTATTTTTCTAAAGACATAATTAGATTTTTCAAACTTTCAATCTTAGTCTGAAGACATCACTTTAAACTTAAACCATCAACACAAATTTAAAATGTTGCCCAAAACAAAAATAATCTGAATGTTGTTGAAACACTGCCTCGCCCTCATTTATTTAATCTCTTCTAATAACTAATAAAAAAATTAACCCAAATTAAATACAAACTCAAGTAATCTAAAAATACCACAATATAATTATTTAATAGAATGGTGAAAATTAAAAGAAAATTACATCCTATTACAATATATAAATGAACTCAATATACATAAGTGAATTAAGTGGACAAATCGTAGTTTGTATATACATCAATTTGACTATATGTTCGAACAAAATCTTGCTAAAACACTCCTTCACGTTTCATTGATTTAATTCACTTCGCTTATGTTCGATAGAAATACTACGTATGTTAATCTTGCTAATACATTTTTATTTATCAAATTAATTGCGTCTAGGAGTGATATTATTCATATGCAAAATTATGATTCTGCTCAAATTCATTGCATAAATTCTAGAACTAAGAAAAATATACTTGTTACTAGTCCTAAGTGGAGTTCGGCTCAAATTGCCAAACCGAACTGAAACTGTGAGACCAATTCAATTTAGGGAGGTTATTAACAAAGTTCAAACCATAAACCAAACCGGACTGAAATTTGGATGTTGGTTCAGTCTGATTTTTTTTTTCCTGAACCGAACCAAACCGCCAAATGAACTATTTTCATATGAGTTAAGTTGTCAAGTTTTCAAATTCGAGACGTAAATGTAAGTTGAAGTAACAATGTGCTTACATTGAAATTTCAGTATACGATGCAATGTTATCCTTTGATAATTGCTTGAGCTCTTGACAAATTCAAAGCATATAAAGTTCCACTTTGGAGGAGAACCAAGAGCATCGGGTTAGAGAAATGGAAAGAAACCGATGTAATTCAGTTCAATTGAATTCGGTTTTGAACCCTTATTCACCTAAATTCGTTTTATATTTTTCAAGTTGAATTATTTTTTGGTTTGGTTTGGTTCGATTCAGTTTTCCATCCAAACTAGCCTGAACAAAACTATGCTCACTCCCACTTATCGTCAATTCCACTATCCTTAATGCTTAAATTCATAATGATTACACTTTAAATTAAATCTTGCTAAAACACTACAAATTAAATCTTGCTAAAACACTACCAACAATCTCCCTTTCTATTCACATTTAGCTGATCAAACTCACTTTCACTTTCGACCAGTAGATATTTCGCATCGTGCTCTTATCACTAAAACATTACCACTCAAATTGCATTTAGGATAAATGCTATTTCAGAAAAATAAAAGTTTGGAGTTGGCATAAACAGTAGGGGCACAAGGGATCTCTAGTTCGTATACAAAAATGTCACCCCTGAAAGTGCCACCAATTGCATGTAGATCGCACTTGATTGGGCCATCTTTACAATAAAAGTTTAGAGTTGGCAAAAATGTTCATGGGATTTGTAAGGTTTTACATGGGTTTTCAAATGACCAGATCTTTACACAGGGATCTATAGCTGAATAGGTAAATGACATCTGTGAAAAGTATCACCAACTATATGTAAATTGCAATAGATCGGGCCATTACAAGCAGGTCTCAGTTCTACAGGTTCATAGGGTTTTTAGGGTTTTACATGAGCCTCTTTGCACTCTTGCCCTTGGATTATCAAGAACGAAATAACGGACAAAAAAGAAAGTTACTAGAGAATAGGAAGGGGCATTAGCTGTAAGCACGTGCGATCGGGGGACCGGGCAGCACGTGCACGGGAGGAGCAGGTTTTTGGCCTTTGTTTTGGCCTTTGTTTTGGCCAAGTTCGAGTGGTATTTTATTCGATCCCTTTTTTTTCCTGTTGCTGGTGTGCTTGTGACTTGTGCTTGTGTGGGCTGTATCAGCAAAATGCTGCCCGGTTGACTGGGGACAGTGGCGTCGCGAGGGGGCGTGGCTCGTGGGACGCACTGTCCCAACATTATTCCTCACGCGTGTGTGCTTCCACCGCTAAACGCCACCGTCTCCCTCCCCCTCCTCTCCTCTCCTCTCTCTCTCTCTCTCTCTCTGTTGAAGAACACTTGGGTGGTTGTTGCTGGGTTCTATTCCAAAAGTTGAGCCTGATGTTGCTCTCTCTCTCTCTCAATTGCCTTGATGCCAAGGGGATTGCATGTGAGAGATTCTCTCTTTCACCATCACATAAATTGAGAGAGAGAGAGAGAGAGAGAGAGAGAGAGAGAGAGAGAGGAGACACCCCCTCTGTTTTGTTCCTTTCCCTCCTCAAATATCTGCCACTTCCTAGGCAAAGATTGAATTGCATTTCATGTAATTGGACAAGTCCAGTTAGAGTCAGTGCTCAGAGAGAGAAGAGACACCCCCTTTGATTTGTTCCTTTCACCCCCCCTCAAATATCTCCCACTTCCTAGCCGAGATTGATTGCATTTCATGTAGTTTGGACAAGTCTAGTTAGGTTTAATAGCTAGTGCTGCTGCTAGCTTAAATGTTAGATCACGCATTCTTTTACGGGCTTAGCATTTTCAATTGAATTAACACGGTAGGACATTGAGTGTTCGAATTTTGTCTCGTGATCCTTGTTGGTATCTCTCCATTGTGCATGCAAACCCTAACTCGAAAATAGCCTGATGTTGGAGCATAAGCTCCATTTGTAAGTCTTTATCTTTTAGTGGAGTGAGAGAGAAATCGACGTGATGAAATCAATTGCCAATTGCACAAACTGAATTGTTCACAAATGATATCAAGAAAAAAGAACAACCCTCAACTGTTTTTTTCCTCATCAAATATCTCCTTCCTTTAAGCCCTAAATTGAGTGACGATGATGAAAGAAAAAGAAATTACGGTCCATCAAAGCAATGACGCGACTTCTTGGCCACAGCCCGCCTAGTAGATGCTTTTCTCAAATAATTTTATAATATGTCCAAGCAATTTAGGTGGGGTTTGATTAGATATTGGAGTGACCCATTTTCCGATTTTGATGGGAGAAGCTTCTCCTTTTTGATTCGATTCATCATCTTCTCGCTCACGAGCCACGATTGCGCATCCGATATTGGACATTTCGTTCCATGCTCGGCACTCATTGCTCATGCACTAGAGACCATAGTGGATGTTCTAGAGCTATTTTGGACTAATCATTTTGTCAATTGACCAATGAGGATGTGGACCCATTTGGCCATCTCTCTCTCTCCACTAGAATTTACATCAAGCAGCTGTAGAATTCGTGATTTACAAGATATAATAGAGATTTAGATTTCTAATTACAATGAAAAATAAATAAAGCTCAAAATATATAGGATAAGGTTTCTTTTTCTTCTTTTTTCCATCTTTTTCTTGGTTTATGATGGAATGTAGGTTTTCACATTATCCAGGTCTATTTTCACATTTGCTTTATTTTATTGCTCCACTACTTTTATCTAAAAGCTCTAGGTAATCAATCAAATTATAACAATAATTTCTGATGAGAAAAGAATAATTTAATAATATGTGGACTTTTAGAGCTAAACATACACGTAAAATTTAATTTCAAAAATTCTTGGCGGATCTATGAAATAAGACAATCTAACTTTTAGACATTTTTACTTTCATGATTTCATAAGATAAATTGCTGAGTGTTAATGAGCCTAGATTTTATATAATTTTTTTTTTTTTGGTATAAGTCTATTTTATGATTTGACTAATATGATCATCACAAATCATAACTGCAAAAAATGTGGAAGGATCCAAAGGAGCATGCGGATAAAATATCTTTTCTTAATCAGTTTTCGATTTTAAGAAGATAACCAAACTACAAATACAGGATGAAATTTCACATTGAAATGATTATTATTTCAATTAATCGAGTCTTTATTTCATAATATTAAATTACAAAAAAAAATATTCTCGAAGAGCCGGGCACATAGACCATAGTCGGTGTGACATAAAATCAGTCTAACTCACATCAACTCGATAAACCCACTTAATCTGATTAATTATCCGCTTTATTTAATTAATTGATTTTTTTTTGTGGTTGAGTGGATTTAGTAGTTCAGATAATTTGGGAAGAAAATAACAAATGACCAAAAAACTTCTTTTGTCGGATTGAATCCAGTGGGCCCCCACCGTCACTCCACTGTTCAACGTTATCCACGAGAGAAGGTGTGCGCAGATAAAGAGGCGGAGAGACACCCTGGACCCGCCAACACCCCCCCCTTTGACCGTTGACCGGCATCACACCCACCCACCATGCACCACCCCTTCCACAACCCCCAAAAAAACCTAATTACAATGATTGGCCCCCTCCCTCAACTCTATTTTGCGCTTGGGCCCCTCGTTTTCTCCATATTTCCTTTTGGACCCCCAAATTTCCTCAACTTCTTCTCCCCTCCCTAAAGAAAATAAAAGAAAAGAAAAGAAAAGGGGATTTTTGGCTTGACCATTTCGGTTCTTCGGTCAAATCCTCCAATCACATCGAATCCGAGAGGAGATTGCATGCTCCAATAATTTAACATTATGTTGACTAGAGAAATGGAAACAGCACATCGAATGAATGCTTACAAAAGTGATGTAAACAAAAGGAGAAAAGTCCTAATGAAATAATACTGCTGACAAGAAATTATATGCAGATATTTATTTTCCAATTACTATATATTTTTTTCAATGTGATTTAAACCGGAATGAATATTGAGTCTTCCAAATGAAACTTGACGAGAGTGAACCCGTCACTTAGAATTACAAATAATCCAAATGAGTCTTTTCTCATTGCAATAAAATGTTTTGATGCTTTCTTCATGAAGTAATTGCTACCTAGATATACATCGCATTACATCCATGCCATTAATGTTCACATAGAATTGGTTCATTAGTTTCACATAGATATCTACAATGGACATCAAAACATTAGATTCCCCAACATCAAATATGGGATATTTTAGTTGTTCCTTTTCCCTACGATCTCTAAGTACATGTTATTTTAGCAGTTTAATTGGTATGTTTTGGTGATTATGCTATAATTATCTAGGCATGTTGGAAGGATAGGACAATTGAAATCTCAATTTTCTTTTTCAATTCAATTTAGCCATTTAGAGATGTATTATAGTGACTCGAAATTCATTTTCTTTCATTGCTGGAGATATTGTCGATTTTATCCTACAATGTGGGATGAGGATGAAGATGTACACTAGCACAGTTCTGATCGATGGGTTTCACCGCTCATCATATTCTCTTATTCTCTGTTCAAACTTTCTCTAGATATTTTTCTCGGTCCTCCTTTGTATTAAAGTTTGCATACATCAGTTTGTAACTTTACAATCTTTTGCATATGTACTCAGTGAAGAAGATTGGCTTTTCAAATAGACCTAGCTTTATTATGCATAGGGCAACTTTACAACCCTAAGAGGTTAACATGGGTAATCTTTTTCTACTTTCCCCCCTCTGGTTGGGAAATTAAATAATCGGGCTAACTTGCAAAGAAGGGAAAGTGGCATCTCCCCACCTTTCTAGCTTGCATGTGAGGCATTCTCAAAAGCACTACTCTTTTTCTCTTTGACCATGTTGTAAAAGCGAAGACCGATGGGTATCGTAATCAAGATGACATAACCTTAGCCTTTTTACTTGCTTTTTCGTGAACTAACCTTTTATCAAACGGGCGATCCGTCAGAGCCAATGACAGAGCTGTTTGCCAAATGACTTTGTTTTTGGAAGGTTTCACTATACGGAAAAGCGATGTTTCATGCTATCTTTTAGGCACTTGTATATTCATGAGGATTAGCATGGCCATCACATGCAAGAGCTGGGTTAGACGCTTTGCCACTTCTTTTGGGTGCAAAACCGTTAAAGTGAGGGTGCTTTACAGGCTGAGACAACTGGTCTTCTGCTCCCCCCAACTTTGGTTAGTGGATTGGGTGTGTTTTGATCACGAGCCAAGATTTCGAGAAGGAAGCTTCATTGGCCCCCCAAGCATAAATTAATGCTACTAGCTTTTACTCGAACGTGGTATTGATTATCTTTAGCAGATCAATAAAAGCGGCGTTTCTTTTTCTAAAGGGTTTTTGTTAATGGGTGGTCTTTTGTAGTGCTTGTCAAGTTAAGTAATTATGTTAGAGAAGATTTCGATTTTTTGAGATACCAATTTCTATATGATGTGTTATCATTATCTTAAAAGTTGAAACGCCTTATAGGTCAATTACGGAGCACCGTATGACCACATGATAATTCCACTCGTACAAAGGAAGTCAAAAAGAATGAGAAACAGAACCATGTGATTTGTCTAAGTAGGTACATTGGCGAAGGGCTCCCTATCGAAAAGACCTAACTGAGTAAATCCCAACTCTAGGGTTTTCCCTTTGGCTAAATGATGCTTCTCTGCCTAGATGGTGCATGGAAGAAGGGTTGCCCATCCAAACAACAGATGATATGTACAGTTTTCCATGCCAAGAGAGAGTTTGTAAACTTAGCAGGATTTCACTTAAGTGAGCAAAGTATGCTTAGACATATAGTGTCATCTAGTAAATTATACGATCGGCCAATCAACTACTTAAATTGGATCAGGAAATTGTCATCTATGATGAATCGAAATGGACCAAACTAGGAAATATCAAACACATCATAAACCCGATACAAAAAAACCTTCGAAAGGGCCAAAAAATGAGAATGAGAATGTATATATGGAGTCAAAAAAACAACACCAACGATGGCATGACCGTGCTAATTATGGCGCTCGGCTGCACAATAATTCAAATTCGTGGACTATCGTGAGACGAATCGTCGGCGAGCCCGAGGCAAATGGAGGAATACCCAAAACTCCGGGGGCTGGGGTGCAAAAAGATACACTTAAGATAGTAATAACAAATTAAAAAAATAATCAGCGACAATCACTGCCCGTCTTGATGTAAACAGGAGTCCGGTTTTTTTAATAAATAAAAAAAGAAAGAAAAAACATAAACACTGTGGGGCCCCGCCCGGTCGCACATTTACCTTTGACCAAACCACGACACGCCAACCTCATCGACGGGACCGGACTAGGTGGGGGCCTAAACTAACCATGGTTAAGTTAGAGGCTAGAGATAGAGAGAGAAAGAGGGCCCGGGGGGGGCTACCGCCCCCACAGTCCACACGTGTGGCGGAGGGAGTCAGAAGCACAAAAACCAGCTGTTTGTTCGAAGAAAGCATGTCGATTGTCCTCTCTTTCTCTCTCTTCCCTCTTTCTCTCTCTTCTGCTCCCGATTTTGTATAAAGAAGAAACCAAGCGTCCTCTCACGAACGGAGAAGGAATTTCGGCAGTGCCCATCTGCGCGCTCTGCAAGTGTCGATCCTTCACTTCATCCAGTGCCCACATTCTAGAGAGAGATAGAGAGAGAGAGAGAGAGGGAGTTGCAGTAACGAACAAAAGGGAGCTTTTTCCCGCCGTTCCTAGAGAGAGAGAGAGAAATGCGTGGGGGGCTGAGCCTGGAGCCGCTGGACATGGTGGGCGTCCAGATCCCGCACCACTTCCGGTGCCCCATCTCGCTGGAGCTGATGCGGGACCCGGTGACGGTGTCGACGGGGCAGACGTATGACCGGTCCAGCATCGAGCCCTGGATCGCCGCCGGCAACACCACCTGCCCCGTCACCCGCGCCCCGCTCCTCGACTCCGCCCTCATCCCCAACCACACCCTCCGCCGCCTCATCCAGTCCTGGTGCGTCGCCAACCGCCACTCCGGCGTGGAGCGCATCCCCACCCCGAAGCAGCCCGCCGACCCCTCCCGCGTCCGCGCCCTCCTCTCCCAGGCCGCCTCCACTTCGTCCTCCGCCGCCGCCCCCCGGCTCTCCGCGCTGCGGCGGCTGCGCGCCCTCGCCCGCGACTCCGACAAGAACCGCGCCCTCATCGCCTCCCTCGACGCCCGCCCCCTCCTCCTCGACGTCCTCTTCGCGGACCCCCGCGCCGAGTCCTCCGAGCTGGAGCACGAGGCGCTCGCCCTGCTGGCGATGCTCCAGCTCGCTGAGCCCGAGTGCGCTTCCGTGGCCTCCGACCCCGACCGCGTCGCCTTCCTCACCGGCCTCCTCTTCCACCCCTGCGTCGAGGTGAGGATCAACGCCGCCGCGCTCATCGAGGCCGCCGTCGCCGGCGTCCGCTCGCCGGAGCTCCGCGCCCGTGTCAGCGGCGCCGCCGGGGTCTTCGAGGGCGTCGTCGGCCTGCTGCAGGACTGCGCGGGGTGCCCCCGCGCGCTCAAGGCCGGGGCCCGCGCGGCCTTCGCGCTCTGCCTCGTGAAGCCGACGCGGCACCGGGCGGTCGCCGCCGGGGCCGCGGCGGCGCTGGTGGACCGGCTGGGCGACCTGGAGCGCGGCGACGCGGAGCGGGGGCTGGCCACGATCGAGCTGCTCTGCCGGGTCCCCGCGGGGTGCACGGCGCTGGCGGGCACGCCCTGAGCGCGCCGCTGCTGGTGCGGATGATCCTGAAGGTGTCGGACCGGGCGACGGAGTACGCGGCGGGGGCGCTGCTGGCGCTGTGCTCGGCGTCGGAGCAGTGCCGGAGGGAGGCGGTCGCCGCCGGCGTGTTGACGCAGCTGCTGCTGCTGGTGCAGAGCGACTGCACGGAGAGGGCGAAGAGGAAGGCGCAGCTCCTGCTGAAGCTGCTCCGGGACTCGTGGCCGGAGGATTCGATCGGGAACTCCGACGACTACGGCTGCAGCGAGGTGGTCGTTCCGTTTTGACGGCGGTCCGTTACGACGTCACATAATAGCTTTTTGAAAAAATTTCTTGCTTTTTTGGGGGAGGGGGTCGATTTATGGTATTATTTCTTGTTTACGTCAATTACTGAAATTTCGAATTGGTAGAGAGAAATGAAGGGGGAAGAAAGGAATGGTGGAAAGGGAAGGTTTCTAAATTTAGATTTTGATGTATAGAGAGAGATTTGTAATTTTTGTACGTAATTTTGGATGTAAGAATTTTTGGTTGAAAAAAAATAGAACCCATCAGATTCAGAAGTTTAAGAGTACAACAGTCGATCTATTATGTTCTTTATATTCTTAATTAATTATTGATTAATGCATGCTTTATTGTATTCTTAGAGCTTGATGGATAGACAACTATTGTTTGGTTAGACTCGCGTTTTTTTTTTTCTTTTATGAGATCTGTTTCTATTTGGTGTGATGGTTTCATGATGTTTTAAATTAATTGTTGCGAATCGAACTAAATAAATTTTTGAAAGCAAGCTATCTATATTGAGAGTAGACTCCTAAAGTGTGATTTTCCAACTTGATTTTGAGATTGCATTGGTAAGGATTGATTTAGGACTTTGTGTTCAATTCACTTAATAACATAATTGATTCGTGATTTAAAGTAGCAATTAGAGCCAGTCTTATAGTTTCTTCAACTTAGAATATCTAACTGCCTATTTGTTATTAGGATGACTTTTCTTTCAATGGAGAACATGTACAATGGTATTTTGATCGATTGTTCAGGACCACAATACTTGTCTATCTAGCTCGGGCCATCTCAAAATTAGGGTAGAACTTCTATGGTAATGTTTAGGCATAGGCTATCTAGGGGTGGTTGAATTGCCTCTTCCAAAACTTTATCTTAAGCAAAATAAAAGAATAGAAAAAAGTCTTTGCTCATGTTAGTTCAAGGTTCACATCACATGAACATGATGTAGACTTGTCACAAAATTAACTATAGTAAGTTATATGGTAGAATATATGAAGGTTGTGATGTTGATTTAAGTGGACCGTATTCATCCCTTAATAATAGGTTGTGATGTTATTTAGGAGTGAATTTCACCAAAGGTCATTGAACTCATAGAATTACTATATTGAATCGAACTTCAATGCCACTCACCTAAGACACTAAAATTTCAAATTTTTTTTTTTTTTTGCAATTGATGCATTTTCATCAGATGCTAACCAAATTTCCAATTAGATGCTAACAAGGCAAACAAATAGGGCCGACATGGCACGAGGTTGGATGCCTTTGTCTACAACATGTGGCCATCATATCAACATTTGGGTCAGAAAAGGAGTTGGCGGTTGAAGATTCAAGACCATAAGAACGGCAATGAAAATAGCAATGACTTTTGGTCCTTAGAAGCCTTACATAAATGTGGATTTAAAAGCCTTCTTTGTGAAATTTGGATTTGATTTCTCGAATCTAATTACTATTTGCCTTTAATTTCACAAAAGTAAACATACATATATTTTTATTTATTTATACACACGCATGTGAGAGAGAGAGTATCAAGAGTCACATGCTTGTAAAAACAAAGCCGTGGAGTCACATGGCAAAGGCCAATGATCTTTGTTCACTTCTTGTGTGATGGGCAGTAGTGTTCACATGCCCAACTGGAGCTCTCTGGATTTGTCTAGTCTTCCCAGTTAGTAAAGAGCACAGGGGTGGACATCCATTTTGTCTTTGAAGGAATGATATGGAGCAGCAGGGACCCACCGTTGATTAATGAAGTGTCCCTCACCTTTTGTCCGAACTATACTTGGAAAAACTGTTGATTCCTTCATCGAAATTTTATTTTCTTTCCAATTTTTTTGCAATAATTTTAAGGCCATTAAGTGGTATGGAGATCTAGCATATTCCAGAGCACATCTCCATACCACAAAATTGGGTTTTGAATGAATATGAGCATTCATATCAACGAATCAACGTCATTGGACTGTATGATATGAATCAATTGTCATGCATTCCACTCATATTTATTGACCTCTAAGAACTACGATACCTTAGTTTCCCTTAGTCATTATCTAGCTTAGTCAATACTCCCTTAAACATATCCATGGAAAAATTGTTGATGGCCTTATAAGCCGTTTCATGCAAGCGATATTTTATTTTGGTCAACCATTCAATCATGTGTTTTGTTGGTCACTTAATATACATGCTTGTCAACATCAACCATCGAATTTGAGTATGATAAATTTATTGTGCTGTAGCTCACGGTAGCTTTGACTCGTATAAAATTATCATATGTTCAAGTTCAGACCACTGAAATCGTGAGTGTAAGAAACTACTATTTCACCTTTGCTTTCATTGATGGATTGATAAACTTAGGAATTCCTGTATTCTTCGCAAATAATAAAGACAAATTCAGAGCTAAACATAGGTGAAGTAAGTCAAATAAGCTGGAGCTACAAAGGAGAAACGAATATTTGATAGTTTCATTTAGTGAGGAAGGTATTTAGTAGGGCTATGAACTGTATGTTATATATTATGCCACGTGTCGAGAATAGATTGACTGTCCAGCCTATTATCTTGCCCTAATTACACACATAAACTGCCTATAATGACAAATGATGTGCCAACTTCCATATGCTAGAGTTGCGAGTCCAACCTTCTTTTTGAAAAAACGAACAAAGAGTTTCTCTTTTCATTTTATTCTCAAACGAACTTCATATTTTGTATAACTTACTTTTTTCCTTTTTTTCCGCTTTGTTTTATTATGTTATAAATCTGATTAATGATTTTTTTGGGTGATATTCAACTTCTATTTTAAGCATAGAACTGAACTTTTATTATTATATATTTACTTTTCAAATCAATCCATTGATGTACCGTTTATCAGTTTATTGAATGAATATCAAATTTAGGATGGGATATTGGAATAATATGATATTTTCATTGTGATAAGAAGAAACACGGAAAAGATGCAATGCTAGAAATAAATCATTCATTGTACTTGTTTTCTCAAGGAAAATTTGAATAGGAAGTCTTAAACCTTACGTACGAAATCCAATTAGGTTCTAAAACTTTCAATTGGTTCAATCAAATTTTTAATTTTTCTTAAAAAGTGCAAATTAGTGATTTCGAAGAATGATGCCTAAAATGGCCTACATATCACTCGAAAAGCACTTAGATATCATCCTTAACTTGCATTCTTTAACATGATTTTATAACTTGACTGCATCTTTCATTAAAATTTGAGGGCTTAATTGCACCGATATAAAGGTTTAGAATTCAATTGTACTTTTTTTTTTTTTTTATAAAAGGTTACGACTTGATTATACCAATTTTCTATTTTTTTTATATAGTCGTCATTATATACAGCTCAAATATTGAGACAAGGAGAAAAATCAATTTGTTTTGGGTCGTGGTATGCTTTTTCATAAAGTCAAATATCACGAAAAACCTCCAATTGTGCTCACTATGACATAAGTACTCAAAAATTTATTTTTGTGTCACCAAAAATCCTAAACTTGTAAATTGTGTCATAAAAAGCCAAAATTTATATTTATGTGACATATATACCATTTATTTCAATATCATCAAGGGTATATTTTGGTATATTTGTCATACTAATAAAAATTTGGACTTTTTTATAACATAAAAAAAGTTTGGGGGTATTTCTGTCACAATTGAAAATTTTAGGATTTTCAGTGATACAAAAAACGTTTGAGATATATATGTCATAATAGGTATAATTTGAGATTTTTGTTGTATTATTTACCCATTTCATAAGTCACCTAGCATTAGGCTTCACGGGAGAAAATTGCAACTTTTTTCTGCTGAGAACCAATGGCCCAAGGGCCAGGCACGTGAAGCCCATGTGCAAAGACTTCAAGTTTTGGACGTGACTTGCCTCTATCATGATTTTTATTTGCCGAACTCTACAGTGAATTGAAAAAAAAAAAAAAAACCAAAACCTAGGAGAGAGGATTCTGTCTGTCTCAATTTTGGTGTCTATGATGAACGTATTATTACGTTAATACATTAAAAATCCCAAGCCCGTTCCAATATATTTTTGTCTCAAACTAGTTTTCACCACACGAAAAATCTTAAACCAATACCCCATGACTTATTTACTCCAATTAATTTTCTGTCTAACGTGGATCATCACCTTCTAATAATTCAGAAACATGCAAAGACCCATCCCGAGACCCATCGACAGTACCCCATCCTTTGCCATCTGGTCCCAAGTGTTCATCATTCAATCCTAAAAGATCACCGTCGGCAAATACTGCCCCAGGCAGACCACAACCACTTCATTGGCCATGCCCATAAACATGGCGAACGCGTCTTTATCACACTCACTTTCTGTGTCTTTGTCTATGTTAATTGCGCACGGAACAACACCTAGGATTTCTTGAACAACCCTTTTTTTCCCTATACGAAAAAAGGGCTAAAACCAAGTACTAAACTACTGTCAAGAATCTATTATACCCATATTATCACCTAATGAAACATGAAATAACACTTTAGGAGGCGGTCGAAATAACCCAGCATCCAAGCGCTTATTGATTCCGACGCCTTTATCCTTGTCAACCGGGTGGGCTGGATACTAATTGGGCTTGGCCCAGGCTCTGTGCGTTCTGACGAGCCGAGTCCTCCTAGGGTTTCTAGGCTTTGATCTCCTGAAGAACGATGCCCTTTTAAGAAGAGCATCCCTGTTCGGCCCAACCATCCTCTGAACCTATTAACTTCTTTGCTTCCTGGGCCCTTCACCACCTACTCCCCGTCTCACTTTGACCAAATCGTCTCTTCTACCCGTCACCGTTGAAATTCCTTGTGCTCCTTACGACCCTTTCTCGAAGATAAAAGCAAACACGTCTCAATTTCTGCATGCAACGCAACTAATCTTCCTCCATCGATTCGAATTGTTTTACTTAAAAGAGGCTTTTTTGGCGAAATCCAAACCACAAGATCTTGCATAACGACCCCTCTCCCTACACATGCGCCATCTCGCTAATAAAGACAATAGCATGGTTTAACGATAGATTGTTGTAAAATGCCAAACGTCTTGAGAAAATAATGATAGAAATATGAATGCTTTCGTTATTAGTTATTTTCTACTTTTTAGAAGTTTATTAGGAGGTTATTCCTGATAAAATTTCATTTAATCTTAAGAAAAAAAAACAGCTGAAATAATTACATATATCGATATGCTCTTCGCACCGAAGGCACATGTTTAGTACCAATACATAAAAAAGTAAGAGTAAGCCTTCCAACCGTACTCCACGACATAAGGGGTCGAACTTGATCACAATTTTCATATACTTTCATTTATGTTCTTGTCGAGTGCAAATATTATTATTTGAAGTTAAAAGATGAAAATGCTAGAATATACATGATCATATCATTCCATAGACATTAGAGTTATACAAAAATATCTAGAAAAACCATTGACAATTGAAAATTGATGATATGTGAAAAAAGAGTGAGCCCAACCCCCTCTCCTTGTTCATATCTTGAGGGTGAGGATATGTAACCACAATTTGGACTATATTAATTGATATTGTAATTTACCATTTTACAAGATTGATCTAATGTAAGATAGAAAGTTTATTAATTAGTCTAATATGGGCCGACTAGTGTGAGCCAAGCTTGAACCTGACTCGTAATGAGAGGGTGTGACATCCTGATTTTTCACTTGACAATATAGTGAGCTCTCCATCGGACTATGCCGTTCACATCCTCATCGCAACATCATTGAGTCAACGTACCTCATCGTCAATAAACTACGTTGATCCAATCATCCCAATCCGAAGAACTTCCCAAGTCATTGGCCTTTAAAGAAATAGCTTAAAAGAAAAAGAAATAAAAAATACCAACACTCTTCAATCTTCTCCAAGGTGCTTCACGTTCCAGCTGGCATGCGTCGACAAGTGGTGCCCAAATTGACCAAGTATGGCGGTAGAGAAAAGAAATAAATGAGAGAGAGAAAGAGGGAAGCTCTTCCTTTCACTGTTGGCATGAGTCGACAAGTCACCGAACCCCCACACCCACCTTCTGCCCTTCATTTCACCATCCATTTTAGCCTGCAAAGTGCAGAGAAGCCAGCAACGTAGGGCCTCTCCTCAGCACATGAAGGTTGGGTTTTTCTCTCTTTTCGGCCCTTGCTTCATCGCCACTAACTTGTCTCCGTTCTGCCAAGCTGCCACCGCAACTAAAAGGATCCAAGGCAAGTAGATATCTTCTATTCTATCCTATATTAATCATTTGTTGTGTAACGAGAATAGTCCGTAGAAACCCAAGAACGTTGTCGAGATTTTCGTTTAATCGAAGTTTCGACTATGTTGTTCGTTTAGTTGGAAGTTCCGACTATGTTACTTAGCTATGTTGTTAAGTTCGAAGTAGTTGAACTTGTAGTTAGGTCGTAGAGGCATGGGTAGTTGATATTTGGCACGTGCGAAGGCCGGAACGGCAGAAATTTTGAAGAAAATTCGTGACTGGGTTGAGGTTAGGTTCGGATCTAGCCCGACCCAGAAGCTTGCTAATTTTGTACCGACTTATGTGGTACAAATTTCATGGGGTGTTCTTCAGGAGAGTTGTTCCTTATTGACTTTTTTACAACATAATTTAATTTCATAATTTTTGGATTTCATATGACAAAAAATATATTTGAAAAATTTCAGGATTCAAAATATGTTTTTGGGTCGCTGGACCGACCTCTTTATGCTTTTCATTTTCTACAGATTTCTCGGCTCAGAATTCTAAAATATGTTCTTCACAAAAGTTGTAGAGCACATACCAAGCTACCATATACTAAATTTTCATAAATTTTTTTGTCTCAATAGGTTAGTGAAATTTTTATTTTTCTACTCAATTTCGTCCTGGAAATTTTGACTGTTTTGAGCCCGGATTGCAAAAATTATTTAGAATTGTATGAACTGAACTGGATTTTGAGTTCTTCAGAAAAGATATTTCTTTAGATCTTATCCACCCCGTACGAAAGTTTCATAATTTTTTGTGATTGATTACCTAGAAAGTAGCCATCAACTTTAGAGGCGTGCAAGACGCCTTATGAGGCTAGTTTAGGCCTAGAATGTGAGACCTTTCCCACAATTCACTTAATATCTATATGGATGAGTTTGTGTTAGTCTAAGGGATGAAAATGAATGATGATTAATTAGATGCATGCTTGAATCCTTGAATGGTAGTGTTGTTAATGTACTTTTAATTGAATTATGGAATTGTTGCATCATGGTTTGAATGTGTGATTGAGAATGTCATTGGTCCTTGGGATGACGATGCCCCGGGTTGTAGTAGGGATGCCTGGAGGGGTAACTAGGTTCCTCCAGATGCGCGGGGGGTGTAACACAGTTCCCCCAGATGCCTCACGACGCTGGATGGGTGCGAGATGCCCGGGGGGTAATGGGGTTCCCCAGAAGATGATGACATCATGAAATTGTATTGATTATGACTTTGGTATTCCTAAATCAAACTGTTGGTCATTTGCCAGGGAAGGTTATTACTTATATTGATCAACCGTGTATCCTGAAAAGGGTTTTCGATAAGCTGTTGTGTATGTGATTTATGAAACTTTCTATTGAGACTTTCTTTGTCATACGGTGATCGATTCGTGTGGTATAGGCCGGTGGACTTTCTACTTGCTGGGTTGTGACTCACTAGTTGTTGATTTCATCTTCAAATCATCAGATTATCGATCCCACCTACCTCCTCGATGATTTGCTACAAGGTGCTAGTGAACTTCACTTGGGAGGAGGGAACAAGATTTTTGGAGCTTGGAGGATTTTGAAAACATCAGGGGCTTCTGTTAGACGACACTTGTATAGCTAGGTGGGAAGGTGTGACCGACCTAGAGTATAGTATAGTCAGTCTAGTGTTGACCTTTTGTACCTCTCTATGGGAATCCACTTGTCATCTGGTGTACATGTATGAATAAATAAGAAATGAAGTTGCCCCACTTACAGAAAATCGTGTATACCTTGGAATTTTCTATTGTTCCTTATGCTTCTGCATGCTAATAAAAATAAAATGAAGAAGATATTGGTGATAGTAGTTCTATAGTAGCCATGACATGCTAGGATTGTCACAGAGGATATAGTTGGAAACTCTATAAATAGTGCTCAAGTTTTTCCTCTAACCCTAATTTTCACAAGTATTCTCACAAAATGAGCGTTTACCTAGCATAAAATGGTGAGGAGACCGTCTCATTGAGCTAGTAATATAGAGAGCAATAGAGGAGAAGGACTTGCGCATGGACCATCACTTTTCTGCTTTCGAATGATGGATTCCAAAACAAGTATGTAATCTTTCTACTCGATTATCTATCTTCTTGTTTTGGTTATGGAGATCATGGGATTGCACGTTTTACATCTTACACTTGAATCCCACCTTAGATTAGGGTTGCTTAACACCGTCGACCCTCTCATGATGTCGCCGTAATATTGAGATGGGATTCCCAATTGAAAACTAAAATTGTAATTCTAAAATTGAGCTATCAAGTCACTAAATTTAATCGTATACATTTACTTAGTTTGTTTTTCATTATCTCTTATTTTGGTTTTGCTTCTGTAGACAAACACTTGTGCATGTATATATATTGCACAACAATTTAATGAAACTTTTTTTTTGACTAAAAATTCATCTCTAGTTTATGGAATCAAAGAAGGAAGTTCTGAGTTAAATTTTTCCAAATCTCTTATTTGCCTCCCTTTCTATTTACTTTTACACTTAGTTTTGTGCCAAAGTCTAACTTACTTGAATGTATTCAAATATGTTTTCATTGATTAGCTTAAACTTTTAGAATAGTTAGTAACGATCTCATAAAAGTTTACATGGTATCAGAGTCATATCATCCCATACACGAGCTAATTGAACTTCTAATTTTTTTTTTTTTAATTTAACAATATGCTACTTGAATTTAATTCTTTTCCCTTTGTTATCAAGCATTGACGCACAGAGAACTATTCTATTGTAGCGGCCAAATGATAACGGTGTTTATCTACCCTTAACTAAACTATGATTCCCTCCTAACCCTTCGGCCCTTGTTGGTAAACAAGCTCCTATGGTGAATTGGCTCTCAGCTAGGCTTCCTTTTATAGAAAATTTCTTTACTAATGTCCTTTTATCAAGTCAAGTTTCCTACATATGAGTTGAGTCAATGCAATAAAATTCATCGTCTTCCTTTCAATTTTTTTAGTCAGTCAATCGTCAACCCTCCAACGTGTTATCTACTGATTTTTGGTGCCTTACTCCCATCGCTTCTATTGATGGTCATCACTTTTATGTTATTTTCGGTAATCATTTCACAAAATAAATGTCCATGCTATTTTTGTCAAATTCAAATTGCTTCTTGAAAACCTCTTAAATAAAAAAATTATCGTAGTTTATTGCGATGGTAGAGATGAATTCACCAAATTTGACTCTTTTTTCTCTCATCACAGCATTACCCATCTCATTACGATACCTTATACTCCCCAATACAAAGGAATCGCCAAACGCCACCATTGACTCTTTGAAACCAGCTTCAACCTCTCTCTCGCGCTTTTTTTTTCATTAACATTTGGGTCATATGCCTTTCTCACTGCCATGTATCTAAAAAATTGAAAATCATCACATCAACTTTGGATTTTTGTTCTCCTTCTAAGGTACTTTTTCATGGAACTCCTAATTATTAAAAGCTTTGCTTCTTTGTATTTTGAGCTAAGTGCTATAGAAGTCCTAAAATTTGTTACGAAAATGCAATTGAGTTCTAAAATTTGCAAAAAATGCAATCAAATTTTAAAGCTTGTCAAAATGGTTCGATTGAGTCATAAAGTTAACACCATTAGTTTTATTGACAGAAATGCTGACGTGGCATTTTAAATGATTTTTGACTTTCCATTAGGCTTTTTAAAATAATTCTTTTATTCATTTAAAAAAATTATATTTAAAAACTAAAATTCTTTTTTTAAAAACTGTTAAAAAAATAAAATTCATTTTTTTAAAATTGTTAAAAAAAACTAAAATTCATTTTTAATTTCAACCACCACTGCCCATTGCTGGAGGGGCCGGCGTTTTTAAATATAATTTTCTAAAAAATGAATTAAAAATTATTTTAAAAAGCCATGTGGAAAATAAAAAATCATTTAAAATGCTATGTTGGCACCACGTCAACATATTCTGTCAATAAGACTAACAGTGTTAACTTTATGACTCAATTGAACTATTTTGACAAGTTTTAGGACTTAATTGCACTTTTTGCAAGTTTTATGACTCAATTGTATTTTCATAACAAGTTTTAGGACTTCTACAACACTTATCCATTGTATTTTCCATGGTCAACAGCTTATGCTCACAATAAACTTGCCCCAGAATCTCATCTGTGTCTTTCTCGAGTAGTAAACTCAACATAAGGCATATGAGTGTTTTAATCTGACTTCAAACAAAAAAATCTCTCTCAAGAAATGTCGTTTTTGATCAAGCTCAGTTTCCTTTTGTGTCCTTCGTATCCTTCGTCTAGTAGCACCGAGTCACTTATTACTAGTAGGGTCCCTCTTGGTATTCATTCTTCTATAATCACCCCCTCCAGCCAATTGCTACTCATCCACGGAGTTGTCACTTCTTCCCAAGAGCAAAGAGGAATCATCCCTGCCTCACTAGCCCCACCTTCATCTTTATTACCTATCCCACCCAATATCTCGCTCTTGATCCCTCAAACTCAAGCTCCGTTACCACTGCCACCTCAAAAGACTCGCACTCACCCCATGTGCACCTATTCCCGTAATACTATCGTCAAACCAAAACAAATTTACTGCATCACCAAACATGCTATTTCCCTATCCTTGGAGCCCATCTGGGGTATGCATGCCTTGAAACATCCCAAGTGGCGACAATCCATGTCGAACGAGTTCCTCGTTTTTGTTTGTTAAAAAGCGTGGCCGCTGATCCCTTTCAATCTATGTGTACGGTTGAAGTGGTTTTTTTGGCTCAAGTGGAAACCAGATGGAAGCAATGTTGCGACTCTTCTAAGATGAATTGATAACTCCATAAAAATAGAGTTATTTTATCTATTTTAACTAACAAATAATGCAATATCTATGAGAAAATAGTCGGATTGCCTTCTGATTATTCAAATTTTCCTTATTTATGCAGTATAATGAAATAGAAGAAGATAAGGAAAATAGTGGCAAAAATCAGGGATTCCTTGACTTTGTTTCCTAATTTTATTTACAAGCGCTGGAAAATGGATATCAAATCAAATGTTCTCTAATTTACTCCCTAATTTTATGCAAAAAAATAAGCAATTTTCAAGAGTTTTGGATGAATTATATATATAGGAGAACATTGATAGCTTGAGAGGATAGTTAGGTTTTTATTTGTTAGATCGTTTTTCATTATTTTGGAATTTTTTGAAGTATTTTGAAGATAAGACAAAAGTGGTGACAGAATTCTTATTCTTTGATTCAAGATGCTGCATTTAATTTATATTTTCGTATTTACTTCTATTATATTCTAATTTTATTTTGTTAAGGCTACAATGTAGCCTAACCATAATGATATGAATTTCATAATTTTTATGTGTGTAAGTGATTTTATTCACGTGAGTTATATATTATTGTGCTTAATACTTTTAAGTGACTGGCCACTACTTGAATGATCTAATATGTATATTTGAGACCGAGAAGTAATAATATGCAATTGCTCATTATAATATATCACCATGAATTAAACGTAAATAGAGATATATCACATTATTTGTGTAATTTTCAATGATAAAGTGATTCAAAAGACTCATTATAAGTCAAGAATATTCATAGATTTTAATGTACTTATGTTTATTTAAATTCATATAGAGATATAGTGGATTAATAAATTGAGTAGGTTTGCTATAATTAGAGATATGATAATAAATAGATTATGAAATTCTGCTATCATATGTTTGATATCATTTTATACGCATAGTAATATAAAATTTATATCTAATGGTTATGGTGAAATTGGATGCTATAACATATTAATCCGATTAATTTAATACATTTAGTTTCCAAATTTGGCTTTTAAGATTTTTGGTTTTGATTTATTCTCAATTCTATTTTGATATATTAAATAAATTTTAGAATTAATCAATTTTTAATATTTAATTAGTTTGTTATTCATCGATCTCCACGGGATGATATTCTTTTCTCATCATTATATTGCTTAGTCTTTGACACGTTCACTTGCATTTAAAATTTTACAAACATGAATCCTGAGGGGGTTTAACGAATTGCCAAGTGGGTGCAAATTGATTATAAAATGGGAATTCGTCTTAACAAAGTTTGATTAGTTACTAGGGTTTCCATGAATGCCCCAAAGTTGATTATAAGGACACCTTTAGTCCTGTGGTGAAGTCAAGAACTATTCATCTTATTCTCACTCCTGCTATTACTAGCTGCTGGATATATTGACAATTAGACGTTAATAATGCCTTTCTTCATGGTACATTTGAGGTGGAAGTTTATATGTTTTAACTGCATGGTTTGTCAATCATGAATTCATGCATCACATTTGTCGCTTGAAAAATTCTATTCAATGTCTTAAATGAGCACCACATACCTAGCATAGGAAAGCCCGGTTGTTTTCTTGTAGCTCTTGAGTTTACTTAATCGAAATATGAGGCGTTAATATTAATCTATTGCAACAACAATATTTGAGCTTCCTTTCTTGTATATATTGACAATCTCCTTGTTAACGACAATTAGTCTGTGCCGGTTAACAAAATATTTGTCACTCTCACATCTCGATTATCGAGTGCCGGACACTCCAAGTGCTAAAACATATCACAGGTGGATATTTAAGTGTCAAAACTTCCAAAAGGTGTATTTAAGTGTCAATATTGTAGAAGAATGAACACTTAAGTGCCAAGGCAATAATTCCTAGTCAAACTACTGCAGTAGCATTTTCTAGGGACATTTTTTATCGACGTGACAATTATTTATTTTTTTTTAAAATAGCATGTGATACTAATGTGGCTAGATAAGCAAAAAGTGATGTCGTTTTGGTCCCAAATTTGATTTTTAAATTAACTATTTTAAATTAAATTAAATTAAATGATGTTGCATTTCTTAAAAAAAAAAAAATTATCCATGTGACGCTAGATAGCCTAAACCGGCATCATTTTGGTCCAAATTTGATTTAATACATGTTGCGGCAGCGGCGGCAAGGGCCTCTCCTGTTCTCTCTCTCTCTCTCTCCCCCCCTCCCCCTAGCTTTTTTTCATTTAATTTAATTAATATTTATATTAAAAATAAAAATTTTGGGGCAAAACTATGTCATTTTGGGATAAGTATTGCTGAGTGGATATTCCAACAAGCCACGTCAACTAGTTTTATTATTAAAATAGTGTCACTTCGGATTCTGACAAGTCTTGTTAGAGTTGGCACTTAAGTGTCCAATTTTTAAAATTGTGGCACTTGAAGTATATTTTTTAAAAATCTAGATACTTAAGTGTCTATATGTGCCAAGTTTGACACTTGGAGTATACTTTTGTTGTTGATTATCTATTAAAGATCTCAGGCCCTTCACTACTTCCATGGAATCAAAGCTATCCTCATAACTAATAGGTTGTTTTTAAGCTAACATAGCTATACTTGGGACATTCTATCTTGCACCTACACGGTGTGTCACGCCTCGATCCCCGAGCGCATGCCATTCCTCGGTGGTCGATAACATTGTGACGTCCTAGAATGCGTCGTCAACTATGTAGCACCGACACGGGACACGACACGAGTGTCCGACACGGCCGCGACACGTCGACACGTCATTTCTAAAAAACAGAGAATTCCGACACGTTGCGACACGTTGTATTTTAAATAAATATTTTTATTTTTAATTAATTTAATTCAAATTCATAAATAATTAATTAATTAAAAAAGAGCCTATAATAAATACATTGATAATATTAATAAATCAATTCATTAAAAATTCGAAAAATATATTTATAGTTAATGCGAAACATGTTTTTACCTTTAACAAAAATTATTGATGAAACTAATAATTAATAAAAAAATTAGAATCAATTTATTTAAATAAATCCATAATTTTCTATAATAATCAAAATTTATCATTATTCAAAGTTCAATACTTTTATTTTTGAAATTATTTGTTAATCTCATTTATTTGATTTTCCCATTAAAAAAACAAATCCCCAAAATCCACCCCTTTTTTCCTCCGTCCATTTCCCTCCACCCCAAATTTATTTTACATTTTTCCCTCCCACTGACAGACAGGTTGTCAACCTGTCACTTCCCCTCCCCCAAAACTCAAAAGCCACGCCACTTCCTTCGTCCATTTCCCTCCATCGTCCCCCTTTTTTTTTATTACTTTTTATTCCCTCATAAAAACCCTAGCAAACTTTTCCTCCTCTTTCTCGGCGAACTTTTCCTCCTCCTTCTCGCCGCTCACCGCACGCTGCCCGCCGCACGTCCCCCTTCCTCTCTCTTCCTCTCGATCTTTCTCCTCCTCCTCCTCGCCGCACGACCACCTTCCTCTCTGCACGACCCCCTTCCTCTTGATCCTTCTCCTCCTCCTCCTCCTCCTCCTCGTCGCCGATCCATCGCAACAGTGGCGGCTGCTCTCTCTCGCCGTCGCAATGGTCCGTTGCGCGGCTTTGTCTCGCCGTCGCTCGCGGCCTCTTCTCCCTCGCCCTCCCTGGCCTCCACCCTCCGTCAGGCTTCCGGACACGTGTATCGACGCGTGTCGAAAAATGTTGACCGCGTGTCGAAAAATCGGACACGCGGTCAACGCGTGTCCGAGCGTGTCGACGTGTCCGACACGCTCCGACACGTGTCGGACACGACACGGAAGCACGGGCAACGTGTCCGTGCTTCATAGGTCGTCAACCCATTCATTTTGTAAACACATCTGGAAATTCCTAAACTACTGAGATGTCATTGATCTTTAGCTCCTTAACTGCTATATCCACGACAGTCACTAGATAACCTTGGCAACCTCTGTCTAACAAATGGATTGTCTCAAGCGACGAGATTAAGGTAATCGAGAGTTCTCTTTGACTCCAAATAAACTCGAAACTCTCACCCGCTAACTGGTTAAACTGAACCGCTTTACGATAACGGTCCATCTTAGCTCGTTGCTTGGTGAGCCAATCCATGCCGATTATCACATCGAAATTATACATAGCTAGGACTAACAAATTTATCCTCCCCTCTCACTCACCAATCACTAACTTGCAACCAGAACAACCCAATGCAGATAACACCTTATCCTTTAACGGTGTAAATATACTAACCACTAACTCCAACAATTCAGAACTCAATCCTACCCGCTTAACAAACTACTTAGCTATAAACGAATGAGTCACACCATGGTCAAATAAAGCATAAGCAGTATGGTCGTTCAGTGAAACCGTACTTGTAATCACATCAGGCATGTTCTCAGCCTGTCCTCTAGTGATGGCGTACACTCTTCCTTGTGCTGGAGGTTTGATTGGTCCACCCTACGTTGCATTCTGCGAAGTTAACCCCCTAATCTAACCCAACGGTGGCGGTGGCAATAACTATTGTTGTCCCATCAGTTTTCTGGGACAATCTTTGGCCAAGTTACCCTGCTGGCCACACTCAAAGCAATACCCATCCTTAAATGGCACGAGGCTTATCTATGTCTCCTTTCACAAAAGCGACACGTGCCATTCTAACTCGGTGTTGACTTGCCTACTCCACCCATCTGGTTGGGCAAGACATGGTACCTTCCTCCGATCATGGGCTTCTTCCCAAATCAGTTCCCATCTTTGTTCGAACTGAACCTCGATCCAGACGCAGCAGTCTGTTCAGTTAGGTTCCTTTCTATCATCTAGGCTTGGCCATATACCTCGTTGTAATCCTTCAAGTCAAATGGCACCAGTGAATTCCTTAGCTTCGGTCGGAGGCATTTCTAAACTTCCTAACTTTGTCTTCCGGATCTTCCACCAATCTTTGAGTGTACTAAGACAGTTCCGCAAACTTCGCTTCATGCTGATCTGCGGCTAGCATCCCTTGACAGAGACACTGGAATTCCTCCATCTTTTGCTCTCGAGCGCTACCCAAAAAATACTTGCCGTTAAAGGCCCTGAGAAAGGCATCCCACACCAGAACTACGCCTTCAGGGAAAATCATGCCTCTGGTGGCTCTCCACCACATATTTGTGTTACCTTGCAGCTGGTATACTGCTAGGACAGCATTTTCCTCTTCCGTACACATTAGAAGTGCAAAAAATTTCTCTAGGTCTTGGATCCAAAGCGATATAGCCTTGGGATCTCCTGCACCCGTGAACCTCGGCGGGTTCAGCTTCAAGAACTGTTCCACGAGCTTATGCATCGGTCTCTCTCTCTCCACAACCACATTCCAAACTGGAACTTCGGTAGGTGCGGCAGCGGTTGTGGCCTTAGTAGCGGTGGCAACAGCAACAGTAGCGGCAGCTTGAGTAGTGGTGGTAGTGGCGACGGCTTGATTATGGGTCTACTGCCCCATTAGAGCTCCTAGCATCTCAAGCGCCTACATGATCCCTTTGATCCTAGGATCACCAGGGGCTGCTACCCAGCACCAACAAAATGCAGTGTTACTCCACTAGCACTAGCTTGAGCCTGCGTGCTACCATGACCCTCTCGGGTATAGACTCTTGTCAGAGTCCTACTATGAGTCGTAGGTCCAATGGTTCTCTTTCTAGGAGTCCTTTGCTCCTAATCACTCATAATACAAGTTCTCTATAGAAACCTACCTTCCAATTCCACACAAAATTAGAAGCTGCAATCACCACAAAACAATCTACAATTAGCTATCAATTACATGCATCAGCATAAATAAAAGTTTTATTTACTAACTATCCCAATGACCTATCGCACCTTATCATTTCAAAACTATCGACCAGCTCTGATACCACTTCAGGTGGGGATGTCATGCCCTGATCCTCGAGCGTGTGCTCATCCCTCCATGGTTGATAAAATCGTGATGTCTCAGGACGCGTCACCAATCCATTCATTTTAATATGCATGCGGAAGCAAATAAATACCCCTAACAACAAACAGCTTGAGATAGAATAGTAGGAAACAAATCACAACTAAAACATGCTTTTATAAACACCCCAATTTATATACAACAGTAGTTTAAAAACAAAAGTTTACAAAAGACCGGCTCTCAAAACGAAACTGTCTTAAGACCAGCTAGCTGGACATATTCACCGATCCTTCGGTCTCCACAGGCTCTGGGGGTATCGGGTCCTCCATAGCACCATCAGGAGAGTCAGCTGCACTCTCACCTAGAGTAGCATTGACTTTCACAATGGGAATTTCAAAACCTTGGAAGGGACCCACACGGAATCCATTGAAATTATAGCGAAACCACGCTCTGAATCGATGAGGTATCCTCTGAGGTAGGCCCTCATCAACCCAGACAGTAGTCACCACGAGTTCATAGACCCATTGACCCCCTGGGGCATGGTAATCAAAACTCTGCTCGTTAACCCCTCATCGGCCGACCAAAACGTTCCGGAGGAACTGCCATCTAAGGACTTGAAACAAATTGAGCCCATGACGGGGTGAGACAATGTCTCAGCAAGTTCACCCCTTAAACTCCGACTAGGAAGAAAATATGCCTAGAGGTAGTCTATGCACACCAATTAGAAGACTTACTTTGCCTCAGTTCTTTTATGCATGTTAGTACAGTTCATAATCTCAACCACTCGATTCAATCCAGTCGATTCGATACAATCAATACCATCTATCCATTCAATCGATACCATCTATCAATCAATCCCATCTATTGATCAATCAATACGATTACTACTCACACAAGCTGAAATAGATTATAGCTCTCATAAGCTGACGTACAATATTGCTCACACAAACTGACGATTTAATAATGCTCAATATAACATTCAATTCCAGAAACTAAACATACCATTGCAATCGGCACGAAATTCCAATCACTGGCTATTTCGGTATAATTTCCGGAAAATAAATAATTAAATAAATAATTAAATAAATAATTAAATAAATAAATACAATTAATTACCAAAAATACCAACTTAGGCTGGAAATGCTTAATTAACCGCCTAAACGGGCGATGAAATTTTTGAACCTATCTAGATAAATAGTACGATCTATCTAGTCTCTAATTAAACCGTTCTAACCACCTAACATGCACAAATGAATAATTAAATCACTAATCCATTCTAACTAACCACCTAATCCATGCTTAACTTAAAATAATCACTCCTTAAGTATTATTAACTCTCTAAACAAATTTTAGCAAGTAAACTCATCGGTTTAGTGATCCAATGAGTCCACGACAACGGCGACGCGAAGACAGGCGACAAACAACCTGCGTGACAACAACCAATGCTCGAAGAGACCTAAAATAGTCCTTGAAGCATCACAGCCTTTGCTGGCCTTCGGCTTTGCTTCGAGCCGAAGGAGAGAGAACCAACGGCTAAAACGGCGAGGAAGGGCTAGCAGAGATAACAATGGGCGACGATGGCTATTGAACGGCGGTGAAGACGACTTACACGACCATGACAGCAACTAGGGACGTCTACGAGATGGCGAGGAGGCGCGGGTGCTGGCAAACGGGTGTGACAGAGGTGCAGGACAAGCGGCTGGGCGTGACGGGCTCAAGCGACATGAGCAATGACTCCAACGGCCTAGGTAGTGGTCGACGGGTTAGGGGGAGGGCTGCTGGTTTCCTATGGTTTATGGGGCTCAAAATGGACAACAATGGGGAAAGCAAGCTTGTTGAAGAAGAAGAAGACAGCTGAAGGTTGGGGGGTCCCATTTGTCCAACTTGAATCCCAAAAACGCGACCAAAAATGGCTCTCGATTTTTCGATCCAAAATATCCTTACTTTGAAATTTTGCCAAAAATTACAATTTGTCGAAAAAATTTCGGATGATGAATCGACGTTCCTAAAATGACTCATGACATGACGGAAATTTAAATCAGGTTCAATTTCACAGTTAATTCCAATCTTACATGATTTTAGTGTGACATAATCTACTGAGTAACTTTTATGAATTTTTAGCGCATTTGACCTGTAGTTGATTATTTTCAAGTCACAACGTACATCTTCGACACATTGGCGATTCTTGGTTGTCGTGAAAATCTCGAAATTTCAAATACAAACATAGGGTACCAAAACGATAGAAAAATCAGTCTAGTGCCGATCGATAGAAATTTTGCAATTAGGTGGAATCACTTACACACTAATCACATATCTTTGTCGAGTCAACCTATCTACGATTTCTAATTGGTTTTTAATTGTGTCGTAATGACCATTGCAGATTAGCACGGTCTAGTAATCGATTCCTGATCGAATTCTCAAGTCTATTACGTTTAGATTCCTTAACAACTTCACCTAATAAACTAGTTATCCCGTGAGTGATCAATTCAGGGAAAATAACTACAAGCGCGTCGATGAAAAGCCCAACTTATTCAATTGAAGATAAAACCTAAAATTTAGGATGTTACACGGTGGATGCAAAAGAAGTCCCCACACCCTTACCACATCCTCTACTTTATGACCTGATCATGTTTCTCCCCTAGTTGATGCAACCGAGTATCGCAGGGTCACTAGTACTCTCCTCAACATATCTCCATGACTCACCCCAATATCACCTTCATCGTCAACACACTTGTGCAATTCATGCGTCAACCATGGGGTGGCCACTAACCGACTTCTTTGCTACCTTAAAAGCATTTTATTTCATGGCCGACTCATTCGAGAAAACAGCTCCACTTCCATTCATGCTCAGTCCAATGTAGATCGCCGATGACAATGGTGATTTTACCTTTACCATAACTTAATTTTCATTGGTGATAACCTTATCTCCTGCCTTTCTCGCTTAAAAAGATTGGTGGCTCGCTCTTCCACTGAGATTGAGTATCGGGCTATTGCCACTGTCGTGGCTGAACTTGTTTGGGTGTAGTTCATTTTGAGTGATCTTGATCTTTCGTGCCCCATGCCATAGGCAATCTATTGCGACAACATTAGAGCTATTTATCTCAGTGCTAATCCGGTCTTTCACTCTTGCATCAAGTATATATCCATTTATTCTCACTTTGTGTGAGATCAAATTGCTAATGGCCTCTTACGAGTTTCTCATGTCTCCACGAAAGATCAATTAGTAGACCTCCTGGGATAGGCCTAGTTAAAACAGAAGCTCGTCATTTTTGGGTCCAAGATTGGTGTATCTAATGGATCCTCCATCTTGCGAGGGTATAAGAGAGACTGTGATCCCTAAGATTGAGCTAACAACTCACTAAACTCAACTGTATAGCTGTATAGAAATAGTTTGTTTGTCTCATTGTTATCTTTTATTTCATTTTTGAATTTTGTAAACAACCACTGGCGCGTGTAAAAGTGCTCGTGGTGGTTCGTGTGTGTGTGTGTGAGAGAGAGAGAGAGAGAGAGAGAGAGAGAGAGGCTTTTTAGTCTTGAAGTTGGTGTTTCATTTGTTGTGGAAATTATACTGGTGGAGGTACATGTATATAATAAAGAGCACGATACGAACTAACCCCACTAACAACTCATTCGAATTCTAGTTACAAGCTTGTTGAAATGTGGTTCATTCTTCAAATTTTCATGCGTTTTAGAAATATGAGATGAGGTGACAAATATAATAAATGACAAAATTTAATTTATTGACTCGATGCATTCTATGTAGACATCATATCATGCATGTACTCATTGAATTTCCTTATAAGTCTTTCCTAAACTTCAGAGCAAAAGAGCAATCATATGCTCGAGCAGGGGCCAATAAACAAGTTAGCTCATTAGATTAAGGAAATTCCTTGGAAAATTAACTTGAAATCGAAATCGAATTCCATAGAACTTTATTTATTTACATTCCTACCATGTTTTTTATAAATGGTTTTGAGTAATTAAAAGCTGAATGATTTTGCTGTGCGGAGTCAAATAAAATATAATACAATAAAAACATCGAGCGCGTCTGCGAGGAGGTGGCCACCAACTCCCGCACAACGCGACGCCCCAAAGTCTCGTCTTCACCAACCGCTCGCCAACTTTGCCTTCGCAGGAGCTGGGGACCAAAAGAGGAAAAATAAATAATATATATTTATATATATACCTAAACTATTCTCACCAACTTATTTTCCACATGCAACCGCAAGTGGTGGGTCCCAACGACTATCTAAAATTTTTAATTTTGGTGCAAAGATAAACCACCAACACAAGTGGTTAGTAATTCACATAAAAAGAGAAATAAGAAAAAAAAAAAGAGTGATTCACAATTTTTGAGCAAAAAAGCCAAAATAGAACCATTGAATTTTGCATTCCCAAACCAAGTTACCCACTTCCATAGCATTAAAAAATTGGATGCCGCCATGGAATTTAAAAAATTGTGTCGATTCTTAGAGGGATTATTATTGACCCATTCTTGCTTGAACTGGTTGAATTAGGCAAAGAAGACTCGGTTGGGTGGGCAAAAGAAATCACGTAGAAAACTGAAATTGGTATGAATGAAAGAATCGATCTTGTACTTTTTCAAATTTTTTTAGATTAACAATCCATTTAAATTCTTTTACAGAGGTTGAAGATTTGTCTCAATTAATTTTTACTTTTTACTTAATAAAATGCAGTAATTTGACCGATTTTACTTTTTCTTTCAAATTCAAGAAATACTTCAATTTTTCACAAAATACAAATGTTAATGCGTAAATTTCGTCTATATTTTTTTTTCACATAAATTTCGATGATATTGTAAATTTTGGCCTTTACATAAATTTCTTTCAAGCCCACCAGAGACATCTAACTTCCCTTTTTCAGCCAATGCGACGACTTGTCATATGATTGCATTGCCAATAAAAAAACAAATAACAAAAAGGAATAAGAATATTTGTTTATTTATTACGCATGAAAGCAGCAAGTATCAGAATTTTAGGTCAATGGCCCCACCGGTCGGTGTGCCCACGTGGCGACGCGCGATTGGCGGGTTCGAGCACCTCACCAACCCCGGACCGGCAATTTCTCGGTGGGCGGTCTAACCACCACCTAACCGGTTCGAACCGGCTCGGCCTCTTTCCCCCCTTATATCATCCCCCCTGCCTCCGGCAGAACAACAAGAGAAAGACACAGGAAGAAGCCGAGCAAACGAAGTTGCAGACGCCATTGAAAAAAGACACGAAAGAGATCAAGAAGGAGCTTAAGGAACCATCAATGGCAGCCAACGCAGAGCCTCAGCAGACCCAACCAGCGAAGCATTCGGAAGTCGGCCACAAGAGCCTCTTGCAGAGCGATGCTCTCTACCAGGTTGGCAGATCGTTTCTGTCCATGATTGGATCGGCCTTGGCAGTTTGATCTTGGCTTGATATCCTGACTTGGGATTTGACTGTTTGCAGTATATATTGGAGACCAGCGTCTACCCAAGAGAGCCAGAGGCCATGAAGGAGCTCAGGGAAATAACAGCAAAACATCCATGGTGGGTCTCTTCCCAGGATTTTGTGTCATCAATGATGATGCCGAAAGTCCTGTTTTTGATGCTTTTCGTTTGCGGTTTTGATCTTGGGACTGGGGTGATTGAAGTGTGTGGAAATTTGGGACAGGAACCTGATGACCACATCGGCTGATGAAGGGCAGTTCCTGAACATGCTCCTCAAGCTCATCAACGCCAAGAACACCATGGAGATCGGCGTCTACACCGGCTACTCTCTCCTCGCCACCGCCCTTGCTCTTCCCGATGATGGAAAGGTCAGATCGAACGTTTGGCTTGAGTAATGAAACAGATGTAGATTGTGATCAATAGAGAATGATTGGAAAGTTCAGATTTTTTTTAGCATTTTAGAAGAATGTTGAAAGTTCAAGAAAATATGGTTTGGTCACCAACTTAGCCTAACAATGCCTTGTTTTCCACTGAACCGTAAGAACAGGCTAAAACTATGATTCTGGCCAGGCAAAAACTAGAAATTCAGGAAAATCTTGATGACAATTTGGCAGGCTCTGAGATTTCTGTATATATTGCTATTGCCACAGATCTTGGCCATGGACATCAATAGGGAGAACTTCGAGATCGGGCTGCCCGTCATCCAGAAGGCCGGCCTTGCCCACAAGATCGATTTCAGAGAAGGCCCTGCCCTGCCGCTCCTTGATCAGCTCGTGCAAGATGTAAGTACCGAAAAGGGCTCCGACAAATCGCATTTGGTTTGCATGTCTAGTCCTTTCTATGCTGCAGAAGTTGCAAAATCCATGCATTCTTAATCCTAAAAACATGTCTGCACGTCTAGTCCTTTCCCTAGAAATGGCCCAAATTTAGCAGTATTTCCAAAAATGCTCCAGGCAAAATGCAATGACCATGGGTCATTGAAGACAGCTTTGTCAGATACGGACCACCAAGCACGTTTTATCTGGCAAGCTTAGAATCTACATAAAAGCAAACCAAATTAATGTAGCAAATGTAGAGTCTAAGCTTGCGAGATAGTTGAATTTAAGTTGACTCTCCGACCAATTTAATTTGTGTACGTCTCTTACAATGATTAAGCCCGTTTCCTTGTGAGACGGAACGATTTTGACGGGTCAATTGCGTCGACGAAAGGAAAAAAGTATAGGTTGGCACAATGTCTATCTAGATGAGTGCTCAGTGGCCCCACTGCACATTAACCCAACGCATCGCAACCTTTGATTCAAGTAGAATCGATGGTGGGTCCACATTATCTGACGGCTAAGAGCAAGCACAAAATATTAAATCTCTTTCTTAATGTGAAACGCAGGAGAAGAACCACGGAACGTACGACTTCATATTCGTGGACGCCGACAAGGACAACTACATCAACTACCACAAGAGGCTGATCGACCTGGTCAAGGTTGGCGGCCTGATCGGATACGACAACACCCTGTGGAACGGCTCCGTGGTCGCGCCCGCCGACGCGCCTCTCCGCAAGTACGTCCGGTACTACCGGGACTTCGTGCTGGAGCTCAACAAGGCCCTCGCCGTGGACCCGAGGATCGAGATCTGCATGCTTCCCGTCGGGGATGGCATCACCCTGTGCCGCCGGGTCAGCTGATCACAAAGGAAAGGAGATCTCAAAATCAAGCATGGATGAAATGAGAAACTACCCTTAATACTTTCCTTCCTTTCTATTTTTTCCATCTTCTGTCTTATATTGTCTTTGAACCGTTGAGCATGTATTTGTATTCAAATGAACGATTAAGGATTGAGAAGAAGTTGCTAATTTGGCTTACAATGGAGCTACGTTCAAATTGTATGAGAAAAGTTAATTTATGCTACGAATTGTCTCGGCCCGTAATCTGCAAACCCGGGATTGTATCGGCTTGATCTTACTGACTATGATGACAAAAGTCTTGAAGTTAGTATACATTCAAGATGGACAAGACATGGGATAGTTGGAAAAAAATAGACAATACTTGGCGCCGATTAAGATTGTAGGAAAACACGACCCTTTGAATATTTTGTACAAGATTCGGGATCTTCATCGGGTGCTTGAGGAACATTGCTCTCGACACATCTTAGTCGTTGCACGTGTGCGACAATTGCGTGTCATCATGTCTTCCTTCCATATAATCGTAGGAACATTGCTCTCGATAGTGGAGTTGGTAGCATGCAGACTTGCCCGGTCCACAAGGCGTAAACGTTAAGTAGAAAAGAATTGAGCAACTTGTTTCGTTCTTTACCCAGTCTTCTAAGTTAGGTCTATCTTGACACGTTTAATTTTATAGTTTTAGTCTATTGATTATGATTGGACCTAAAGTAAAGATATCTAATCCCTACTTTCGACCACGTCCGACCATTGATAAGGTCCCTTACCAACCCACTTTGGCTTCTCATATGGATTTAAAGCTGAAATATGATGCTGCATTTCTTTCTGACCCTTAGGATTGTCTTCTGGCCAAACACGTCCAGATATAAACCGGACATAACTCGGATATATCTACCGAAGTCGAACAAAATTAAGAAAACCTGAAGATCAATGAATTGAATTTAGAGAATATTAAGAAAAAGGGAGGTTGAGGAGGCAGGAAGCTACGCCGATCAACGATCAAACCACCCGAGGCGATCACCATCTCTCGGCTAAGCAATCAACTTAAGGTGGTCCCGAGGTCCGGCACAGGGACTGTGGTTTGTGGCGACAATCATCTCCTCACGCTTTCTCTCACTTGCTCTCCTTCGATTATGAATCTCCAACCACAACCATCGACTTAGAGCGACCATCTCAGGCGATCATCCTGGTGCGGGGCAACCCAAGGTAGCAAAGAAGCACCCAGAGCTGAGGAAAATTGTTCAAAAAGTTCTAAATCTATTGCATTTTTTCCAATTCAATCATAAACCTTTCAACTTTTTACCAAATGAGTCCTAAACCTCTTCACTTTTTGCCAATTAAGTTAATCCGACCAATTTTGGCCAGAATTTGCTAACATGGACAAATTTTTAATATTTTTTTCAAAATTTAAAATTAATTTTTATGATTTAAATTTCTTTTTTTTTTTTTCTTTTTAATTTCTTCCCCCCCCTTTTTTTCCTCAGGCCACGACCGGCGAGAACCTGCCTCAGCCGAGGTTGCCCTTGTCGGGATCTAGCAAGGGGTGACCTCATGAGCCTCAAGCGAGGCTCGCCGTCACCAAGTCCAGTGAAGTCGAGCCTTGCCAAAGGCCTGCGAGGGTCAGGCTCGCAAGCCTTAAGGTGAGGTGGCCCCTATCGAGATCTAGAGAGGGGCAACCCATTGCGAGCAAGGCTCACCCTTGCCAAATCCCAACAAGGGCCACCTTGCCTGAGCCGGGAGGTCAACACTTGCCGGTCGTGGCCTCGAACAGTCGCTAGAGACTAGGCGATTGGCCAGAGGAAGAAAAGGAAAAAAAAAAAAAAAAAAAAAAATTAAAAATACAAAACAATAAAAAAAAATCGAAAAAATATTAAAAACTAATAAGTTTTGCTAACGTTCAGCAATGTCACGTAGAATGATTGGTGTCCACGTTAGCAAATTCCAGCCAAAATTCACTTTTTGTCAATTGAGTCAATTCGGCCAATTTTAGCCGAATTTGCTAATGTGGATAAATTTTTAATATTTTTTTCAAATTTTAAAATTATTTTTTTTATGATTTAAATTTCTTTCTCTTTTTCTCCTTTTTTTTACTTTTTAATTTCTTTCCCATTTTTTTTCCTCTCACCAGTCACCCAGCCTCTAGTGACCGCCCAGAGGCCACGATTGGCAAGGGTTGGCCTCACTAGCCTTAGGGAAGGTTGCCCTCGTCGGCATCTGGCAAGGGCGTTCTCATGGCTTGAGCGAGGCTCGCAGTCACCAAGTTTGATGAGGTCAAGTGTTGCCAAAGGCCCGCAAGGGTCAGGCTTGCAAGCCTTAAGGTGAGGTGGCCCTCACCAGGATCTAGCGAGGGGCGACCCAACCGGTTGCGAGTGAGGCTCACCCTCGTTGAATCCCAACAAGGGCCACCTCACCCGAGGCTAGGAGGCCGATCCTTGCTGGTCGTGGCCTCTGAACATTCGCTGGAGACTAGGCGACCACCAGAAAAAGAAAAGGAAAAAAAAAAAAAAAAAAAAGGAGAAAAGCATAAATAAAAAATACAAACAAAATTCGAAAAAATATTAAAATATAATAAATTTTATCAACGCTAGCACCTGCAATATCACGTAGAATGATCAGTGTTCACGTCAACAAATTCCGACCAAAATTGACCAAATAGACTCAATTGGCAAAATATTGACAAGTTTAGGATTCAATTGACAAAGTTAAAACGTTTATGATTCAATTGACAAAAGTACAATAAATTTAGAATTTTTTGCACAATTTCCCCCAAAACTAAATAGATGATTGTGTTTCTATCCTTCAATCGTCTAAAAAATGTGAATGGGCATTTAGCCATTGAGAAGACGAGAAGAGTCGAGAGATAAACCATCTACTCGATAAAATGATTCTCATTTCAGAAAGAAGTAATCTGGCAGATTTTGACTAGGTATCGATGTTTATCCACATCATTCGATATTCCAATTTGCAGCATAATCTCTTCCCATATGAGCCCGGTCATGTTAGATTTCAATATTCAGGGCACGGGGCTAAGTAATAAGTTACAAACACCAGATAAGGCATAATGATTATAAGCAAGCACTGGAGCCTAATAGAGTTCACAATGTTAAAATAAGACGCTTCAAAACAAGAAATGCGAGTAAATAGCCACACATGACGCAGGATCAAAACACGCAACTAGAAGCCTATGACCCATCCAAGCATTATCGTTCGATAAATAGAGGAAAACCTTTATGGAAATAGGCTGCATTTGGGAAATGCTTTCCCAAGGGCCTCGGGCCAATTGCAGGTGTTTGGGAAGTTTTTTAGAAACCTCATTCAGCAAAAGTCAGCCTTCAGAAGGCTGAAAGCCCAAGGTAGGGCAAGTCCTAGGCTGCCTTGGGCTTTCAGCTTTCTAGCATGCAAGATGGCTAGGGCTAGTATAAAAATTTTCTTCCAAAACCATTCTTTAATCATTTGCAGAGACGAAAAGCTAGAACATAGGTATGGACAGAATAAAATCTTTTTTGACAGAAGTGTGTCCATCATCCACTGCTTCAATGTCTAATGCTAAACTACCCCATTACAAACTACTTCAACTGCTAAACTAGGAGCTTCATATCATAACCTTAACGAACAGCTTTAATGGATACCACAAGTTTCCAGATATCCTACCCCAATCATGAAACATGACCTAGAGTTTATATAACCTTACAAAGGAAAAACCTCCAACCTTTCATCACTGATGAACGAACAGCAGAAAAAACTAATGAAGCACCCTTTAGACAAGCATATGCATATCCTACCTCTGAATGAATTAGGATTCACTTAAAGGGGGAAAAGAAATAACGCCCAGAACCTAGTGCGAGATCTCAAACTACTAAGATTGGCAAGATCACAAGCATGACAATGTCCCTGATATCAATAAAAACCTACTCAATCAACCTTGAAATGCAAATGGACAAGGAACTTCACAAATGAATTCCTTTGTTCTGGTGTGCTCCAAGAGGGTTCAAACTTTTGGCAGTATTCCCCCAACTTCTCCACCCAAAGTATATTGGGAACCTCTGGATTTAAACATTGAATAAAAACCAGCTAAACAGCATTATCACGCTCAATAGGATATTCAAAGGAAAACCAGGATAGACTTGAAGCTACTGAGACGAAAACAACGCAAACGGTTAAGCACCACTGTAGGGAATTAACTGCCCATCTACGTGCAAGAGTGCAGCTGAATAATTAAAAGCCTTAAGACCTAAATAAAGGGTACTGCTCTTTTTTAAACTTCTACAGTAAGGGAAAATCATAAATTATGTTCCATAATCCAACACCTAACAAACCCAAACATCAACTGACCCAACTGGAGTAGGAACCATAACTTACAGACATTGCAAAATCAATGTCCTCATCACCATCACTGCACTGCCCACTAAAGAGACTATAATCAGAGACTTGCATAGAAAAGAACATTCATTAGACAACTATAAAGAAGCAGCTGCCAAAGCACAACTAAAGTTTGCAAACACATTGAGCGCATAAAGGAAATGTAATAGCACTTGATCCAACCCGAAACAATTAAACCTACAACCAGAAGTCAAAATTGCACTACAATTTCTATTAGCATAAAGAGCCAAAGCATCAAAACTAAGGTAAAACCTCAAGTTTTGCAGTTCCTTAATACTAAAACCAATAATGCACGAGAAACACCCGCCCGATCCCGGTTCGAATTCCCCATCAACGGTAACTCTTCTGGAACCTGGCGCGAGCACCGCGACCACCGAACTTCTTGGGCTCGCACCGCCTGGGATCAGCCACGAGCAGAGTCCTATCGTACCTGCATCAAAAACCGACCACAAATCAACCCCAAAATCAATTCCACAATTCACCAGAAAGATCGCATCTTTTTCGATCCCGAAAGCCGCTACTGAGCTCGGGCCGCTTTCTCGCACCTGACCAAGATGTCCTTGATCTCCTTCTTGCTCTGCTCGTCCACGAACTTCTGGTAGAACGCGACGAGGGCCTTGGCGATGCTCTGGCGAATGGCGTAGATCTGGGAGGTGTGGCCGCCGCCCTTGACCCGGATCCTCATGTCGACGCCGGCGAAACGGTGGCGGCCGAGGAGGAGGATGGGCTCGTAGGCCTTGAAGCGGAGGATCTCGGGCTCGACGAGCTCGATGGGGACGCCGTTGATCTTGATCAGGCCGCGGCCCCGCTTGCAGTAGGTGACGGCGACGGCCGTCTTCTTGCGCCCGAAGCACTGCACCGACTCGATCGGAGCCGCCATGGCTAGGGTTTCTGCTCGGAGGTTTGAGGGGAGGGAGGGCTGCGTTCAGGGGCGAGGAAGGAAGACGAAGCTGTGACGGTGGAGAGTAGTTTATACGAGGATGAACTAGGGTTTTGGGACCGTGAATAAAATGCCATCGGATATCGAGATTATTTACAACATTGCCCCTTAAGTAGATTGTAGATTCTGTCTTCATTAGTCCATTATGTAGCTGTTGTCAAATAAATTAAATCCGTAAAAGTTGCATTTTCATTAGGATATAGTGCAGATTATAGATTTTATTTTGCTTGGCAATTGGCATAATTAGTGCATAAAGCTTTATATATGTATATATTTTGAAATTGAATTATTTTCATTAGACTATGTATCAAACACTTACCAAGAAATTAAGGCTAGATGACTCAATCATGGCCATCCAGAAGAAAAAAGAGGCCTTATTGGCTGTGTACTTTCCATCGCTCAAATGGCGGGGTCGACCATCCGCGGTAGATTTTTGTTTTTCTGTTACACTTCGAAGAAGTGAGTGATGATGAATTGCCCAACTTTGACGGTGGTTTTAGGGGAATTAGGGAGGGGACATCCATGACATCGATGAGGTCCAATGGTTAGGTAGTACACCACGACATTGTCCAATGGCGACTTATTGGTCACGTGATTATTTTTGTCCATAATTTCGAAACATATACTTTAGGAATTCGATTGTACAAAACATAATTCAGAGACCTAATTGAATAATTCCAAAAAGTGCAAGGACCTCCAATTTCTTTATAAGTGACTTTTATTCTTTGTTCTCTTAATCAAATCCTAATCTTACCATATATGGTACTTTATATTAAAAAATCTACCTATAGAGACGGAATGCATGTCTCTATGATAAAATTTCTTGCTACTAGCCTTCGTTAGACTTTGAGCATGACAACATAAAAGTTGAAAAGGAAAATAGAAAAATTAAGAAAGAATATAGTTAATGACAATTCAAACAATTTAAATTGTAGATTTAATTGGAAAAAGGAAAAAAAAAAAGTAAAGTCAATATTCAACATAAAAATGATTAATTTTCCTTGAGGTGGCGGCTAATTTTGTGTAGAACGCAATAACTTTTTCTTGCAATGAGGAGAAGGCCATTAGAATATTTTAAAAAAATATACTATTCTATTCCTATTTCTCAATTATATTCACCAAGACAATTGACTAAATCTCGTGAAATCCAAGACTTTTGGTCTCCACCTGGACCCGAAAAAAAAAGAAGAAAACTCGTACTCCATAAAGAAAAGAGAATAATATGTTATCTATGTTGGAGGTTTGTTTGTCAAAACAAACTGAGTGTTTTTTTTTTTTCTTATCCCACATAGGAAAAGTGGGAGGAAGTGACATAATTTATAAGTGAAGGGTTTCTTTGTGTACCTCAAAGAATGATTGGGTGGAGTCTAGCCCCACTATACCCATGTGCGGTGCAAGATTATTTGGCGCACTCGCGATTTAATTAGCATTAATCCCTTTGTTATTTTTTTATTTTATGTTATTAATTTTTAATCAATTCAAAGGTTGCTTTTTAATTTGAGAATTTTCGGAAATGAAATATAAAATGAAAATTCGAAATTCTATTTTTTAAAAAACTATTATTCCAAATTTTTATTTGTGTTTTTCAATACAACCTTTGGAAAATTAGGGCTGCATGTTTTCGTTTAGAAGTGTTTATAAACACTTTTTCATTTTTTGTTAGGGAACAAAAAAGCAAACAAAACGTTGCGTTTACATTCTTTTTTGTTTTTTTGTTCGAAACAAAAAAGAATAGAAACGAGAAAACAACAAAAAGTTGTTTCTCGTTCAAACAATTCTCGAAAACAATTTTTGGTTTTTGTTTCTCCTTCTCTCTCTCTCTTCTCTTCCTCTTTCCTTCTTCTTTCTCTTTGGCCGGTCACCGGCCGAGGCCATGGCCGGCCGTCGAGGGCCGGCGACGCCGTCGAGGGTCGGCGACCTCGCCGGAGCGTCGCCGGCCCCTGGTGAGGCGAGGCGTCGCCGCGCGGGCGAGCTCGAGCCTCGCCGGATCCGGCGAGGCCGAGCTCGCCCGGCCAAGGCGAGGCTCGGCCTCGCCGCGCGCCGGCGACGCCGAGCCTCGCCTTGGCCAGGCGAGCTCGGGCTCGCCAGTCCGGCGAGGCTCGAGCTCGCCCGCGCCGGCGAGGCTCGAGCTCGCCGCCCCGGCGAGGCCGAGCGTCGCGCGGATCCGGGCGAGCTCGAGCTCGCCCGACCATGGCGAGGCGCGGCCTCGCCGGATCTGGCGAGGCCGAGCTCGCTCGGCCAAGGCGAGGCTTGGCGTCGCCGGCGCTCAAGCCTCGCGGGATCTGGGCGAGCCCGAGCTCGCCCGGCCAAGGCGAGGCCGAGCCTCGCCAACGACGGCGAGGCTCGGCCTCGCCGGGGGCGGCGAGCCTCGCCGTGGCCGGGCGAGGGCGAGGCTGCCGGCCCCGTCGGCCGGTCGCGCGGAGGCCGGCGACCGGCCGAAAGAAAAAAAGTAAAAAATAAAGGAAAAAATGAAAAATAAAAATAAAAATATAAAAAAATTAAAAGAAACAAAAAAAGAACAAAAATTTACCAAACGTGTTTCTGTTTATTTTTTATTTCCGGAACAAATTTACCAAACGCATATTTTTGTTCAAAAAGTGTTCCCCCTAACAAAACACTTTTTTTGTTTCTGTTCCTAACAAAAAAAAACGAAACGTTACCAAACGCACCTTACTTATTTGGTTTGTAACTTTTCCTGAAGGGTTGCAATTGTTTGGTTTTTGACTTCTTCCGAAGAGTCGCATTTGTTTATCCGAACAATTTTTCTAAAGGACGTGTTTGTTCATTCTTTGGTAATTTTCACGAAGAGTTGCAAGACTGTTTTATATAGATATTCGTTATTTTTCGGAAAAATGAGAGTGATCATTTTCATCTTTTTTGAGCTTTTTGTCTGAAAACTACAGCCATTCACCCTAGAGAAATACTAGAATTGTTATATAGTATTCTCATTCGAGACTTTGTTGTATCCTAGAGGATTTTTGCCAGTGACTATTAGCAACGTTGTATGGCAAATAAATCCTTAAAGAAAGTGATATCACGTATCAAAGTCCGACTTGAGTATTCTGAATATCTGTCTTCATTGTTTTATCCAATTCGAAGCCATATTTTTTCCTACAATCTATTCTAGAATATATAATTAATTTAATATTTATATATATTATATAGTAATTATATTTATTCCATATTTTATTGATGTTACTAAGAAAGAATTCATTTGGTTATACTATCTAAATTGTTAAATCCATCTAGTCAAATCAAATTTCCAATGGGCGAATTTGAATGATATTCAAAACTTCATTTTAAATTTTAATTTTTTAGAATTATCGACAGTAATCATATTAAAATCCTAGATGGTATTAAAGTCTTCGTTCTCGTGGAAACTTGAGTGCACCAGATGCATTTCACATCCTATGCACCCGATGCATCTTGGTACACATCTAAACAAATCCATCCTCATCATCATTGCTCAATAGTGTTCACTTCATGTGCACAAATATCATCTAAGGAGGCACTTAATTGAGTCCTTTCCATGATAGTCATGTTTTGAAGCTAATTGCATTGACTGCGTCATCTGGTTGAGCCATTTTCATGGAGGTAGCTTTCTTTTAAAGTTAGCAGCATAGGTTGCATTCCAATAACTATTTTCCAAGCTAGGTGTATATGTCACTTGATGCTATGATGTTAATCATATAGGTCGCGTGTATTTTGCAAGCTAGCCTCATTGGCCACTTGCTGTTGTTTCCCTTTCAATTCTCGACCTTTCACACATCGTTTCAAGAAGCCCACACTTCCGCCAGACTCGCCACTCTCAAATGAGCTTGATTTGGAAGGTGCTGCCTCACACATCACTCCACCATGGATCAAAAAGCTTGATGCCCTGTTGTTAGAGAAACAAGTTTTCATGGCATTGTTCGAATTAATTCAAATAATTAACTACTTTGATATCACATTGAGTTTGAGGGGATGATAGTGATATTATATTAGAGATTCTTAAATTTTTTTATAGAATATTATCTTATGTTACAGACAATTATGATATTAATATTAATTGTGTATATCAATCAAGATTGCACAAATATCTTATTTGTGCATATCTTGATATATGTTATTTTAGATAGTAGTCTCATAAAATCTATATATAGGCTAATGCAATGTTCAATATGATGTATTGAAATATACATAATTACTTTCTTCGGCATATCTTTCTTATTTCTCAATTCTATCAATATACAATCCCAAGGGTCAATTTTATAATCAATACTAAAAAAGAGCTTGTTGTAATATATTTATATAAATAGATGTATATTTAAAATTAATTTTTTATATTGACTTTTAACCAAAAAGCTATACATCTATTACAGTAAGGACTCGGCATCAAGAACTTACACTCATAAAAATAAAATAAGTCATAGCGAGTGGAAGGGTGTCGAGAAAAAGAACCACAGCCACTGAAAGAGCAGTAGGAAAACAGCCAAAACAGTGGCAGGAAAAAGCCAAAAGAACGGCCACTAACAAAAAAGGAAAAAGGAGCTCCTAAATCTTGGTGTAGGCAATTGATTTTTTTAAGGGGTAAGCTACTTTTATGAATGAAGCAACAAAACTTTTTCTTCCAATGAAGAGGCTGCCATTCTAGCAAAATGTTCAATATTCCTATGTTGTGTCTTAGAAGCAAACTTTAGAGGAGCTTATCATAATATAATTATGGATTGATACTATTCAAAATCTCAAATTGGTACACTCAAAATATATTTACTTCAAACTAATTTTTATCTCATAAAAAATCTCAAATAAGTATCTCATGACACATTTATCCAAATTAATTTTCATCTCATAAAAAAATTCCAAAATGGTACCCCTAATCCAAATCTATCCTTAGTATTCCATCCAATATCCAGTTAAAATGTATATATGTTGACACATGTGCCAAAAGATTGCAAGACGGATTTGACGAAGAGAATAACAGATCCAACGTGGAATGCCCACGTGTCTTGACACGCATCATCATTCAAATCATAAGGAAAGAAAATGGGTAAATATGAGCCAAATGGGTTGAGTCCAAACCCGGTTTTGGGACATATATAATATGACGCTTCCAAACCCGGTTCGACCGTTTACCAAACATAATGGGTTGAGTGCACACATATCAGATGAACACAATTATCTTGAATTCTTTCCTATCATCGTAGAGAACTTTGAGGGCAACACAATAAGCATTATGCAGTGAACTTTTTGGCATTTCATTAGCACGCTACCGATTTGGTTCACTGCTACGATGTCATTTGCAATGGCCCAACCGTTTCCTTGTAGATCAAACCCTGCTCAAGTGGTATTACTAGTGATAGAGGGAGGATAAAACGAAAGACCTCGCAAAATCCTAACAGGGATTTGAGGAGAAACGAAACAAAACAAGTTATTCCATAGAACTAGGTTATGTACACAGAAATCAAACCGTAAACGCAATCAGCAGGGCTTCATTATTCAAGCAGAACAACCGAAAGGTCTCATGTCCAGATGGAACGCTAACAAATGGTCAAGGCTGTTGATCTCCAGCTAGTGCCCAATCCTCCGTTCTTGCCAATGTCATATCTTGGACATAGATTGGGACCTTGTCCTGCTCCTTCTCTTCCTCCTGAGCAGCAGTCTCCCCAGGAAACTGATCCCGCCTTGTCTCTTGCTGGGAACGACGCGAGCGCCCCCTGCGAAGCTGTTGCCAGATCTGTTGTGTAGCCCGAGATATGCCTCTGGGGTTCGGGCGGGAACGTTAGCAACAACCAAGGCATTTAGTTTGGATGCATTGGGTTCGCTTGCTATTTCTTGATCCTTGGCAGCCTCAGGATTGTCCTCGGCCAGCATCCGGTCACGTAGAGAGAGGCGCTTGTTCAAGCTCTTGTTGTTTTTGGAAGTATTTGTGGAGTCGGAGCCCGGTAGAGCATTGTTCGATAATGCCGGTTCCCGCAGTGGATCCAGAGCCTTCAGTTGTCTGCTGAGGTTCAGAATAGTTTCTCGGCATTCAGCCAACTTGACCGAAGCTGCTGTGATCTCCAATCCCTGAAGTTTTAATTGACATAAAACAATTAATTTGATTCAATCCTCTATTGTCCGAAGATAAATTTACTGTTTCAGTTCCTAATTTTTATTCAAGCAATGGTGTAATGATACAGAAAGTCTATGAAAAGATGTGAATGACTTACACTCTGTGATAGCATTTGATCTTGATTGGTTGCATACTTTGGAGTCTCCTTTGCGGTACTGCACTCAAGGTGTTTGAAAATCAGCTATCAATTCAGAAAACTGCCTCAAAAAGATAAATGTTAAGCAGCAATCATCACCTTTCTAGCTGAAGTTGAAGCTCAAGACACGTAGACTCTAGTTCGTCGCAACAGTTATTCTTATCCTCTAGCTCGACTTCCAATGATGAAAACTTCTGGAAGACCTCATTGAGTTTGGCTTTGGCCACGGTAAGCTGGGTGTCAAGATCTTCATTCATTGATTTCTGGTTTTCCATCTGATCCTCAACAATTCTCTTCGCCTCCTTCAGATTCTCCAGTTCCAGGTTCAGGCTTCTGATGCTTTCCTCAGCTTGCTGAAGCTTGGTCGTCAAGACTATTATGTTGTTATTCGCCATCTGTAGATTGGTTTCCAAACCTTCCTTAGCAGTTTCCACGTTCTGTAACTCGTGTTTCAGTCTCTGGTTCTCTTCTTGCAGATTGTGCGAACACGATGATTCCCTCTTAACCACACTAGTTGACTTGGACACCAAGGGTAGAACATCCTCATAAACTTCAGGTTCCTTTGAATTCAGTGGCGATTCGGTCCAACCACTATGCATTTTGATCTTATGTCTGACACTGGAAGCATGTTTCGGGGTGCTATGTTTGTCCAGGATCCAATCCAAAGTACAAGCAAGTTCTTCAGCAAATGTTTCTACACCAGCCTTATGATCCAGGAGATCATTACAGGTATTAATGAACTTTTGTAGGATGACGCACAGTTCTGTGCTCTTCCACTGAAACACGTGGATTTCGCAGTCTTTTGGCGTGGCCCGGTTGAGTGCTGAGGGAATCTGATTCTTTCCAAGGTCTCTGGAAGGAAGGGTAGACATTGGGTTGAATTTTTTAACCAGTTGAACAATTTTTTCAATAGAATTCGTCAGCTTTGATTGAATTTGTCCTCCCATTTCATCTTGAATGTTTGCTTTACCCAAGGAGCCAATGACCGGAGATGCGATTGGAGACTTCCAGGTTAGGTAACCAGAAAATGGAGGACTGTCAGATTCTCCAGTGCACATAGGAGTCATTGTTGCTTGTGCTTCTTCGGGAGCTCTGGAATTCGATAACCCTAAAGCAATTCTAATGTCCTCTAGAATCTCGCCCGTGCTTCTTTTTGAAGCCCGCTGTTGCTCCATGATTGCGCTCAATACAACTTGAAGCCAGTCAAAAGACATTGGAGTTTGTGTGTTTTCTGATTGGATCATCTTTTAGTGTCACCAAAACTCAGGTCACCTCTGACCATCTCTTTACAGGTTGAACAACACAAACTTTCGCTTCCTGATGGCGATTCTACAGAAACCATAGCCAACTTCTCCATCTCAGAAAAATCGCTCATTAAGCTTGTATGCTTGTACTCCAAGGCATTTTTTACTTTACCGTTCCTGAAATGCTCTAGTTCTGACATCAGTGCATTTGCCCATGATCCTGAACTAGCACTGTCGTCTAAATCAGATACTTGGAAGAGATCGTTCAACAAAGGTTCACACCTCACCAAATCCTTGCATTGACCATTCGAGAGGTCACTGACCTGAGCCTCAACCTGCAACAACCGTGAAGTTGTCCCGGCATGTGAGATCCTCGAAGAATGAAGTTCTGCATCTTTGATTGATATAATTTCTTTGAGATTCTTGTTCTCCTCTTCTACATCGTGCAGTTGCTCGATCAGGTACTTCATCCTATTGCTCGGGATTTCATGAGAATTCTTTCCTCTGACAATAAGGTCAGTTGTTAAGCCTGGCTTTATTTTTCTTCCCTCGGTTTGATCGCTGCCCAGCATTTTCAGTTCACCCTTCATCCTTGTCAAAGCAAGGGGACCTTGCAACCTTTTCTGTGTAAGGAGACGAAGTCTCTGACATTCTCCTTCCAATTTTGAGATCTTTTTCAGGTTGTGCTGGTGCTTCTTGTTCGACACTTTGGCAGAACGCCGGCTATATTCCAACTCCTCGTTGCGAATCACGAGTTCCTTCTCAAGCAAGCAGAACTCATACTTTAAAAAGGCATTTTCTTTCTCAGTACAATCCAATCTGGCCATTAGCGCGTCGGACTCTGATTCCGCCAGTGATTTACGTCTATAGAGATCTTCAATCTGTTTCTCTTTTGCTGTGATTTCGGCATTGAGGCGAGTGTTCTCAAGAGATAAACTCGCAAGCTTCTTACTAGCATCACGTAGTTTCTCATCAGATTTCTTCTGTGCTTTTATAAATTCCCTTGATGCCTTGGCAATGGCATCAAGTGTTGCCAGCTCTGATTCTTCCTGAAGAGCATTCAGTTGCTCGGTGCATTCTTTCAGTTCCGTGTCTAAATGAGTCAATCTCTCGTTTGCAGCCACTCCTTGCCTTATAGCTTGGTCTAGTTCTTGCTGTAGGAGGATTGCCCTTGCCTCGGCTCTGTCTCTGTCTACAAGTACATAAATGGTGAATGAGTAAAAAAATACACTTATGGCAGGACAATAATCTTTCGAAAAATATTAGCAACTCGCAGAGAGTAAATTGAAAAGTGATGGAGAATGCTCCGACAGAGATATACATAAATTACCTGCGATAGCTTCTTCTGTTGCCTTTTCATGTTTCAGAATAAGCTCATCTTTTGCTTGACAGTCAATGAGGATCGAAGCAAATTTGTCCGAGCGGTCTTTGAAAGATCCGTGGCCTTCTATTTCTTTCTCCGAAAAATTCATTCGCACCTGTTACGATTGCAAATGGCAATTAATGACATCCTTCTTCATGTAACTGACAGTTCGATTATAGCAAGAGAAGAAACTAGAGAGTTTGGATGATGCAGACGAAATGGGGCTTTTCTTTTCTTCTAGTGAACAGGTTTGGTGTTCTCAGGAAACTTGCAGCTACCTTTTCTTCCGTTCTGTTGATTGTGTCATCCGCTTTATCATTCGTAACAATGGTTTTCTCAGATGATCTTTTCTTCCAGCGCCAAGTCTTGTGATCCATGTTCTTTCCTTGTTCTAATATAGAAGGTGAAAATCCAATGTCAACTAAATTTAGATCACACTCTCATAAAGAAGATGTACAATTCAAAACAATCGACATCTCTTCTTCTCTAGAGTCTAGACCTCCTACATGACTAAATCTCTTCAAATCACATGCTTATGAATCGCCCAAAAAGAGAACTAGTCAGGTTAAAAAATGCTATGCCGAAGAATGACACAGAACAAGACAATTTCGGTTCAAAGTAGCTTGACATTGTGAATACCACGCGAGCAAAAGCAGTGGGAATTCATGCACCGCTTCCTTGAAGGTCATGATCCGAACTGCATCCTGTAGTAGGCTCATTTCTTATCATGATAAGCACAGATTAAAACTAAACGATTCAAACAGATGATGATGCTACACGAATTAAAAGCTAAATTCCATCCCATAAAGCGATGCCTCGTACTAAAAGGACCTGTAAGATAAACAGACAGTACCTAAACACAATTCAAATTCAAGCAACACGACAAATTACCGCGAATAAACTGATAGCCCGACAAACTTTTGACCCCAGAATCCAACTATTCATGGCTATGATTCACTGGGAAGCTTCTCATCCCCAATCAGTCACTCAATCTAAGAAATATCTAACATATTCCATTTTTTTTTAACTGCTGTCTCACACAAAGGAAATTCCAGACGACCGCGAAATGACTTGACATCAAAATCAACAACCAAGAAAAAGAACCACGCTAAGTTGATCACAGCGCGAGAAAAGCAGACATGGGTTTGGCTAAATTACATCCAGACATGGACAAAAAAAACCAGAGTACGTTCCTGAACGAACCCATCAGCAGAAAACTCAAGCTCTGATCATGCAGAAACGAAAAAGAGCCGCACAAAACGACTCCAAGAAGCAGTCGCTCAGCGTTCGTTCTTACTCTTTCACTACTACTCCACCACCAAGAGTCAAGCCTAAGGACGTCAACGCTTCACGGACGGCTCGCCATTTTCCGGCGATCGGAAGAGGACGCGAGCGTTGGTGAAGAGGCCGGGAGCTGAGCAGCCGTCGGAGCTCGAGCGAGACGTCACTTCGAAAGCGAAGGAGGAGAGAGACAAAACTCCATGAAAACGCAGTGAAGACGGCATTTTTAAACGAAAAGAAAAAATGGTATCATTGGATGCTGTCGGTCCACCGACAACAACCTCCTTGGACGCTAATAATAATACTAGAGAGAGAAAAATATAAATAATATTATCAAAAAAGAACAGAGATTTTCACTTTCAGCAACGATGGACTCCCCCAAGAAAAAAAAAATATATTGAGAAAAAAAGGAGGAAAAAAGGGAAAGGGAAAAAGAAAAGAAAAGCAAGAACAGCGGCACTGACCTACCCTGTACAAAGAGCCATTAAGAGACGTTCCGTGGGGGGATGATACAAAAGAGAACATTACACATGAACCGTCTTGAGGACACGTGTAAGAAGCCCGCGTCAAGTATTTGGAGTTGTTGGCCCTTGATTCAATAATTTTAACTTTCCCATAGAATGAAATCTAAAATATATTTACCAATAAGCACTTTCGGCTCTTTATTCCGACTGTATTGGGCTTCTGTCGTGACTTGGTTCATCATAGTATATTGGAGTTTGTGCTTGGTAGGATAAGCCACTTTTGAGCCGAGGCAAGATAACAATTGGTAGTATTCCCTATCCTTAATGATTAGAAAAGAAATGTTAACTAGAGGCGAGGGTGAAAGTATTCCCTAATAATTAGAAATTATTATTTTTGGTCATTACCCATTGAGTCCTTTTCTTTTAGATTTTTTTTTTTTTGTTTCTCCTTTTTAATTTTTTTATCGATTCCACTTAAAAAGTAAAAGACTATAATGTCTATACTTTATTCTGTCGTAGAAGTTTGGGATTTTTGTGTCACGATAAAGATGTGAAAATTGGTAAAATCCACATCTAAAATTTAATCGTTGTCACTTTTAAACAAAATTTGAGTTTTTGGTGATCTTTTCTCTTAGAAAAAAATGTTAACTGGAGTGGGGTATTTAAAATTGTTATTTTTGGCACCCATTTCCTTTTGGAAGTGTGGAATTTCTTTTAATTGATTCAAACACTTTTATATGGCGAGTTTTGTTGTTCGAGTTAAGACTTTTATCTTTTACTTTTTATTTTTCCTTTTCTTGCGGCTCTCATTGAATTGCATGGAACCTTCGAAAACATGTAAGTATCGTCTTATGTTCATACTAATCTTGTATGATTATTACCAAAAAAAATACTTTATTGAGCTTATTTTTTTTTTTAAAAAGTATTTATTCAAACAAGCTCTTATAAATTATGACAAAAGAAATGTTTTCAACTCTAAGTTATGCTCGATGGATAGAGTATGGTAGCTAGATGTGATAAAGTAAATATTTCACAAAAAGAATATATTTATGATAATAATTTTACAATTATTTGAAAAAAAAATAGAAAAGAGTTACTGAAACTTGGTGATATCTTTTCATCAAATTCTTATAATTGATGAGCATGAGCTTCTACGGTCACTCCAAAAAAGAAACTTCCCTATTTTGTCTTAAACTATTTTCTTTCACTAATTGAAATGTACTATGTGTTGAATAACGGGCCAAGAGGAGGAGAAGCAGAGTGGGAAGTGACTAATAAAACGTACGGACGGCAGTCAAAGTCAAACAAGTGGACGGAGGAGAGGGCGGAGGAGAGGGCGGAGGAGCGGCGAGGGGAGGAGGAATGTAGCGGATTTCGCGGCGGAGATGGAGCAATCGAGTGGGACCCGCCGGGGGACGCATGGTGGTGTCAAATTCAATCCTCGTATCATCATGGTGCCCCCCCAAAGCAAGAAAAGGGCAAGAAAAAGAATCATCCTATCATCATCATCATCATTTGTTTATCAGGAAAAAGCAAGAAACCCACTTATCACATGTCATGAGTGCATTGCTTAACGTTAAAATTCCCACAAATTATCAAGGAAAGTCTTTATTCCGCCTAGACAAGTTAATTTCAGAATGTGACATGTGTAATTTCAGAATGTGACATGTGTAAATGCGAAGTAATTTATGAAAAAAAAATGTACGTTTTGTGAATATAATATATCATGTCATCTTTGCCTTTCGGCTTTCGTGAGGCCCTTTCTGATTACCGTGTTTCTTTGAGATTATGCTCAGGTCAAGGACCGAGTACAGCTTAAGGATTGGATCCCCTTTTGGCTTGGCGTGCGGGTCTCTAATTCTCTAGCAGCATCGAACGGAGTAAAAATTTTAAAAAATAGAGTGCAAGTTACGAAGAATCATTTTTTTGGCTATTAATAACTTAAAAGAAATGCACTTATCATATCATTAGTTTTTTTTTGTTAAAATTGCATAAAATAAAACAAATCTTTATTCTATCTAGACAAGTATTCTATTTATAGGTGATTTCAAAATGTTACCATGTGATATGATCAATAATTTGTATAAACGTAGACAATATATATGCATATATCTTACATTTATTTTGGTCATTAAGCTCTTTTGAGGCCTTTATAGATTACCATATTTCACTGAGTTTGTGCACAAGTCGAACACTGAGTTGAATCGAAGGATCAAATCCCTTGTACTTGGCGTGCTGGTTTCTATAAATTCTTTAGCGACTCCTTTTCATCGGTTGTGCTTCTCCCTTTACTAAATTAACATGCGACGTTTAGTGCGATTGGTGAAAAAAAACAATCGAGGGAAAGTTACAAAAATGGTCCCTTCTGTCCTGGCTACTTGAGCAAGGTGTATTATTGATAACTCTAAACAAGCAGACAAGCTACCACTAGATAGACAGAGGCAGGGCACCACCTCAAGATTAGTCCCCAATCCCTTCCATATCTTCAAATCTTTGTGGGGGTGTTCTTGGAGTTAATGATCACTGAGGTCTATATTGTACATCTTCAACAAAACCACCTCAGGCACAACCGGTGCAGAGCTGGAAAAACGACAGACAGCAGGCTTGTTCTTGCTAGGGTAAATAGTGCAGGTGCTCCTCCTTTGCACTTCGATGTCTCTTTCATTCACCGACCCTTTACTGTCAATCATGTGAAAATCAATTCCATTCCAAGCCTCCATGACGGTTTCAGCTGAGGATGGACAAAAGTGCAAGTGCAATGGATATGAAATGTCACGTCTTGGAAATCCACCCTTATCTCATTGGATTTGGAGAATTAGAGAGAGTTCACTTCCACTAAATTTGAAAGTACATAGGGATCGCTGAATAAGAGGAATTGCCCCAATAATCCAAAATAAAAGCTTGAATTTATACAATGAAATCTTAAAAATAATAAATTATTGAGTACAATTTAATCATTCAAACGAGCTCACGGATAAATTTACTGACATACGGCGTATTTTTAGTATTTACTATGATGCGTGGTGTTGGCAAAGTGCCACGTCCAGGAAAAGTTAAAAGTTAAAAAATAAAATAAAAATCAAAGAAAAAATGGAGAAAAACCATTTAAATTTTTCTAGGCTTGGCTTGGGCAAAAGCTCACGGATCAACTGTTGAATACTAAATAAATAAATAAATAAAATCATTGCTTGAGGGCAACAGTTGTTTGGAACCATACTCTCTCTCCTAGGGTAAGTCCACTTCTTGTTATTTCTAGGCTTTTTGCATATTTAAAGAAAAAAATTTGGCAATTTTATGTTCCTTTTTACAATAAATGTCACAACTTGAATACTACATGAATAGGGATAATGATATGGCCATCCTTCTCTTCATTTGAAGGACGTAGTGTCAACATTAACAAGACATAGAGTTTCTATGATCTAACAAAAGTTTATATGCACCTTTAACTTTACTAAACTCAACAAATGTCATTTTAGATATATATCAAACTATCTCAACTCACCCATGAAATTCAACTATCAAAATTGCTGGTTCATATTGCTCTCGCTCTATTAGTAACTAAGAAAGGAACTTGAAAAGATTGGAAAGGAAAGTGGGTGGGCAACCATATCTTAGTAAGTAATGCATGTCTCTTCCAAACAGATCAAGCACCAATCATGCATATTTATAAAGCAATACAAAAACTCAATAATTCCAAACCTACTATATGACAAAATTACAATATCAAAATGAGTTATATAATACTTTAACATAACTATATCCATAGTAGAAATACCCATTTTCATCAATAATATCATAATAAATAATTAATGGTCTAGCCCACTGATCAATTTCACCGCATCATCCTTCAATGGTCAATTTCATTGACTAATCTTATCAAATCATATGTCAATAGTCTATTCCATTAATTAATCTCATCAAATCATATGTCAATAGTCTATTCCATTGACTAATCTCAAATCACATAATATCTCAAGGTACTAGAGGTGACCCTCACAAGACTCGCATCAACATGTAACACGTAATCATTGATCAACATATATCAATGATGCAAGGCCCTAGAAGTGGTTTGCACGAGACTCGTGTTTCCATATAACACTTAGCCCTTTGGTCAACATATATCAATGGCATAAGGCTCTAGAGGTGGCTCTCACGAGATTCACATCTCTATGTAACACTTAGCCCTTAGCTAGCATAAATAAATGGCACAAGGCCCTAGAGGTGGCTTCTATGAGACTCGTGTAATTGTGGAGCACTTAGCTCTTAGCTAATCCACATCATAATTGTTTGCACAAACCTAAACATAGCTTTTTACAAGTCAATTCTTTTGACCAAACCATAATCCATAATGTGTATCATAAATTGATTTCACAAATTGAATCAAATAACCTTTCACAACTCAATTTATCAAGCAGAATAAAGTATTTTGCAAATTGATATATATAAAACTTTTTATTAACCATAATCAAAGTCAACGTAATTCTATAACAAAAAAGTTTCGCAAACTCAAAATATATCATTTTTCCCAACTTTGGTCATCAGACATAATATACTTACACCATTTCAGCATTCATTTCATAAACTAGTTTGTAACACAATACATATATGTATCCTTTTACAGTACATTTCCTAAAACAATTCTCAAATTATTCATAGATACTAAAAGGTAGTAAATGCTTGATCTAAATGTTTATGCAATAAAAATTTCATTTCATAACTCATATTATAGATAATCCATATCACTTTTGAAATATGAGTTTATAAACTCAAAGAAGAGATAGCACAATTCACCAAGGCATACTCCAAACCAAATAACGTGACTAAACATGCAACGATCTCGTAATCTATCAATTAATCGAAAATCAACCTCAAAATCAAGTAAAATGCTACTTTAACTAAGGGCTTGACTAGACTACACTTAATTGCTAATAAAACAACTCTTACATGTTAACAAATCACTCACTAAAACAATTATTCAAACCTAAGTGCACACGAAACCCCAAAATTTTGCTCTAGCTAAATTGTTGCTTCAAATAGACTCTCATCAAAACTCACAGTTCTACAACACCATAATCTTCAATTTTCATATAATTCCATAGCTCAACAACTCAAAAATTGAACTTTGTAGCTCGATTTTTACAAAACTTGAAATCTATGCTCTAATTCTGAAAATGTATCTTGTTGGATGAACAAAGGGCACAAGCACTTATTGGGCATTGTGAATTGAAGTTGAATTGACTTGGCGAGGTCCCTGATATATGTACATGCAAAACCCTTTCCTTTCTTCCTTTATCCTTCTTCTTTCTTTATTTCTTTCTTTCCCTCTATCTCTCTTTTCTTTGCCGTTTTCCCCCTCTTCTTTCTCAACGAACGAGCTCTCCCCCTTTTTTCTTGTTTTGATCGCCGCTTGCTGCTGCTTCTTTTCTTTCTTTAGCTTCCAATGCACAAATATGTTGAAGGAAGAAAGAAATTGGGCTGAGCTTTAAGAACATGGGTTGGGCTAGGCCCATATGTTATACTAATTGTCTTATCTAACATGATGATCGTGCAACGTCATGGACAAATATGCTCATATTGATAAATGATAGCCACTTTACATCTCGGCATATTACATCAATGAACTTATGTGAGAGATTATCCGATATATTTGATCGATAAAGAACGTTTTATACTTGATTGTACAAATTCAAACGTTTAGGACTTGATTACATGCTGAGCTAAATGTTTAGGACTATTTGTGTAATTTTTCTTTGATTAATAATACCGAATTTCAAAATGCCTTTGGACGATGTATCCTCCTGGTCATATACAGGGAGGCATTAAATTAACATTTTTATGGGCCTTTGTCCATGTAAATGTGTTGCAAAGGGGAGGCGCATCTTTGACACCCAAGCGTTGAACATCCTCATGGAATACCCTGCATTTTAGCTTTAGTACAGTCAAGTTCAAAGTACGTTGAATTTCTTATAAAGTCGAGCTTCGACAGGAAATTTCAATTCGATTGATCTTAACCCAAGTTTCAAGCATGAATTTTTAAGTTGAGCCGAACTAGAACTCATCACTCTATCATCTCATCCTTCTTCTGTCTTGTTTAGATGTGCTTCCTTCTCGCTAATTTGGAGAAATTTCCGAGCTATAAATGTATTTGGGACCAAAATTCGTGTTTGCTACCAGTTTCTGGATGTAGAACCGTGCATGATTTCACTTTGCAATCTGGAACATCGCTTTCGTTATCCATAGTCTAGAATCATCCCAAAATATAAAATAAGCTCTTGGCAGTGACAGGATTTGGCTGACATTTGGCTGTTCCTGACAAGCATACAACGTGTTCATCTTCTAGCAACTACGACCACAAGCGGGATCTATGGAGGAAGAATCTGAAAGTTTCTCCGCTTTTCCTGAACTCTCTCTCTCTCTCTCTCTCTCTCTCTCTGAGGCAGACACCAATATATATATATATAGAAGCAACCTATGAGTAAGCACAAAACGAGCTGAAGTGACGAGATTGGCTCTTTGACCTCTCTTCTGCTTGAATTTTAGGGAACTCTTGTCCCTATTGCAGGGTCATGGGAAGCGATAATGTACGTCAGCTTCGCATCTTCTTCTTTCCCTTCATGGCTTATGGCCACATCTTGCCAACCATAGACATGGCCAAACTCTTTGCATCTAGAGGCCTCAAAGCAACCATCATCACCACCCCACTGAATGCACCGATTTTTGCTCAAACCATCCAGAGGACCCAGAAGCTCGGCACCAAGATTGATGTCAAGACGGTCAATTTCCCATCCGTAGAGGCCGGGTTGCCTCCGGGATGCGAAAGTCTAGATTCGGTCGCGTCCCAAGAAATGTTCCTCAAGTTCATTAAGGCCACAGAAATGCTGAAGCAGCCATTGGAGGACCTTCTAAGTGAGGACCCTCCTGATTGTCTAGTGGCTGACATGTTCTTTCCATGGGCAACTGATGTGGCCCAGAGGTTAGGAGTCCCTAGGATGGTGTTCCATGGAACGAGCTTCTTCGCCCTATGCGCGGGGGCGTGTGTTATGCTTCATGAGCCACACAAGAATGTGCCATCTGATTCAGACCCTTTTACGATTCCCAACTTCCCTCACGAGATCAAATTGACCAGAAAGCAGCTTCCAGAGCATCTCCGCTCCGGCGTTGAAAACGATTTCACAAGGTTCAACCGTGAAGCCAAGGAATCAGAGGTTCGAAGCTTCGGGGTCATAGTCAACAGCTTCTACGAGCTAGAGCCAGACTATGCTGATTACTATAGGAATGTGCTAGGAAGGAGAGCCTGGCACATTGGTCCAGTCTCATTGTGCAATAGGGACATTGAAGACAAGGCAAGGAGAGGAAAGAAGGCCACAATCGACGAACATGAGTGCTTAAAATGGCTCGACTCGAAAGATCCTAATTCAGTTATCTATATATGTTTCGGGAGCGTGGCTAAATTCTCTCCCAATCAGCTCAGGGAGATCGCGCTGGCGCTTGAGGCCTCAGGACAGCAGTTCATCTGGGTCGTCCGGAAAGCTGACAAGGGCGGCGGGGACAAGGACGAGGCCGGTGGTGACGAGGAGTGGCTCCCGAGAGGATTCGAGGAGAGGATGAAATCGGAAAACAAGGGACTGATAATTCGGGACTGGGCACCTCAGGTGTTGATCCTCGATCACAAGGCGATCGGGGCATTCGTGACGCACTGCGGATGGAACTCGACCCTCGAAGGGATATGCGCCGGGGTGCCGATGGTGACGTGGCCGGTCTTCGCAGAGCAGTTCTATAACGAGAAGCTGGTGACCCAAGTGCTGAGAGTTGGTGTAGGAGTTGGGGCTCAACAGTGGGTGGGCATAGTTGCGGACAAAGAGATAGTGAGCAAGGACAGGATAGAGAAGGCTTTGAGGCAAGTCATGGTGGGGGATGAAGCAGAGGCGATGAGAGACAGAGCCAAGTTACTAGCCGACAAGGCGAGGAGGGCTATCGAGGACGGAGGGTCCTCGTACTCGGATATGAATGCTTTGATCAGAGAGCTTGCTTTGCACCGCATTGCTCGTGATGCAAAGAAGTAGATCCTTGCACGTGTGAATAGCTACTTTGTATGTTGACCTTCAGGTTTCATGTGTGGGGATTCCTTGCAAGTAATCTTGTAAAGCATGATAGGAATGCCCTTAGCTTGTGTTAGGCACTCTAATTCGCTCTTGTAACTTTGAGGAGCGAGGGGCGTGTGCTGTGACAAGGAAAACTTATGAAGAATAAAGCTGTTACTGTAAACACCATCTTTACTATGCTTGTTGCTCTGTTCTTCATATGATACTGGATGTGTGTAAGGGTTTTTCTTGTTGTGGGTTCAAAGGGTTCAGTTAAGACATTTAAGAATCATTCCGACGTCGGAGTTGACACCAAAAAAATGACCAAGTCTTTTTAATCGACATGATGCTGATTTGCATGAATATAGCGCTTGGTATTAAGTATAATTTGACTATCGTCGCCATATGATGAAGATTGGTCATCGATTATGACTTAGTAAAGCAAATTTGGCTATGTGTCGAATGTAGGGGAACTAGAGAAAGAAGATGAAGTGAAATGCTAATGGAAGATAAATATATATATATATTGATTGCGATTAAATAAGTGGCAACTGAAAAGTTGTAACCGCTTGTAGATAAGGTCGATGCGCCATCATGGAGCCTTAAGTTGTGGAGATGCGGTTGCAACCACATCAATTTGACTATTAATCATTTACCGCCAATTTCACTTTGTAGTATGACTATATAAAGCTGTGTTAAATTGTTGCAAAGGAGGCTCATCAACACCCAACTTATGTATTTTATCAATTTCAATTTATCAGTTTCCAATACTTGTATTTCCTTTTCCTTTAGATTTAGTTTTTCTTGATCCTTGTTGCGCAATTTACTTCCTGTCCAATTCAATTAAAACCAAAGATCAGACTTTGGTGAAAATCTATCTCACTGCTTAGGTCAATTCCCGCGGAGACAGAATCTAAGAGGAACTAGGACTACTTTTGCCTCAGAAATCAAAGCTAGACATGATTGAGTAACTTCATGAAGAATGATGAGAAATGGTCCTCTCGTCAGGCGCGGACTCTAGAGAACCAAGCAGTATCGTAAGCTAACCAGGCCTCGGAAGTGAGCAACGTGACCGAGGTCAAATGCTTGACCGAGAAGACTCGTATGGCGGTTTGTGCACCCACAAAGTAAAGTACTAAGCTAATACCATGGTCATATTCTGACGATGAACATTGACAGATCGAAATTTGGGCTTAGCCATGCTGACGATAGACAGTGAAAGCACGGTTGTCTGCAGTCCCGAAGGCCACGCTCCAACCAGTAATCAATACTCACTTAGTCCGATGACTGCTTAGATGAGCAGATCCTAACAGATACGAGAAAATCGAGCAATGATGCACGAGTTGATGCATTCTTGGTAGTATGGTTCACGCTCGCTTACGGGATACGACTCCTCTTCGTTTCAGATTTCACATGATGCAGACACATGATTTTGCGCAAATGCCTCTACTTTAAGCTAATGAGACAGAAAATGTGAGCTTGGATGTGAAAGTTCAACTGCAATTGCACCTCAGGAGTTAATATTGGACGATGAGCACAAGGAAAGAGAAGTCTTCGACAGCAAGTCTGTCCTAAAGGCCAGCTTCCTCAATTTTACCGATCGTGAAGAGGGAGACAATCGTGGATTTTGTAAAAGAATGTAAATAAGTACAGGTGAATCTACTTTCGAGTGTATGACATTACATTAGTGATCTTACATTCTTTAAAGGAGATAATATTTTAGCAAAGTAACTCTTCTTAACTCAAGTGTCAAATTTAGATAAGTTCATTCCATATTGTACTTGGTTTGTAAATGGTGCAATGAGCTCATCTAGTAACCCTAAACACTTAATTACAAATCTTTTAGTTTTTTTAAGGACTTTTAAAGGCCCAAAACCCTTTAAAAAAACTAAACCAAATGCAAACTAAATCCAATTATAACATGGGAAAGGTTGAATACCCCATTAGGCCTAACCCACCGTCATCCCTCAAAAACATAAATCGAAAAAGGATGAAAAGAGGTCAAAGATAAAGATATCCCTTGAGTCTGCACCCACCAAGCATGATGTAAAAGCATTCAAGAACATGTGCCATAGTAAGTCCGGTCGGAGTGAATCGTGAATTCTACTTTTTATAATTTGAATTGTAAAATACTACAAACGTTTCAAAATTTTCAAATATCAATATGTAAAATTTTAGATGATATTTCAAGATATTTTTTTGAAATAAAACTAGTAATAGAACGGATGTCGATTATTGCGTAACTCACATAAATCACCATTAAAATAAGGGGACCTTTGGGTGGGCCCGGACCTACGTTTCGCCTAAATGCCCATCATAAGTTTTTGGGATAAACCTCCAAACTTTCGAATTGTTGCACAATAGCCTCTGAACATTGAAAAGTAACAAATTACCGTCCTTAAGTTTAGCATCTTTTCACAATAATAGTCCCCACGCTTTTATTAAGTAACATGTTTTACCTATCTACACTTTACTTTTGTTGTTGCTATCGTTAAGTTTATGGAAAAAAGTACAAAAAAAATCATAAACCTATTACATTGATATCAATTCAGTCTTAAATTCTTTAATTTGACCAATTAAGTCATAAACTTTTTTACATTGATAACAATTCAATCTATTCGGAAAATTTATGTCGGAAATTGTTAACATAGGTACCAACGGTCCTACATGGCATTACTAGTGCTAACATGGACAAATTTTATAATTTTATAATATTTTTTATTTCTCATTTATTTCTTCTTTTCTTTTTTCTTTACCCCTTAGTTGGTGATGGTCGACTACAATCATTGCTAGCTAGAGGCTAGTTTGCACGAGCCCTCACCAGCCACTAGCGAGGGTTCCTACGCCCTCGTGGTGAGTGCATCGGACCCTACCCAAATCCAAGTGAGGGTCGAAACTCTTACCTGTTGGCCGAGGTCGGCCTTTGTGCCCTCGTTAGCCGTAGGTGAGGGCGTAGCAGCCCTCACTCGTGGTGGGTGAGGGCCACAATGCTCTTGCCCATATTTAGGCAAGGGCCACAACAGCCTCGCTTGAGATGTTGTGACCCTCACCCGTCATGAGCAAGGGCCTTTGTGCCCTCGCCAGTTGCCAACAAAAGCGCGGTGGCCCTCACTCATGGTTGATGAGGTTCACAATGCCCTCACTTGGTCTGGGCAACAGCATAAAGGCCCTTGTTGGCCAACATGCAATAGTTTTAGCCCTTGCCTAGATTTGGGTGGGGGCCAATGTCCTCGTGAGTGGCCAATGAGGGCGTGGGGGCCCTCGCCCAAATTAGCCTCTAGCTAGCGATGGTCGGCCAGCAACCTTGTTGACCAAAGTGTAAAGAGAAAAGAAAAGAAGAAAAAAATCTGATTTTTTTTTAAATTATAAAATGTATTCACGTTAATACTAGTTGTGTCACGTATAACTACCGGTGCTCATGTCAGTAATTTCTGACCTAGATTGGCCAAATGGATTGGGCTAGTATCAATGTAAAAATGTTTATAACTCAATTGGTCCAATTAAAACGTTTATGAATGAATTAATGTTAATGTAATAGATTTATGACTTTTTTGATACTTTTCTCTTAAGTTTTTTATGTCTACATGGCTGTCAAATGTTAACAGAATATGGACCTTTTCATTTTATTAAAAAAAAATAAAATTTCACATGGCTAATGAAGCCAAAAAAAAAAAAAAAAAAAAAAAAAAAAACAGAGAGAATGCATGGACAATGGAATTAAGAAAATTCGGCAAAGATCACTTTGGTAAAAAGATTTGAGTTTATTCATTTTCATATGAAACGTAGCTACTATGTAGACATAGAAACTGGAAACTACAGTAGAAATCAAAGTTCTCGTCAGAGGATGTAAGTTGCGTTTGGTTCAGCATTTGTAAAGGGCTTTGAACCTAATGCAAATGCTGAAAACCCAAAACTTCTTGGGGAAATGCAATTATGTTTGGTAAATTTTTTTTGCAAATGGACTTTGAATTGAATGTGCGTTTGGTAAAAAAAACTTTCGCAATGGGCTTTGATGGGTATAATATATGTATATATATCTCTTTTTTTTTTTTTGAAAATTGAACAAAACCCTTTGTCGGACTGACGAAGGGCTACGGTCGCCAGCAAGCCAGATCTGGCACCACAGGACCACCGCCCCCACCCATGGCCAGTGGGCTGCGGGCAGCAATCCTGCGGCAACGATCTACGATCGTGCAATGGTTGTGCGACATTCATGCAGCGGTTGTGCAGACGGTCGTGCAACATTCGTGCGATGGTCGTGTGGCGGTCGTGCGGTGACGGGTGGCGGTCCGTGAGCAAGTTACTAGGAAAGTCACGGTTGCAGATACATTCCAATATGCTCGCTAAGCATATCCTGAACCTATCACAAAAAGTTCTTGGTGGAGTAAGTTCATCAAGACCTGCAAAAACAGGTTGTGGTTAAGTTTATCATATACTTCTTCAGTATATGTAACATGATAATATTAGATTGAAACATAGACAATAGTGGCGGAAATACGGTTCGAGTCTTCCTCCGTCTGATTTTGCCTTTTGGGCAGAGTCCCTTCTCTGACATTGTCAAAGGGAGGCTCCTCGCTAATTTTATGATCCCAAGAACTTGCAGATGGATAGAACGGAGACTGAAGCTTGGTATCGGGCTCTACAGCATCCCCTTCCATTTTAGCCTTCTCCTACGTGAAAAATAAGATTTTCTTTAGCCAACATACTAGGACAAGAAAATGCAACTGTCATCAAATAAATATTTTCCTTAACATTGGCTTTGCCTTTTTCACAAACAAGGGTACATCAGACTCATGGCTCCTATCTGCAAGACATCAGAAGTCTATATGCTGTTGAAAAATGATGATTCAGCAGTCCATGCAGCGTAAAGTCTCCCCTTTTCTTTCTTCAAAGTCGGTTTTACTTTCCAAATTAAGTTCTTGGATGAAACACATTATGACCTTCCATATCCCTCAGACTGTCCAGAAGTGTAAATCTCTAACCTTGAATTTCTTACATTTAGGTGATCAAACTTCAATGTATTAATGAAATAAGCAAAATAAAAAGATAGTATTACTACAGGAAACTTAAATAAATACGCATTATATGAAACAAGACATCTAGTTGGAAGTTCCACCTTATGTTTGTATGAACAGAAATTGTAGATGAAGTCAATGGATTGAGGAGAGGGGACCAAAGAAAATGGAAAGTAAAGCGCAATGCCAATGCCTATATTAGATAACTCCTCTCATATGGCGACTTTTGGTTTGTTAAGGTAGCACAAATTTGAGAATCCTAGACATTTGCAAGTGAAAAAATGAATTCTATAGACTTGTTGAAAGAACTTTACCTCTAGTTCGTCAAGGCCCTCGACAACCCGCAGCTTAGAGCACCCATTGATGAACAAACGGTGAAGGTTCTTCGAGTTCGACATACCGCTGAAATTTTCCATAGCATTGCAACTATAAATTTCAATCGTTTGCAAGGATAACAATGTACTGACGACTTGAATCTCAAGTAGGTTTTCACACGTCGACAATCTAAAGCATTTTAGTTTCTTGAAGGCTTGAATCTCAAGTAGGTTTTCACACGTCAACAATCTAAAGCATTTTAGTTTCTTGAAGGCATTGGGAAGACGAAGTACTCCCGGTGAACAATCAGTAGTCTCAATCGAAGAAGACTCTGATTGATCGAGGACCCCGCGAGATCCTACCTCACTTGCATAATACTATCCTTCCAATTGACCGGCACTCATAGATATTTAATATCTCCAATGATGCTGACATCCCAATAGACTGAATCTCAATCATATTAGGGCAACAACGTACATACAGTGTCCATAAGCCATATGGTATGGATAAGCTCCGAAGTTCACAACTGAGCAAAGATAAGTGCTGCAATTGTAAAGTCCTCGAGTTGAATTTCTTGCAAACCCGAGCAATTAAGTGTCAAATCCGCTAGAACTTTCGAGTTAAATAGTGGCGATCATGTGGAGCTGAAATTGTGAAGATTTAAAGAAAGTAAGGAAGGTGGTAGTTGCTTGAGGGGTTGCAAGTCTAGTCCACTCAAACAAAGATGTTCTAGAAGAGAAATGAGACCCAACTCCGGAACCGGTGCAGTGAACTTGAGAAAATACAAGCTCAACTCTTTTAGTTTGGATAGCCTTCCAATCCACCCCAAGTCACATTTGTGCTTTACATTTGACGAATTTTGATTTGCAGAGAAATCGGATAGGGCCAAATCTACCAGATTGGTAAACTTTGAGAGATTTGGAACTACGGCTGCGTTTGGTTCAGCATTTGCAAAGGGCTTTGAGCCCAATGCAAATGCTGAAAGCCCAAAGCTACTTGGGGAGATGCGATTATATTTGGTAATTTTTTTTTGCAAATGGATTTTGAGTTGAATGTACGTTTGGTAAAAAAATACTTTCGCAATGGGCTTTGATGGGTATAATATATGTATATATATCTCCTTTTAAAAAAAAAATTGAACAAAACCCTTTGCCGGACCGGCGAAGGACTACGGCTACCGGTGAGCTAGATCTGGCGCCACAAGACCACCGCCCCCAGCTCACCGGCTGGTGGGCTATGGGCGGTAATCTTGCGGTGACGATCTACGATCGTGTAGCGGGCGTGTGACGATCGTGCAATATTCGTGCGGTGGTCGTGCAACCGCCGTGCGGCATTCGTGCGGCGGTCTTGCGGTGACAGGCGGCGGTCCGTGAGTAAGATGAAAAAACAAATAAATAAATAAAATTTATAAATTTTTACCAAACGTATTTCTATTATTTGTCTATTCCTAGAATATAAATTTTGTATAATTACCAAACACCTTATTTTACTAAGAAATTGATCTCGAAGTAGAAATAGAAAAAAACAATTTTTGAAAAGAAATAGTTCCCCGAAATAGAAACCCTCCGCAATGGGCTTTGATGGGTATAATATATGTATATACATCTTCTTTTTCTTTTTCTTTTGAAAATTGAACAAATGCAACGTGCCAGATTGAACATGTAAACAGACTAGACTTGTTGGAAGCTCAGGCAACTCTGTAATCTCATCACACCTCGTTAAGTCAAGTGTTAAGAGGCAAGAAATCATGTTAATTGTTCTCGGAACTCGACAGATTTTGGTAGAACATAAGTCTAGGACTCTTAGAGAGGAAAGATGTCCTATCTCATCAGGAATATCGCCTTCCAACTCTTGCGACAACCAAGATAAAGCTCCTCTAGTTTCTCCAACTTTCCAATGGCTTTGGGTAACTTCCATTGACTTGAATTTGAGCTAAGCCAACTATTAGTTGACAAATTCAGAGTGCACAATGATTTTAATTCTCCAATGAAGTCTGGAAGTTGTTTAATCTCATCGCTTGCAAGATGAAGATGTCACAGTTTTACTAACCCTTCAATTGCACCGGGAATTTCAGTGATTCCTAAGAATTGTAGGAAGAGATCTGACAAACACTGTAGCTTTCTGATGGACTCCGATAGGCTTCCAATTTGAGTAATTGAAAGGTCCAGCTTCTTTAATGATGTCAAGTCACCGATAGAGGTGGGGAGTATGCTCACACCGTAACAACCACACAAAGAGAAGTGCTAAAGCTTCACTAGCCATCCAATTTCATCAGGCACATGCTCAATGAGCTTACAATCGGTGATATTCAATTTACGCAAGTGCGTTAACTTTCCAACGGAGCTGTCTATTTCCTTCAACCTCTCACAATTTTCAAAAGTCAACCTCTCTAAAGTTGAGTATCTAGACAAGTCTAGCATTCTTGTAATGCAATGACATTTTACAAGAGAGAGACTTTTAAGTTTGGTTTTCATCTACAAAAAGGAAGTATAAACACTATAAATAAATAAATAAATAAATAAGTCAAATAATGTACTAGACAGCCGTTATAAATTGAGATGAAACCATACCTTAATTAAGTCCCATATTTTTGAATCATCTGTGAACCTATTGTCAAAAAATTCAAGGATGGCTAAATTATTTGAACAGAAACTAGTCACACTAACATTTGGTGGGGAATGATGCCACTTTGGCCAAAATTAACCGAACGGATTCAATTAGCATAAAGTGAAAACTTTTAGGACTCAATTTGCAAAATTAGGAAGATTTATGACTAAATTGATCAAAGTGTAATATATTTAGGATTTTTGGATCCCCAAATAAATCAACGCACGTTGGAAAATGATATTTTGCAATACTATGAAAGTGATTCAATAGTTAAGGGATGTATCAATATGGGTAATTTGCACACACGACATACATTAGATTTTTCACGTCAGCTTGTACAAACGTGTCTCTCTTTGGGCTAATATGCCAGAAATCATCTTGTATCTTATCTGGTTTATGAAATAAACTTGACTTTTATTTCCTTTCAAAGTAAAATTTTGAATCTTTAAGGAAGAGTATATTGGTGGTTCGAAGTCCAATGAGGTGAGATTTTAAATAACCTTTAGGTAACCATCATTCGACTCCTAAAGCTGACTTAAAGTAACCAAACAAAAATTTAGCTGAAAGAGTTACATATAGGATCAAAATTCATTGTAACTCTCACAAATTTCTTAACAATAAGTATGCTGCCCAAAAAAAGAAAAAGAAAGAAAAGACAATAACGTTCTTCGTCCGTAGACTTTGCCTTGTCACAATCCTAGGTTTTTTTTTTTTTTTTTTTTTTTTTTTTTGTACCTTGTTATTCTTAATAGGAATTGGGAGTTTTTTTTAATGGTCGAACTTCAATTTGAAGCTCTACAAACTTACTAAGTTGACATTGACCATTGACATGTTGTGCTGGTGGCAAACAACTGCGTCGTGTAAGGCTTACTAGCTATAGTACCGTGTAGTGTGTTGTGGTGCGGAGTACCTAGGCCGGTCCACTACTACCGGATCATGCTCGGCCTGGCTCGTTAATAGATGGAGTTGTGCCATTATCTCGCTCATGTCGTGTTGTCCTAGTACTCATGCTATTGCCGTGCTTGTCTCGTACGTATACCATGCTTGCCCCATGCCTGCATTATTTTCATCGTGTAAGCTAGTAGCAATTTATTCTCCAATTGAATGTAACATAATTTGCAGATAAATTCGAATGCTTAACACATGAATATAACAGTTCTCTCTTAACTCCTTATATGTCGAGGACAAATTGGCTGTGATAGTGATATTGTAAACAAAACTCAAGTTCACATATTCTGCAAGTAGAACTGCGGAAATCGGTGATCTTCAAATTGAATCCTCGATCAGCACTAGATAATATCTTACGCACTAGTACAAACGGCATAGAGAAAAATATACAGCAAAAGGATCGATAACTCAATTTGCGAGAATTTTTTAAAGGTTAGGTACAGGGCATTCTTAGAAATAAATGAGTTGCAAGCAGGGGGAGAGGGACGAGAAATAGAGAGAACATAAATAAATACAAATTGCATGACAGCAGGGTAAGCGATCATTGCAGGTGCAGTTTTCACAAAGTAACCCTTGGAGTGATGTTCGTTTCGAAAAAGCCCCCAAGTTGATGACTTGATCACAAATAACCCCAGAATACCAGCGATACAAAGTTAGGCTGGACGATGACCATGTGCGTTTTACGTGCCGTTTCACTGCCATTTTCCGCGCCTTGGCAGGAGCATTTTCGTTCGAAATCTTATGAACCTAAATCAAGTTTCCCAGCATCCCCAAAATAAACCTTCATCCCCGAATTTCTCAATTTAGAGCGTAACTCTTCCTTCTTTTGTCAAGAAGGTGATCGTAGCTCGTTGAATCAACATGACGACACGGGCATATGTCATCAAATGTGAGATCAATGGCAGCGATGGCTTGCGTGGTCAGATTTATCTCTTTTCTTGCCCTTCTTTTTTTTTCCTTTCCTTTCTTCCTCCTCCTCCTTCTTTCTTTCTTTCCCTCTATCTCTCTTCTTGCCCTTTTTTCCCCTCTTCTTTCTCCACGAACGAGCTCTTCCCTTTTTATTCTTTGTTTGATCGCCGCATGCTGCTGCTTCTTTTCTTTCTTTAGCTTCCAACGCACATATATGTTGAAGGAAGAAAGAAATTGGGCTGAGCTTTAAGAACATGGGTTGGCTAGGCCCATTTGTTATAATAAATTGTCTTATCTGACATGGTGATCGTGCAACGTCATGGTCACATATGCTCAGATTGATAAAAGATAGCACTTTAGATTTCGGCATATTACATCAGCAAACTTATGTGAAAGATTATCCAAAATATTTTATTGATAAAGAGCGTTTTATACTTGATTGCACGAATTCAAATATTTAGGCCTTAATTACTAGCTGAGCTAAATGTTTAGGACTATTTGTAATTTCTCTTTCCTGGTCATAAACAGGGAGGCATTAACTTAACATTTTTATGGGCCTTTGTCCATGTAAATGTGTTGAAAAGGGGAGGCGCATCTATGACACCCAAGTGTTGAACATCCTCATCAAATACCCTGCATTTTAGCTTGAGTATTGTCAAGTTTAAAGTACGTTGATTTTCTTATAGAGTCGAGCTTTGAGAGGAAATTTCAATTTGATCAATCTTAACCAGAGTTTCAAGCATGAAATATTTAAGTTGAGCTGAACTAGAACTCGTCACTCTATCATCTCCTTCTTCTGTCTTGTTTCGATGTGCTTCCTTCTCCCTAATTTGGAGAAATTTCCAAGCTACAAATGTATTTGGGACCAAACATTCATGTTTGCTACCAGTTTCTGGATGTAGAACCGTGCATGAATTCACTTTGCAATCTGGAACATCGCTTCGGTTATCCATAGTCTAGAATTATCCCAAAATATAAATCAAGCTCTTGGCAGTGACAGGGGCCTACTCAAGGGCCAACAGCCATTCGGCTGCTCCTGACAAGCATACAACGTGTTCATCTTCTCGCAAATACGACCACAAGCGTGATCTATGGAGGAAGAATCTGAAAGTTTCTTCTCTTTTCCTGAACTCTCTCTCTCTCTCTCTCTCTCTCTCTCTCAGGCAGACACCAATATATATATGTATGGAAGCAACCCTATGAGTAAGGACAAAACGAGCTGAAGTGACGAGATTGGCTCGTTGACCTCTTTTCTGCTTGAATTTTAGGGAACTCTTGTCGCTATTGCAGGGTCATGGGAAGCGACAATGTACGTCAGCTTAGCATCTTCTTCTTTCCCTTCATGGCTTATGGCCACATCTTGCCAACCATAGACATGGCCAAACTCTTTGCATCTAGAGGCCTCAAAGCAACCATCATCACCACCCCACTGAATGCACCGATTTTTGCTCAAAACATCCAGAGGACCCAGAAGCTTGGCGCCAAGATTGATGTCAAGACGGTTGATTTCCCATCTGTAGAGGCCGGGTTGCATCCGGGATGTGAAAATCAAGATTTGGTCGCGCCCCAAGAAATGTTCCTCAAATTCATTAAGGCCACAGAAATGCTGAAGCAGCCACTGGAGGACCTTCTAAGTGAGGACCCTCCTGATTGTCTAGTGGCTGACATGTTCTTTCCTTGGGCAACTGATGTGGCCCAGAGGTTAGGAGTCCCTAGGATGGCGTTCCATGGAACGAGCTTCTTCGTGCTATGTGCGACGGACTGTGTCAGGTTTCATGAGCCACACAAGAATGTGCCAGAAAGCAGCTTCCGGAGCATCTCTGCTCCAGTGTCGAAAACGATTTCACAAGGTTCAACCGTGAAGCCCAGGAATTCGAGGTTCGAAGCTTCGGGGTCATAGTCAACAGCTTCTACGAGCTAGAGCCTGACTATGCTGATTACTAGAGGAATGTGCTAGGAAGGAGAGCCTGGCACATTGGTCCGGTCTCATTGTGCAATAGGGGCATTGAAGACAAGACTAGGAGAGGAAAGAAGGCCACGATCGACGAACACGAGTGCCTAAAATGGCTTGACACGAAAGATCCTAATTCAGTTATTTATATAGAGATCGCGCTGGCGCTTGAGGCCTCAGGGCAGCAGTTCATCTGGGTCGTCCGAAAAGCCGACAAGGGCGGCGGGGACAAGGACGAGGCCAGTGGTGACGAGGAGTGGCTCCCAAGAGGATTCGAGGAGAGGATGAAATCGGAAAACAAGGGACTGATAATTCGGGACTGGGCACCTCAGGTGTTGATCCTCGATCACAAGGCAATCGGGGCATTCGTGACGCACTGCGGATGGAACTCCACCCTCGAAGGGATATGCGCCCGGGTGCCGATGGTGACGTGGCCGGTCTTCGCAGAGCAGTTCTATAACGAGAAGCTGGTGACCCAAGTGCTGAGAGTTGGTGTAGGAGTTGGGGCTCAACAGTGGGTGGGCATAGTTGCGGACAAAGAGATAGTGAGCAAGGACAGGATAGAGAAGGCTTTGAGGCAAGTCATGGTGGGGGATGAAGCAGAGGCGATGAGAGACAGAGCCAAGTTACTAGCCGACAAGGCGAGGAGGGCTATCGAGGACGGAGGGTCCTCGTACTCGGATATGAATGCTTTGATCAGAGAGCTTGCTTTGCACCGCATTGCTCGTGATGCAAAGAACTAGATCTTTGCACGTGTGAATAGCTACTTTGTATGTTGACCTTCAGGTTTCATGTGTGGGGATTCCTTGCAAGTAATCTTGTAAAGCAGGATAGGAATACCCTTAGCTTGTGTTAGGCACTCTAATTCGCTCTTGTAACTTAGAGCAGCGAGGGGCGTGTGCTGTGACAAGGAAAACTTATGAAGAATAAAGCTGTTACTGTAAACACCATCTTTACTATGCTTGTTGCTCTGTTCTTCATATGATAAAGGATGTGTGTGTAAGGGTTTCTCTTGTTGTGGGTTCAAAGGGTTCAGTTAAGACATTTAAGAACCATTCCGATGTCGAAGTTGACACCCAAAAAATGACCAAGTCATTTTAATCGACATGATGCTGATTTGCATGAATATAGCGCTTGGTATTAAGTATAATTTGACTATGGTCGCCATATGATGGCGATTGGTCAACGATTATGACTTGGTAAAGCAAATTTGGCTATGTGTCGAATGTAGGGGAACTAGAGAAAGAAGATGAAGTGAAAATGCTAATGGAAGATAAATATATATATATTGATTGCGGTTAAATAAGTGGCAATTGAAAAGTTGTAACCGCTTGTAGATAAGGTTGACGTGCCATCATGGAGCCTAAAGTTGTCGAGATGCGGTTGCAACCACATCAATTTGACTATTGTTCATTTACCGGCAATTACACTTTGTAGTAGACTATACAAAGCCGTGTTAAATTGTTGCAGGGGAGGCTCATCAACACCCAACTTATGTAATTTATCAGTCTCAATTAATCAGTTTCCTATACTGTATTTCCTTTTTCCTTTATATTTAGTTTTTCTTGATCCTTGTTGCGCAATTTACTTCCTGTCCAATTCAATTAAAACCAAAGATCAGACTTTGGTGAAAATCTATCTCACTGCTTAGGTCAATTCCCGGCGAGACAGAATCTAAGAGGAACTAGGACTACTTTTGCCTTAGAAATCAAAGCTAGACATGATTGAGTAACTCCATGAAGAATGATGCGAAATGGTCCTCTCGTCAGGTGCGGACTCTAGAGAACCAAGCAGTATCGTGAGCTAACCAGGCCTCGGAAGTGAGTAACGTGACCGAGGTCAAATGCTTGACCGAGAAGACTCGTATGGCGCTTTGTGCACCCACAAAGTAAAGTACTAAGCTAATACCAAGGTCATATTCCGACGATGAACATTGAGAGATCGAAATTTGGGCTTAGGCATGCTGACGATAGACAGTGAAAGCACGGTTGTCTGCAATCCCAAAGGCCACGCTCTAACGAGTAATCAATACTCACTTAGTCCGATAACTGCTTAGATTAGCAGATCCTAACAGATACCAGAAAATGGAGCAATGATGCACGAGTTGAAGCATTCTTGGTAGTATGGTTCACGCTCGCTTTCGGGATACGACTCCTCTTCGTTTCAGACTGCTGCAGATTTCACATGATGCAGACACATGATTACCAAATGCGCAAATGCCTCTACTTTAAGCTAATGAGACAGAAAACGTGAGCTCGGATGTGAAAGTTCAGCTGCAATTGCACCTCAGGAGTTAATATTGGACAGTGAGCACAAGGAAAGAGAAGCCTTCGACAGCAAGTCTGTCCTAAAAGCCAGCTTCCTCAATTTTACCGATCGTGAAGAGGGAGACAATCGTGGATTTTGTAAAAGAATGTAAATAAGTACGAGTGAATCTACTTTCAAGTGTATGAAGTTACATTAGTGATCTTATATTCTTTAAAGGAGATAATATTTTAGCAGAGTAACTCTTCTTAACTCAAGTGTCAAATTTAGATAAATTCTAAACTCATTCCAGATTGTACTTCGTTTGTAAATGGTGCAATGAGCTCATCTAGTAACCCTAAACACTTAATTACAAATCTTTTAGTTTTTTTTAAGGAGTTTTAAAGGTCAAAAACCCTTTAAAAAAGTTGAACCAAACGCAACCTAAATCCTATTATAACATGGGAAATGTTGAATACCCCATTAGGCCTAACCCACCGTCATCCCTAAAAAACATGAATAAAAAAAAGGAAGAAAAGGGCTCAAAGATAAAGATATCCCCTGAGTCTGCACCCACCAAGCATGATGTAAAAGCGTTCAAGAAATCCGGTCAGAGTGAATCGTGAATTCTACTTTTAACTTGATTTTTTAGTGAATGTTACGAAGCTTACATTTTGAATTTTATATAATCTGAATTGTAAAATACTACAAACCTTTCAAAATTTTCAAATATCAATATGTAAAATTTTAGATGATATTTCAAGATTTTCTTTTGAAATAAAACTAGTAATAGAACAGATGTCGATTATTGCGTAACTCACATAAATCACCATTAAAATAAGGGGACCTTTGGGTGGGCCCGGACCAACGTTTCGCGTAAATGGCCATCATAAGTTTTTGGGATAAATCTCCAAACTTTCGAATTGTTGCACAATAGCCTCTGAACATTGAAAAGTAACAAATTACCGTCCTTAAGTTTAGCATCTTTTCACAATAATAGTCCCCACGCTTTTATTAAGTAACATGTTTTACCTATCTGCACTTTACTTTTATTGTTGCTATTGTTAAGTTTTTGGAAAAAAGTACCAAAAAAATCATAAACCTATTATATTAATATCAATTCAGTCTTAAATCCTTTAATTGGATCAATTAAGTCATAAACCTTTTTACATTGGTACAAGTTCAATCTATTCCGGAAATTTAGGTCGGAAATTGTTTACATAGGCACCAACGATCCTACATGGCATTACTAGTGCTAACATGGACAAATTTTATAATTTTGAAATATTTTTTAGATTTTTTTATTTCTCCTTTTTTTTCTTCTTTTCTTTTTTTTTACCCCTTGGTTGGTGATGGTTGACTGCGACCATTGCTAGCTAGAGGCTAGTTTGCACGAGCCCTCACCAGCCACTAGCGAGGGTTCCTATGCCCTCGTAAGCCATAGGCGAGTGTGTTGGCCCTTGCTCAGATCCAAGTGAGGGTCGAAACTCTTACCTATTGGCCGAGGTCAGCCTTTGTGCCCTCGTTGGCTATAGGTGAGGGCGTAGTAGCCCTCACTTGTGGCGGGTGAGGGCCGCAATGCTCTTGCCCAAATTTAGGCAAGGGCCACGATGGCCTTGCTTGAGATGTTGTGACCCTAACCTGTCACGAGTAAGGGCCTTTGTGCCCTCGCCAGTTGCCAACAAAGGCACGTAGGCCCTCGTTCGTGGTCGATGAAGGTCATGATGCCCTCGCTTGGTCTGGGCGAGGGCGTAGAGGCCCTTGTCGGCCAACAGGCAATAGTTTCGGCCCTTGCCTAGATTTGCGTGGGGGCCGACGTCCTCGTGAGTGTCCAACGAGGGTGTGGGGGCCCTTGCCTAGATTAGCCTCTAGCTAGCGATGGTTGGCCAGCAACCTTGTTGACCAAGGGGTAAAGAGAAAAGAAGAAAAAAATCTGAAAGTTTTTTATAAAATTATAAAATGTATTAACGTTAGTGCTAGTTGTGTCACGTAGGACTACCGATGCTCATGTCAGTAATTTCTAACCTAGATTGACCAAATGGATTGGACTAGTATCAATGTTAAAATGTTTATGACTCAATTGATCCAATTGAAACTTTTATGATTGAATTAGTGTCAATGTAATAGATTTAAGACTTTTTCGATACTTTTCTCTTAAGTTTTTTGTGTCTGCATGGGCGTCAAACGTTAACCAAATATGGACCTTTTCATTTTATAGAAAAAAAAAACCTTTTATCACATGGCTAACGAAGCCAAAAAAAAAAAAAAAAAAAACAGAGAGAATGCGTGGACAATGGAATTAAGAAAATTCGGCAAAGATCACTTTAGTAAAAAGATTTGAGTTTATTCTTTTTCATATGACACGTAACTACTATGCAGACATAGAAACTGGAAACTACAGTAGAAATCAAAGTTCTCGTGAGAGGATGTAATATGTCACTTTCCAAAGATCAGATGCTACTGTGCATTTGTCAAAGTTGAGGAGGGGTTATCTCTAACTTTCCAAAGTCCTAGGGCTTTTGTACAACTGCCGCAAGGTACTTAAGGTGTTTTAAAAGTTAACCTCAATTTTTTTTTTGTCCAAATCTTCGAGTGAAACCGCACTATCTCACCAAAATTTCTTCGCCCAACCCTACCCGAAAGTCCTTCGGGACCTTGCAATTCGGTCCGAGCCTCAACGGAATGCACATGCCATGATTATTTCTACATCGATATGGGGAATTAGGATACGAGAAACTGACCAACTGTCTGAATCAGTGACAATGAACATATCGTGTGCAAGGAGAATTTTTTCTGGCGCCGTGCATTTAGAATTAATCCAATTCTTGGTAGAAAAAAGGAAAAAGTGCAAGTTATTCTTGTGGCCCAACTTCCCAACCCCCACCCCAACCCCCCCCTCCCGAAGATTCCCACTGAGGAATGCCGATAGGCGTATAATGTAGTTGTACTTTCCAGTTGCCGAAGTGAATTGAGGATGCATAAGTGGTTGGGGTGAAGGAGGCTACCAGCTTTTTAATACTTGACTACTCCATTTCAACCATTCACTTTGAATTTTGACAGAAATTTTCTGAAAGTTGGAGTTTTACTAGTGTGCTTCCTCAAAATTGGAATGACTTGTGTGGACTTTCCATGGTGAAATGGTGAAAGGGATCAATTGCAAACTGCAACCCAATAAATACACAAAAAATATGAGCTTTTTCATATGAACTGAATCTGATGTCACTCGGGTTATGATATGTAATGAATTTGATTGAATTACATGAGTATTAAACTATAAAATATTGGGTTGTCCATGTTATCCACGTCCTTTGAACTTGAACTTCTTTTCTTGTTAGTATTTGAGTTCATTGTTTTGAATTTTGTCATAATCTTGAACCATATGTATAGCTTTATGCAAAAGCAACAAGCCTCGGATGTAATTACTCACCAGTACATTAAATTAAAAAGCTAAACACACCAAGCCATAATAGCTTTGCTCATCTCATCTAAATGTATTTGAAAAATGAGACTGTCCTTGTCACTTAATGAACGAGGTATATAGTGTTTGACATTAATTGGTAGCCAATTAGTTCCCTATAGTCATTGGATTTGCATTTCTCTACCTCCCGCACGTATTATCTCCCGAGATAGACAGATTCATGCTTCATGGATTGCTCATGGTCCTTTGCTGAATGAAACTCAGGCTAGGTTATCTCCTTTCTATACTAACCGAAAATTTTTCCATTAACACTCCATCTCTTTTCACTAAAAAGAAACTTACTTCAAGTTTTTAGCCCTTTCGGAACTAGCTTGCTAGACTCTATTAACGCATTTTATGTGCTTGAGTGAGCTATTGCGTTTGTCTTCTCTCATCGCTGCTTTACTTACCCCACCAAACACCAAGAAAAAAAAAACTTGTCTTCCACGTTTGTATTGTGATTCCTTGCAGCTAGTCAAGAGGAATTATTGCCTACTTTGGGAGTATACTCTATCCTTTCACACGTACACGCAGGTCTCATTTGAGGGAGATTCATACTGTTCACGCTTCAAGCGCATCGAATAACATCTTGCTAGTCAAATGAGGAATATGCAAAATTTTTCAAAGCTGTGAAATGCACAAAGTACGAATTTAAGGAGATAAAAGTCCATAAACAATTCAAATCAGGAGTGATTTCTCAACCAAACTCCAAATTCTGAGATCGAAACATCATAGTACCAAAGGGAAGGCCAGCCAGCATATGAAAGTAGCCAAAGGGAAGGCCAGCCAGCATATGAAAGTAGCCAGCATAGATAAGTACCATTCGGTGTACAGGAAAACTACACAAATACTAAGTGACGTGGATACTAAGTAGAGTTCCAAACACGGCACACTAAGTGGTCCCCGACGACGACCTTGAAGTGGCCAGTCCCTTAAAATAAGAATCTTAGAAGAGCACAAAGCACATGACAAGATTCTAGAGGTGTTAAATGGGTCCACAAATCCATTTATAGACCCATCTTTACTCAAATGAGTCGTTAATGGGTCGGGCTTATTTCTCAAGGCACTCGTTAGTGGGTTTTAAGAATAGAAAGACTAAATTACGTGGGTCTTAAATGGGTCTATTTTGTACCCATTCCCCAACCCATTGAAGATGAACCAGTAGAAGTAGGCAATAACCCACGATTCCTTTCCGCTTTCGATTCGCTGCCAGTGCGCCACCTCCATCGCCATCGCCGCTCGCCGCCACCTATCGTCGCCTCGTTGCTGCCCATCGTCGCCTCGTCACCGCTCGACGCTGCCCATCATCGCCTTGTCGCCATGATCAATCTTGCGGATCAACTGAACTAAAACCCTAAAAGCAGCACTCGTCTACTCGTTGCAAACGGCTCGCGGAACCATCGCCGGAGGACAGAGTCGCTTGGTTCAGGTAATCTGTCTGAACACGCATTCGTGGATTTCATTTATAGTTTGTTATTGTCAATCCTGTTCCATGTTGAGCTGTCGTCGTTGAAGAGGGTGTGCGGGTATATAGATGTTCTTGATCGTGGTTTGCCTCATGGGTTTATGAGTAGGGAGCATTTAACTGAAATGATATTTGGATTTTGCAGGAATCTGGATTTGGAACAGAGCACAGTTTAAGAGCTTTGCGCTTATGTTTTATGGACATTGTGTTTCATGGTCAGTATGGTAGAAAGAGAAGATGGGTTTGTTGGGTAGGAAGACAAAATGATGCTGCCTACATTTTGCCCAATTTTATTGAGATAATCTCGAGGTAGCCTTAGCGAGCAATGCTTAGAGATATTGAGCAGTCTTTCTCGCTTCTGACTTGGCTTCCATGAGTTTTGGTGTTGGACAACCATTTGTTATTTTAATGATCTGAACTTTTGTTCATTTTCTTGAGTGGGAAGTTTGTGCACCTGTGTCTTTATTAGGTTTTGTGCTCTCTAAAGAAGGTAAGGATGAATTTGATGACTTTTGCTCTTTTCATTGGTCAGATTCTTTTATAGATGCTAGAGACTTGGGTTTTCATTAACATCCATGTTCCATATATGAATTCATTCTTTACCCTTTATGGTGCTAGTTGCCCCAGTTGTTGATGGAAAAGTTCTATCTTGGGTTGGTTTTCTGAGCCTTGGCATTATCTGCCATTTGCCATTGCACTTCTAATGACGATAGATAAGAATTGCAGTTTCTTTTAAAATGCAATGAAATGATATTATTGTTGTGGAGATCACTTGGTGATAAATTTGCAATTATGTTTGATTTAATTACTTCTTCTCCTGCTTCTCATGGGAGTTGAACCATCGAACTTGCTTAAGCTATTTACAGTGGTGACTTTGCCCTAACTGTAATTACACGTTTCTCTATGGCCTTGGGGAGAAGCTTGTTGAAAGAAACTTGTTGAGTTTTGTACGTCCTATCTAGCAGCTGTAGATCTCAATTTGCATATTTGCTAGTCACTTACCCTTATTTAAATGGATATGAAGGAATTACTTAGAGTGGGGTTGTTTGGCTTTGTAGATAAGGAAATTCAAGGAACTACTTGAGAATACTTTTGGGTGGGAGCTCCAGCAAAATAATGCTGTTGATGGAGTGTATTTCGATGAAGATGATGAAGTAAGCCTTGTAGACTCTCTCTCTCTCTCTCTCTCTCTCTCTCTCTCTCTCTCTCTCTCTCTCTCTCTCTCTCTCTCTGTGACTAAGATTTCCTTGCTCTCTTTGCTTTTGTAGTTTGCTCCAACCATTGAAATGATCGATGACCAACATCTGTAGTGTGGCTATGACAGCGTGAACATGTGCTTCAGTCTTCTACTCTACTTCATAATGAAGCATGGCATTACATCAAGGGGGAACTTGCAATGAATCGTCTCTCTAATCAAGTTTATGAATTTGTTATGCTCTCGAAACTTTACCAGTTCAAGATTAGTCCTATGCCTTGCAAATAGAAGCATGTGGTTAAACCCCTAGTTCTCTTTTTCTTTTGTAAAAGAATGACTGGCTATAGGATAGGATTTGACAGATCGAGTAGGTAATGGTTGAGGAAAGCGTTGTGTGACATCTTAGAAGCTCCTGAAAAGACATTTTTTTTATTATATGGAAGTCATGTATATTTGCATTAGATAGTTTGCCCTAGATTTGATGCACCAGTTGAAACATATGTTCTGGAGTCATACTGCAAGGAGTCCGAGACTATGAGCTAAATCATGTGTTGAAGCTGCAGCAATTTAATGGTAGTACAGTCACAATATCGCCTTTGACGGCCCAAGAAGCGAAAGCACTGACATTTTAATGTACAATCTGTATCAAGTTAATTCAGCAATGAACTTTTCTAACTCATGCCTTCATTCCTCGGAATGAATGTGAGCATAAGAAAATTGCATCATAGATTGTTATCTACACGGGAAATTGGAGGTGATAGCAAATCATTTGGGCTTAATTTCGCTATTGATGTTGGTGACCAACGTGTCGTCAATTGTATTTGTGTTGAAGTTGATTGATTTCGAGACGTTTAATACCTCCAATTCATAAAATAGGTTAGCCAGCGAACCTCTCTGGATTGAGAAGAAAAAAAGGAAAAGAATGAAAAAGAAAAAAAGAAAAATATTTTTTTTTGAAAAAGTATAAAAAATTAAAAAATTATTGATTAGATTTGTATTGCTTGGAAGTATTTTAATAATATAATTTTTAAAAAAAACATAATAATAAGTTTTCCTAAATTTGGTTAAATATGAAAATATTTTATTAATATGGGTTGGGTCGGTATGGGTCGGGTATGGATCGAAAATTTACATTAGGCATAAATGGGTTAATGGTTCAATTTGGGTCGGACCATTTATGACCCGATCCAAACCCGATCCGACCCACCCATTTAACACCCTACACGATTCCCAATCTCTCCTTCCTATCATCACTCGGCACCTTCTTGAACCTCCATAACCTCCTCCTCCTCCTCCTCCTCCTCATCTTCTTGGTCGTCTTTGCCATGGAACTGGAATCCGATTGAGAAGTCCATGTCTTGTTCTTCCCTCTAATGGCTCACGGCCACATGTTGCCGACCTTGGACATGGCTAGGCTCTTCACGGCCAGGGGAGCCACAGCAACCATAATCACCACCCCCCACAATGCACCTGTCTTCCAGAATTCTTTATAGATTGACGCGGGATTGCACATCAACCTCCGAACCATCGAGTTCCCGACCCAAGAAGTTGGTCTCCCAGAAGGCCTCGAGAACCTTGACACGGTCACCACGCAGGACATCCAGCTGAAGTTCTTCAGGGCCATCTCGATGCTGTCTCAACCCCTGGAAGCTCACGTAGAGGAATTGGCCCCCGACGCGCTGGTTGCTGACATATTCTTTCCCTTTGCGAATGACATAGCAGCCGGGCATGGCATCCCGAGCCTGGCCTTCCACGGGACGAGCTTCTTCTCCATGTGTGCAGCCGAGAGCGTGCAGAGGCACAGGCCTCGCAAGAAGGTCTCGTCTGACGACGAGCTATTTTGCTTGCCTGGTCTGCCGGACGAGATTATGATGACGAGGTCTCAGCTCCCGGATGAGCTAAAGATAAGCATCGAGACTGATTTCACCAGGTTGCTGAAGAGATCTCATCAGGCTGCGGGTCGATGTTTTGGGATGATAGTGAACAGCTTCTACGAGCTTGAGCCGAGTTATGTGGATCACTACAGGAATGCTCTCGGCAAGAGAGCTTGGCACATAGGACCTGTTTCGTTGTGCAATAGGAACTTGCAGGAGAAGGCCCAGAGAGGAGGGAAGGAAGCATCCATCAACAGGCACGAGTGCCTCAAGTGGCTCGAGTGGAGAGGGCCCAACTCAGTCGTCTACGTCTGCTTCGGCACAACGTCCAAGTTCTCGGATGCGCAATTGTGAGAGATCGCCACGGGATTGGAGGCCTCTGGCTAGGACTTCGTCTGGGTTGTGAGCAGAGACAGAAAAGAAGAGAAAGGAAATGAGGGTGAAGGGCAGGACGATTGGCTGCCTGAAAGGTTCGAAAAGAGGATCCAAGGAAAAGGGCTGATCATTTGGGGATGGGCTTCGCAAGTCCTGATCCTCAATCACCGGAGCGTCGGGGGCTTTGTGATGCACTATGGGTGGAACTCAGTGCTCGAGGGGATTAGCGCCGGGCTCCTGATGGTGACGTGGCCCATCCTCGTGGAGCAGTTGTTCTACAACGAGAAGCTGGTGACTGAGGTCCTGAGAATTGGGGTCGGGGTTGGGGCCCGGCGGTGGGCAAGGTTAGTGAGGATTTCATGAGGAAGGAGGCGGTCGAGAGGGCGGTGAAGGAGATAATGGTAGGGGAAAGGGCAGGGGAGATGAGAGGCAGAGCAAGGAGCTTTGGGGCTATGGCCAAAAGGGCAGTTGAAGAAGGGGGTTCTGTAGAAAATTTATTCACATAAATAACTAATCAATCATGACAAATAGATCCATATATGATTGTAAAACACCGAGATCAATAAATACAATGGAATTAAAGTGTATCTGTTTGAGCGATTGCTTCACTTGAAGAAAAGTAAATCATTCTGATAATCAGGGATCTATTGGAATGCCAGATCGTCCTCATTAAAACAACTAATAGGTATAACCTACCCTTTTATAGGCTAGAGATGGGACCTAGCAAACCCTAATCAACAGCATGTCAACTGGGCCTTTTCCATTACAGGCTTCAGTCAAACACAATTGTCTACACTTTGCTGCTCAACCAGGCCCGTTATCAATAAATGCCAATACCCAATAAAATCAAATCACTTTAGGGTTCAACAAATATTGGAATATCCATTAACCTGATTATTTAAAATAGAAAACTAATTAATTAATGTAAGCCCATATTATAGAAAATTTCCAACATTCTCACACTTGGGCTACATTAATTAACTTATTTTATTTTGTAAAAGATTTTATATTGAAAACAACACTATCGGGTTAATAACTGAAAATTTTGTTTTATGTGGCCACAACTTAAAAAAATAATATTCCAATAATGACATCTCAAACCAATCCAATCCTATATAACATCAGTATAGGACTATGGAGATCAATGTATTAAGAAAATACCACAACACATGACCTTCCATAATCACATATAATAAGTATTATTTTTTCATGGATCATGGGCCTAGTAGTGTAGTAAGAAATAATGCCAACATGTGACCAAACTATACACTATTTCTTATCGGTTCTTAATGCAATTTCTTAATGACATGAAACTGCATTAATGCAATTTCTAAACAACATGAAATTGCACAACTATGTCACAATCCAACATGAGATCTCATAATCAGTGACATCCAGTCATCTTTAAACTAAAATTTGTTTAAAGATATTGTTTTATACTTCCATTTCTCATTCAACAGGAGAAATGATAACAATATAATCAATAATAACAATTATTAAAATAAATGCTTTAATAAACATCATAAAAGCATTATCAGTCTGCATATAACTATAACATCCAGAAATACAATTTGCATAACTCCCACTAACAAAAGAAATCAAAAGAATCTAAGACACCCATATTCTTTACATGTTCTTTAAACAAAATGGGTCGTAAGCTTTTGTTAGAGGATCAGCCAACATAGACTTAGTTCTGATATTTTCAATCACAATGTCTCCCTTTTTGACTAAGTCATTGACAATATAATATTTGATCTCCATGTGTTGTCATGCATTACTAATGTGTTGTCACGCATTACTAATCTTGTCATGCTTGGAATAAAACACAGCCGTAGTGTTGTCACAATAGATCACCATAGGTCTAGCAATAGAGTCCACAACTCGCAATTCTGAGATCAAATTTCTGAGCCAAACTGCTTGAATCGACGTGCTGTAGCACGCTACAAACTCAGCATACATTGTAGAGTTCGTAATCAAGGTTTGTTTTGTGCTCTTCCAATAAATAGCACCTCCAGCCATTATAAATATATCAAGAAGTTGATTTTCTATCATCTGAACAACTAGCAAAATCATCATCTGAATATCCAATCACCTTTAGGTCCTCAACTCTGCTATACACAAGCATGAAATCCTTTATTCGTTGTAGATATCTCATCACCTTTTTAGCTGTAACCCAATGTTCATGACTTGAATTCGATAGATATCTTCCAAGAGTATTCACAGCAAAAGCAATATCAGGTCTGGTACATACTTGTGCATATATAAGACTGCCAACTACACTAGCATAAGGAATATTCTTCATGATTTCTTTTTCAACATCGTTCTTGGGGCATTGATCTATGCTTAATTTATCTCCTTTCACAACAAGAGCTTCACCTGCTTACAAGTCTGCATATTGAATCTTTTCAAAACATGATCTATATAACTTTTCTAAGATAACCCCAGAACCTTCTTAGATCTGTCACGATGAATCTCAATGCCTAGAACAAAAGAGGCTTCCCCAAGATCTTTCATATCAAACTTTGTAGATAGAAATTTTTTTGTGTCATTCAAGAGATCAACATCACTGCTAGCAAGTAAAATCTCATCTACATAAAGTACTAAGAAGATATATTTATTCCCACTTACTTTCATGTAGATGCATTGATCAAACTTGTTTTTTTCAAAGCCAAACAATCTCACAACTTTGTGAAATTTTAAGTACCACTGACGTGATGTTTGTTTCAGACCATAGATGGACCTTTGAAGTTTGCACACCATATGGTCATTTCTAGCTTCTTTAAACTTTTTAGGTTGCTGCATATATACTTCTTCATCTAGATTTTCATTTAGAAAAACTGTCTTGACATCCATTTAGTGAAGCTCTAAATCAAAATGAGCCACCAATGCCATGATTATCAGAAAAGAGTCTTTAGTGGACACTGGGGAAAAGACTTAAGTATAATCAATGCCTTCTCTTTGTGTGTACCCTTTTGCGACTAACCTTGCCTTGAATCTCTCTATATTGCTTTCATTTTCTTTCTTGGTTTTGAATACCTATCTGCAGCTGATTTGGTTTATGCCCATTAGGTAAATCAACAAGTTTTCATACTTGATTAGTTGACATGGAAATCATCTCGTCATTCATCGCTCCTAACCATTTATCTGCCTGATCACTATACTTCCAATGTCAAAATCAGCTTCTCCAAGATAGACATGATAATCATTTAGAGGTGTTGGTCTTCTTTGTCGCTGTGATCTTCGCACAGGCATTTCTGGAGCTGCATCATTCATCTGGGGAATTTCATTTGTAATGGGAGGATTTACCGTCATATTTTCGGTATTTGCTTCTTGCTGAATTTCCACTCTGTTGGGATCTCGCATAGAATTATCATGCAAGATGGGCAATGGAAAAGAGGCCATTTTGTTTGGTTCTTCCCTTTCAAAAGATGGAGAAGAACTCTTTTCAGCAACATCTAATTTCAGGAATTTGGCAGTTTGAGATTCAACGATTCTAGTGCCTCGAGTAGGACAATAGAATCTATACCCTTTAGAATGATCATGATATCCAATAAAGTAACATCTAGTAGTTCTGGATTCGGTCTTCTTTTGAGAAGGATCATAAATTTTCACCTCTGCAGGACAACCCCAAACTCGTAAATGACTCAAGCTTGGTTTCCTCCCTGTCCACAATTCAAAAGGTGTTTTCGGCACCGATTTTCTAAGAACACGATTCAAAATATAAGTTGTTGTTTTAATCACATCACCCCATAAGTATTCAGGCAAATTAGAACTGCCCATCATACTTCGTTTCATCTCCTTGAGTGTATGATTTCGCCGTTCAGCTACACCATTATGTTCAGGACTCCTAAGCATTGTATATTGAGCGACAATACCACAAACCTGCAAACATTTTGCAAACGGTCCATTTTGCTGTCCAGCCTCAGTATATCACTTATAATACTCACCACTGCGATCAAACCTGACAATCTTGATAATTTTTCCTAATTGTTTCTCAACTTCAGTACGAAACACTTTGAACATTTCAAGAGCATCAGTCTTCTCCTTAATTAGATAAACATAACAATAACGGGAGAAATGATCAATGAATGTGATGAATTACTTATTTCCACACAAGGTGGTTGAGTATGGCCCACTAATATCAGTATAAATTATCTCCAATAGATTTTGACTGTGAGTAGTGCCTTTCTTCTTGGTTTTAGTTAATTTTTCCCTCACACAATCAATACAAGTCTCGGTATCATCTAAGTTAAGAGGAGGAAGAATATCAGCCTTGATAAGTCGCTTTACCCTTTCTTTTGAGATATGCCTTAATCGCTTATGCCATAGCAATGAAGATCTATCTTTGATTAAAGATCTCTTAGCAACAACATTCTCGACATTAAAAGAGCAGTATGGTCTAGGATAATTGATATAATTCATTAGACAAACACAATTCCCAATAATTCTGGAATCATAACTCAAATCCACTCTTTTATTCGCAAAATGAAGAAAATATCCAACTTTGTCAAGCGAAGAAAGAGATACTAAGTTTCTCCTAAAATTAGGAACATAAAACCAGAATTGTCCCTATGCGCTTCACATCAACTCCAGTATTGTTTCCAACTTTTTGCTTTGACTCTCTCAGACTTGGATTCCTTAGATTTGTGAGATCCTGTAAGGCAGTAGTCACATGAATAGTAGCACTAGAATTAAGCCGCCAAGAATCCAAAGGAACATCAACCAAATTTGATTCAAAGCAAACCAACAACTCACCTTGGTGACTTTCTTTTCTTGTTTTTAGCCAAGCTTGGAATTTGTAGCAATTGGCTCTCTTGTGACCCTGCTTCTTGCAGTGAAAATATTTAAAATCCTTATCTCCATTTCTCCCATAGTTCCCATTTTTCTTAAGGTCTTGCCCTTTCTTTGAACCATGAGCATTTGACCCTTTAGGCTTCTGTTTGCCTCTAGAAGAACTCAACTTGGCATTGGTAGTTAAGTGGACAGACTCATACTTTTCCTTCTTTAACTTCTCTTCCTCGATCACACACTTAGTAATCAAGGTATTAACGCTCCATGTCTTATTTTGAGCGCTATAAGCAGTCTTAATTTGGCTAAATTCAGCTGTCAAAACATTTAAGGCGTGATGCACAATATAATTTTCAGAAAAGACAATTTCATGGGCCTTAAGTTTGGACTGAATATTGACTATTTTCAGTATAAATTCTCTAACACCCATAGCAGCATCATACCTCATGTTTGTTAACTCACTTAGCAAGTTCCTAGCTTTAGCCTTATCTGAGACTTTATATCTTTCTCCCACTGCTTCAAAGAACTGTCTGTCATTCGTATCTTCCGACAAACCACTAATCAGATGCTCAGCAATGGACCTCTTCATAGCAATGAGGCTTGGACGATTAGATTTTTCCCATCTAGCATAATGGGCCTTTTGATCTATAGTACTTTGATCATTGGGCCTGGCTCATGTAGAGCCAAGTCCATATCAACAATGTCCAAAGCAAACTCTATATCTTGCTTTCATCTCTTGGAGTTTGATCTAGTTAATATTTCAACCGTGGCATTGTTGTTATTTACAGCAAATGTAACTGTTTAACACACATAATGCAATAAGATCAATTATGGGCAATAAGCAATTCGACAAAAATAATTAGTACATCATAAACTCCCCTTTGGGCAAAGGGTATAATGCACCATTATTTTTCCCAGCATGAAATTTATAAAGTAACAAGAAGGAGAATTACATATAATTGTCAAGGATCCATCCCCTTTAGGCAAACAAATCATTTAAATTATATATCTCCATAATATCAATATAGAGGGGAATTACATATAATTTTCAAAATATTTATCTGCTACTTATCCCCTTTGGGCAGATAAATATTTTTCAATCATATATCCCCATCTTTTTAAATATGGGAATTAAACTTCATGCTATTTTCTAAATTAATAAACACAATAACCCCCTTTAGGCGAGTAATTGTCTATACTAGTTTTTTTATCAATAGGGAACTCCAAAAATTTATGCCCAAAATTCATCAAACAATATGAAACACTTTACAACATATGCTTCCAATGATCATATTTCACTTTTTCAAACAACGATTTTTGCCACACCCGTGAATCCTTAACCCTCACGCGGCCCACTGGCTCGCTCCTTTTAAATTGAGAATGGCCCATGTAATAGGCTGTTTAAATAGCCCACGAAATTAAATTAAAAAAAAATATGGGTTAAGCCTTTTATATTTTGGTTTTGGGTAGCCCAGAACCTCTTTTCAAGTTGGCTAACGGGCGTGTGCCCAGAGCCCATTCAAAACATAAAGGTTCTGGGCGCAGCCGAGAACCTAAAACAAGAAAAAGAAAGAATGGATTGGCCCGGCCCGGCTGGAGGGTCTTCTTCAACCTCTAGTTGGGTCCCGAAGTTGCAGAAAATCGGGTCACACGACCCGGTTTCAACCCGAAGCTCCAACAACATAAATTAACATGATTTTTGATGAAATTTCCTCATGGGTTTTGCATATGATATCAATATAATTAACTAGATTGAATTAAATGAAGAAAAACCAACTAAATCCACCACATACAAGCTTCAAAGTTTCGGATCTAAACCTCCCATGGCCAAAAATTCGGTTTCTTAAATTTAAGCCCTAAAAACTCAATTTAATGCAACAAAAGGATACTAAAAAATATATATATAACAATTACCCATACAACGATTTGCAACGAACAACAATCAATTGTAAGTAATTTAAAAATTCTAGAACTTTTTCATGTATAAACCCTAGAATTTCAAATTTAAAATTTTCTCTCAATTCTCAACGAAATTGTGCAAATTATATATGGTTGGAAAAATCTCGACATGTAGAACAAAAGCCCTATGGTTTTGGGATCAATCAAGCAAAAAATCTACACAAAAAAATAATGCCTATATTTGGCTCAAAGAGGAGGATTTCAAATTTGTCCATAAAATTTTTTTTGGGTTCTACAATCATAGATGATCGGCTCTGATACCACATGTAGAAAATTTATTCACATAAATAACTAATCAATCATGAAAAACAGATCCATATATGATTGTAAAACACCGAGATCAATAAATACAACGGAATTAAAGCGTACCTGTTTGAGCCATTGCTTCATTTGAAGAAAAGTAAATCACTCTGATAATCAAGGATCTATTGGAATGCTAGATCTTCCTCTCTATGACCTATTTCGATATAGCAGCTTTCAATGGGATTAAAGCAACTGATAGGTATAACCTACCATTTTATAGGCTAGAGAGGGGACCTAGCAAACTCTAATCAACAGTGTGTCAACTAGGCTCTTCCCATTATGGGCTTCAGTCAAACACAATATTTAGGAGATGTTCTGCAAGCAAGGGACCCTCGGCCTCGGCCTCGCCCAGCTGAAGGCTGTCCTCGGCAACCTCCACCGAACATCGTCGGAGGGAAAAATGGAAACAAAAAAAGAAAAAGAATAGAAAAAAAGGAAAAGATAATAAAAGATAAAAGACGATAAAAAAATAAAATAAAAACATAATAAAATACTATTAAAAATTGTCAATGTCGGTGCCAACTGTGCTACTTGACACGACCATCATCCATATTTGTGATTTTCGGCCAAAATTAACCGAACGGATTCAATTAACAAAAAGTGAAAACGTTTAGGACTCAATTTGCAATTATTAGAAAGATTTATGATTGAATTGATCTTAGGACTTTTTGGATCCCAAAATAAATCAATGCACATTGGAAAATGATAGTTCACAATACTATGAAAGTGATTCGATGGTTAAGGGATGTATCAATATGGGTAATTTGCGCACACAACATACATTCGATTCTCCACATCAACTCGTACAAACATTTCTCTCTTTGGGCTACTATGCCAGAAATCATCTTGTATCTTATCTGGTTTATGAAATAAATTTATTTCCTTTCAAAGTAAAATTTTGAATCTTTAAGGAGGAGTATATTGGTGGTTCGAAGTCCAATGAGGTGAGATTTTAATTAACCATTAGGTAACCATCATTCGACTCCTAAAGTTGACTGAAAGTAACCAAACGAAAAATTAGCTGAAACAGCTACACATGGGATCAAAATTCATTGTAACTCTCACAAATTTCTAACAATAAGTATGCTGCCCAAAGAAAGAAAAAGAAAGAAAAGACAATAACGTTCTTCGTCCCTAGACTTCGCTTTGTCACAATTCTAGGTTTTTTTTTTTTTTTTTTTTTTGGGTATCATGTTATTCTTCATAGGAATTGGGAGTTTTTTTTTAATCGTCGAACTTCAATTTGAAGCTCTACAAACTTACTAAGTTGACATTGATCATTGACATGTGGTCATGGTGGCAAATAACTGCGTCGTGTAAGGCTTACTTGCTAGAGTACCGTGCAGTGTATCGTAGTGCGTAATACCTAGGCCGGCCCACTACTACCGGATCATGCTCGGCCTGGCTCGTTAATAGATGGAGTTGTGCCATCATCTCGCTCATGTTGTGTTGTCCCAGTACTCATGCTATTGCCGTGCTTATCTGCCCAAATTAGTAGCAATTTCTTGTCCAATTGAATGTAACATAATTTGCAAATAAATTCGAATGCTTAACACATGAACATAACGTTCTCTCTGCCCAATGGTGCTACCGAGCACTGGAGGGTCGTGTGATTTCTAATGGGTGATCTCCGGCGGTTCCTCGGTCAATAAAAAAAAACATTCTCTCTTTACTCCTTATATCTCGAGGATAAATTGGCTGTGATAGTAATATTATAAACAAAACTCAAGTTCGCCTACTCTTCAAATAGAACTGCAGAAATCGGTGATCTAAACAAAACTCAAGTTCACATATTCTGCAAGTAGAACTGCGGAAATCGGTGATCTTCAAATTGAATGCTCGATAACACTAGATAATATCTTACGCACCAGTACAAACTATATCTTGGGGAGCATAGAGAAAAATATACAGCAAAAGCATTGATAACTCAAATTTGCGAGAATTTTTTAAAGGTTAGGTACGGGGCATTCATAGAAATAAATGAGTTGCAAGCAGGGGGAGAGGGACGAGAAATAGAGAGCATAAATAAGTACAGATTGCATGACGGCAGGAAAAGCGATCATTGCAGGTGCAGTTTTCACAAAGTAACCCTCGAAGTGATGTCTGTTTCAGAAAAGCTCCCGAAGTTGATAGTTGATCTCAAATAACCCCAGAATACCAGCGATACAAAGTTACCCCGGACGATGACCATGTCCATTTTACGTGCCATTTTCCGCGCCTTGGCATGAGCATTTTTGTTGGAAAACTTCTGAACCTAGATCAAGTTTCCTACCATCCATAAAATAAACCTTCATCCCCGAATTTCTAAATTGACAGCACAACTCTTCCTTCTTTCGTCAAGAAGGTGATCGTAGCTCGTTGAATCAACATGACGACACGGGCATATGTAATCAAATGTGAGATCAATGGCAGTGATGACTTGCTTGGTCAGATTTATCTTTGCATTTGTCTCTCCTTTTGTGCAAATCGATGCATGCGAATTTCATTTTGTAATTGCATGTGATATTCATGTGTGCATTTTGTAATTACAAGTGGTGCCGTCATGGTTACTAGGTGCTGTCATGGTCCCTGATATCGGAACTTTTTAACTAATTTTGTTTTGTTTTGTTTTTGTTTTGTTTTTGTTTTTTTTTTCCGGTGTTATGTCTTACCGTATAAGGCATGAAGAAAATACATTAACGTCATTTTTTCTTCTATTTTGTACTAGGTAACTGATGTGAAGAAGCAAATTATTCCACATTTGATAGTAGGGATATTGAGGGTGCTAAAGAAGATAAGTTTGCCATTATTAACATGAATGACTTATATAGAAGAAACTCAAGAAATGGGTGTCATTTGTGACGGTTCAATAGAGGGAAATTGAGATGTTGGAGACAGTTGTGAGTATGTAGACATTTCAGCTGATAATGTAGATTTCTTGGATATAGGAACCCAAAATAAGTACACACATCCCAAGTTCAATGTTGAAGTAGATACCAGGAATCATGTCTTCAAGTTAGGGATGTTTTTTTAGTAATGCTAACAAATTTAAAAAGTCTGTTAAGAACTATGTCCTAAAAAATAGGAGATGGGAAAGGTCAATTAAGAATGAACCAAATAATTTGACAGTAGTGTGTCTTGAAGGCTTATGCTTCCAAAGTGTAGAAGAAGCGTGCGTTGCAAGTCAAAACCTTTAAACTTGTACATACATGTAATCAAGCTTTGTATGTTCCTTTAGTAAGCAATTAAATAGTTAGTAATCAATATTGTGACAAGTTGAGAAACAATCTATGACAACCCAAGGAAGGGGAGGGGTTCTCTCTAGTCTCACATCGCTTAGGGGGAGTCTTGGGCTAGTTTATAAGGCTTGGGGTCCCTTTAACCTGTGTAACGCGTTTTAAAGCCGTGAGGACTCAGTGTCTAAAGCAGATAATATTACATAGTGGGGCCCGGGTCGTTACAAATGGTATCAGAGTTGACTCTCGACTGTGTGTGGGGGCCACAGCGAGGACGCTGTGTTCTTAAGGGGTGGAGAGTGTGACAGCCCAAGGAAGGCTAGTTTATAAGGCTTGGAGTCCCTTTAACTTATGTAACATGTTTTAAAGTCGTGAGTACTCAGTGTCCAAAGCGGACAATATTACACAGTGGGGTTCGGGTCGTTACACAATCCTACATGCCAAGTGCTTTAATGAAAGATAATAATGGAGTCCAAGAATGTTTTATAGCTATCAAGGGCAATGGTCTACAGAGGTAGGGCAACACCAAGAGAAATGATCACATGAAAGGAGGAGCAATTTTGGTTGCTTATGAGCTACTAGCAAGAACTTTTTGATGCCCACTTAAGATCCTCATGTGTAATCAAGACCGGGGCATGTCAAAGACCAATTTAAGTATGGAGGAGTCTTCATTTGTCGATGTACTAAGGGGTTTTTTTGAAGAATAATGTAGGTGCTTTGTGTGGTTTGATGGTTGACATTTGTCATTAAGATACAAGGCATGCTTCTAGTAGCTGTGCGCATAGATGGCAACAATCAAATGTGTCCCTTTGCATGGATAGTAGTGGGACAAGAAGCGCACATAACATGGCACAAGCTTATTAATATGACTAGAACCTATTAATTACAGACTTTCAAAATTTAAAGTAATGGGTTTTTATTTCCATGACGAGTGGAAGGGATTGATGCAAGCAATGCCTGAAGCAAAATATAGATTTTGCTTGAACCATTATTGTGATAACATTAGGCTGCATCACAAAAGGTTGGAATTCAACAAATTTGTTTGAAAGGCTGCAATGATAACTAAGGCATTTGATTATCAAATGGCAATGGAAGAATTGAAGAAAGTTAATAAGAAGGCTTATGATTAGTTGCCCTAGAAGCCTCCAATACAATGGAGCGAGTTCGACTTCGAGACAAGCTGTATATGTAACTTTCCTTGAACAATTAAAGTGAAAGCTTCAGCAAGAGTATACATTGATGCCAAGGACAAGCCTATTATCACAATGCTTGAAGCTATAATAGTGCACCTCGTGGAGAGATTCATAGGCACTAACTAAACTGGTGTGGTCTGTCCTAGGATCTACAAGATATTGGAGCTTTAAAAGTAATTTTCAGCATCATGGATTCTTAGCTGGAATGGAAAGGATCAATTTGAATTGAGTGGGCCATTTGGAAACAAGAGAGTTGTTACTATTAGAGTTGAAACTTGTTGTTTAATCCTTTGCTATCATGCAATCATGCTGCGGTAGCTCTTATATACATGAGGGAAGAGCTTAAAAATGAGTTCTTGGAATGACACTTGTTATAGTCTAATCCACCACAATTCCCGTGCAGGATTGTGGTATTCTGCCTCTTCAACTTTGTTCCCGCAAATTCTCGCACAACTTTCTTCCTTCTTTTTCTCAATTTATTATTAGTTGTGTCATTCACTTTCTTCTTTCTTTATTTTTTTTTCTATCAACTTGCTCGGACACATTTGTTGTGGTTAACGGTTCTCTAGAAAGCGATGTTTACTTGGAATCTAAAGTATGCACAATATGTTTATAGGTCTGCATGAATGTTTCTTTATTCCAATATGTGGGAACTCATTTTTCCGACTCTTCCCTCGTGTACATAAGAACTGTCACAACACAATAGCAAGGGATTTCGCTAATATCCCATCTTGAATAATATTAACTACCATATTATCTCCAAATGGCCCACTCAATTCAAAATTTTCCTCCACATTCTAGCTAGGAATCAATGACGTTGAAAACTTGCTTTTGAAGCTCTAATATCCTGATTTCTAAGAAAGACAACACAATTGTTGTTCACCATTTCATCTCTTTACTCATGAATCTTCTCTATGAGTTGCACTTTTATAGCTGCCAGCATTGTGGGGTAGGCCGGGCCATAACATCAATGATGCTCTTGTTAAAACTTTCATACTAGTTGTTCCAAAAAATGTTAAATTTTGAGCTTGTCCTAAAATGGGACTTGCTCTATTACACTAGAGGCCTTTTGGACATCCAATGAAAAACTCTCATCAACTGCCTTACGCTTTCCCACTACTAATTCAAAATCACAAATCCAAATTGCCTCTGTGGCCTTAGAAACCAATTTTTATAATTTTGTCCTTTATGATGCAACTTGAAATTCTCATAAAGATGCCTCAAGCAAACTCTATATTTGGCTTGAGGCATCAGATTTGTTAGTACTTGGAACAATCTCTTTTGCTTATCACGCAGAGAAGTTCAGTACTTAAATTTTTTTCCAAGTTCTGTAATCCCTTGGTTTTGTTATGATACTCATAAGCTAATGCCATGTCTTGTATGTTTCTTGTCCCACTACTATTCATGCAAAGGGATACATCTAATTGTTGCCAACTATACCCACAACTCTTAGATGCATGACATTATATATTGATGATGATGATAACCATCAAACCCCACAAATCTCCTACATCCTTCTTGGAAAACCTCTCAATGAGAAACATTGTCATGCCTCGATCCTTGAGTGCGTGCCCATCTCTCGGTAGTCAATTAAATTAAGATGTCTTAGGACGCGTTGCTGACTCATTCATTTTAATGTGCATGCGGAAGCGATAAATAAATCCCTTGATAACACAAAGATGGGATAGAAAAGCAGGACCACAATTGCACAACCACAACACACCTTTTTACACGGCTGATTAGTTTGTATACAATACTAGTCTATAAACAAAACTTTGCAAAAGACCGGCTCTCAAAACGATGCTGTCCTAAGATTAGCTAGCCGGACACATTCGCCGATCCTTCGGTCTCCACAAGCTCCGGGGGCGTCGGGTCCTCCACCACACCATCGGGAGGGTTAGTTATACTCTCACCTAGAGTTATCCACTACCACAGCGGGGATTTCAAAACCCTGGAGGGGACCCACCCTGAAGCCATTGGGTTTGTAGCAAAACCATGCTTTGAATTAATGAGGCGCCCTATGAGGTAGGCCCTCTTTGACCTAAATGGTGGTCACTATTAATTCATAGACCCAGTGACTTCCAGGATCAGGGTAGCTAAAAACCTGCTCGGTAACCCTCATGGGTCGGCCAAAACGTTTTGGAGGAACTGCCATCTAAGGACCTGAAAAGAATTGAGCCCACGACGAAGTGAGACAATGTTTTAGCAAGTTCACCCCCTAAACTCCGACTAGGAAAGAAATATGCCTAAGGGCAGTCTATGCACACACAAGATAGATGACTTACCTTGCCTCAGTTCCTTCCTGCATGTTAGTATAATTTATATGCTGAACCAATCAATTTAATTCAAACCATCGATCAATCGATCCACTCAATTTGATGCAATTAATACCATCTATCAATATCTTCATACCATCTATAAATTCAATCGATACGATCGCTGCTCACACAAGTTGAAATAGATGGTAATAGCTTTCACAAGTTGATATAGATGGTCATTGTGGCATCCTGAATTTTCAACCCATCGTGATAAAACGAAATGGGCATTTCGTCGGCATGCCTATGGTCCTTTTTCTCTGAGCTGATCACTTACAAGTTAACCAATCTATTAGGCAAAGCCGTTAAAGGGATATAACCACGGTAAAATCCCTAAAAGTTACCCGATAGGTTGGATTGGACTAAAATCGGTTTGGACGATTTGGAAAACGAACGGAAATTCAGATTGGCTAAATTGAATGGATTTTTGGCCTCCTTACCGAGCTATTTGGTTTAGGGGACTTGTAGAAATTTTGTGGGTTTTTTTCTAAAACAAAATTGGACATTAAATTGAGAGATTGAAGAAGAAATGGAAGTCCTATGTGTGAAATTCGGAGCTAGGCATGAGGGGGGCAACATTTGGCTTCGAATTGGAATTTTGGTGGATTAATTTACAATTAATTGGGGGACATAAGAGGATAATCTTGTTTGACTTTTGAGGCTTGGTTCTCTCTCTCCCTCATCTATTCCCACCGATCTTCTCGAGCACGCAATCTGCCGCCCTCCTTCGCGTTGTTGCTTCGCTTTCATTTCTGTCCGTCGGCCTCTACCTTTTCTTTCATTTTTTAGCTCCTTCGAAGACCACCATCCACCTGCCATCCTCTGCCCTGTCTTCCCCTTCGCACGCCTGGTCAACTCCAGCTTCATTCTTTCATTTTTGGCCCACCGAAACAGCCCACATCCCACCGATTCCCCTCCACTTTCATGCTGCCACGAATCCAGCTGCTTCCCTCCATTCCTTCCGTTGAATGCCGCAGCTCCACTTCCGCAACTCACCACCGCCAGCCCCTGTCTTCACGAGTGTAATTTGCTGCCAGCCTTCCATTCGCGCAACACCTCCATCGTCAGTCGACCGAAGCAGCTCTCTCTCCTCTTCGTCCGCGCGTCCACCAACCGCTCGCGAGAAGCCCAGCGAGTCAAGCAGCTTCGGCCACATGTCCATGTGCGGTCTCTGCCTTCCTTTCATCCCTCGAAGCTCAACTCCTTCGACGCCCGTCAACTGCAGCGAAGCTGTTCCCTCTCTGCTGCTCTTCACGTTCGGCCCAGCCCATCGAAGTCAGCCCGTCAATTTAGCTCAGCAGCCCACCTCAGTCAGCCCACAAGTCTAGCAGTCAAGCCCATTTGAAGCCCGCAAGTTCAGCTGCAGCCCATGCAAATTTCCGGCCCACATCTTCAGTCCTGAGCCGCCAAGCCAAGCCCGCAAGTCTAGATCAATTCAAGAGCAAATCTCAGCTTGGGCTGAGATTTGTTGGGCCATTTTCAGGCCTGGTCCAAGCCCCGTTGGTGCTGCCGCAAGCCTGAGTTTTGGCCGTTGTCGCGCCGCTGTTGCGGTGAACCGGTTTTCGCGTTAAGCCGGTGAGTTTATGCACTAAATTCTACTTAGTAGGCTAATGACGTTCAATGGGTGTTTATATTTAATTAATCTTAGATTAGTGTAGTTATTAGTTTATTTAATTAATTTAGATTAGTTAGATTAGTAATTTAGGTGGTTAGAAATTGTAATTAGTTAGTTTATTATGTGGCCTAGTAGTTAGAATGGTTAGGATAATTTAATTAGTTCAATTGGTGGTTAGATTAGCAATTTTAAGCCTAAGTTTGCATTTATTGAATTAATGTGTATTTATTTAATTAATTTCAATAATTAATTTACTTATTAATTATTTTTTAGACCGGGATAGCCGGTGACCGGAATTTCATGCTAATTGCAATGGTGTGGTTAATTTCTGCAATTGAGTGTGAATTGTGCAAATTGAGTGGAAACTATAATTCTGGGTATTTATCCTAAAATTAAGTAATTTCAATAATTAATTCGGAATTACCAAGCGTCGGTTTACAATGCCAAAAATGTTTTCAGACACTGTATAAATAGTGGAATTTTCTAAAGTAACGATATGGAAATTTTGGCTCAGGCCAACCGTGTATCCATACACAATTATTTTATCGGGTATTATTAACGTGATGAAAATAGGCTAGGACATTAATTTTAATTGAGGAATTTAAGTGTGAAGCATAATGTCCTTGGCCGGGAGTGGATAATCGTGTGTTGGTTAGGAGAATTCATCATCCACTATGTGTTAGGTGAATGATGCTTTCAGATGGAAAGCCGTCTTGAGGTAGACGTTGTCGTGCTTGATGGGGTGAGACGACGCTTACCTATGTGATGGATAAATCTGCTATGTGACAGATAGATCCACGGTATGTCAGATAGATCCGCTATGTGACAGATAGATCTGCTGTGTGATGGATAAATTCTTTATGTGACGGATAAATTCGCTGTATGTCAGTTAAATCTGCTATGTGATGGGTAGATCCGCTATGTGATGGATAATTCCTCTGTATGTCAGTTGGATCTGCTGTGTAACGGTTAGGTTGTGCTTGTGTGACTGTAATTACTTGAAATACATGATTGACTGAGGTGTGGTGATTGGTAGAGATGTGATTTGAGACATTCCAATTGGTGTGTGAATTTGCTATATACACATGAGCGTTTGAGTTGATGCACTTGATTGTGAGACAAAATTGTGTGGTATGGTATGAGACACGTCATAATGGTTTAGTCTTATAATTGGGACCTTTGTGATTAATTGAGTTGATTGTTATATGCATTGTGATATGAACTGTGTTGACATGCCCGAAGAAACTGAGGCGAGGTAAGTTCTCTGCTCTAATTGTGTGGTTGCGTGGTTAGGGCGCCTCTAGGCGTATTACCCTCCTAATCAGGGTTTAGATCGTGAACTCGCTGAGATTTATATCTCACACCGTCATGGGCTCATTTTTCAAGCCCATAGAGTGGAGGGTTTGTGTCACGCCCCGATCCTATGATCGTGCGAACATCCCACTCTGGTCAATACAAGTGCAACTTCCCAGGACACGTCGCCGACCTATTCATTTTTATTACGCATGCGGAAGCGAACAAATCCCCTGACAACATCTAACTTGGGATAGAAAAGCAGGCAACCAATCACAACCAATCAAGCTTTCTTATAAACACACAGGTTTATATACAACACTGGATTGTCTACAAAATAGACAGGCTCAACAACTAGGGAACTGTCTTATGACCAAATTGTCAGACATGTTCGCCGATTCTTCAGCCTCCACCTTCCGAACTCCAGGACTTCCAATCCTCCACGACCGTCATCTAGGGACCTGAAATATTATCCCACAACTGGGATGAGACTATGTCTCAGCGAGTCCTACCCTCTAAAACTCAATTAGGAAGAAAATACGCCTCAGGGCGCTCTAGCCACACAAATAGGATAGAGGACTTACCTCGTCTCAGATCCTTCCTGCACATTAGTTTAATCAATAAATGTTGACAACCATATCATCCAAACAACTCAATTACTCGGATCGATTCAGCGGTCAATCGACTTAGTCGATTACATGTCATCGAAATCATCACACGGTCATTCTGACTATTCATTCTCAACTCTCAATCACGGCCTTATAGGCAAGTCTATATGTAGTGGCATCACGGCCCCACTCGGCAATGTTTTGTGTAGTGGCATCACGGCCCGACTCGGCATAATTTAGATTTAGTGGCTTTCTAGGTTCAACTCACAACCTCTCACGGTCTTTTTCCCATCAAAACCAACACTAATTAAGTTTGGGATAAATCCCCACATAAACATCCATTCAATCAATCGATACAAACTGGATCTACCAACCAATTACGGTGCCAAAAGCCGACACCGGTATTTTCAAGTTAAATACCAAAACTTCATCAATATCACTCAATTCCACACTTTTGGAATAATTAACCATAACCATCAATCACTCAATTTCTCAATTTAAGCTTACAATTAACACAAACCGACCGCACCGCTTTGCGCGATCGCGAAATTCTAACGACCATCTCGGCAAAATTTTCGAAATTATTAAATAATTAAATTTAATTCCGAAAATTAAATAATTAAATATTAAATTATAATAATATAATATAATTTAATAAAATAATATTTATATATTCGAAATAATTAATTAATTAAAAATAATTAATTAGGGCTTAAACAAGATTACACTAATTTAATCATACAATTAGCCCTAATTAAACATCCATTAAGCTAATCATACAACTAATCTAATTTACATTAAAATAATCTAATCCAACCACCTAAACCTAATTAGACTAATCTAAACACCCATTAAGCGTCATTAACTCACTAAGCAAGGATTAGAGGATAAACTCACCCGATTAACGAGCCGAACGGCTCAAAATGACAGGGATGATGCGAGGATCGATAGTCTCCAAGGCGGGCCTAGCTTCCGGGGCCGGGAAGCCGGCCAAAACGGGTCAAATAGCCGCTGCCATACCAATTTTCCAACTCTCTGTCTGCTGCTGGTTGAGGCCGAAAATGAGCAGATCTAGGGCTGGTTGGGGTCGGGAATGGGCGAAGGAGCTGGATCGGACCTAGGCGAGGCTTCACGGTGGTCGGAGGTGGGCTAGACGGCTCCGGCGAAGCTTCCTCAAATCTAGAATGGTTGCTGGAACAGAGGAGCCGACGAGGTGGAGATAGAAACTGGCGGAGCAACGGCAAGGCGACGGCAGTCCAAGCGGGGTCGGAGGATGGCTGGACGGAGACGGAGGGAGCTCGGCGGGGTTGGGACGCGTCTCGAGCAGCTCGGAACAGGGAGCTGGAACTGTGGAACAGCGAGAACGCACAATGATGGGCTCGGGTGCACGTGAGCAGCTCCGGTGGCTTGCGGGCGTGCGACGTCAAGGCTCTTCGGCGGATTGCTGGTCAATCTCCGCTGCTGTTGGTGGTGTCCGAAAAAGAAGATGATGAAGATGGAGAGAAGCAGAACCAGTCGCGCGGTAGAGAGAGGGAGGAGAGAGGCGATGGAAGAGAGAGGGGGAGGAGAGAGAAGGAGGAGGGGACCACTTTTCTCTCTCACATGGCCCACTATGACCTCATGGATGATGTCACCTTCCACTATCTCCCACAACCTCATTCCAATGGGTTCAATTTCATTTTCCGCCGTGGCATGAAATCTTGTACACTTAATTCAATCAATTCTCAATCAATTCTATCCAATTAAAGCTCAATTAAATTAACACATGTGTCCTCAACCTTCTTATGACTTTTCCCCATTAAATGATCTAACTTGCATCCCAAAGATTCAATTAAAAATGGCCCTCTGACAATCTCGAACAAAAATGGCCTTACTTTGCTTTTCTGCCAAAAATCTCGATTTGTAGAAAATCGGGATGTCACAGTTTGGAGCCGAGCTAAGGTGATCTGAAGTATAGGTAAGATAGAATAGCTTCTTTTGAGAGCTAGTTTGTTGAAGTCTTTTTGGTTATAGACTTTTGTGCTTGACTTAATGTATTTAAAAACATGTTTTGTTTGAAAATCTGTTGTCTTGCCTTTCTATCCTGAGATGATTACTGTCAGGGGATTTGTTAATCGCTTCCGTATGTACAATAAAATGAAAGGGTCGACAACTCGTCTTGGAAAGTCACAAATTTTTATCGACCACCAGAGGGATGGGCATGCACTTAAGGATCGGGGTGTGACAGTTATAGCTCTCACAAGCTGATATGGATGGTCATAGCTCTTACAAGCTAATATAGACAGTCATAGCTCTCACAAGTTGATATAGTATATTGTTTTCACAAGCTAATATATCAAAGCGCACATAGGCGGATATAGTATACTGCTCTCACAAGCTGACATAAAATAATGCTCGCACAAGCTGACAATTTAACAATGCTTGCACAAGCTGACGTGCAATGCTCTCACAAGCTGACGATTCACTGTGTTAAAAATACCCGATCAAAATAATCGTGTGTGGGTACATGGTTGGCCTGAGCCAAAAATGCAATATCTTTATTTTAGAAAATCCCACTATTTATATAGTGCATACACACATTTTTGGCATTAAAAATTGACGCCCAATATTTTCTAATTAAAATACTGAAATTCCACAATTTTGGGATAAATACTCAAACTTACAATTACCATTCAATTTGCACAATATAGCATTCAATTACATAAACTAAGCACACCATTACAATCAGCACAAAATTCCGGTCACATGCTATCTTGATATAATTTTTAGAAAATAATAAATAATTAAATAAATACAAAAAATAATTGTATAAATGCAATTAATTACCAAAAATAGAGACTTAGGTTGGAAATGCCTAATTAAACATCAAAACGGGCCCATAAATTTTTTGAACCAATTTAGATAAATTGTACAACTTATCTAGTTCCTAATTAAGCTGTTCTAACCACCTAATATGTAAAACCGAATAATTAAATCATCAATTCATTCAAACTAACCACCTAAACCATAATTAGCCTAATCTAAACAACCCTTAAGCATCATTAACTCCTTAAGTAGAGTTTAGCAAGTAAACTCATTGGTTTTGTGATCCGGTAAGTCCACGACGATGACGACGTGGAGATAGGCGACAAACCTCCTAGCGCCGACACCAAACAAGGCTCGGAAGAGGCCCAAAACGGGCCCAACAGTTCATGGCTAGGCTGAGGGCTTGGCTTCTGCTCCTTGGGCCGAGAGAGCTGGAACGACAACGGGAAAGGTTGAAATGGCAAGGACGAGCGGACGGGGTTGCAGCGAGCTAGCAGGGGTGATGGTGGTTGTTGGACGGCGGCCAGAGGGCTCTGACGATGGCTTGGGCAGCTCAGGGAACGACGAGGTGGCTTGGGACAAGTAGGATAAGCGTGCGGGACGCGTGGAGCAGCGCGTGAACGGGGGTGGCAGCGACGGGCTCGGATGGCGGTCAGGCAGCTTGGCAAGCATGCGATGGGCTAAGGGGGAGTTTGGTGGTTTCTCTGCAACTCTAGAGCTTCAAAAGTGGCAACCATGGACAATTTTTGCCTGCTGAAGAAGAAGGAGACAGCTAAAGACTTAGAGGGTCCGTCTTGCCTCCAAAGTCCACCTTTCTATCTCTTTGGTCTCTTGGCAAGGCTCCACCAGCCTTGGCCGTCTTCCATGGCCCTTTCGCAGCCCTCAAACTTCCCTAGCAAACCAACCAAGTGGTCCAAATGTTCCCCCTCCCATGGCCTACGAATTTTGTAACATTTTCCCCCAAATTGAACCCAATTTTTCTCCAATTGAGCCTAATTCAGTCCCCATAAATCCAACCAAGATGTCCTTGATCAAATTAACATTTTTCCTCACTAATTGAACAAACCTGAATCCCAAAATACGATCAAAATCAGTCCTTGAAAACGGCCCTAATTTGAAATTTTGCCAAAAATCTCGGTTTGTAGAAAAATCTTCAAAGGATGAGTTGACGGTCCTAAAATGAATCATGACATGAAAGAACTTTCAATTTTTGAAATCGGGTTTAAATTAGCGGTTAATTTCAATTTGGCGCGATTTTAACGTGACCTAGCCTATCGGGTAGCTTTTAGAAATTTTTAGTACAATTGACCCATGGTCGATTTTTTCAAGCCACAATATATATCTTCGACACATTGGTGACTTTCAGTTGTCGTGAAAGTCTCGAGGTTTTAAATACAGGCACGGGTACCAAAACAACAGAAAAATCGGTCCGTGTCGTGCGATTAGAATTTTGCAATCAGGTGGAATCATCCACACTTTAATCACATCTTAGTCGAATCAACCTATCTCCGATCTCTAATCGATTTTTAACTGTGTCTAAATGACCCTTGTAGACTAGCACGGTCGAGCAGTCAATTTTTGGTCGAATTTTCAAATCCATTGCGTTATAATCCCTTAATGGTTTCACTGAATAGACTAGTTATCTCGTGAGTGATTAGCTCACAGAATATAATTATAGATGTGTCGATGAAAAGCCCGATTCATTCAATTGAAAATGAACCTGAAATTTTGGATGTCATAAACATAGACTCCTTTAGACTTGAATTGATCTCGACATTTCTTTCTCTTTGATTACACATGTGGATCTCGGATCAGTATCAAAAAGTGCTTGGCAGTAGCCAAAATCGTTACTCCTTTGTTATGATCATACCCATTAGTGTAGCCCTAGTTTTGTAGATCGTGGCCATTGACAGCTTGAAAACATTCTTTTATTCCATAATTATCTTCGTTGAAGCACATTGCTCGCCATGTAGGATTATCCCTCAACCTATCACAATCCTTGCTTATGAGTCATTTACTACTTGAGGAACATTCAAAGCTCTATTACATGTATGTAGGTGCTTGAAGGTTTTGATTAATAAAGTATGCTCTCTATACACTTTAGAAGCATATATGAGCCAATCATAGCCCTTAGAATACATTGCCCTCGACTTATTTGTTCATTCAATGAAGCTTTCCCATGTTCCATTTTTTTTTAATGATAGTTCATAATAGACTCTTTATAATTCTTAGCATCACTAAAGCACGTTCGCAACCCGAAGGTAAGATTCTTAATATCAACTCTAGCATCAAACTTAGGATGTGTATGCTAATGTGGGTTTCTCATACTCAAGATATCTACATTATTAGCTAAAACATATACATACTCATCACTCTCTCCAGACTCCCTATCTCCATCCCTCTCCACTGAACCATCACCATTGACACCCTCATTTTAAATTTTTTATCAAAATAAGTCATCCAAATCAATAATGGCAAACTCATCTTCTTCAATACCTTCAGCTCCCCTATTATCAAACATAAAATAATTTACTTCTTCACATCTCTCATTTGATACAAAATAGAATTAAAAATAATATGAATATGTTTCTGTGCAATACATGACAAAACATACCCCTGAAAAAATAAAACAAGAACAGAAAAAATTACAAAATAGGGACCATTGTAGCACTCAGGTATCATAATGACACCATTTACAATTACAAGATGCACACGTAGATACCACTTGCAATTAGAAAATGCAACTCACATGCATTGATTCGCACAAAAGAAGAAATGATGCAAAGACAAATCTAACGAAACAAACCAAAGTAACACTAAAATAACAACATAATTCTCATAATATCATTGTCATCAATCCATGCGACATGCCCGAGTTGTCGAAATGTAGCTTCAACTAGTTGCAATCACTTTCTTTCTTAGTGAAGGTGCAACTAGTTGAAGGTAGGACTCACTCCTAATTGGAATACTACAAGGATTTAGAGATTTGAGTCTACTTAAGGGAATTGAACAATTTTAGGTTTGTATTGGGGAGATACAGTTTAGATTTAGAAGATTTCAAACGAAGATGCCCTTCCAATTATGGAGAAAATGGCAGGTGACATGCACGTGGTTGTCCGACGAAAATTTGTGCTGCCAGTAGGAGGTTAATTGAGATGAAGTCACCAACTTCAGTGACTTCCATGAGACAAAGACCATTTTGGAGGTTACTTTGCAACAATTGCCTTCAGGGGCTCTTTTTGAAAGCTTTCCCTAGCTCTTTTAAAAAGAACACTTTCAATTCGTGTGCTTTTCATGGTTGTGTGTTCCTTACCTAACAAGATAACACCTAAGCCCAAGTGTTTTTATGTTTGGAACGAGAAAAAAAAATTGCACTCATCTGGACCAGATCTGGGAAACCAACCGATTTTCTACTTGAAGTTGGCCTGAAATTGAATAGACTAGACCAGCCTGGTTAGTCCTCAATTCTACCCTAGACTGTTGCCCAACCATACTCATAAACCAAGCAACCGTGTCCATGAACGATGCTGGCCAAGCAATTTTCATCTAGTTTCCAATTGTCAAAGACTTAAATTATTGCCAAAGAAAAGCACAAGAACCAAGTTTATAACAAAAAGAAGCCTAGGGGTCAAACTGAACTCCCCAACTATTGAGTTGTGCTCATGAATATTGAGGTTGCCACCACGCAAACTACAACTGATATGCATCTTGCCATTTTGTGCATTAATTATATGCATTTGTGATATGAACTGTGCTGGCGTGCAAGAAGGAATTGAGGTGAGGTAAGTCCTCTATTCTAATTATGTGGTTGTGTGGCTAGAGCGCCCTGATGGCGTATTTCCTTCCTTATAAGGGTTTAGGGGGTGAACTTGCTAAGATATTGTCTCACTAGTTATTGTATAACCACTTTCAGGTCCTTAGATGGTGGTCGTTGAAGACCAAAGCTCGGAGTTTGTGGAGGTGGAATCTAAAGGATTGGTGTTTGTGTCCTACTAGCATGTTGTAGGAAAGCTTCTTTGAGAGTCAACCTTTTTGTAGGCTTTTACCTAGACTCTTTTTGTACTGAAACCTAGTTGTTTATAAAAGTGTGCTTTTGTGAAATGTTGCTCTACTTTCCTATCCCATGCTGTTTATTATCAGGAGTTCATTGTTTCGCTTCCGCATGTGCTTAAAAATGAATGGGTCGGTGACGCGTCCTAGGAATGTCGCATTTGTATCGACCGCAGAGGGATGTGCGTGCACTTGAGGTTTGAGGTGTGACATCCCCGTTTAAGTGGTATCAGAGCGGGTTTGTGTTTGGAGTGATAAGGTGCGATGAGTCATAAGGTAGTTAGTAGGAAAAGCCACTTTTAATTTGCTGATGCTTGTGATTGATAGCTTATTGGTAGCTTGTTTGTGGGGTCACTCAAATTCCAATCTAGTATTGGAATTGGAAAGCAGGTTTTTGTAAAGAATATGCATGATGAGTGACCAGGAGTGGAGAACTCCTTGGAGGAGGTCAATAGGAGCTGTAACTCGGGGTAGGACGTTGACAAGGATCGGTACCCAAGGCAGAGCGCAAGCTCGGGCCAACGCGAGTGTGAAAGTACCGCTACAAGCCGGTACTGAGAGTGTAGCAGCATCGGGTGATCCTAGGTTTAACGGGATTGTTCAGGTGCTAGAAACTTTGGGAAGCATTTTTGTGGCATCCCAAAATTCATGGCAACCTCTAATTACATTAAAGTCTATGAATAGGTGATGGAAGTACCATTAAGTTATTTTATAGCCATTTAATCCATAATTTGCAATAAGATATATGGCCAAGCTTTTAATGGATAATTATGTGATAGGAAAGAAAATTCTATCACGGCCATGTGTTTTATAAGTAGGAGTTTATTAAGCTATGTTGCAAAGTCTTTTGGCCATTTTATTATGCAATTTGGTATTTATTTAAATGAGGATTAAGATGTATTATTAAAAATAAACTTGGGCCATTTAAGTTTGGGCTTTAGGCCCAAGTGAGATGGGCCTAAAGTGGCGATAAGCCTGGCCCATTGTCGACGCATGGAGGGGAGGAGTGAGGCGCCGCATGGCCTCCAAGTGTCTTAAGCAAAGGAGACACTTGTCTCCTTCTTAGGGACAAGTGTCCCCCATGCAAGAGAAGAATACATGCAATATATAAGCCACCAAAAAGAAAGAGAGAGAGAGAGAGAGTGGCTGGTTTTGAGAGAGTGAGAGAGAGGGAGAGGGTTGCCGAGAGAGAGTGAGATGCGAGAGAGGGAGGCCGAGGAGGAAGGAGCTCGCCGTCCGTCCGCCCGTCGCCGCCCGTTCGCCGCCGTGTGCTCGTCGATTAGCTCGGTCTAGAGGCAAGTTGGGAATCCACTTTCTACTCTTGCACCAATTTCTTGTATGTATGGTCGGAATCTAGGATTATTTGGAGGCATGGGAGTGATGCTATGTGTTTTGTTCTTGGGTGCATGCTGTTTTCGCATAAACCGTCCGAGTCAGAACTTTGTGAGAGCTTGCATGCATGTTTTGAGTTCGATTTTGACTTTGATCTCTTCATGAAAGTTGTAGCTAACATCTTAAGCTACAATATAATCAAATTTTGTGCAAAATTATGGAGATTTGAGGGGTCAAACTCTCATCCTACGGAGATGCTAGATCTGGAATATTTTCGCATGAACCGTTTGAGTCAGAACTTTGTGAGAGCTTACATGCATGTTTTGAGTCCGATTTTGACTTTGTTATCTTCATGAAAGTTGTAGCTAACATCCTAAACTATAACATACTAAAATTTGAAGTAAAATGAACAATTACAACCTAGTGAATCGACTTACTCTTGAAGACGGTAAATCTGGAGACGTGCTATTGGACACCCGAGACTTCATGGACCCATATGATGACTATAATCTGGATATTTGAATTAGATCGCTTCATGAAAATTGTAGAGAAAATCTTGAAGTAAAATATATCCAAATTTCAGAGGAAACGAAGAAGAATAGGTAGGTGAAAACTCAGTATTTCAGAGAAGCACGCACTGGACGTTTCGGTGTTAGATCCAGAAGCTTCGTGTGACTGTAGAAAATAATCTAGAACGAATTTGGCTTAAAATTCTTCATGAAAAATCTACTTTAGTGTCTTGGCTATAACCTGGTAACATTTCATAATTTTTGGAGGTCGTTTGGATATTTTAATCAAATTATTTCGGAAACTGTACATTCTGTTTTCATCCGAAATTACATGCTGTATTTGTGTGAATTATAATTTTTGTGTGGAATTCTATTGGCCATGTGTTTTTCATGAAATCATTATCCTATTGTCTTGTCTATCACTTGCCTTAATTTCATGATTTTTGAGAATCATATGGATATTTAATTTAAATATTTTCAAAAATGGTACAAGCTGGAATTTAGTAAACTTCAAAAAGGCATGATAAATAGACTATTTAAAATTATTTGGACTCCATGAATTGTATGGTTATGAATGACTGTGCCTTGCGGCATGTATGATGATGATTGGAGATGCATGTACGAATCAGAGGATGAAAATGATATTGATTGCCATCACATCACATCACATGCCATGTTAAATTGAATTATAACTATGTGAATTAGGATAAATGAGGAAACCATTGGAGGTGAGCCGACGATGCCCTGGGAGTGCCGGGATGCCCGGTGGTATAGGTACGTAATTCCAGTGGAGGGGGGGATCCTGGTGGTATGTCGGTATGTAATGCCGGAAGCCCCAGAGGTTTGTGCCCAGGGGGATGCCTCGCGATGCTAGTTGGGATGCGAGATGCCCGGCCAGGGAGTATAAATGCCGGAAGCCCTGGAGGTTTGTGCCTAGGGGGATGCCTCGTGATGCTAGTTGGGATACGAGATGCTCGGAATGTGGGGGGCTGAATGCCCGGTTGTATCTTGGATACATGCCCGAATGGTTCTCGCAATGCCAGGATTGGGCGTGAGTGATGAATATGGGATGCAAACATTGGTCCTGGGAAAGAGAAATGTGGCGGTCCAATATGAAAAGATGAAATTGAGAAATAAAAATAGAAATATGCATGATGATATTTGCATGACATGATGATATGTGCATGGATGCATGGTAATGATGATGGCACATGTGATATGATGATGATATGTGCATGGATGCATGGTAACGATGATGGTACATATGATATGATGATGATGTTATGTGCATGGATGCATGGTAATGATGATGGTACATGTGATATGATGATGATATGTGCATGGATGCATGGTAATGATGATGGGACATGTGATATGATGATGATATGTGCATGGATGCATGGTAATGATGATGGTACATGTGACATGATGATTGTAAGTGTATGACATGATGGTGATGACTATATGATGATGTATGTACATGAGATATGATGATATGTGCATGATATCAAGGTAAATTGTGCATGAATACTTCAATGACATGTAATGCTATGATTATGATGATTGTGTAGCATGATGCATTAAGTGGTTTATTGGTTCTTTACCTGCTGAGTGGCTGTACTCACCCCTTCGGGGACCAACATTTCAGACTAGAATAGACACCTCTGCTGCCACTACTACCAATAGATGGATCAGGTGATTGGATATGACCGCGAGGAGAAGGATAGTGAAGGAGGGAACTTTTGGACGCCGACACTGATCGATGGACTTTAAGTGTATGAATGTTGGATGAGATGTCGGTCATCTTTTGAAGTGTAGCCGAGTATAGAAGACTATGGCATTTTGATGTACCGATGAACGATGTCCATCTGGTTTAAGTAAATAAAAGTGTTCGGCTTTAATTTTTATAAGATATTTAGTTGGTGTGCATCGTTTTCTGAATATAGGGAAGGGAGTTGTTGGATGTGCTTCCGTATATAAATTGAGCAAGGGATCGATCTAAAAGATGTAAACCCCCAGGTTGTATGGACCCGCTGCGATTGAAATGGTATCAGAGTGACATGTTATTAAGAAGAGTGAATTGTAAGCGAACTGTGGTGACCCTAATCGGATCGGGGGCCATCGAGGGGTGCCACAATTTTGGGTCAGCTAGCACATAATCAAGCCGCCGCTGTTGTCGCTGTCACTGTCGCCGCCAATGCCATAACCACCGTTGTTGCTGCACTTGTTGAGGCCTAACCTGGAAATTTGATCGGGGAACAAGCCTCTGCATCTGAGTCATGGTTCAGGTCCATCAAAGATGATGATCGGTTTGGGAAAAAATCAATGATAGAAGGAAAGCACCCCATTCGTCCCAACTGTAAGAGTAAAATCAAGAAGTCAACGCGAAGCCAATTTAGAGTGTGTCATGCTTGCGAAAGATAGCATCAATCAACCCTGTGCCTAGCCAAGACGGGTGCTTGCTTTGTATGTGGCCAATAGTGTCACATAGCCATAAATTGTTCGCTCAGGCAGATGGGACCACAGTTTCTGTCGTCGCCACCAATAGAACAAAAGAGAGAGGATGCGCCGTAGGACACACAGTGGGATAATTGGATTAGGACTCTGGTACAAGAAAGGGTGTGTACTGTCACCCAACAAGAGGCAGAGGACTCACAAGATAGGTGCCAAAATTATAGAAGGAAGCATGAACCAACCTAGTGTCCAAGTATAACGGGAGCGTTCTATGGATGTGGCCAGCTCAGTCGTCAGGTGAGGAATTGTCCACGTAGGTCCATGAGAGCACAAGCACCACTACCACAGATGGGACGCCGCTAGGATGGCAAAAAGGGACAGGAATGAACTGAAGCATGCACCAATCAAAGGAATAATGTTTTTGGGGTGATTTTATCAGAGTGGCACAGTAGAATTTTGGTTAAGTTTATGGAACCTCAGTTGTTGTACTGAAGTTGTAGAAAGGAGAATTGTTGACTAAAGTTGTACTTGATGATTTTGCTTATGTATAACCTTGTTATCATATATGAAAAGGTTTGGCTCGAGGGGCTTTTTGTTGTAATGACTTGTTGTTATAATATAATACAGTTTGATCCGTTGACGGATGAAAGTTTGAATTTATCGAAAGTTGAGGAGGACCCTCGATCCCTTTTTAATTTCGTCGCTTTGAGGCAACCCATTTGTTAGACGGGGGTTGCCAAGGGTACTTGGTGATTGTCGTGGATACGACAGTAGAGGAGCTGAAGATAGAAGATATCGCAGCAGTTCAAGAGTTTCCAAATGTGTTTCCAACAAAATTGCCAAGTTTGCCACCAGAGAGAGAGATAGAGTTTATGATTGAGTTAGCCCCCGGGACAGAGCCAATCTCTAAGGCTCCTTACCAGATGGCTTTGTTAGAGCTGAAAGAACTGAAAGTGCAGATGATTGTTGGATAAGGGATTCATATGTCCTAGTGTATCACCTTGGGGAGCACCAGTTCTATTCGTGAAAAAGAAAGATGGTTCGTTACGTCTGTGCATTGACTATTACAACTTGATTAGGTGATGATCAAGAACAAGTATCCACTATCGAGGATTGATGACTTGTTTGACTAGTTATAGGGAGCATTTATACTTTCTAAAATCGACTTGAGGATAGGGTATCATCAGCCGAGAATTAGAAAGGCACTTAAGGATAGTGCTCTAGATTTTAAGAAATCATGAGTTATACGATAAGTTTAGCAAGTGCGAGTTTTGGTTGACTCGTGTTACCTTCTTAGGTCATGTGATTTCCGGAGAAGGAATCTCCATGGACCCAAGCAAGATTGAAGCAGTGATTAACTGGCCAAGACCGACTACAGTGACAAATCAAAAGTTTTCGGGGTTTAGCAGGGTATTACAAAAAGTTTGTGGAAGGGTTTTCAGTGTTAGCCTCACCGATGACTTGACTACTGAAGAAGGAAGAGAAGTTCGTGTGGACAGACAAGTGTGAGTGTAGTTTCCAAGAGCTTAAGTAGAAGCTGACTACCGCACCTGTGCTGACCATACCATCTGGTCGTGGAGGATAAGAGATCTATAGTGATGTGTCGTTTAGAGGATTGGATTGCGTGTTGATGCAACATGGTAGGGTTGTTGCATACGCGTCCTATCAGTTGAGACCTCATGAGTTGAACTACTCGACGCATGACTTAGAATTTGTAGTGATTATTTGTGCGGAGAAAGATTACAAATCTTCACTGACTATCAAAGTCTCTAGTACCTATTCTCTCAGAATGAGTTGATATGAGACAGTGTCGTTGGATGGAATTCCTGAAGGATTATAATTGTGATATCTTATATCACCCTGGAAAGGTGAACAAGGTCGCCTCTGAGTCGAAAGTCTTCAGTTGCGTAGATGGTACTCAAGGAATGTATCTTACTAGAGAGAGCTCGAATTTCGGTTTCAAATTTGAGGTAGGTCACATTTTAAATCTTATGGCCACTCTCAGAATTGAGCCAGAATTGTAGATTAGAATCAAGACGCTTCAGCCGACAAACCCAAATGTTTAGAAAATCCTGCAAGAGGATACCGAGAAGAGAAAGGCTGATTTCCGGATTTCTGAAAATGGAACACTAAGGTTCCGAGGACGATTGTGTGTACTTGACGATGCAATGCTTAAGGAAGAGATTTTGTTGGAAGCTCATCGTAGCAATTACAGCATTCATCCTAGCAGTACGAAGATGTATCAGAACTTGCGTCAACACTATTAGTGGTTTGGTATGAAGGCGGACATCGCCAAGCATGTCGCTAAGTGTCTGACTGTGACACCCCGAACCCTTTGCAGGTCGTCACCAGCGCCGGTGTTACATCTTTTACCATCTTATGTCTCTTGGCTAAATTAAGCCTTGCCAGATTACAGGCATTTTTTTTTTTTTTAGCGGTCCCATGCGCGACTCATAGCGGAAGCAAAATTCACATCGTCTTCTATCTCCCTTCTAACCCATGATACAAATACACACCAGCTACACATCAGGATTTTATATACGAACATCGACACTTTATTTACATATTCTTTTAAGATGGGACTCCTCCTTTCTCGGGTCGATACAAAACAAGAAAAGCGAGGACTCTGCCATGTCCTGCCTAAAATCTCAAAAAGAAACTATCAACCCTCTATATCAAGCGCACAAGCTCCCATCAAAGGTGTCGATTATCTACATCAAAAAGCTCGGCTCCTACTCGTCGCGCGTGAGTCTCACACCCATCCCGGTGCATCAGGTGGTGGCGGCGGCAGCATCCCTCGCATAGCACCATCTCGACGGACGTGAACAGAAATGAACTCTTGTATGACAGGGCCCCCAGCCAAGCCGATATCATACATAACTAAGCATCGCACTCGGATGAACGTCAATTCGGGCACAGAGGGACAATCTAACTCCGTACACTCCACCTCAACATCAGACGGTAGACCGTAAAATACCCCATGCGAAACAGCAGGTAGCGGCATAGTGCTAATCTGAAATGTTATCCTCAAAAAGGGGTGAGTACAACCACTCAGCAGATAGGGAAAACCAATAACAACTCAATGCACCATGCATACCATCATACAATGCAGGCATTGCTTACCTTTTTGATGTCAAGCGTATTCATGCATCATCATGCATATCATATCATATCATCATTAGCCATGCATCACCATGCATATCACATCATATCATCGTTAACCATGCATCACCATGCATATCACATCATCATTAGCCATGCATCACCATGCATATCACATCATCATTAGCCATGCATCACCATGCATATCACATCATATCATCATTAACCATGCATCACCATGCATATCACATCATCATTAGCCATGCATCACCATGCAAATCACATCATATCATCATTAGGCATGCATCACCATGCATATCACATCATCATTAGCCATGCATGACCATGCATATCACATCATAGATCAATTTCCACTTTTATTTATCAATTGATCCCCACATTATCTTTTCTCAAATCATCAAATTCACCATCATCACCATCCCTTCGGGCGAAACCTCCGACGGGGATCCCGGTATCCCAGCCATCTCATGGCCACCGGGCTTCCGGCCCCCCACATTCCGGGCATCTCGCATCTCAACTAGCATCACGAGGCATTCCCTTCGGGCAGAAACCTCCGACAGGGCTTCCGGCCTTTACCCTTCTAACCGGGGATCTCGCACCCTAATCCTGGCATTGCGAGTCACTCCCTTCGGGCGAAACCTCCGACAGGGGCTTCCGGCCCCCACATTTCGGGCATCCTAAAACTCCCGGGAATCTCGGAATTATGCCACTCGGCCACCAGATATCATCCTCCGCCACAACCTCTTACTCACATACCATTTTCCACTTTTTATCATCCTTTTCATCTTGTTATTTCATGGCATATGATTTACATACATGCATCACAATTCATGATCATTCATACATCAATGCCATATAACAATACATCATAATTCATGATCATACATGCATCAATGTCATATAGTAATGCATCATAATTCATGATCATTCATACATCAGCGCCATATAACAATACATCATAATTCATGATCATACATGCATCAATGTCATATAGCAATGCATCATAATTCATAATCATTCATACATCAGTGCCATATAACAATACATCATAATTAATGATCATACATGCATCAATGTCATATAGCAATGCATCATAATTCCATAGGACTCATGGCCAATAAAATAATCCACCTCTTATTTTATTATTATTTTATTATTTTATTATTATATTATTATATTTATTTATTTTCATAAATAAATATTATATTTAATATTTATGATTTTCCAAAAATCATAATCTTCAACCAATCATTAAACAAACAATTAGAATCAAATTTCGCATAAAATCCATGGCTAATTTGCATTTTACATAATTTCCCAAATTTCCACAAAATACACACAACATTCGGATCATGGCCAGATTGCACAGTTTTCGAATTAATTCAATTAAAATACTCATATGACCTCCGAAAATTCCCAAATTTTACAGGATGATGGAAAACACATTTTCGTGCATTTTTCATGCAAAACTCTAAGCCAAATTCTTTATAGATTAATTTATATAACTCCACGAATCTTCTGGAACCTCTACCGTTTCGTCCAGAACGTACATCACCGAAAAACTTAGGTTTGACCCATCAAATCTCTTTCGTTTCTTCTGAAATTCGAGTATGTTATATATCAATGCGTCCTTTACAAGTTTTATGAGAGATCTAGGTTAAATAACCAAATTATGATCCTCTTTTAAGTCCTTGAAGTCTCGGGTGTCTCGGTTCACTTCAACAGAACCATCCGTCTCAAAGATCTTGCTGATTAACTAGGCTATACTCATTTTTTTCTCCTCACATTCGAGTATGTTATGGTTTAGGATGTGATCTACAACATTCATGAAGACAACAAAGTGAGATCTCCAACAGAAATCAACATGCAACCAAGAAATCAACAAAAGGTCAGTAGGAAATTCGCAGATCTAAAGCCTCCGTGAAATAGAACTTTTGACCCCTCATATCACCATCGTTTTCCATGAAATTCGAGTATGTCATACCTCAAGATGTTAGCTTCAACTTTCATGAAGACACCGAGGCCAAAATCACATTCCAAATACACATGCAAGCTCGAATAAGATACTGTCTACCACCAACCGAACGGAAACAGCCACATAACATGAACACATTCAACCCTTACTTCGGTATTTCGCCCAAATCACCCCTAAAACCGAACATGCAACCATCAAAACAACATGCAAGAGAAGTTAAGGACCCCCCACTTGCCTCCAAAATGAACGAACAGCAAGCACAAGGCGGCGTAGGACGGTCGGACAAGACGGCGACGGCGAGACACGGCGGCGGCAACTCTCGGCTCCACCTCCTCTCTCTCGGTTTCTCCCTTTCTCTCAAGCCCTCTCTCTCTCGCACACCTCTCTTGGACGGAAATGAAGAAGCAACCGGCCACTCTCTCTCCTAATCCCTCTTAGACTCCCTCAATTGCAATGATTAATCCACCTCAACCATGGCCAATGCATGAGGACTTGTCTTGCCACTTGTAATTTCTATTTTTGAAATTTGATTTGGGTTAATGGGCTTGGGCTTAGGCCCAACCGGCCACTCCTTTTTGGGCTGGTCGAACTCTCTTCTTGGGCCCAATGGGCCGACTAGCTTGGCCCACCAAGCTTTTGGCTAATGGGTCCAAGGCCCATTTCGAAAATAACCCTATTTTCTCTTTTTTTTTTTGAATTCCTTTTTATAAATATTTCTAAATTCAAATTTCATCTTGGCCAAAGTCTTGGAATATTTTTAATTATTGAAATTTAAATCATATGGCCAAGCATTTAAATTTAAATTTACACAACACAAGCAAAATTCATCAAATTAAAAGACAAATTGGCTAAAACATAAGCCATAAAATTCTATCACCTAATTAAAGACATTTAACACACCTTAAGGCTTGGCTTTGAATTTCCGGGATGCCACAATTCTCCCTTCCTTAGAGAATTTCGTCCTCGAAATTCAAGCACTACTCGCGCCTTCTTGAAATAAATAAGGGTACTTTTCCCTCATCCGATCCTCACTTTCCCATGTGGCTTCCTCCACATCATGATGTCGCCATAACACCTTAACCAATGGGATCTTTTTGGTCCTAAGAATTTGCTCCTTTTGATCTAATATCTGCACAGGCTCTTCAATATACCTCACTTTCTCATCCATTTTGATGGCTTCATGATCGAGTATATGACCAGAATCTGGTTGGTACTTCCTCAACATCGATACATGAAACACATCGTGCAGATTTCCTAACTTAGGAGGTAACGCTAAACGATAAGCCACGTCTCCTATTTTCTCAAGTATCTCAAAAGGTCCTACAAATCTGGGGCTTAACTTACCCTTCTTCCCAAATCGAGATATTCCTTTCATTGGAGATACCTTAAGGAATACATGGTCTCCTACACCAAATTCCAAAGGCCTCCTACATCTATCAGCATAATCTTTCTGTCTACTCTGAGTTGTTCTAAGCCTTTCCCTGATAATATCAACGGCCTCAGTGGTAACTTGTACTAATTCAGGTCCTGTTAATTTCCTCTCACCTACTTCACTCCAACAGACAGGAGTCCTACATCTCCTTCCATATAATGCTTCATAAGGTGACATACCTATACTCTTCTGAAAGCTATTGTTATAGGCGAATTCTACCAAATGCAATCTTTCATCCCAATTTCCTTTGAAATCGATTGCGCAAGCCCTTAACATATCCTCTAATATCTGGATTACTCTTTCTGATTGACCATCTGTCTGAGGATGAAAAGCTGTACTAAACTGAAGCTTAGATCCTAACGCAATTTGAAGACTTTTCCAAAAATTCGAAGTGAACCTCGAATCTCGATCCGAAGTAATAGTCACTGGAACACCATGTAAGCGTACCACTTGACTTACATACATGTCCGCATACTTATCCATTGGGTAGTCCATACGAATCGCTAAGAAATGTGCCGACTTAGTCAATTGATCCACTATAACCCAAATTGAATCGTGACTACTTGATGTCCTTGGCAATCCTTGCACAAAGTCCATCGTTATATGTTCCCATTTCCATTCAGGAATGTCTAATGGTCTCAAAAGTCCTGCGGGTTTTCGATGCTCCGCTTTTACTTGCTGACACGTCAAACATTGAGAAACGTACTTAGCCGTATCTGCCTTCATACCATTCCACCAAAATTGCTGACGCAAATTTCTGTACATCTTTGTACTTCCTGGGTGGATACTATAATTACTCTTATGTGCCTCCGACAGAATTTCCTTCCTTAATTCCTCATTGTCGGGAACACAAAGTCGTCCTTGACATCTTACTATTCCATCATCAGAGATCTGAAATTATGATCTTTTCCCTAAAGATACAGCATCTTTCACTTTCAAAATCTCGGGTCGATTCTTGCAGAATTTTAATTCTCTGGATAATCTCTGGCTCAATCCTTAATGCACTAAGCATACCAGTAAGACAATCCACTTCCAATTTAAATTTGGAATTTGCCACAGATTCCAACAATTTCCATTCCGCCATCCTCAAACTAGCTATTTCTGCAGCCGACTTTCGACTAAGAGCATCTGCTACTCTATTCGCTTTTCCTGGATGATATCTTATCTCACAGTCATAATCCTTCAACAACTCCATCCACCTCCTTTGTCTCATGTTCAACTCCTTTTGTGAGAACAGATACTTCAAACTCTTATGATCTGTGTAGATCTCAAACTTTTCCCCATACAAAAAGTGTCTCCATATCTTCAAGGCAAACACTATAGCTGCTAGCTCTAAATCATGCGTCGGGTAATTTAGCTCATGAGGTTTCAATTGTCTGGATGCATAGGCTACAACCTTGCCATGCTGCATCAACACACATCCTAGTCCTTTGTGAGATGCATCACTATACACCGTGAATCCATCGGGTCCAAAGTAGGTATAGTCGAATTGGAGCTGAAGTCAATTTCCTTTTGAGCTCCTGAAAACTCCTTTCACATTCTCCATTCCACTCAAATTTCACATTCTTTCGGGTCAACTTAGTTAAAGGTCCTGCTAGCCTTGAAAATCCTTCAATGAATAGCCAGCCAATCCTAAGAAACTTCGTATCTCAGTAGGTGTCGTCGGTCTCGGCCAATTCACTACCATTTCAACTTTTGCCGGGTCTACTGCAATTCCTTTTCCTGACACCACATGTCCTAAAAATACTATCCGATCCAACCAGAATTCACACTTACTAAACTTAGCATACAACTTATGCTCTCTCAAAGTCTGCAAAACTATCCTCAAATGCTGCTCATGCTCTTTAGGCCCTTTCGAATACACCAGAATATCATCAATAAAGACAATCACAAACTGGTCTAAATAAGGCTGAAATATTCTATTCATCAAATCCATAAATGCAGCAGGGGCGTTAGTCAATCCAAATGGCATAACAAGGAACTCATAGTGCCCATAACGAGTTCTAAACGCAGTCTTAGGAATGTCCTCCTTTTTAATTCTCAACTGATGATATCCCGACCTCAAATCAATCTTAGAGAAAACTGAATTTCCCTGGAGTTGATCAAATAAATCATCAATTCTAGGCAAGGGATACTTATTCTTAATAGTAACTTGATTCAACTGCCTATAGTCAATACACAAGCGCATTGACCCATCCTTCTTTTTCACAAACAAGACCGGTGCACCCCAAGGTGAAGCACTTGGTCTAATAAATCCTTTATCAAGCAATTCTTGCAGTTGCACTTTCAACTCCTTCAATTCAACTAAAGCCATCCTATATGGAGCTTTTGATATTGGTCCTTCCTGCATTAATTCAATTTCAAATTCAATCTCCCGCTCCGGCGGCAATCCGAGCAATTCCTCGGAAATACATCTTGAAATTCGTTAACTACACGAACTTCCTCGAGATTAGGCTCATCTCTGGCATAATCTCTAACTATGGCTAGGTACCCTTGACATCCTTCGTCAAGCAACTTACATGCTTCTACTGCCGAAATAAGAGCTACAGGAAAATGGGTTTGACCTCCTAAAAATTCACAACTAGACTGATCAGGTAAAACAAATTGCACCACTCTTCTATAACAATCCATTCTAGCCCGATACTTACGAAGCCAATCCATTCCTATAATAACATCAAAATCATACATAGCCATTACAACCAAGTCTATTTCCATATCCTTTCCTCCCATTGAGATCTTACAATTTTCACACACCAGCGTAGACAATACCATATCCTTTAAAGGCGTGGAAACACAAAGAGGCGTCTCAAGAGGCATAACTTCTATCCTATTCAAACATCTATATCTTTCAAACACAAACGAATGCGTTGCACCCGTGTCAAACAATGCATATGCCTTTTCGCCATTAATAAGAATCGTACCTGAGATAACATTTTTGGAAGCTTCCGCTTCCTCGGGTGATCGCATACACTCTTCCTTGTGCAGGTGGTCTCTGAGGATTTCCTTGCGGATTTGACCTAACAGCACTCTGATATCCCTGTCGCACTGAGCCAACACTCACTTGCGACCTCTCTCGCGGGCAATTCCTCCTAAGATGTCCCACTTGTCCACAGCCAAAACATTTCTGTTGTCCAGGCTGATAGGGTGCTTTCTCTATGTTCAGACCACTCCTTGTTCCTCCAAAATTTCCAAAATTACCCTTCTTCTTCACATTCCAGTCGACCTTGACCAGAATAAGGCCTCTTTCCCTTTTTCACATCACTAAAATTAAACGGTTTCTTAAATTCCGACCTTTTCCTCAACAACTCCTGCTCCACTAACTGCGCCCTTTCATAAATCTCATTATAATCTCTTATGTTCAAAGGCACCAACTGCTTTCTAATGTCGGTCCTCGCCCTTTCAAGAATCTCTTAGCCTTCTCTTCCGATCCTCAATCAATCTAGGAGCATATCTAGACAATTCAGAAAATCTAGCCTCATACTGATCTACAGTTAACCCCTTTTGTTCTAGCTGAACAAATTCAATAATCTTCCTATCCTTAGCACAATCAGAGAAATGCTTCCTATTAAAAGCTCTAACAAACTCTTCCCAGCTAACATCAGTACCTAGTGGAAAGATTATATCCTTCAAAGCTCTCCACCAAAACTTCGCATTTCCCTCCAATTGGTACTCTGCTAAGACTATTTTCTCAGCATTAGTGCAGTCCAACAGCAGGAAAATTCTTTCCATTCCATCAATCCATTGCTCTGCCTACTCAGGACTTCCCATTCCATTAAACTTAAGTGGCTTCAGCTTTAAAAACTGCTCCACTAGTCCTTGAGTACGGCGTTCTGCTCCGGGCTGTTGCTGCGCCCGCCTCTCCATCAGATTTCCAATATTGGCTAATGCCTGCAGGATATCTTCCATTCGGGGTTCGGCCTTGCAGCGGAGGCTTCAGCCCTCGATGGATGAGCACTTCCAGCTCGCACCATGACTCTCCTGCAAATTCCAAGCATTGCCTCAGGAATAATCTGAGACTCACTGCCTCCACTCAAAGCAATTACTACTATCATATAAGTAACATATACATGTTACTGGAAATTCAAGACGGACTACTGGGGATCTACGAGTGAATTCTCATCACCCGTTATTCAATTATTTCGTTTTAAATCCTATGGTGTGTATTGTCATCATGTTCCTCAATTCCAAATGAGGCTCCATATCACTCCACCTATAACCATTCGCTCTGATACCAAAAAGGGCGGCTGTGACACCCCGAACCCTTCGCAGGTCGTCACCAGCGCCGGTGTTACATCTTTTACCATCTCATGTCTCTTGGCTAAATTAAGCCTTGCCGATTACAGGCATTTTTTTTTTTTTTAAAGCGGTCCCATGAGCGACTCATAGCGGAAGCAAAATTCACATCGTCATCTATCTCCCTTCTAACCCATGATACAAATACACATCAGCTACACATCAGGATTTTATATACGAACATCGACACTTTATTTACATATTCTTTTAAGATGGGACTCCTCCTTTCTCGGGTCGATACAAAACAAGAAAAGCGAGGACTCTGCCATGTCCTGCCTAAAATCTCAAAAAGAAACTATCAACCCTCTATATCAAGCGCACAAGCTCCCATCAAAGGTGTCGATTATCTACATCAAAAAGCTCGGCTCCTACTCGTCGCGCGTGAGTCTCACACCCATCCCGGTGCATCAGGTGGTGGCGGCGGCAGCATCCCTCGCATAGCACCATCTCGATGGACGTGAACAAAAATGAACTCTTGTATGACAGGGCCCCTAGCCAGGCCGATATCATACATAACTAAGCATCGCACTCGGATGAACGTCAATCCGGGCACAGAGGGACAATCTAACTCCGTACACTCCACCTCAACATCAGACGGTAGACCGTAAAATACCCCACGCGAAACAAAGCGGGTAGCGGCATAGTGCTAATCTGAAATGTTATCCCCAAAAGGGGTGAGTACAACCACTCGGTAGATAGGGAAAACCAATAACAACTCGGTGCACCATGCATACCATCATACAATGCGAGGCATTGCTTACCTTTTTGATGTCAAGCGTATTCATGCATCATCATGCATATCACATCATATCATCATTAGCCATGCATCACCATGCATATCACATCATATCATCGTTAACCATGCATCACCATGCATATCACATCATCATTAGCCATGCATCACCATGCATATCACATCATATCATCATTAACCATGCATCACCATGCATATCACATCATCATTAGCCATGCATCACCATGCATATCACATCATATCATCATTAGGCATGCATCACCATGCATATCACATCATCATTAGCCATGCATGACCATGCATATCACATCATAGATCAATTTCCACTTTTATTTATCAATTGATCCCCACATTATCTTTTCTCAAATCATCAAATTCACCATCATCACCATCCCTTCGGGCAGAAACCTCCGACAGGGATCCCAGTATCCCAGCCATCTCATGGCCACTGGGCTTCCGGCCCCCCACATTCCGGGCATCTCGCATCTCAACTAGCATCACGAGGCATTCCCTTCGGGCAGAAACCTCCGACAGGACTTCCGGCCTTTACCCTTCTAACCGGGGATCTCGCACCCTAATCCTGGCATCGCGAGTCACTCCCTTCGGGCAGAAACCTCCGACAGGGCTTCCGCTCCCCCACATTCCGGGCATCCTGAAACTCCCAAGGAATCTCTGGAATTATGCCACTCAGCCACCAGATATCATCCTCCGCCACAACCTCTTACTCACATACCATTTTCCACTTTTTATCATCCTTTTCATCTTGTTATTTCATGGCATATGATTTACATACATGCATCACAATTCATGATCATTCATACATCAATGCCATATAACAATACATCATAATTCATGATCATACATGCATCAATATCATATAGTAATGCATCATAATTCATGATCATTCATACATCAGTGCCATATAACAATACATCATAATTCATGATCATACATGCATCAATGTCATATAGCAATGCATCATAATTCATAATCATTCATACATTAGTGCCATATAACAATACATCATAATTAATGATCATACATGCATCAATGTCATATAGCAATGCATCATAATTCCATAGGACTCATGGCCAATAAAATAATCCACCTCTTATTTTATTATTATATTATTATTATATTATTATATTATTATATTATTATATTTATTTATTTTCATAAATAAATATTATATTTAATATTTATGATTTTCCAAAAATCATAATCTTCAATCAATCATTAAACAAACAATTAGAATCAAATTTCACATAAAATCCATGGCTAATTTGCATTTTACATAATTTCCCAAATTTCCACAAAATACACACAACATTCGGATCATGGCCAGATTGCACAGTTTTCGAATTAATTCAATTAAAATACTCATATGACCTCCGAAAATTCCCAAATTTTACAGGATGATGGCCAACACATTTTCGTGCATTTTTCATGGAAAACTCTAAGCCAAATTCTTTATAGATTAATTTATATAACTCCACGAATCTTCTGGAACCTCTACCGTTTCGTCCAGAACGTACATCACCGAAAAACTTAGGTTTGACCCATCAAATCTCTTTCGTTTCTTCTGAAATTCGAGTATGTTATATATCAATGCGTCCTTTACAAGTTTTATGAAGAGATCTAGGTTAAATAACCAAAGTATGATCCTCTTTTAAGTCCTTGAAGTCTCGGGTGTCTCGGTTCACTTCAACAGAACCATCCGTCTCAAAGATCTTGCTGATTAACTAGGCTATACTCATTGTTTTCTCCTCAAATTCGAGTATGTTATGGTTTAGGATGTGATATACAACATTCATGAAGACAACAAAGTGAGATCTCCAACAGAAATCAACATGCAACCAAGAAATCAACAAAAGGTCAGTAGGAAATTCGCAGATCTAAAGCCTCCGTGAAATAGAACTTTTGACCCCTCATATCACCATCGTTTTCCATGAAATTCGAGTATGTCATACCCCAAGATATTAGCTTCAAATTTCATGAAGACACCGAGGCCAAAATCACACTCCAAATACACATGCAAGCTCGAATAAGATACTGTCTACCACCAACCGAACGGAAACAGCCACATAACATGAACACATTCAACCCTTACTTCGGTATTTCGCCCAAATCACCCCTAAAACCGAACATGCAACCATCAAAACAACATGCAAGAGAAGTTAAGGACCCCCCACTTGCCTCCAAAATGAACGAACAGCAAGCACAAGGCGGCGTAGGACGGTCGGACAAGGCGGCGACGGCGAGACACGGCGGCGGCAACTCTCGGCTCCACCTCCTCTCTCTCGGTTTCTCCCTTTCTCTCAAGCCCTCTCTCTCTCGCACACCTCTCTTGGACGGAAATGAAGAAGCAACCGGCCACTCTCTCCTAATCCCTCTTATACTCCCCTCAATTGCAATGATTAATCCACCTCAACCATGGCCAATGCATGAGGACTTGTCTTGCCACTTGTAATTTCTATTTTTGAAATTTGATTTGGGTTAATGGGCTTGGGCTTAGGCCCAACCGGCCACTCCTTCTTGGGCTGGTCGAACTCCCTCTTGGGCCCAATGGGCCGACTAGCTTGGCCCACCAAGCTTTTGGCTAATGGGTCCAAGGCCCATTTAAAAATAACCCTATTTTCTCTTTTTTTTTTTTTTTGAATTCCTTTTTATAAATATTTCTAAATTCAAATTTCATCTTGGCCAAAGTCTTGGAATATTTTTAATTATTGAAATTTAAATCATATGGCCAAGCATTTAAATTTAAATTTACACAACACAAGCAAAATTCATCAAATTAAAAGACAAATTGGCTAAAACATAAGCCATAAAATTCTATCACCTAATTAAAGACATTTAACACACCTTAAGGCTCGGCTTTGAATTTCCGGGATGCCACACTGACATGTCAGCAAGTGAAGGCATAGCATTGTAAGCTAAGAGGACTTTTGCAACCTCTTGAGATTCCCGAGTGGAAACTGGAACATATCACAATGGACTTTGTGACAGGCTTTAGGAGTCAGAGGGGTAATGATTCCATTTAGGTGGTGGTCGACAGACTGATGAAGTCGGCTCACTTCATCCTAGTACGAAAGGACCTTGATTTGGATAGGCATATAGAGTTATATGTGCGTTAGATTGTTCGTCTATATGTAGTGCCGGTGACGATTACATTGCACCAAGACCCAAGGTTCATAGCTGTATTTTGGAAAAGTTTGCAGACCGCTTTAGGAATGAAGTTGTAGTACAGTACTTCGATATTTTTGTTCCTTTTTTTTTCTATTTGGAATCTGAACTTGGCCTCTTAATGAAACTTGCTTGTTATCATGTTGGCTATGTTTTTATTTTTTATTTTTTTTTATTTTATAAATTTCATGATTTTTAGACTTGTTCTAATAGGAAAAATTCTCGTGACATTAGCTGAATGTCCTATTATTTTGACAAATATCTGATGTGTCATTGCTTGTTGTCTGATTTTTGTAAATTCATGTGTAGCTCGTTCAAGAAAACTTTCTTCATGAAAGTTGTTCATTATCATGTCATACATATTATGAAATTTTTCCATAGCTAAATTGTCAATGGGTATTACTCAATTTTGTTGTCCTTATACATTTTTTTTTGAAATTTCCTGATATAAACATGATTGTGATTGTTTAGTTGCACATTTTAGATTAGTTTGTACATGAAATTAGGACATGTCATCTTCATAAAAATTGTTTTAAATGCTTTGATCTTTGTTGTTCAACAACTGGCCTTTTCAAATTGCATCATTCGAAAAAAAAATATATGTTTTGGTACATGTGATTTTTCTAAAAAATGATTCCTATAAAAGGTTATTCTCCAAAACTCAATTTGGCTTGAGGAAAAATCATGGTTTGGACCATATTCAAAATGCTTGCAACGCTTATGACTTCTAATGCGAGGCCCAGGCTAGCCTTGGCAATTGAGTGCCTTTCATAGCTAAGACATCACCTTGTCTCAAAACTTTTCATGAATGATGTTGAGATATGTTTTTTTTTTTTTTTGAAATATCATATGTACCCTTATACATATCATCCCATCATGCATTAAAAATTGTTTGTGTTTGTGATTAGCGCATGCCCTTGGTAATAAGTGATCCGCTGATGGTTCACTTTCTTGCTTGATTGGTTGAGAAACAAGGTTCAAAAGACTTGCATGCATGTTTACATCTTTGCAATGCATGCGATTTTTAGATGAATGGTAGGGTCGATGCATGATATCAAGAGAAAGCCTTGGGAACATATAGATCGCTTGATTAAGAGACTTATTAGTGTTATTGGCCATGCGAGAATACAATTGGTCAATAATTGCTACAAGTCACCAAAAAAAAAAAATGGATTAGGTAGGTGTCTTAGTGAGAACCTCGCATGAGAGACAAAAGCCGACCCTGAGGCCCCAAAATTTGCCTTTCGTATCGCACTTCTTTTAAATGATGGATTTTAACACGATATCTTGTTATTGATTATTTTGATGTGTGTGCTTGTTTCTTTCCATTGTATGCACCTAGTTATAAGTTTCTTAGATTAGGATTAGATTAGAACCCCGAAGATGGAGAAAGCGCGAAGACGGTGGAGGTTGATGTCCGTTCTGACCATTATCATATACTATTTATTTCTCGACATATATCTCGGGTTTCATTTGTTGTATAAAATCCGATGAGTTGCGGGTTTTCTCTTTTTCTTTCATCATTTTTCAATTGCATTTCTCTTTTATATTTTTTAGGATTGCATGATAGATTTATTGCTTTCCTTAATTGTTTACTTATTGTTTTACAATTTCAATTCCATTGATTGCTTTTTTTTTCTTGTTTTTCTAGAAATAGAATAGAATGAAAATGACCAACCATGCATGATCACTTAGTTTAGGACAAATGATCCTGAAAATGTAAAAAGAAACGCATGGACATGTTAGGAAAACACAATATACTATTTAGGTACCGAAATGACGCTAATAGAAATATTAGGATAACCTAAGTCCCTGAACCTAGATATTTGGTTGTGTAGAAATCGAGGGAACACTCCCGACCCTCGATTGGGTTTTCTAGCCAACTCCCAAAATGAGGCTAATGGCGACTCCCGTCTTATTTTTAGGTTGTCATAAACAATTAGACCGTACAAATAACCCATTGCGTGGGGTATGAGTTTTGATGAAACTCACAATGGTTTAGCATACTCGACATGGGAGTAACCCAAAGAATGAAGTGATGCCATCCTTATGGGTGAGCCTGTCGAGAGGGCTACCATGGTAAAGGTACCCTTAAATCCAATATCCACACTCGACTCCTTTTTCTAAGGTGTTTTGCTCGTGTGGGTATGGATCACGACACTCCACTGTCACGTGGGGTACGAGCTTGGAAGAGCTCGCGATCCCGTGGAGGGAACTCACAAGAGGCTTGATCCAAAAGGCAAGGTGATGACGTCTTTTGGAACACGAGCCGTGAGAGAATTCTCGTGATCTAGTATCCCTAAACCCGACCTTCCCCCTTTTCTCTCCTCGTGATGATGAGGGATTGGAGGGCGGCAAGATCAGGTCGTTTCACCTATGAAGATGAGTTGTAATATCTCCTTGTCACACTTTCACTTTCTGAGGATATATGAACAGATTGCATAAAAATACAAAAAAATCCTCCGTCATATCATTAAAAATATCAAATAGCCAATTCTTTAATTTTTGGTCATTAGAAAATAACGGGCTCCGGACCATCAAGTCAAATCCATCTCGGTCCAATGCAAATGCAATAATAATAAATGCTCATAAAACTATATGTTATGCAATTTCATTTAATATTTTTGTTTAGAGGTTAAAAATTAATCCCTAATTTTTTATGTAATAAATAAATGACTTGGTCGCCAAAATTTAAGTGTCAACACTAACAAAGGCCAAGTTCCATATTTCAACTTGCCAATTGATGGAAAGTTAAATATATAAGGTTCAAAGCCTCACTTGCCGAAGGAGAATGAGCCAAAAGAATAACTTTCCAAAGAAGCTTTTTCAGTTAAAATACTTAAAAAAAGAAAAAAGAAAATCAGTACGTGAATAAGAAAGCTAGTGTCCACTCTAAATATTAATAAATCCAAAAAATATTTTGAACTTGTCAAAACGTTTAATGAAACTATCCAAACATAAGTGAATAATTAACTTTTGAACCCATCAAAACATTGGCAAAAGTTTTCAAACATAAATAAATAATTAACTTTGTAAATATCTAATCCCTTGCTCAAACATAACGGTCACATTAATGATAAAGCTAGTAAGAACACCTAGAGGGGATGAATATGTGGTTAAAACAAATTTTAACAATCAATTTTAGAATAAGGTAAGTAACAAGGAAAGTGTAAATAAGAGACATAATCAGTTTTGTGAAACACCAGACTTCTTATAGATATTCAAAATTTGTTATGCAACAAAACAGACTTCCACAATGAACTTTAATAGTGTAATAAACTTAAGTAAAGATGTTAAGGGAAGAGAAGACTGCACACAAAATTTATAGTGGTTTGTTTTTAGTTTAAGCCTACGTCCAATCTTCTACGCTGATAGCCTTCACTATAGTGTTAACAAAGAAATACAATTCATGAGCACAAACACTTAGTGGAAGATCCCTTTAACTCACTAAGTCACTTTTTTTGTGATTTTCTCTTTTGAACACAACTTGTACTGTGCTATGAAGAAAACAAGTGGTCGAGAGAAGTTTTAGACTTTGAAATTCTAATTTTCACGTCCTACACTTCAAACCAACTCAATGATCTCCTTAAATACTCATCCATGCCTCACTAGCCATTGACAATTGCCAGAGGAATTTCTTCCAATTAAATTGTTAGACAGAATCTATTAAAGTGATCTTTTAGCCATTTAAAGATAGAGATGGAAAATCATTTGATTCTTGTCGCCCATACAATCAAAATCTTGATTACTATATATATATATATATCCCAAAAAGGAACTTATCTTCAAGATTGATTTCATCCATTTATGATTGAGTCCATTAATGAATTTATAGAAGGTAAGTGAAATCCTTCGCCAGAGAACTAGATGTTATAGAATAAATTCCTAATAAGTTTATTCTAAATCCATGTCACAAAATCAATAAGTATGAATATGATTTCTTCCCCGTTCTGGACACGATCTTAGTCTAGGTTTTGTCAAAGTGAGAAGTTCTTCTAGGAACGAATAGACTTTGGAAAAAGTCTTTGATATCACCTTAGAAGCAACTTTAAATGCATTTTGTTTTTCAAAATAAGAGAAGAACCAGAAAGTTTTGTCAACTTCAAAACTCGATAGGAGTTTTCTCAACAATCTCCTCATTTTTTATGGTAATAAACTTTCATGCAAATTTAAGCATAATATCTAAGTTATCCTACAAAACAATACTTTAGCAGCACAAGTTATAGAGTATACGGATAAGCATAAGCAAACATTAGATAATCATAATACTAATTGTAAGCAATTACAACTCAAAAGACTACAAAAGTTTGCACAAAAAGCACACCAACAAAACACACACAGCACATCGTCAACAAAGCATACCAACACAATCTGCGAAGTCTCTTCCTTTTTGTCAAAAGCAAAAAGAGAAAAACAAACATAGCACAAAAACTAGAGATGTTGATTTTGGAAAGTATCAGGGGTTTCTTAGAACACGAACAAGATGAAAATCCTCCAAATTCTACATGGTCTCCTCAAGTTTTTTTAGGCATTGATCAAAGACAATTTCGACCTTAGCCAAGTTCTGAATGGCTTGGTGATTGATGGTCTAAACTTTGTCATCAAGAGACTGTACCTTGCCATTAAGAGATTCTAAGGTAGTACTAAGAGCAGCATACAACTTTTGGATTTCAACCTCTATCCCATATTGTTGTGCCTTAATGTCCAGAAAGTGCTCAACTATCTAAGGATAGTTTGAGTCTGGTTCAGTCTAAGTACTAGCTTCTGCAAGTTGAACTGGAGGGGTATCTAAGTTGGAGGGAAGACTAGTCTGAACGTTAGAGGTATCTTCCTCCCTCTGAACATTAGCTTGTTGGTCCTCAGCATTAGGACATTTCTTAGGAAAATGAAATGCATAAATGTCCTCTGCATCTGGTGGAGAGCGACTGACACCATCATTTATGGTTGGTTCTGTGATTAGGTCTTGAAAAAGAGTTTGTTAGGGAAATCCCTTATGATGTTTTGAAATTAACAAAATAAATCAAAGGCTACTAATGTGTTTAATGGTTGAGTAACATACTATGCAAATGATAAAATGTGTAAATGATTTTACCAAGGTTTATATTTGGAAGAACCAGAAGATAGACTCTATACTGAAGTTGAACTTATTCAAACTATATCCATACCTTAAGGCTAAATATGTTCAAGAGCAGAATATGTTTAGATTTACATCCAGATTGTAAAGTCTATTTCCGATGAAAGACACTCAGACTCTACTTTAGACGGAAGACACTCAGACTTTACTTCCGACAGAAAACTCTCAGACTTTACATCTAGAACGAGACACAAGTTCTGAACGTAATAAATTTAGAACGAAGCATGTTTAGAACGAGACAACTTGACAGAATGTAACACAAGCTCCAAACATATAACAGCTAGTGATCTGATTTGGATTTCATATAAAAATAGATTTGATTGATTTAATCTAATTGATTGACAATTTAATTTTGAAGACAAGAACTTTCTAAACGGAGAAGCTCTACTTATGGAAACCAAGATTCTGTTTGTATGGACAATCAGAATCAATTTGAAATTCTACTTCTCTCACTCGACGGCTACTAAATCTTCTAGATATAGATCTGTCCAATGGATAGATTAGAAGACGATCCCTTGGATACTATTCAACGGCTAGTTTGGAAGTGGATGAGTATTTAAGGAGATTAAGGACTAATGAGCAAGTAAGAGACGGAGTGTAGAATTTATAATTCCAAAGTCTGAGCGAACTTCGATCATACACATGTCTTCATGAGCTTAAATGTTTGTGTTCGTGAGAGAAATCAAAAGAATGACTTAGTGAGATAGTGTGATCTACCACTGAGTGTTTGTACTCAAAGTTGTAATCTTTTGTTGATCACATAGTGGAATATAGCTAGAAGGCTGTTAGCGTGGGAGAGTGGATGTAGGTTTGATCTAAGCGAAACCACTATAAATTTCGTGTGCAACATTCTCTTTCCTTAACTCTTTTTATTTAAGTCTATTGCATACTTACATGTTATTTCAAAAGTTTGTTCCATCGCATAACAGATTTTGAACATCTACCAGAAGTCTGGAGGCTTGTTTATTAGAGTCTAATTTTTATTCAGACTTTGCTCGCAACTGTTTTATTTCGCATTTATTTGTCAAAACTTCTTTTAAACACCTATTCATCCCCCTCTAGGTGTTCGTACTAGCACTTTTAGAGTTTTTCACCTATTCCTCCTATCTCAATAACTTCTATTTGAAGAAGAATATTTCCACATTCTAGAATATTTACTTTTGCAGTACTTTTAGCACTAATTTGTTGATCATTTCCCTCGTTCTTATCTCCAGCATCCCCTTCCCTTGCGTCATCTCTTTCCTTATCAGAATGTTCCTATTTCTTATTCTGATTTGCGTCTTCCTCTCCTTCGTTTAGGTCATCCTCCTGTGCTTTGTTTTCTCCAATGTCTTCTCCTTCACTTTCTTCTTCTAGATCTTTCTCACTTTCTTCTTCCTCTTCTTCAAAATTAGCTACTCTTACAATAAGGTCTCTCATGGAAATATTTGCCACCATGACACAAATAGTCTCTTTTTCATCATCTTCTTCGTCCTTATCTTGTAGTAGAAAGATAGGTCTTTTCCTCTTTGGAGTACGTGATACGACACTTTTTCCTTTCCTCTTTTTTTCAATTGTAGATCCCGTTTTTCCTTACTAGCAAATTCCTTTTTCATAAGCTTCAAAACACCAGACAGATCATTTAATCTCATCTCGGAGATCATTTTGAGTCCAATTTGCATAGGAAGAATGGTTCTAGAGCAAATCTAGAAGACGATTGAACTTGAAAGTGTTGAAAGAGCCTAGTGACTAAGGTTACGTGTGACATCTTGGATTTTTCACTTCTGCTTTCAATTAAATTAATCGGGACTTTCATTGATGCGCCTATAATGCTGTTCTCAGAGCTGATCACTCTTGAGATAACTAGACTATCTGGGAAAGCCATTAAGAAATTTTAATGCAATACACTTAAAAATTCGACCAGAAATCAGCTACTCAACCATGCTCATATTTAGAGGTCATTACAACACAGTTAAAAGTCGATCAGAGATTAGAGATAGGTCAGTTCGACTGAGATATGCGGCTCAACGTGGGTGATTCCATTAAACTACAAAATTCCTATCAACCAGCACTAGACTGATTTGTTTTATCGTTTTGGTATTCTGTGTATGTATTTGAAACTTCAAGATTTTCACGATAACCGAGAGTCACCAATGTGTCGAATGGGTTCATTGTGGCTTGAAGAAAATTGACCACAGGTCATTTGCATTAAAAATTTCTGAAAGTTACCCAGTAGCCTAGGTCATGTTAAAATCGCGTCAGATTGAAATTAAGAGCGAATTTGAATCCGATTTCAAAAATTGAAAGTTCTGTCATGTCATAGGTCATTTTAGGTATGTCGACTCAATCTCTAAAATTCTTTTTGCAAATCGAGACTTTTTGGAAAAAAGTAGGGCCGTTTTTGTCTAGAAAATATCGGGGACCGCTTTTGATTGCGCAATTAAGATGCAAGTGGGATATATTGGTGAGGAAAAATACCAATTTGATCGAGGGTTTGACAATTGACTTTTAGAAAGCAAATTGGATGGATTCAAAGAGGAATTAAAGTCCAACTAAGGGAAAATCTTGTGCAAATTCGTATGCCCCCACCATCCATGACTTATGGACCATTTCTAGGACTTCTAGAAGGGCCTTGGTGGCTAAATTTTGGCCAAGGAACCCAGCTGGTGGAGGGCATTGGTCAAGGGGACCAAAAGATGATAAGTGAGACCAAGTGGCCCCCCTTTGTTCCCTCCTCAGCTGGTCAACCAGCTCCTCTGTCCCCTCCATTTGTGCTGTTCAAAGCTCAACAAGACCAGCTGAAGTCGCCGGAGCAGCCAGCAGCTAGTCGGACCGTCGCTGGGCATGCCGAAGCCACCACTCGCACCACCACGCCTTGCCTTGCCGCACCACCGTTCCCTGGCCGTCCCCCTGCCTCAGCTGTGTCCAACCGTGCCTCACCATCCAGTAGGCCACCATCAAAGCTCTTGCCACCATCTGCCTCCTCCCGAACCCGCAGCAGCTCCTCCACCCACCTCAGCTCGTCTTTAACCCAAGCTAGCCACCGAAACCGCCTCAACCAACCCTGAACAAAGAGCAAACTAGTGGATATTCTGGCATTGTTTAGGCTCGTTTTGGCCCGCTTCCTAATCCCGAAAGTTGGTCCCACTTTGGAGATAGTTGATCCTTGCTGCGTCCCCATCAGTTTGAACCGAACGGATCGTTAAACAAGTGAGTTTAACTCACTAATATTTACTTAGTAAGTTAATGATGCTTAAGGATTGTTTATTTTAGACTAAGCTAGATTAGGTGTATAGTTAGATTAGATTAGTGATTTAATTATTTACCGATGTATGTTAAATGGATAGTTTAATACAATTAAGGCCTAGACAAGCTCTAGTATTTATCTAGAGTGGTTGGGAAATTTTTCGGACCCATCTTGGCGTTTAATTAAGCTTTACGGGCATAATTTTTTATTTAATGGCATTTATTAATTATTTTCCGTAATTAATTAATTAATTAAATTAATTTTCGAAAATTAGATCGGGATAATCGATGACTGGAATTTTATAGTGATTGCAATGGTGTGATTAGATTTTTTTTTTTGGATGATAATTTGTGTTGATTGTGGGTGATTTGTATTTTTGAGAATTTATTCCAAAAATAATTAATTTCAATAATTAATTATAAAATCACCAGCATCGGTTCTTCGCACCAAAAATGAATTTATGGGTAAGTGAAATTAGTGGGATTTTCTAGTATGAAAATACTATATTTTGGCTAAGATCGATCGTGTGCCTACACATGAGTATTTTTATCAAGAAGGATAAAAATGATGATTTGATCAAATGATTAGAATCTATAATTGCGGCAACTTCTGGTAAGCATAAATGGTATACTATATGAATATTGAGGCAGCTTCTGGTGAGCTATGCTATTTATATATCAACTAGAGAGAGCAGTCCTAAATTATGATCGGACTTATAGATAGTATTGATTGGGATGACCGGGAAATGGTCATGTTGACATGGAATCGACTGAGTCGATTGATCGATGATTCGATCTGATTGAATGATTCGATGTGTTGATATGAATCGATGAGATTATGAATTGTATTGACTTGTAGGAAGGAAATCGAGGCTAAGATAAGTCCTCTGACTCATGATTGTGCCTAGACAGCCTTTAGGGCATATTTTCTTCCTAACCGAGTCTGAAGGGGTTGAACTTGCTGAGATGCCATCTCATCTCGTTGTAGGATAACATTTCAGGTCCCTGGATGACAGCCCGACCTGAACATTTTGGACAACCGAAGAAGTTCACAGAACAGAGGTAACATATTTCGATACATGGGCACCCTGAAGGGTTAGAGTACGTGCTGCTGAGATCCATAGTCTAGGTTGATGCAGGTTTACCCAAAAAGGTGCCCCATCAATACAGGTCATGGTATCGCCATTATCGTAATGGACAAAGAGAGGGCCCTGTACCAGAATCCGAGATACCTCTGTATGTGATGGAGGTTGCTTTTGGAAAGGGTACGACAGACCCTAAGGATGGTTTGGTGGTAGATGCGAAGGACCCTAAGCTTGATGATCTAGATTCTCCAGTGTACTCAGTAGTAGGCTCTAGCTAGAGTGTGGAAGAAGGAGAAATCGAGGAGGATGATGAACCGTAATGAATTGGAAACCCCATCCCTGTTTGCAGACCCTGTTTTCTTATTGGTTTTGAGTAGGACCTGACTTTGGTAGTTAGTATTGTAATATATACATTATGGTTTGCAATGTATATAAGTCTAGTTATTGTTTTCAAGTTTGAAAATTTATGGCCCTACTTTCCTATCCCATTATTTTATTGTCTGGGGATTATTGATCTGCTTCTACATGCGTATTAAAATGAATGGGTCGGTGATGCATCCTGGGACATTGCTATTTAATCGACCAAGCCGGGATGGGCGTGTGCCCGAGGATCGAGGTGTGACATTGTGTAAGGAAGCTAACCTTTCTCCTTCGTTACTATTTTGTACATATGCAATAAAATGGTATGAGGAAAAGAGAAGGCAACTTCATTGTAGATAGCCCACATCATTTTGGCTTCAAATTTCAAGATGTCAGTCTTGGAAGTAGCCTTACGTCTAATATAATTGATAATAATCTTGTGGAGCAAAATGTTAGAAGTAGATAGCCTTGAATAAGTAATACTTCTCCTAGGAATTTTTTCCTTCACCAGAAACTTAATAACCTCATAATTCGAGACATTTATGAGCACGAATCCACTTCGTTCTAGTCCAAGTATATCAACCAACAAGATCAACATCAACATCAAAGAATTTCTTACATACAGTCAACTGAATGTGTGTGGGATCCAAAACACACAAGTTGGAGTGAAAATATGCAGTCAATTCACGATAAGCATCACACAACTCCACACAAAACTTTTCCATTTGAAGTTTGGCAAATTTCTCTCTCAAGTGTACTTTGATCGAATCCAAGAAAATCAAAGTCTACTGTGCGAGGATTGATGACTCCCCTGTTTAGCATCTGTGCATAAACCTTCTTGTGCTCTTTTGACCGAAACAACTTCCCTTAAGATCAAGATATTTAAGCAACAACACCCAATTTAGGTTGGAAATTCTTAAACATTCTTTCATCATCATCATCTTTCTTCCTTTAAGATAGAATTTCGGTTCCGACACGAGGATCAGTGGGAAACATTGCAAATTCCTCCTCTGCTCTGCCAGATTTTAATAGCCCTAGTTTTTCCATGGCTTTCAAAAACAAGGTTTCGTTCCTGTAGCCATTTTCTTTCATAAAAATAGTAATAAAATCCATAAGACTTCATTCCTTTTTCAAGAACTCATAATGCCTAAGAAGAACTATGAGTTTCCTTATCGAGAGAGGAGTTGCATCTTGAGTGACCTTCTCTTTCACAGATGGTCGATTTGTGCTCCTCTGTGATTCATCTCTAGTAAGATCGAAATGTGTCTAAGTATCCAGCATGAAATGAGGTCCACAACTAGCAATGCGAGATGACATCCGTTGTGAACTCATCGTGATAGACTTGGAGGATTTTGAGGACATGATTGTGAGAGATTGATACCAAGATTTGCAAAGAAAGAAAGAGAAAATCGAGAACAAGAGAAACGGGGTTTGCAAGATTAGGGTTTGTGAAGGAAGAAGGTAATCAGAAGAAAAAGAATTGTAACCCTATTTAAAATGATTGAACCAAGGCAACCAACTGGACACCAGAAAAGTAACTTCCATTTTGAAAATTTACAAAAAAAAAAAAAAATAGTTGTAAATAATTTTGAAATATTGACTCCAAAAATTTAACAATAAGAGATAATAATTTCCAAAAATAAAAATAGCAAGTAAGAATTTGAATAAAGTATTCATACTTGTTCAAGAAGGAAAGAAACTTAAATGCTAAAATTTAAAATATAACTACCTTAGTCTATAAGGGCTTTTAGAAGGATGTCTCTTCCAGAAGATTAAACGGACGAGTCTGCTTTGCAAAGACTCTAACCAAATGTATGGGTATTATTCAATTTTTTACCTATGAATTCAAATGAACCTTTCTCCAGTGACTTGATGAAAATATCTACCAGTTAATTCTTTGAATCATTGAATTGAACATTGATTTCACCACTTTGTACATGGTCCCTTATGAAGTAATGACGAAGTTAAATATCCTTTGCTCTTGAATGAAGAATAAGATTTTTGGTGAGGTTGATTGCACTTGTATTGTCACATCTGATTTCAGTGCAGAATTCTTTTATTCCAAAGTCTCTTAGTTATTACCTCATCCAAAGAGAGTGCCATAGTGTTATGTTTCTTAGAGAACCAAGATACTAATATTTGTCCCAAGAGTTGGCAGGTCCTAGACGTACTTTTTTTTTTCTACTTAACTTTGGAAGCTAGATCAGCGTTTGAATATCCAAGTAAAGTAAAGTTTCTTCCTTTTGGATACCACATACCTAACTTTGAAATTATTGCAATATAAACTAAATAAAATATCAAACCGTGAAGCAGCAAGATAAAGAAGAGAATCGATCATGCTTCTGTATGTCTTTTGGTCTACTTTCTTTCCATCTTCATCCTTGTCAAGTTTGGAGGAACTTGATATAGGAGTTTCATTCTTCTTATAGTTTTCCATTCCAAACTTCTTGATGATATCTTTGGCATATTCATCTTGATAGATGAAGGTTCCTTCATTCGATTGTCTGACTTGTAGACCCAAAAAGAATATCAATTCACCCATCATACTCATCTCGAATTCTTCTAACATAGGCTTTGAAAATTTCTTGCACAGAAGTTCATTAGAAGAACCAAAGATGATATCGTCTACATATAATTGAACAAGTAGAAAGTCTTTTCCTTCCTTTTTGATAAACAAGGTGGCGTCAACTGTACCTTTCTTGAAACCATTACTCACCAGAAACTTATTTAGTCTCTCATACCAAGCTTGAGGTGCCTACTTCAGACTGTACAAAACTTTCTTTAGCCTACAGACAAAGTTTATCTTTCTAGGATCTTCGAATCCTTGTGGTTTTCCACATAAACTTCTTTTTGGATGAAACCATTTAGAAATGCATTTTTTACGTCCATTTGTAATAACCTGAAATTATGGAAATATGCATATGCAAGTAATAGCCTTATAGCTTCTAACCTGGCTACCGATGCATATGTTTCATCATAGTTTATTCTTTCCTCTTGCATATATCCTTTTGCTACAAATCTTGCCTTGTTTCCACTTTACCCTTTTCATCCATCTTGTTTTTGTACACCCACTTTGCTCCAATTATAGATTTTCCTTTTGATTTTGGAACAAACTCCCAAACATCATTGATCTTGAATTGTCTAAGCTCTTCATGCATTACTTCTATCTAGCTTTCATCAGTTAAGGCTTCTTATACTCCTTTTGGTTCTATTTTAGAAATGGTAGCTAGAGCACTTGAGTCTCCTCTAACCTTGAGTCTGATAAGAAGACCTTCTTCTATATTGTTAATGATGAAATATTTAGGGTAACTTGATTTGTGTTTTCAATTATTGTTGAATCTTTCATCATCTTCAAGGATTTGCTGAGTCTCTATTTCCTTTTAATCTTTTGCTTTCTCTTTAGGTTGACTTTGTTCACCAAATGGCTAAGTTTGTTTGATTGACTCAGACTTCATTAAGTCTAAAACTAACTTAGACTCTTTAAGTTAAGTTTGATCTTGTTCGTTCTGGTCAATTACTTGAAGCCTGACATTCATTGATTCTTCAATGGTTTGTCTATTCTTGTTGAAGACCTTGTAAGCTTTACTTGCAGTGGAATATCCAAGAAATATCCCTTCATTCAACTTTTCATCAAACTTGCTTGGACTATCATTCGCATTTTCAAAATAAAACACTTTCAACCAAAAACATAAAAATAAGAAATAATTGGTTTTTTCCTTTTATAAACTTCATAGGGGGTTTTCTCAAGGATGGGCATTAGAAATACTATATTAATTATATAACAAGTAGTGGAAACTGCTTTTGCCCAAGGCGAGAAGAGACCCTACTTTCAATTAACAGAGTTCTGGTCATCTTTTATAAAAATCGATTTTTCCTTTTTATAACTCCAATTTGTTATTGAGTGTAAGAAGAGGAAAAAACATGTTGAAAACCATTTTCATACCAAAAACTTGTAAAGTCTTGATTTTCAAATTCTCTCCCATGAGCAATCTTGACGCTCGAAATAGCATAGCCTTTCTTATTTTGAACTTATTTTTTACAAACTTTGAAAAATATGAGAAAGTTTATGCTTTATTTGCCAAGAAGAAAACTCATGTAAATCTTGAGCAGTTGTCTACTATTACGAAATAGTATTTCTTACTACCGATGCTTTGAGTTCTAGTCGGTCCGTAAAGGTCCATGTGAAGAAGTTGCAAGATGCGGCTAGTGGAAACATGATTTATGGATTTAAATGAGCTTCTGACCTATTTTCCCAAGATATCTAGAGTACACAACTTAGACTTTTGATACGCCATTTTAGGGAGACCGTGGACTAGCTTCTTGGAGGACAATTTGGCAATCTATTTCATGCTAACGTGACCTAGCTTGCGATGCCGAAGATTTGTTTTATCTTGAATTGAGATAAGACATTGAGAACTTTCTAATCCATAAGGTAAATATTGTCATGTCTTTGACTAATAAAGATTTGAGAGAAGTCTTGATTGACTCTAGAACAAACATTTTCTTAGAAGGTGATTCTAAATCCTATATCACATAGTTGGCTTATACTCATAAGGTTGTAGTTTAGACCTTTTACCAAGAATACATTGTTGATGATCAAGTTGTCAATCCTCATTGTTCCATATCTAGTAATTTTTCCTTTGTTGTTCTCACCAAAAGAAATATTTTCTTCTTTTTGTTTTCTAATTTTATGAAACTATTTGAATCTCTTGTCATATGTCTAGAACAATCACTTTCTAAGTACCAATTGCTTTTCCTTTTAATAGCAACTTGCAATAGAAAAAAAAATCTCAAACTTTCTTTATTACCCAAATTTTCTTGGGTCTTGAAGAGTTGTTGTAAAGATAGTTTTTGCCCAATCCTTCTTAACAGGCCTCTAGACTTTAGGAAATTCATTCTCAAAATGTTCTGAGTCTCCACACTTAGAACATTTAAGAGCATTCAAACCAACAAGTTTTATGAAAACTTTTTTAAAATGGTTTTTGTCAGCAAGTCTTGGAGATATTTATCTAAGTCTCTCTTTGACTTTCGGAAAATCAATCAAAGGATCACTTTCTCTATTTAGACCCAAACCAGCTTTGTTATAATAAGGAAATTGAGCAAAGAGAATTTGTTTTAAAGTTTTCGAGCTTTTTGAGAATTTCGTAGTAATGTCTGAAATTTCCTTTTTCAAAATTTCATTTTATTTGGAAAGAGAATCACTGCTTTTCTTTAAATCATTAAAATCATTTTTCAAGCTCCCAAACTTTTCTTTCCAAGAGGTATCGTGTTGTCTGAGTTTAAAATATTTCTTCTTTAATTCGGAGATCCTTTTAAAAGAAGATTTGAGGTTTAAATAAAGCTCACTTATGTATTTAGACACTTTGATAGGAATTTCAGATTGACTTACCTCGATTCCTTGTTGGACTTGGAGTATGTGTCTGAATCAGATTCTGATTCTGAATCTGAGTCTAAGTGAGCCATCAGATAGATATTTGCAAACTTTTCATCATTTTCCTCACACTCTATGCCACTTCAGGTTTCTGCTTTTAGTGCTTTCTTGTACTTTTTATATTTACCTTTCTTCTTTTTCAACAAGGGACAGTTAGATTTGATGTGACCTTTCTTCTTATACTCAAAGCATATATATCCTTACAAGGTTCATCATTCTCCATTGATCTTTTATGGAAGTTTTGCTTTTTTTTTTTTTCCCAATTGAATCTTCTTCCTTTCCTATTCAATTTCTTGAATTTCTCGATTAAAAGAGCAGGCTCCTCGTTGTCCATGTTATCATCTTGAGTCTGTATCATCATAATCAACATTAGATTTAAGTACAATTGACTTCTTACCTTTTAGATTCTCTTCATTGTTGATTTGTTCCACTTCATAAGATTGAAGAGTACCGATCAGTTTTTTTTTTTTTTTTTTTTTTGTAAAGGGTAAGAAGAAAGAGTGTCTATCAGTTCATCAACAAAAATAGGCAAAATTCTTTGCGTCTCTAGGAGGAGGTTCTCACATGTTCCAGTCCTTTGAAAGTCCTCGAAGAAGTTTGTTAACCTTCATTAGGGTAGAAATTGGCTAACCTTGATACGCCAAACTATTTACAATTTCTATAAAATGACTAAACATATTTCCAATAGATCGTCTAGGCTTCATCGTGAAGTATTCATATTGGCCAAGCAAAATGTTTACTTTTGTCTCATTTACACGATTTGTTTCTTCATAGGTGACATGACGTGTGTCCCAGACTTCTTCAGCTGTGTTGCATGAAGAAATTCTATTATATTCAGTAGGGGACAAAGCACAATATAAGGAATAAATTGCCTTTGCATCGAGAGCCTGTCTCTTGATAATTTCTACTTGATCGATTTCTTCAACATCTTTGTCTAAGACTTCTTTTCCTTTTTCGGATGCAAAAGCAACCTTTAGATTAATTCCCTTTTTCACAACATCCTACTCCAAAGGATCTCTGAATTTTATGAATGCCTTCATTTTGCTTTTCCATACATTGTATTCTTTTCCATCAAAATAAGGCAGCCTAATGTTACTCTGTTCTTCCACGAGTCTTGATGCAAAGATACTAGCCACATAAGATATTTAGCTCATAAGTAAAAACAATTCAAAAGACGAGCACAATGCCCTAATGCCAATTGATAAAGCTAGTAAGAATAGCTAGTGGAGGTGAATAGGTGTTTAAAACAAATTTTAACAACCAATTTTGAATTAAGGTAAGTAACAAGTAAAGTCTAGATAAGAGACAAAATCAATTTTGTGAAATACCAGACTTCTAATAGATATTTAGAATTTGTTATGCAACAAAACGGACTTGCACAATAACCTATAATAGTGCAATAAACTTAAGTAAAGGAATTAAGGGAATAGAAGATTGCACACAAAATTTATAGTGGTTCGGCTTTAGTTTAAGCTTACGTCCATTCTCCCACGCTGATAGCTTTCTGATTGAAATTCACTACAACGTTAACAAAGAAATACAATTTATAAGTGCAAATACTCAGTGGAAGAACCATTTAATTCACTAAGTCACTCTTTTTGTGATTTTCTCTTTTGAACTTGTAAGGTGCTTAGAAGAAAACAAGTAGTCGAGAGAAGCTTCAAACTTTGGAATTATAATTTTCACGTCCCACACTTCAAACCGACTAAATGACCTCCTTAAATACTTCTTAATGCCTCACTAGCCATTGATAATTTCTAGAGGAATTTCTTCCGATCAAACGATTGGACATAATTGATTAAAGTGATCTTGTAGCTGTTTGAAAACAGAGATAGAAAATCCTTTGATTTTGGTCGTCCATCAAATCAAAATCTTAGTTACCACAAGTAAATGCTTCCCAGAAAGAAACTTGTCTTCAAGATTGATTTCATCAATTTGCGATTGATTCCATCAATGAATTTATGAAAATAAGCGAAATTCTTCATCAAAGAACTAGACATTGTAAAATAAAGTCCTAATAAGTTCATTCTGAATTCGTGTCGCAAAATCAATGTCTAAATCTTACCTCTTCCTCTTTTTGGACATGATCTCAATTTGGATTTTGTCAGAGTGAGAAGTTCTTATGGGAATGAATAGACTTTAGCAAAAGTTTTTGATGTCACCTCAGAAGCAAGTTTAAATGCGTTCTATTCTTCAAAATAAAAGCAAGCACCAGTTTTGTCAATTTCAAAACTTGATAGGAGTTTTCTCACAATTAATTGCTCGTATAAATTTCTCACGGTGACGTTGATCGGAATTGGATTCCTATATATTAATAAATGTAAAAAATTTCTGGATTTCACATAACACCTGGGATGACGCCAATAGTGATGGCCAGTTTAAACGAGTGGCCGTTGATAGTGATAATAGATGAACATAGAAGAAGAATTAAAGACAAATAATTTTTTTTTAAAAAGAAAATTCAATTGAGGTAGCCAATCCACATCAATGGTGGATGATTTTTGCTAGATTGACATAACACGACCATAGATTACATGTGACATTGAACTCCAATTAACGAAAGGATAACATTATGTCGATTTTAGAAAATGTTAGAGATTAATTTAGATAAAAAAATATTCAAAGATTATATTAAACACCAAGAAAAAGTTCAAGACTACTGTAACCCTTTTCTTTAGCTAGGAGATGATTTGTATTATCTGCCACCAACATCAGCAGGTCCTTAAAGATATGACACGATGTCCATATCCAATAGCAAATACCATAATGATTCAATAAGACCTACGTACGACCCAATTATTCAACGATAATATAGAGTTAATGGTGTGCACGAGTCAAGGCAAATGGCGGTCCTCTCTATATCTCTTTACTCTTTCATTATGATGATCAAATCATGATGATCATCCCACTTCAAAAAGGTCAATTATAATCTGATAACCTAATGATATGAAGCAGTTCCCCATTTCTTAATTGAAAATGTTTTTGAAACAAATGACGTTACACAAGAGGAACAATAAAAACACGTATAATTCAATTCGAAAATATGCGATCAGTATGGATACAGACATGTTCATATGTGCAAATTCCAAAAAGAAAGAAGAAGAAGAAGAAGAAGAAGAAGAAGAAGAAGAAGAAGAAGAAGAAGAAGAAGAAAGATCTCTCATAATTCTTTCATTATTTCAAACGAATAGGATGCATTGCAAGAGATCGAGACGTACATATTAATCTAGAAAACCCTATAATCTGGTGAATATTTTCTATGATTACGATTAAGTTTATTTCCTTATATTTTTTGTATTTTAAAAATTTTGTTGGGATTTGAGGTGATTCATTTCAATTTTTGAGGCAAAAGATCGCTTCAAGTGCCAAAAGTTGGCACAAAGGGACACTTAAATACCAAAAGTTACGAAAGTGACACTTAAGTGCCACATTCAAAAATAAATGGATCACTTAAGTGCCACTTCGGCCAAAATTTAGCCAAAATGCTGATGTGTACAATTTCCGGCGAAGTAAATGCAAAACGACGTCGTTTTGCACGCCGATGTGGCCAAATAATGCAAAAACGGCGTCATTTTGGTGCTGACATGGTAAAAAAATAGTACAAAAATTAATTAAATTTATATTTATATTTATATTTATTTAAAATTTTTAAAATAAAATTTTTTAATATTAAAAAAATTAAAAAATTCAAAAAATTAGAAAAGGGGGAGGCGGTTGAGGGCTCATCCCTTAGCTACCGCCACCTCCCCCCCTTTTTAAATTTTTAAAATTTTTAAAATTTTTAATATTAAAAAATTTTATTTTTAAATATTTTATATAAATTTAAATTTATTATTTTTATATATTTTTTTACCACGTTAGCACCAAAATAACGCCGTTTTACACTTGCTTAGCTGGAAAATCGTCACGTCAACATTTTGGCTGAATTTTGGCCGGATTTGCGCTTAAAGCCCTGTTTGATAACCATCAAAACATGGCCAAATTTTGATTCTTTGTTCCCAGAATCAATTTGGGCCTAGAATCGCTTTTGGTCAAATTTTTGTTCCCGAGAATAGATTGGGAGTAGAATCAAGAACAAAAAAAAAGTTGATTGTTGTTCCCGAACAAATTTGATAATCAAACCACCGGCCGTGGTGGCTTTGTTGGGTAGGCTCCAGACCTCCAAACGGGAGATCCAAAGTTCGAAGCCCCTTCAACGCAAGTTGAAGGGAAACTGACAGGCCATCTGGTGTCTTAAGTGTGATGTCGGGGTGGTGGGTCCTTCGCTAACTTCACCTCGGGTTTACCTCGCCGGTTGCCAGCTGTACGGGAGTTCCCGGGTCATCAAAAAAAAAACACAAAAAAACAAATTTGATAATCAAAACCAACAACTCTTCTTCTTCCCTTCAGCCATCTTGCGACCACCGTCCACCACCACCCGTCATCGTCCGCCGCCACCGACCGCCGTTCGCCGCCGCCATTGGTCTTCGTTCGCCGGAGGCTCGCCGGGCCGGGCGAGGTCCAGCGAGCTCGCCGGTGGCCAAGCGAGCCTCGCCGAGGCCGGGCGAGGCCCGCCTAGGCCTAGCAAGGCTCGTCCAGCCTTGCCGGTGGTCGCGAGGCTCGGCCAGCCTCGGTGAGGCCGGCTTGGCCACCGGTGAGGCTCGCCCAACCCCGCCTGGCTAGCTAGGCTTCGCCCAACCCTGGTGAGGCCGGCTTGGTCCAGCCTCGACAAGACTGGCCTGGCCACTGGCAAGGCTCAACCTTGCTAGATCTGGTGAGACCAAGCCTCGACGGAGTTAGGCTCGCCTTGCCCAACCGCCGGCGAGGCTTGGCCGACGAAGGCCGTGACACTCCGGTGAGGTTGCCAGCCCTCGTTTTGCCGGTCATCGGTCCGGCGACCAGCCACAAGAAGAATAAGAAGAATAGGAGAAAAAGGAAAAAGAAAAAAAGAAAAAAGAAAAGAAAAAAAGGAAAAAAGTAAAAAAATTATTTAAAAATTAAAAGAAATTGATTTGGAACATAATTAATGAGTACGGTACCAAACACAATTCTATTTCAGAATCAGAAATTTTGAACAGTTATCAAACGGTTTAAAATGCTTAAGATCAGTTCCCGGGAGCAGAATAAAAAAGAATCATTTCTGATCAAAATCTACTCTCGGAAACAGAATCGTTACCAAACGTGCCATAAGTGATCCATTTTGCTTCGATTTTGGCACTTAAGTGTCCATTTGTGCCAACTTTTGACAGTCCAGGGAGTCCCGGTGTCCAATTTTTAGGTAACTATCTAGTTAGATATTTTTGCATCATGGGAACTATGTGGCATGATTCTCATTTTTCTAGGGTGCATTTATTTTATGGGAAATTGATGATTTCAAGAAAAAAATTATAAGGACAGATTATTTATATCTCCTAAAATAATTAGTCAACAAAAAATTATTTTCACTATTGAGAAAGCTCTATACCTAAACATTTTCATTGATAATAAACATATTTTTCATTGATTTGAGGGTCATTTTAAGGAAATACACTTTTTAAATTCTTAACTTTTTTGCAAACCCCTAAATTTTTGTTCATTAATCAATCCTTCTACACGCATCAATCACATAAGTTATTTTTCTTTTAATGTTATAAACTAAACTCATGTTTAGGAGACACGATAAGAGGTCAATGACTTAATATGGAAGGAAGGCTTCTGAAGGAAGGCTTCTTTCAATATGTATCAAAATCTGATTTTTTTTTTCAAAAATAACAAATGATTCTATCTATTTTACTCCGTTTCTTGTTTTTCTTGGGGCAATAATTCTTTCATATTAATGATTCCCACATAGTCTATTCACAATAATATACTCATTGTATCAAAACATTCGATAGACTATTAGAAAATATAAGACACGAAAGAGCAACCCAAGATCTCCATAACTAAAATCAAGAACACATATGTAATCATATAAAGACATTACGCACCTGATTTGGACCATTGCTCTTGATATCGCTCTTAATGTGGAATAGCGATGATCCGAACTTAAAAACTTCTCCTCTATTGCCCTTTGTATCACTGACTCGATAAAACAACCATTCACCCTTAGCACTTAGTAAACGCTCACTTGTGAGAATATTGTGTGTTAAGATTACAAAAGAGATTTGAGCACTATTTATAGAGTTCCTAGCCAGATCCTATCATTAAGAACTGGGCTAAACTCGGCTCATACTAGCCAGCCCCATATTAGACTAATTAAAAAATCTTTTATCTCACCTTAAACCAATTTTATAAAACGGTAAAGTACAATATCAATTAATGTGACTCACATTTGGAAAACTCTTATATTCTTTCACTTGGGCTATACTTATTGATATTAAACTATATGTGCATACCTTGGTCTAGAAATAATTCTTAATAGTCAATACTATCCCATAAAATCTCAAACACCAAATCATGGCGGCAACGGCATATATACATATAGAATTTTCCATGGTCATGAGTGATCTTAATTTTATTGATATGAATTCAATATGATAGTATGGCAAATGGATAACACCTTTCACAGAGAACAATACCTTATTTGTGATCCCCTTTATTAGTCATTATTCTCTTACCTTAAATGTCACAAAAACCTATGCCACTAGAGAATCTCTTTATGGTTCTAATAAAATCACACATATTTTATCCTTATGGTTAAACTTTCTTTATGTATAACAAGACATATGCTCAAGGCTAATAACCGGATATCCTTAACCTTGAGATTCTTACCAATATGTATTCAACACAATAACAATGCATTCATAAATACTTTATTGAATGCAAAAGTTGATATATATCAAAACATTTCTAAATGTAACAAACACCGATGTGAACTTTATTAGAGCAAAATTGAAATAGCTTCCATTAAACAATGGCATCTCATGATACTCCTAAGCTCATGTAAATGACATGTCATTTAGGAACACAAGAGCGAAGGCCTTTAATTAGTGAATCAAAAATCATATCATCTATGAAATGTTATACTATAACATCACCATTCTGTATCGCTTTTTTTTTTATGGTAAAAAACTTAATCATTGTATGTTTAGACCCCTTGATACCTCTATTGTTGTTAGTAAATAACACTATAAACTTATTCTCCCAATATATCCGTATGGGTCTATCCATAAAGTCAAATATGGTTAACTCCTTAATGAGGTTCCGGAGCCTAATAACCTAAGTAATAGCTAAAAAACATGCTACAAACTTCACTTACATGGTAGAGGATGTCATGGATTTCTATTTACTGCACCTTTTGCTAACATAAAGATGTATTTTATTGTTGATTTTATGTTATCCTAGCAATCAGCAAAGTTTGCATCCATATAGCAGGACTTGAACATGTTTGTAAATCAACATATAGTCTTTTGTTCTTTTTAAGTACCTCAAAAACTGTTGGTAGTAATCTAGTGATCATGTCCTAGATTTAACTAATATCTACCTAGAAGCCCTATTGTAAAAGCGATGTTTGGTCTAGTACAAATTTAAGCATACATGATACTTTTAAATGCACTAACACAACATACATCATTTAATTGGGTTTTCTCAATGTCTAAATGAGAATATTATTTGTCATAGATTTAGCTTATTACCATTAATGAGAAGAGCAATTCTTAGCTTGCAATGATGTATAATGAATCTATCCATAATACAATTAACATATACCCTCTAAGACAAACCCAATATACGACGAGAATGATCCTTACGAATCTCAATGCCAAGGAGAAAAGATGCTTCACCAAGGTCCTCTATGTTTAAATTTTTTGATAATATCTGCTTTGTCTTATGCAGTGATTCAAAATTGCTATTTGCAAGCAAGATATCGTGTACAAAAAGTATGAGAAAAATAAATTTCCTCCCACTGACTCTGTAGTATATATACGGATTTACTTCGCTCTTAACAAAACTGAACAAAGTGACAACATTATGAAACTTCAAGTACCATTATCTAGAAACTTGCTTAAGGCCATAAACAAGGCTTTTCAGTCTATATACAAGCTTACCTAAATCATCTACTGTAAAATCTTTGGGTTGCATCATGTTTACCTCCTTATCAAGGTACCCAATCAAAAGATAGTTTTAACATCCATCTAGCATACCTCCATATCAAAGTGAGCTACTAATGCTATGTTTACTCAAAAAGAATTTTTATAAGAGACTAGAAAAGATATTTCTTCACAATCCACTCCTTCTTTCTAAGTGAAACACTTGTCTATCAATTTTGCTTTAAACTCTTCAATCTTTCTTTGGAATCCCTTTTAGTTTTGTTCACCCATTTGCAGTTGATGAGCTTATGACGTTCAGGCAATTTAACAAGTTCCCAAGCACTATTTTGTTTCATAAATTGCGTATTATCTTTAATCACATCTAACCACAGATCTGATCGATGATAAGAAATAGTATTTGCATAAGTTACTATATTAACCATATAGCGGATATCGTAGTCGTGCTTTCATAGATGGACCATATAGCCTGGCAGTATAACTCTCTAATAGATCTCTTGATGGGAGCTACAACCACTTCATTCTGCACCTTGATAGGCTCGAGAAACTTAATCAAGGACTGTCTCAATAACAGTACCCTGAATTTTAACAGGCTTAGTCTGTGGTGTATGAGACTATAATTATCTGTATAGGCAAAGACCAAGACACGGTGATCTTCACCATACTATTATCCTAAATAATCTGAGAGCAACTATCCTCTGCGACTATGTCAAATTTCAAAAACTTTACCATTTGTGGTTTCACAATTCTTATACCTCCATTGAGGTTATAAAATCAATACCCCTTCGAATGATCTGGGCAAGATACGAAATAATACTAAGTGGTTTTGGATTCCAAATTGCTTTATTTTGGATTATATATAACCTCACTTCTATAAGATTCCCTAAACCTTCGGATGGTTCAAGTTAAATTTACATCCAGTCCATAACTCAAAATGAGTCAATCAAACAACTTTGGTAAAAATACGATTTTGTATGTGAAAAGATCTTTCAAAGAGTCACCCCGCAGAAAGCTGGATAAATTAGTCGTACTAACTATATTCTTGATAATCTCCATATGGGCAATATTGTGCCTTTTGGCCACATCATCATATTCAAGAGTTTTTAGCATATTAAATTAAGCTATCATCCCAGAATCTTCGAAGTATTTGATAACTCGCCCTTTAAGCTATCTAGCATTATCATATTTGCCAAAATACTCACCATCACAGTCAGGGCTAACAACCTTTAAGACTTATCCTATTTGTTTTTTTTTTTTTAGTCCGAAAAAAAAAATCTTGAATTTGTCTAGAAATTCAAACTTTTTCTTAATCAAGTACTGAAGAAAGAGTCATCATTGATTGTGTTGAAATAAAAATTTCTACACAATGCTATCATATAAAGTCCACTAAGATTAATGTGAATGAGCTCCAATAGGTTAGAACTTCATACTGCAATTTTATTCTTCAACTTATTCATATTACTTCTATAATAGTCTACACAGGTCTTTAGGTAACTTTTAAGAGTAGACAGAATGTCAACTTTATTAACTTTTCTACTCTTTCTTTAGGCATATGATTAAAATGTTAATGCATAAGACTGTCCCTTAAACACGATTTGTACAATCTATTGAATATAGTGTAGTACTCAACATTTTTTTTTTTTAATTAATGAACATAAATATATATTTATTATTTATTTTTTTATTTCAAAGAAAAAGGCAACTACATATGTTCAAACATGATACAGAAACTAAATCCCGTCTCAAAAAAGGTATGAAATGTGTTTCTTAATATCAAATTAAAAACAAAATTTAGAATGAAAATGATATCTCCAACATTAACTTTATCGTTGTTTTCTACCATGAGCTATAAAAAATCCTTATTTGGCTTCCTTAGATTTATAAATCTCCATTTGGTAAACACAACAAATTTGTTGCACCACTATCTGCCCACCATGAGCTAGACGGGCTTATGATAGGTATTGGATTCATAAACCACAAAGAATCATTAATTATAAGCTCATGTTTGGATAACCAAGTTTTATATATTTGTTGCATTCTATCTTTCTATGACATTTCTTTTAAAAAGAAGTAACAGCTATCAATCATTCTGAAAGGATTCTATCTTAGGATCAAGATTGTCAAAATGACCAGTGATTGCATGAGTTCTTTTATGAGTATGATTTTTAGATTTCTAATCTACCATCCTTAGGGCATAGTCTCCAACCTCATCAGAACCACCATATCATATCCAATATGGACTATAAACTCAGGAGCAATAAACAACGTAGGTAGAGATCGAGGAGCATTTGTGGGATATCGTTAGATACAGGTTGGAAGAATATGGATATATGTTGGGAATAACTCAAGAGCTGAAGTGAAGGGTATCGGCACATGTAAATTAATTTTATGTGGTGGTCGAAGTCTATTCCTACATGATGTCCTCTATACTCCAAATATTTCACGGAACTTGGTCCCCATAGTTATTCTTCTTAGCTTAGGTTATGTATTGAATTTCCATGGTGATTGTATTGACATTTTGTTTGGAACAGTTTATTATGGTTCTGGTCATGTATTGAATGGTTTTATAATGTTAGACATTGACTATGATATGTACAATGTTAATGTTGATAGTTTTTTTTCTTTAATTGCATCTTTTAGTAATATTGAGATTGATACAAGTACTTGGCATGCCGGATTAGGTCACATTAGGTTACAAAGAATGCAAAGGTTAACTAGAGAAGGCTTTTTTAGGGTTACTTACTAATGTTGATCTACCCATATGTGAACATTGTCTAGCGAGAAAGGTAACTAGAAAACCATTCGGTAAATGAACTAGAGCCGAACTTCCATTGTAACTTATACATTCTGACATTTGTGATCCGTTGAAGATGAGGGAAAGATATAGAGCCTCATATTTCATTACTCTCATAGATAATTTCACATATTTCAATTATGTCTTTCTGATCTCGTATAAGTAAAAAATATTAGACTACTTTAAACGATATATAGCGTTGATAGAGAATCAATTGAACAAAATAATAAAGGTAGTGAGAACCAATTGCAAACGTGAGTATCTATCTAAGCAATTCAAGATTCTTTGTGATGAAAAGAGTATCTATCTAAGCAATTCAAGAAAATAGGGTTGTTAAGAGAATAAATATAATCATATTAGAAATGGTTAGGTCTATAATAACATAAGCAAAGTTACATATCTCATATTAAGGAGATGCGTTATTGACTACAACCTACGTACTTAACATGTGCTCTCAAAATCAATCATTTTCATCCCTTATGAATTATAGACTAATAGGAAACCAAACTTAAGTAATCTACATCATTGGGGGTGTGCAACTTATGTTCATAACTCTTCCCATAAATACAGAAAATTAGGCCCCAGATGAAGAAATGTGTATTTATAAGATATTCTTAACACTCCAAAAAATACGTGTTCATAGGTGAACAAGTTGATGGAAGTGTGACTGAAATTAAGTCATGAGATGTCACGTTCTTGGAGAACAATTTTTTTAGTAGAGTTGAGATTGATAGGGACTTCCAATTATATGAGATAGAAGATCCTAATAACACATCTACTAATGTTGTAAAGGGAAATGAAGATTTACCTAAATATACAAGACCTAGTGGGAATGTTGCATCATTTGACGAACTAAATTCAACAGAAGTTCAGTTACATAAAAGTAATCGTAAAAGTATTCCTCATCATCGTTTTGAGATTGAAGGAAAAGTATTTATGATTGCTCCGCAAGATGATGCCGAACCTAAGATTGTTTAGAATGCTCTCTCATCCTTTAATAAGGAATAAGGGATAAAAACTTTGGAATATAAGATGGAGTCAATGAGGGCAAATTACGTCTGGATTTGGTTGAGCTACTACCCATTCACAAGGCTATTAGAAATAAATGAGTTTTTAAGATTAAGTAAATGGTAGATAGATCCATTGAAAAGTATAAGACTCGCCTTATGGCGAAAGGTTATACTTAACAAGAGAATATAGACTATGAGAAAACATTTTCACTAGTTATAAGGTTTGCCTCAATACGCCTTACCCTAGCCATTGTTGTACATTTGGACCTTGAATTATATTAATTGGATGTAAAGACGGTATTTCTCAATGGAGAACTAGATGAGGAAATCTATATGAAGTAGTCAATAGGTTTCATAGCTAAAGGTCAAGAGCGTAAATTTTGCAAGCTTCATCACTCAATATATGGCTTTAAGCAATCGTTTAGACAGTAGTATCTTCGTTTTCATCGAACCATAACGACTTTTGGATTCACGATAATTGAAGAAGATCATTGTGCATACATCAAATGGTCCAAAGATAAATTTGTGATTTTATCACTTTATGTGGATGATATTTTATTGGTTAGAAATAACAAGGTTTTGGTTATCATCATAAAAGAATGGTTGTCCTTCAATTTTGAAATTAAGGACGTGGGAGAAACTGCTTATATATTAGAAGTTTAGATTAAAAGAGAACGATCAAGGAAACTCTTTACTTTATCACAAGATTCTTATATAGTAAAGATTCTTGAGCATTTTAATATGCAGTATTGTAATCCCATTAATATTCCTATCAGGCAAGGTGAAGGCCTAAGTACTAAGATGTGTCATAAGACTCTAGAAAAAAATAAAGAAATGGAAACTATTCCTTACGCTAGTGCGGTCAGAAGTTTGATGTATGCTATGATGTGTACTCGACCCAACATATGTTATGCTGTGAGGTTGGTGAGCCAATATCAATCAAATCTTGGTCAAGCTTATTGGAAATCGATGTAGAGGATCCTGAGATATTTAAAAGATACCATAGACTATCGACTTTATTACCAAGGGAATTATTTGCACCTATCAAGCTATTCAGATGTTGATTGGGGAGGAGATCTAGATGAGCGTAAATTGACTTTTGAATATGCATTATTGCTCAATGAATGTGCAATTTATTGGAATAGCAGGAAACAAACATGCACGGCTTTATCTACGATGGATGTAGAATTTATTGCATACTTTGCTGCAATACAAGAAGCAATATAGCTAAAACATTTCTTGGAAAATCTAGCCATTGTCACTGAGGCTCCAAGACTAGTAATAGTTTATTGTGATAGTCAAGTAGCCATTGCTTATGTGAAAGATCCAAAGTATCTTGGAAGGACGAAATACATTGACATAAAAAACAACTTCATCAGAGATATAATAGTGCAAAAAGAAGTGATCAATCAATACATTTCAACTAATAGAATGGTTGATGACCCATATACAAAGGTTGTTCTTAAATACGCATTCTCGACCCAAGGATAATTCTAGGATTATGTAGAATATGATATGTAATATTGTAGAGAATCATTAGTTTATGTGTATGTGAACATATGTATTATTCTCGTTTGTCTTTAACGACTTGATGTTTTATCAATAAGTACAAATTCATTATGAGACTAGCATAAACACAGATATATTGTTGAAAAGTATGTCAACAAATAATGATTGGCTCATTCATGTGAGCATTCACCTTAAGTGCTCTAATTAGCACGTTGAGATAAGACGTTATATACAAATAAATACTGAAGAATAAGTTTAGTACATAAAATAATATGTCGTCTTGATTGGAGTCAAGATGAAGTCTGTGATTTGTATATGATAAGACCGAATATGATAGTCCCACAATCATATATGCCTAAAAGATGCCGGATACGAGTACTTAATTAGGCACTATAAAAAAAAAAACGAACTGATATAGCACTTAAGTTAAAGTTGAGTACGTGAGAAGCACGTGGCTATGTTTAGGGAAAGATCCGTATAGTGGATATATTTAATAAATAATATATGCTCTTATAGAAAGAGAAATCCATTATAATATGTAATTCATACTACATGTGCATTGTACGACCGACGAGGGAAGGTGAGTGAGATTATCCTTATTTACTCATTGTGTGAGCCCCTCAGGTGATTTATAATTTACCTCATTTTATGCCCTGTGTTAATTCTGACTATGTTCTCGAAGTGAAATATCAATGTTGCTATTTTAGTATGTTACCAACGGTCATGAATAGATATAGCTTTATGGAATGTTTCTAGGAAAGTAGTTGTTCTGAAATGGAGAGAAACATGAGTGCAAATGAAGACTATTGTTGTTTTACATCTATCACATATATTTACTGGTCGACTAATTATATCGTCTTCTGTAGTTTTGGATATAATTGTAAATGCATGGTGTTATGAGAATAGTCAAGTATAGTCTTTAAGAGATAGGTATACTTAAATTGATGTAGCAAAACATGTCTCGGGCATTATGAGATATCAATTGTTTATTTCTTTTTAGAGTTATAACCATTATGTTATTCCTAACAGGTGCATAATTCGAGCTCTCAAGTGCATGTGTATTCACTGGTCGTACGGCTTTCACGGCCCAATCCTCAGGCACGCGCACATCCCTTACTTTTGGTCGATTTTAAAATGCGATATCCAAGGACTATGAATTTCCAACCATTTTATTTATATATGCATATGCGGAAGCAGTTATAAATCACTAGACAATAAAACAATAGGATAGAAAAGCAGGCCATATATTTTTCATACTGAAAATTCACAACCACACCTTTTTATACGCATCTCATTGTATTCTCCAATACTATATATACATAAGTCTGATCTAACATCTATTCACATGCAAACAAGGTCTGACAAGACAGGACGGGATCTTAGTCCTCATCCGATTCGTACTCAGATCATCCTCGGGGTCCTCCTCCACATACTCCTCTTCGAGTTCCTCAACAAGCATCTCCTCGTCAAATTCCTCCTCCTTAGGCTTCTCATCCAGGTCCTGAAATGATTATTCAATAATCACTGAGACAACGTCTCAGCAAATTCTACCCCCTAAGATCCGATTAGTAAACTAATACACTTTAGGGCTGTTTATGCACAACATGAGTCAGAGGACTTAGCTTGGCCTCAAATTTCATATGCATATTAACACAGATCAAATAGGCATCTAAGTAATCACATCACTGATCGAAGTATCGATCAAATCGACCTAGTCGATTACACGCCAACACGACCACTCACGGTCATTTCTATTCAATCAATCAATTCGCAACATCAGATCAAAGCAAAGATCAATCGACTTAATCGATTACATAGCAACGAGACCATTTCCGGTCATTTCAACTATTCCAACTGAATACCCAATTATAAATCACGGTCCTTACGACACAACTTATTTATAGGTGGTAATCACAGCTCCACCAAGCAACTTTCTTAGATTTAGTGGCTTTATGGCTCCACTTGGCACTTTCAATGTTCAATGGCTTTACGGTCCCACTCGACCCTTTCAAGATTCAATGGCTTTACGGTCCCACTCGACTAATCAAGATTCAATGGCTTTACGATCCCACTTGACCCTTTCAAGATTCAATAGCATTACAGTCCCACTAAACCCTTTCAAGATTTAATAGCTTTACGGTCCCACTTGACCAATCAACCATGGCCAACAATATTGCACTTCATAATTAAATTCCTCAACCAAATAATCAAAATCAACCTAATAGGGATATATCATAAAATTTCATAATTAAATCAATTCGGCACAATTCGAATCTCAATTAAATAAATGTACTGCACCACGATGATCAGCACAAAATTCCGGTCACCGGCCATCTCGATTGAATTTCCGGACAATAAATTATTAAATAATTAATTTCGAAAATTAACTAAATAAATATAATAATTCCAATTTAGCACAACATAAAGCTCAATTAAATAAACGGATACACCATGATCATCAGCATAAAATCTTGGTCACTGACCCTCCCAGTTGAATTTCCGAAAAATAAATAATTAAATAATTAATTTCGAAAATTAATATTTAATTCTTAAAAATTCCATTTAGAATCGAGTTGCCTAATTAACACTCGATAAGGGTCGGGAAAAATCCCAATAAGTATCCAATAAATACTATAGGCAATTCTCTATTTGAGTACACTAACCACCTAACTAATATGCAATGCAATCAATTAATAATCGCTAATCCATTCTAATCTAACCACCTAATTGCACTTAATTAAATCTAATAAACCTTTAAGTATAATTAGCAAACTAAGAAGGCTTTAGTGAGCAAAACTCACTGGGTAAAAGCGGAGATTGGATCACCGCAACGGCGACGCGATGGCGCCCGAAACTTAAATTTTCGGTAGCGTCGACGGACACTCGGGCCAGGCCTGAAGATCTTGCCCCGCGAGCTTGGGCTTCAAAAGAACTTGCTAGACTTCACTAGACTATGGGCTAAACTGAACTGAACCAACTTGGGCTGAGCTGTTGGTTTGTTGCACTTGTGGACTTGGGCTTTACTAGTTTGAAGATGGGCTGAGCAAATTCGCTGGCCTAGGCTGCCAAAGCTGGATTGGGCCGAAGGCCGCTAGCTCAATTCGTTGAACTCGACCGAGCTGCTGGTGGGCCAAAGGTGCTGGAATTCACGAGCCGAGATGCACGGACAACTGGGCTTGGAATTCGCTGGGCTAGACGACACATGGAGAGGAAGCAATGTCGAGCTGGGGAAGACGCGGCTCCGACTTCACTGGCTTCGGTAAATCAGAGGCTTCGTGGTTCCTGTTGTTGACCAAGACGAGTCGGGCCATGGATGTGTGGAGGAACAGAAGGCGGTGGAGTCTTCGTTCGGCGTTGCTTCATTGGCTTTGGGACTAAAGTTGAAGACGCTGCACTCGATGGAGCTTCGGTCTTCAAGATGCCGTGGATGTTGTTCAGTCAAAAATCGAAACCAGAGAGGGAAGTTTTGACCGAAGGAGACAGGGGCTAGTGGGTTTGCTTTCCGAAGATGGGGAAGTGGAGACCGGCACGTGGACTGGAGACTCGATGGATTAAACTGAAGTTGCTTCGGTGGCTTCGCTGCAACAAAAAGTCATGGCTGGCCAAATGAAAAATGAAGACTCGGCAGGAGGCTTCCTTCGGTGTTGGATGAGGCAATGGGAGGAGACGTCCCACGTGAAGCCTTCCTCAAATTGAAAATCTTCGGTCAACAAAATGGCAAGAGGAAGCAGCTTTAGTGGGTTTTCTTCCAATTGCTGATGGTCGCCCAAAATGGAGAGAGGAGAGGAAGATTTTCCCGGTGGTAAAAGAAGAAGAGAGGATAAATATGAGGAGGAATGGAGGGCCCCTCTTGCTTGATATTTTCCAAACTTAATCACCAAGGATCATCCTAGGCCAAGTATAACCCATGGCCTCCAATGATCCACCAAGACACTCTCCATGACCTACCAATTGGTCCAAAATAGCTAGTAGGAGGGGGAGTCACGATTTTGGCACAATCCTTCCTCAATTCATCCTCAATCGGTTCTCATAAAATCAATCGACGCCTCAATGTCTCAATTGCTATTTTTCCTCATCTAATAAACCATCGTGCATCTCAATTTTGCAACCAAAAACCATATTCAGCATTTTCTACACAAAAACGACACGACAACAAATATTTCCCAAAAGGTCTCGGTTGTCAGAAAAAAAGTCTTCTGAGACTAAGTCGACGTTCTTAGAATTTATTGTGACATGACAGACTCTTCAATTTCTGGAATCGGACTTAGATTGACAGTTAATTTCACTCCGACACGTTTTTAGGGTGACCTAGGCTATCGGGTAGTTTTCAAAACTTTTTAGGACAAATGACCCGTGGTCAATTTTCTTCGAGTCACGATGAACCCACTCGATACATTGGCGACTCTCGATTATCATGAAAATCTCGAGAATTCAAAAATGGACACAAGGTACCAAAACGATAGTAAAATCAAATTAGTCTCAGTCGATGAGAGTTTTCCAACTTAGTGGAGTCACCCATGATCAGTCACACATCTCAGTCGAGCCGACCTATCTCTAATTTCAAATCGATTTTATACTATGTCGCAATAATCTCTAAAGATGAGCATGGTCGAGAAATTGATTTCTGGTCGAATTCTCAAGTCTATTCACCTTAAAGTCCTTAATAACTCACCTAGCTAGTCTAGTTATCTCGTGAGTGGCCAACTCAGAGAAAAACATTGTAATCGCGTGGATGAAATGCCCAATTTATCAATTCGAAATCAGAGCTCGAAAATCTGGATGTCACAACTCTTCCTCTCTTATAAAAATTTCGTCCTCGAAATTTAAACCTTTACCAATCCTTATACAAAAGGTGGGTGTATTGTCGTCTCATCGAGTCTCACTTTTTCCACACTAATCATTCGGTCTCGTGGTGTTGTCCGACCACTTTAACTAAGGAGACCATCTTGGTACACAAAATCTGCTCTTTCTGAACCAACAACCGAACTGAGCTTCTCACATATGACACTCTGTCATTCACCTCTGACTCTAATCGCGACAATTGCAATCACTGATTACTGACCTAACTCTGTCCTATGATTTTTCTTCACTTTGCTTTCTTTTCACCACTGAAAATCTGTACCCTCTGCTATGCACTACTTAGGAAAGAACCTTCTGAAAAACTCTGCCAAACTTGTAACCTTTGATCTAGATACAAAATATAATTTATCCTTGGCACTCCATGCCGATACATTATCTTATACTCACACACTTCGGTATACCCATTCAAAACAAGATCTATTCGTACTGTACTGAAGTGAACCAGCTCCATCTATCGATTGACCACTATCCTAAAATGGAATCAATACTCCCCTCGAATCTTTAGTAAGCCTATCACAATGTTTCATTGTGATATTTTTTTATTCCCACTTGGGACTCTCGAGTGATGGTAACGGTCCCCTTGGTTTGTATTACCGAACTTCCATTTACTGACAACTCTAGTACTTGCAAACTGCCCGGTGGTATCTATTTTCATATTAGTCTACCAATCTAGCTTATGCCAATTCTGATCTACTTGCACTGTCTAGTCAAAAACTGCAATACTATAATGAATTTCTGATAAGATCTTTTCCTTGAGTGCTACATTGTCAAGTGCACTCAATTATTCATGGAACCCGAATGTTCCATCCTTAGAAGTCTAAAAGTCAGATTCTTTCTTATCCGTATCCTCTTATAGGATCATCTGGACATCTTTGTCCGTCAACTAAGTGCTTGATTCTTACTCAAGCTCTGGCAATTATCTTTGCACTTGTCTATGCTGATGAATTTCTCTTCTTTCTTAAGAGGTCAAGCCCGCGATGATATTGATGTTGAAAATTCTTTCATGAACCTTCTGAAGCAATCTATCCAATCCCCATGGCTTCTGATCTCTGACATTGATGTCGGTCTCGGTCCATTAACAACTGATTCGATCTTGGCTGGGTCCATGAAGATTCCTTTACCTGTACTCACATGACCATTCTTAGGGGCTCTCATGATCCTCAACACTTAATGAATACCCTAGAATGTCACTACACCACACGATCACCATTGATCTAGATATTCTTTGAACACTCAGTTTGTCAAATCTATGACAGCGGCTAGAGCATTCGTCAAATCAAATGGCTTTACATTATTCTCACAAGGGCTAAATCAAGTGCAAAATGTTGTCTTCAGTATAACCTCATTCTTGGTTCTCAACAGACGATAACATGTCCTCAAGTCTATCCTTGAAGACATCAACACTCTTTATAACAAGTCAACCAATTGAGTTGACAGTGATTGATGCATGATTGCAATGAACCATTTTCCTTTCTCTCTCCACAAAACTGATGTTCCCTAAAGTGATACACTGACATGCATGAATTCCTCATTCATCAATCTTCACATTCGTACCTTCGGCTCTATCAATTCAAACAACGGTAACTGGTAAGAAGCCTTCGAGAGTGGCTCTATGCTGGTGCTAGCTCGATTGTAATTTCTATCTCTTTCTCTGGCAACAGTCTGACAGTACTTCTGACAACACATCTAGAAATTCTCAGACCACTAAGATGTCTTCTATCTCCAATTCTCCAATTTGTCTTAACTATAACCATCACCAAGTAACCGTGGCAATCTCCATCAAACAAGTGGGTTGTCTTCAATCGACAAGATTAAAGAAATCAAAGATTCATTTCGACTCCCAATAACTCGACACTTTCATGTGCTCCTAGACTAAGTTGAATTGTTCCATGACCATGATTTATTACTACAAGATGCTCCATGAGCCAATTCTACTCATGTAGCGTCAAAGTTACACCTCTGCAACTATTCAAACATGACTATTACTAGTGATTCTCCTTTCTTTCACTAATTTCAACAAACTGAAGTTCCTCAAACTTTGTCAAAACTCTGCTACGATACTTTGGTAGAATTTTCCCCAAAACATTCTTTCTCTGACTAGTGCTGAGTCGGTTCCATTTCCGTTCTTCTTACCATACCCAGACACTGAATTCATCCATGTTCCCTTCCACAATTTCAATACCTATCTGGTGAGTCTTCTACCCCCTACCAAGTGCCAGCATGCACTATTTTTTGTACCGGAGACCTATCCCAAAAATTCCACGGTGTGTTCTATGGCACACTTCTTTTGAACTGTCCTATCGACGGTGACAGCAGTAACCGTTGTCGAGATTCCATCTACTAATGCGGGCAACCCATAAATCAATGTCCATGCTAGCGACACTTACCACAAATTCCTATCCTTAAAATACATAAGATTGATCTATATCGTCTTCCAGGGAACAACATGTTCCATTTGTCTGAATGCTGACCTGACTATTCCACCCTTCCTTCAACATCAATCTTTACCTTGACCAAATTTCAAGTCTGCTTGCGCTGAATCTAGACTTCGATATTGAAACCTATTCCCTGATCACCCTTCCAAGTTGGACCTCAACAAAGGTAGCAACGAAAACAACTTGATCCTGATCTTACTAGCTCATCCAGATCCCAAGGAACACTTGTATCAGAAAGATCTTATTGGACTTAGGATCATTCAACGCTGCTACACTAGTACCAACCTGCGGTGGCACTCTTACGCTCAAGCTGGCCAGAGTCGACACTCTGCCTTCCGAATCCATAATGATTAAAAACAAGCGATTCACACACGACAAACAATTCTACCAATCAACTATAAAAGACATGCACCAATCATGAATTTAAAGGTCTTTCCTACTACTATCCCATAAGTTATCGCACCTTATCACTCCAATACCTAACCATGCTCTAATACCACAAAAATGGAATGTCACGCCCCGATCCTCAGGCACGCGCACATCCCTTACTTTTGGTCGATTTTAAAATGCAATATCCTAGGACTATGTATCGCCAACTCTTTCATTTATATATGCACATACGAAAGCAGTTATAAATCCCCAGACAATAAAGCAATGAGATAGAAAAGCAGATCATATATTTTTCATACCGAAAATTCACAACCACACCTTTTTATACACATCTCATAGTATTCTACAATACTATATATACGTAAGTCTGATCTAACATCCATTCATATGCAGACAAGGTCTGACAAGACAGGACGGGATCTCAATCCTCATCCAGGTCGTACTCGATGTCATCCTCGCAGTCCTCCTCCACATACTCCTCTTTGGGTTTCTCAACAAGGATCTCCTCATCAGATTCCTCCTCCTTAAGCTCCTCATCCAGGGTCCTGAAATGGTTATTCAATAACCACTGAGACAACGTCTCAGCAAGTTCTACCCCTCTAAGACCCGATTAGTAAACTAATACACCATATGGCTGCCTATGCACAACATGAGTCGGAGGACTTACCTTCGCCTTAGATTCTACCTACATATTAGCACAGATCAAATAGGCACCTAAGTAATCACATCACTGATCGAAGTATCGATCAAATCGACCTAGTCGATTACACGCCAACAAGACCACCCATGGTCATTTCCATTCAATCAATCAATTCACAACGTCAAATCAAAATAAAGATCAATCGACTTAATCGATTACATAGCAACGAGATCATTTTCGGTCATTTCAACTATTCCAACTCAATTCCCAATTATGAATCACAGTCCTTATGACATAACTTATTTATAGGTGGTAATCACAGCTCCACCAAGCAACTTTCTTAGAATTAGTGGCTTTACGGCCCCATTCGGCACTTTCAATGTTCAATGGCTTTACAGTCCCACTCAACCCTTTCAAGATTCAATGGCTTTACGGTCCCACTCGACCAATCAAGATTCAATGGCTTTACGGTCCCACTTGACCCTTTCAAGATTCAATGGCTTTACGGTCCCACTCAACCCTTTCAAGATTCAATAGCTTTACGGTCCCACTCGACCAATCAACCATGGCCAACGATATTGCACTTCGTAATAAATTCCTCAACCAAATAATCAAAATCAACCCAATAGGGATATATCATAAAATTTCATAATTAAATCAATTCGGCACAATTCGAATCTCAATTAAATAAATGTACTGCACCACGATGATCAGCACAAAATTCCGGTCATCGGCCATCTCGATTGAATTTCCGAATAATAAATTATTAAATAATTAATTTCGAAAATTAAATAAATAAATACAATAATTCCAATTTAGCACAACATAAAACTCAATTAAATAAACGGATACACCATGATCATTAGCATAAAATCCTGGTCACTGACCATCCCAGTTGAATTTCCGAAAAATAAATAATTAAATAATTAATTTCGAAAATTAATATTTAATTCTTAAAAATTCCATTTAGAATCGAGTTGCCTAATTAACACCCGATAAGGGTCTGGAAAAATTCCAATAAGCATCCAATAAATACTATAGGCAATTCTCTATCTGAGTACACTAACCACCTAACTAATATGCAATGCAATCAACTAATAATCGCTAATCCATTCTAATATAACCACTTAATTGCACTTAATTAAATCTAATAAACCTTTAAGTATAATTAGCAAACTAAGAAGGCATTAGTGAGCAAAACTCACTGGGTAAAAGCAGAGATTGGATCACCGCAACGGCGACGCGACAGCGGCCAAAACCTAAATTTTCGGTGGCGTCGATGGACACTTGGGCCAGGCCCAAAGATCTTGCCCCACGGGCTTGGGCTTCAAAAGAACTTGCTCGACTTCACTAGACTATGGGCTAAACTGAACTGAACCAACTTGGGCCAAGCTGTTGGTTTGCTACACTTGTGGACTTAGGCTTTACTAGTTTGAAGATGGGCTGAGCAAATTCGCTGGCCTGGGCTGCCAAAGCTGGATTGGGCTGAAGACCGCTGGCTCAATTCGTTGAACTCAACTAAGCTGCTGGTGGGCCGAAGGTGCTGGAATTCACGAGCCGAGATGCACGGACAACTGGGCTTGGAATTCGTTGGGGTAGAGGAAACACGGAGAGGAAGCAGCGTCGAGCTGGGGAAGACGCGTGCAGCTCCGGCTTCGCTGGCTTCGGTAAATTAGAGGCTTCGTGGTCACTGTTGTTGACCAAGACGAACTGGGCCATGGACACGTGGAGGAGCAGAAGGTGGTGGAGTCTTCGTTCAGCGTTGCTTCGTTTGCTTTGGGACCGAAGTTGAAGACGCTGCACTCGATGGAGCTTTGGTCTTCAAGATGTCGTGATGTTGTTCAGTCAAAAATTGAAACCAGAGAGGGAAGTTTTGACCGAAGGAGACAGGGGCTAGTGGGTTTGCTGTCCGAAGATGGGGAAGTGGAGACCGGCACGTGGACTGGAGACTCGGTGGATTAAACTGAAGTTGCTTCGGTGGTTTCGCTAAAACAAAAAGTCGTGGCTGGCCAAATGAAAAATGAAGACTCGGCAGGAGGCTTCCTTCGGTGTTGGATGAGGCAATGGGAGGAGACGTCCCACGTGAAGCCTTCCTCAAATTGAAAATCTTCAGTCAACAAAATGGCAAGAAGGAAGCAACTTCGGTGGGTTTTCTTCCGATTGCTGATGGTCGCCCAAAATGGAGAGAGGAGAGGAAGATTTTCCCGGTGGTAAAAGAAGAAGAGAGGATAAAGATGAGGAGGGATGGAGGACCCCTTTTACTCGATATTTTCCAAAATTAATCCCCAAGGTTCATCCTAGGCCAAGTATAACTAACCCATGGCCTCCAATGATCCACCAAAACACTCTCCATGACCTCCCAATTGGTCCAAAATAGCTAGTAGAAGGGGGAGTCACGAATTTTGGCACAATCCTTCCTCAATTCATCCTCAATCGGTTCTCATAAAATCAATCGACGCCTCAATGTCTCAATTGCTATTTTTCCTCATCCAATAAACCATCATGCATCTCAATTTTGCAATCAAACACCATCTTCAGCATTTTCTGCACAAAAACGACACAGTGACAACTTTTTTCCAAAAAGTCTCGGTTGTCAGAAAAAAATCTTCTGAGACTGAGTTGACGTTCTTAGAATTTATTGTGATATGACAAACTCTTCAATTTCTGGAATCGGACTTAGATTGACGGTTAATTTCACTCCGACGCGTTTTTAGTGTGACCCAAGCTACCAGGTAGTTTTCAGAACTTTTTAGGACAAATGACCCATGGTCGATTTTCCTCGAGCCACGATGAACCCACTCAACACATTAGCGACTCTTGATTATCGTGAAAATCTCGAGGATTCAAATATGGACACAGGGTACCAAAATGACAGTAAAATCAAATTAGTGTCGGTCGACGAGAGTTTTCTAATTTACTGGAGTCACCCACGATCGGTCACAAATCTCAGTCGAACCGACCTATCTCTAATTTCAAATCGATTTTATATTGTGCCGCAATGATCTCTAAAGATGAGCACGGTCGAGAAATGGTCGAATTCTCAAGTATATTCGCCTTAAAGTCCGTAATAACTCACCCAGCTAGTCTAGTTATCTCGTGAGTGGCCAACTCAGAGAAAAACATTGTAATCGCGTCGATGAAATGCCTAATTTATCTAATCGAAATCAGAGCCTGAAAATCTGGATGTCACAAGGTTAGTTGGCAATAAGAACATTCAAAAAGAAACTATTCTCTCTTTTTCTCCTATTTCCATCAAAGGAAAAAAGGCATTCATTACTCATTTACGAAGACAATCGGCATTTACGCTATAGAAATTGGATGTTTTCCTCATGACTACATTCAAACCATCATGAAGTCATATTGTTCGTCATTCACCCGTAATTCGATGTTCGTTCTGAGGTAAATTACTCATTGCACATCAAAAAGGTTAGTCATCTTCTGTCGACTTTCTTCCAACATATTCTATTTCAAATTTGTTTAAGCACCTTGTACATTTTTTTTGTTTAATTTTATTTCACTATAAAATATATAAATAAAGAAGGGGAAAATGTGAAAATAAATAAAAATATAACTGCATTTTCATTAAAAAAAAAAAAGAATACATCTAGGAGTGAATTTTAAGAATCATGCATATTCATAAACAGATTTTGTTTTCTTAACATTGCATTGCACTTTAGATTGCATTAAGTAGATTTGACTTCTAGATGTAATAGTTCATTTTACTATATAGTAGATATTCATGAAGTATCATTTCTTTACTTTCCGGTTTTGAGCCATAGTATATTTTGGAAATTTTACATTGAGTTTCAATTTATAGCTCAAGGGGTCCTATTCGGAACTTAAAACAAGGCTCTGTATTGATTGTTTCCTCCAACATGTCTCGAGTTCTTTATTTTCCTACCTTTTTTGCTTTGTTTGTTTCGGTATTATTGAATTTTATGTGTTTGCTTGAGTGAATTTACGCATGATCAACTACCTTGCTCAACATTGGGAATAAAATGGGTAGCTAATATTGGGAAGATTGCATGAATAATGGTTTTTATAAAAAGAGAAAATATAAACTGGGTGTTAGATATATCTAGATAAATCAAGTTCTTCGACCATGAATCTCTAGTTTGCATAAGTGAAACGGGCTCCCATGTTTTACCTTACTCCTAATCAGTAAGTTGAGATCAATCATGCGAAGAGCAAGCATCACTTTGCAAGAGGGACCATTTGCACTTGCTTGGTAATCCAACAACTTCCTTAGGGATCTCGCCTCAAAAGGTTCGCAACATAGAATTTGGTTTTTTTTTTCTCATGAAATTAAAAATGATGAAGAGATAAAATAAAAGGAAATAGAATGATTAAGTTGAATCGCCTCAAAAAATGGTTTGGCTTGTTTTGATCTTGACTATAATGCGGTTTAATTTGGTTTCACTTTTCTTCAAGCCATACTTATTGTTGAAAATAAAATAAGTGATTGAAGAAAATACATAAAATAAGGATGCACATGAAAAAATTTCTGGAACAGAAATTGAGAAATTAAAAATTTTAGCTTCTGATTTCTTCTTCAAATCTATTTCTAGAATAGAAATATGTTCCAAAAATAGAAAAATTAAATTGTATCACCAAAAGGATTTTTGTTCTAAACCTATTCTGGGGAACAGAGAAACAAAGAAATAGAGAAGTATAAATTTTATCATGCACGCCCTAAATTTATGTAGTTCAGTCGAGTGGCTTACACCCACAAGGGAATGAGCACATAATAGATGAAACGATGTAATGGATATTACAATCATACTTTGGTCACTCAAATACTCTTGATGTTTTTGTCTCTCAAATATAATTAATAATACTATCTTCAACTCTTACAATTTCTCAATCTCTTACAAAAATGACATGAATATTACCACAAGATTTAATCGGCTTCATTTTGTGTAATTTCACAAAGAAAACAACCCTTGAGAGGAAACTTTCAATCTTCTCTGTGCAGTCCATGGAGCTCTCATCTCTTCGAATTTAAGGAGAAAATGCACTAGAAGCAAATAAAGAAGAAGAAAGAAAACAATGAGTGGCCATCGTTACAAGACACCGTTATTGCAACTTTTTTCGTCGTTTTCCTTGCCCCTTTGTCCCATATTCTTCAAAGAGGTTGGGACACCTGAGAGTCCATAACTGACACCTGGAGGACACTTAAGTCTATAACTTTAAAATAAGTACTTAAGTGCCAATATCGAAGTAAAATGGGACACTTAAGTGCCACTCCGACGAAAATCCGGCCAAATAGCTGACGTGGCAATTTTCCGGCGAGTTTAGTCCAAAACGGCGTCGTTTTGGATGCCGACGTGGCGGAGAAAATGCAAAAAACGACGCCATTTCGTGTCTACGTGTAAATAATAATATAAAAATTAATTAAATTATAAAGTATTCAAAAATTTTAAAAATAAGAAAAAATTTAAAAATTTTAGAAAATTTAAAAATTTTAGAAAATTTTAAAAATTTTAAAAATTAAGAAAAATTTAGAAAATTTTAAAAATTTTAAAAATTAAGAAAAATTTAGAAAATTTTAAAAATTTTAAAAATTAAGAAAAATTTTAAAAATTTTAAAAATTTTAAAAATTAAGAAAATTTTAGAAAAATTTAAAAATTTTAAAAATTAAGAAAATTTTAGAAAATTTTAAAAATTAAGAAAATTTAGAAAATTTAAAAAAAATTAAAAATTTAAGAAAAATTTAAAAATTTAAGAAAAATTTAAAAGTTTTAAAAAATTAAGAAATTTTTAAAAAATTAAGAAATTTTTTTTTTTTTTTTTTTTAAAAGTAGGGGGAGGTCAAACGGGCGGCTGAGGGCTGAGCCCTCGCCGCCGCCGCCTCCCCGCCGTCGCCGGGAAGGGCCAGCGATGGAGGTGGGAGGGTCGGCCGAGGTCGCGCCCCGGCCGACCGACGACGAGGTCCGTTTGAACTCCCCCACTTTTTTTTTTTTTTTAATTCTTAATTTTTTAATTTTTTTTTATTTTTATGTTGCTTTGGAGCTGAGCCGACTCAGCTCTCCTGCAAGCCACGTAGGCAAAAAATAATAATAAAATATTGCCACGTAGGATTTCTGACAAGGGTCGCCGAAGGTGGCACTTAAGTGTCCCACTAGAAAAAAAAATGGCACTTAAGACTTTTGGCTCACACCTTCATAATTCTCACTTTTTCCTCCTCCGTTTGAAACATAAAAGTAAATAGCCCCGGTTCTTTTTGTGCACAGATAACAGTATCAGCTTTCCACGCTTTTTTCATAGTGGTTACAAATGCTGGGAAATTGACATTAGGTTTGGAGAAGAGCTTGCCAAAGAGAGTGCGTGAACATTCCTCCTTTTTTGACTGAGAAATTTCAGGGGATACTTCGACAACATCTTCCTCAGACCAAACGTAACCCAATCTTTTACATAGTGCTGCCACTCGCAATTCAGTTTGGACAGGTAACAATACTGGGAAATATACTGTTAAAAGTGGCTACAATAGAGCAATTGTAGTCAATCCACAGCAAAACATAAATAAGGCCTCCTGCTCATTTCAACTGCCACGTACCTTATGGACAAGAATTTGGAGCCTTGATGTGTTACCGAAAATCAAGACTTTCCTCTGGGCACTCTGTCAAAATGCCATCCCCACGAGGAAAAATCTACACAGAAGAAAAATTATCACAGATCCACTCTGTCCAATTTGCTGTACGAAGGTAGAATCAACTGAACATCTCTTCTTTTTGTGTAAATGGACCAAACGCATATGGGCAGATTCAACTTGTCGAGGTCTAAGTCCAACAAACGAGATTACCCAAGCAGATAAGTGGATAATGGAAGCTTTTCGAACAACTAAAGACATACCTGACTGGGAATATACAGGATTAATCCTCTGGCACATCTGGAAGGCAAGGAACGGCTGGATCTTTCGAGCAAAAGCACTGAATTCGGCTGATACACTGAGATGTGCACAAGATCAACATTCAATTTGTATTCAAGGACAGAAGAGAAAGAATCGACCAAACCCTAATCGCATCTTACCTTTGCGATGGAAACCTCCGGATAGATCAGACTGGAAGCTAAATGTTGATGCATCTTGGATTCAAGGAGAGTTTCTTTGCTCTGTGGTTGGAGTTGTGAGGGATTCATCGGGGCTGATGGTCGAGGGATTCGCGAGCACTTCTAGGGTTTCTTCTTCGCAGGAGGCAGAACTCGAAGCCCTTTTCCACGGTCTCTTTTATATCAAAGACTTCCAAAGGCGGCACGTGAGGGACTTACGAAGTCAACTGCTTCGCTGGATTTGCGAAAGTGATTGTAGTCCAGTAGTTGACCAGGTAATGGACCGGGCCGATTCTCAGTGGAATTTAAAAGAAGCGGTCAGAAAATGCAAACAAGAGCTGGGCCAGTGTGTGAATGTCCAAGTGAACTGTTGTACACGCGAAGAAAACCGTGATGCGGACTGGATTGCGCGAGCTCACCGCGCGAACAAGCTCCCCTTCAATTGGTGGATTAACCCTCCATTGCCTCTTTGGAACATATTATGTTCGGACATCAGTCCGCTTTTATCTTGTAAGACTCCTTTTAAGTAAGAATACCACGTCACTTCTTTTCGACCAAAAAAAAAAGTGTACCGTTTTGAAGTTATGGCACTTAAGCGTCCCCCTATGCCAAGTTATGGCACTTGTGCTGGACTTCTGCCATTCTTCAAAAGAGCAAAGCTATCTCTTATGGTCGAGAGCAACATGGTCTCCCTTTCTTTCCACGCTTAAAGCAACATCATGATAGGACGGTATTATTGTGTTCGTAAAATTATAAACGTAAGTGAACGTATCGAATAAGTAATATAATAATGAGAAAAAATATCGTCTCATAAAAAGATGATTAATAAGCTAATTAAATACTAAAAATATATTAATTCTAAAATTTATCTAACATATCAAAATAGAATTAAAAATAAATTAAAACTAGAAATCTTAAAAACTAAATTTAGAAATTAAATGCAATAAATCAATCTAGATAAATATGTTAGAGCATCCAATTTCATCATAACTACTAGATATGAATTTCAGAATATTACGCATACAAAAACGATATCAAACATGTAATAGCGGAATTTCCTAATCTATTTATTATCCTATCTCTAGATATAGTAAATATATTCAGTTTGTTAATCCATTATAGTTTTATGTGAATTTAAATAAACATAAGTGCATTAAAACTTATGAACATTCCTAGCTTACAATGAATCTTTTAGATCACTTTATTACCGAAAACTACACAAATAACATATATATATCCACGACTAATTCATGATTATATATTATAAGAAGCAAATACATATCATTAATTCTTAGTCTTAAACATGCACACCAAATCATTCAAGTGGTAATCAGTCACTTAAAAACATCAAGCGCAATAATATATAATTCACATGAATGAAATCACTTGCACACATAAAAATAATGAAATTGATATAATCATGGTCAGGTTACATCGTAGCCCTAAAAGAAAATTAGAACATAATAGAAGTAAATATGAAAATATAAATTAAACCCAACATCTTGAATCTAAGAACATGAATTCTATCATTACTTTTGTCTTATCTTCAAAATACTTGACAAATTCTGAAAACAATGAGAAACGATCTAAAAGTAAAAACCTAACTATCCCCCTAGCCTCTTAACGTTCTTCTATTTATAGGATACATCCAAGACCCTTATCCCTAAGTAATAGCTTATTTTTCACATAAAATTATTGAGTAAATGAAAGGATCTTTGATTTAATAACTATCTTCCAATGCTTGTAGATAAAATTAGGGAACAAAATCAAGAATCCCTTGATTTGATATCCATCTTCTAATGCATTATGATTCGGATTCTTGATTTTTGTCATTCTTCTCCTTATCTTCTTCATATCTCATTATGTTGCATAAACAATGAAATTTTAAATAATTAGAAGGAAATTCAAATATTTTCTCAAATATATTGCATTATTTGTTGCATAAAATAGGTCAAATAACTCTATTTTTATATAGTTATCACATTGCCATGGATAGGCCATCATTGCATTTCTTTTCACCACTCTTGAATAAAGGTCGAGCATTCGTAATTCCCATCTGGTCTAATTTGATCGGGCTCCTGATTTGATCGGGCTCCGACTTGAGATATATTTTTACATTTATATATTTTGGTTTGGATGATAGCACTAATTCTAATAGTTCTCAATAAGGAAATAAGTGTTGCAAAAGATTTGCTTTTTAATATAAAGGTATGTTTATGACAATATGACTGGTTAAAGGTAATTACTTATGATAAAATGTAAGTCTTTAATGTGAAGAGATCAAATAAATATTTCATACTAAGTAGAGAGTATATGCTTAGGTACTGCCTAGGTGGAGAGTATATGCTTAGGTAGTGCTTAGATGGAGCTTTTTTTTTTTTTTAGTCAATGCAGCAAATCCAATCTCAATAATATGAAGAAAAAATCTTCTAATTATCCATAGTCCTATGTGTCATAATGAGAGGAATTATTTAGGAGTATTTTGTTATTATGCATTTATATAGATAAATTGTGATTTTATCTATATAAGTATGTTTAACCATAAATATAGCTATAGAATAATTATAAATGATTTAAACATTTGAAAATCGGATTTTTATTTAATTCAAAAGTTCAAAGGCGCCAGGAAGAAACTCGAAAGAAACTGGGCGTGTGAAAACGTACACCTTTATTTGTCTTGCTCTCATTTTTTCTAAGGCCATCAACTTTATTGACTGCAAATTAAAAATTGCAGCCGCTGTGATGTTGCATGGTCGTAACTTCCAATTAAGTCCCGCGAGTCACCCAGTACAAACGTCTAAAATAATATCCCACTAACGAAAGTGGCATCGGGCTTCGGGCATTCAAATCTATAATTTCATGGTACATACTTTTCTCATTTTTTAATGAAACACGCTTGTTCTTCTTTTGTAAATTTATGAAGGAGGATAATTTTGTTGGAGAAGCTTTTCACATTAAGAATGTAATAAAACTCTTCCCATTAATGAATGTAATGTTATTGTTTCTAAAATTTGCAATCCAAAAGAACGACTGAAATTTTAAAAACAACAATTGCACATTCGCAATGAATTGAGGTAAATTTGAGCTCTGATATAAGTAAATGGTTTGCCAACATGCAAATTCGTTACGTTTTCTCATTTGAAATTGTCTTTGTGGTAGCTATGGAAGTCTTATCAAGTCAGTTGTTAATGAGAGTGTGGTTAGGCTCAAGACAAGACAAAGACAATTGAAGATTTAGTTGGAATGGAGGATTGAATGGTAGCCATAAACAATTTATTAGACATTGCTTATGGTGCTAAGCGGTTCATTGGAATCTATAGGATGGGTACCGTTGGTAAAATAGCACCCCCAAGGTTATCTTTAACTAGCTATAGCCTCGTCTTGGGAAAAACTGCAGCTTCCTCGACGAAGTGAAAAATAAATAACGCCACGAAAAACATATATAAATAAGACAAGCCAAAAAACAAATAATTTCGGCTAGATTCTATATGACCTTCATTATTGTTACTACGACCATTCAAGTTCCAAAGGGTAATATCCATAGGGATTTTCAATTTCTCATGAAACAACTATTGATACACGCGGTAGGAGAATGATTTATGTTAAATCTTGCTAATGAAAAATGTATAACTAACCAATGTCGTGAAAACCTATGTCAAATCATGCAAAACTGACTTATTTAATACGTCAAGATTGTAGTTGCAAATTTATGGTTTTTCTTTTTAGTATGTTGCGCCCCAAACTAAATAAATAATATAAGTGACATGAAATTCATGGAAAAATGTAGGAAAGAAAGTGAAAGGTACACACGGGCTGGAGTGATTTAATGGACAAAATGGCAACAAAAAATATCACTATGTTTTCTTTTGCCAATTGGAGATGCATTTTAATAGGGATCTTAGAAGAAACGGGGCAAATAGATTGCTTCGAATTCTTTATGATCGAAGTTAATGTTAAGCAAGTAACCATTAATCTTGTCAACTACGAGTTTAAGTTTGTAAATATTGATCAATATCTTGAGAAAATAAAAGATAAGTTTTTGTGCATTTATTCTATTCCTTGTTGAAAAAAAAGAAGAACAAGTCATCGAATAAAATGCATAAAACAAGGAAATGAATTTGATAGTAGATTTACGTTGTTCAATCATGTGACTTACATTAATGAGAAAAATAGCATAACGTTTCATTATAGATTAAATAATATAATGGGGATTACAACCATTCTCATATCATTTAAATACTTTTAGTGTTTCCCTGCTCTTAGTTATGCCCAATATTTTATATAATATTTAGCTCTCATAATTTCTCTTGAAATAATTTCATATGCAAGCAAGGAACGACACAATTCTCAACACAACATTTAATCGAGTTCAACACACGGATACAATTGGTGTAATTTCACGGAGAAAATTCTCTGAGTCGAACCTCTCAAAGAGGAACTCTTGGCACACTTTCCATTCTCCTCTCCGCAGCCTTTAGGGCTCTCTGTGACATTAAGAGCTCTTCCTGTTCGTATTTAAATAGGAAGTACGGGGAACATATAGAAGAAGAGAGGAAACAACGAGTGGCCATCGTGAAAAGACACCACCATTGCAGCTTTCTTCGTGATTTTCCCTTTTGACCCGCATCAGCAGCGTCATCATTAATCTCTTTTTCCCTGTTTTCAGCTGAGAGAACTTTTTTTTTCGAAAACCGAGCAAAGTTGTCAAAAAAAAAAAAAAAAAAAAGCCGAGCAAAGTTGTCTCGGACAAGACCACCATAGTCTCTCTGTCTTTATTTTCACGCTCCACGCAACACCAATGGGAGGGCATCACGGACATTGACAGGCCATCAATGGCATTTCCTCTCACCATTCTTATTCGATTGATTTTTATTCAACAGTACATTCCATTATTTATATAATTCATTTGGTTTGGTGTGGCTTCATGTCTATAACGTTCCAACCGTACCTTGCTAAACTTCTAACAGTTGTCAAAAAGTGTTGTAAAAGATTTGCACAATAATTAATTTTTAATGGTGAGTAGTAAGAATACGCTTAGGTGAAGCATTTTTTGTAGAGAATGCAACAAATCCAATCTTTATAGTTTGAAGGAGATATCTATACTTGTCCAAAGTCCCATGTGTAATAATGAGAGACGATTCTTAAAAGATATTTTGTTATTATGTGCCTATATAGGTCAATTGTGAATTACAATATTGAATTGGGATTTTATATATGTCTAACTATAGAAATAGCTATAGAATAAACATAAATGGTTTATTGTTTGAGAATAAAAAAATTTCTAATCCAAAAGTTAGAAAGCACAAAGTGAAACGCACCAAGAAGAAACTTAAAATAAATTGGGCGTGTGGAAAGGTGCACCTCTATTATTGTCTTCCACTTAATTTTTTCTAAAGTCATCAACTTTATTGACCACGAATTGGGAGCTGCACCTTCTGCGAAATTGCCTGTATGCCCCTTTTTTTTTATGGCAAATGGGACCAGCTTCAAATATGTGAAAGGTAATATTTTTTGAACGACGATCTTTCGAACGAGTTTCCTAAAGGCATTGGTAGAATAAACATCCACATAAAATATTTAAACGGTCCCCTGGAAGTCTCGAAAGTCTTGCTGTCACTAACATTAAAGTCCCCGACGCGTCTTTCGGAACCACAAAACATCTTCAGCTTTGTGCAAAATTGCCTATACTCGGCAGAATAGGCTAGATGGTGAGCTCCTATGGCAAACTCAGAGACGGGAACAAGCACCAGTAATACATTAGGAAGTGAGTATCAAGTTTTCTTGAGTTTTAGAGGCGCCGATACGCGTCGTGGATTCACCAGCAGCCTCTATCATGCCCTGGTAGATGCTGGAATTCATGTTTTCATCGATGACGAGGAACTTCGACCAGGGGAAACAATTAGTGGCAACCTTTTGCGAGCGATCGATGACTCTAAGCTTTATATACCCATCTTCTCCAATAACTATGCTTCAAGCCATTGGTGCCTCCGTGAGCTTGCGAAGATGGTGGAGAACACCTCCAAATCTAAAGAAGATGGGAAGAAGAAGGTCATATTACCCATCTTCTATGACGTGGAACCTGATGATGTGAAGTTGAAAACTGCGTTGTATAGCGAGGCAATATCAAATTTGGAGCAAAAGATGGAGGATCAGAAGAAGAAGTTCAGCTCTGAGGATATAAAGACGTGGCGGTCGGCTCTCAAAGAAGTTGATGCCATCAAGGGATGGGAGCTGAAGAAATTTCCAGGGTAACATTCCAACCATGATTATGAAATTTATTTTGTAAAATCAGACCATAGTTCTTGTAAAAATTCATTAATTATATACTAACTCTGATTTTCCTTATTATAAATAGAAAGTTTCAAGTACTTCTTTATTTCTTTTGAAATCACAAGATTTCCAAATTTTTTTCAGACCTAGTAGGGTTATTATAATTTCAGTTTTCACCTATTTACCATTGTATAACAAAATTGGCTTTGCTTCATCTTTTTTATACTAATTTGATCCGTGTATGTATTAAGTTTCTATTGTATGCTAGAGAACTTGATCAAGGAACTGTTGCCTTTACAAAGTTCTTTTCCATGTTGAAAGAAATAAGTAAATCTACTATTACAGAATTTCATCACACGTTTATATTTTGATTCTTCTACCCTTTTTTTTTCCAGAATTGTATATGTTCTTCTACTTGATATAAAGATAAAGTATTTCTCTTCCTCTATTCCTTTTACTTAAAACTTGTGCAATTCATCATGTTCCAAAAGTTTTGGGGGGTAACGTTGAATATTGTTATATCTTTATCTTGATTGTGTTCCCACCTAATTGCTTAGTAGATGGTTGGTTAATATGCAAATTTGTCGCCTTTTCTCAATTGAAATTGTTCAACTTCGTGGCAGCCATGGGGATCTTGTGAAGTTAGTCATTGACGAGGTTGTGACCTATCTCAAGACAAGGCAAAGACAAGTGACTAGAGATTTAGTTGGGATGGACAATCAAATAGCAGCCATAAACAATTTATTAGACATAGACTCTGGTGGTGTGCAGTTCATTGGAATCTATGGAATGGGCGGCATCGGTAAAACAACCCTCGCCAAAATTATCTTCAATGAACAATGTCCTCGGTTTGGCAAAAACTGCAGCTTTCTTGATGACGTGAGGGAAACGGCACAAACTAAGGGTTTACACAAGTTGCAAGCAAAATTATTGTCCGATATCTCTCGTTCCAGGGGGGATCATACAGTTGATAACATTGATAATGGGATTGATACGATTACAGAAACAATTTGCAACAAGAAGGTGCTAATTGTATTGGATGATGTTGCTAAGGCCGACCAAATCCAAAAACTAATCGGAAAGGAATCTTTGTATCCAGGTACTAGAATAATTGTTACTACAAGGGACAAGAGTGTTTTGAATATGAGGAGATCTAACTATAAATTCAAGGAATATGAAATGATGCAATTGAGTGAGGAAGATGCACTTAAACTTTTTAGTAGGCATGCCTTCGATGACGACTCTCCTCCAAATGATTACTACACTCTTTCAATAAGGATTGTCTCTACTGCAGATGGACTACCATTAGCTCTTCAAGCAATAGGTTCATCGCTTTTTCAGAAAAAGAGAAAAACTTGGGAAGAGTGGCTAAAGAAGCTAAAGAAAACACTTCATAAGGATGTCTCAGCAAAGCTAAGGATTAGCTATGATGCCTTAGAGCCTAATGAAAAAGAGATATTCCTCGATATTGCATGTTTTTTAGTTGGTGAGAATAAGACTAATCCAATGTACGTGTGGAAAGATTGTGAGTTTTACCCAGAGGATGCCATCGAAGTCCTTATTGATAGATGCATGATAAAGGAGTTAGACGATAATAGCCTTTGGATGCACGATCAATTTAGAGATCTTGGAAGGAAAATTGCCAAAGAAGATCATACCAGATTGTGGGATGAAGATGACATTATTGATGAATTAAGATCAACAGAGGTAAAGTATGGCCAAATTTGAATAGAAAATTGCTTATACACTCTTCTAAATTGATGATTCACGTTTTTGATTTGGGAGCTACTCCTTTGTTTCGTTTTTTCTTCTCTCCTACGAAATAAAATATTGGGATGCTGACAAATTCCTCCTTTCGCTCCTTTAATGTCATTGGCAGACCAAGGAAACCGTACAAGCATTCCGTTTGAAATCGAGGGATTTGTTGGAAGGTCTTATAATTGTCACTTCGGAGCAAATTAAGCGATTTCCACGTATGAGGTTTCTTTCGTTGTGTGAGGTAAACTGCCAAGGTGACTTTACGGGTTGTCTTTCCAAGTTGAAATGGATCAGTTTGGATTACGGTTATGCTATTGCTCCTGACGCTGCAGCTGCCGATCGTCAACGGTTTGAGGCAACTAATTCGTTGCATCTAGAAAATTTGGTTGTGGTGAATCTTTCTGGGGTTGATATCACAGAAGATGAGTTCAAGAGACTAATCAAGGTATGCTAGTTTCCCTCTTAGTCTAATTTTCTCATTCAGTGAAGGTAAATATCTAATGGATTCATGACATGCTTTTCCCATGGGTAGCCTAAATCCATATTTATTTCTTGTCTATCCTGATGTTTCATTGGCCTTTGCAGGGGGCAAGGAAATTGAAGGTTCTCACTCTTTGTTATAATACGTCCATACATGGGACACCAACTTTTCCTCGGAACTCAGGTTTAGAGAAGTTGACGATTTCTAAGTTTTTTTCCTTGAAGGAAATTGATTGCTCTATTGAGAAACTGACGAAGTTAACTGACTTGAGTTTTGAGTTATGTGTTGAACTTGAAACATTGCCTGAACGAATTGGAGAATTACGGAAACTGCAGCACCTTTCTCTTAGGAGTTGCGATAGCTTGAGGAAACTCCCTGACTCAATTTTGAAATTAAAGTCGTTAACGAAGTTGGATGTATTAGGTACAAGAATTACAAGATTACCGGATTCCATTGATAGCCTATCAAGCTTGTCATATGTCAATGTGTCATTCACATCAATTGAAAAACTGCCCTGTACAATGAGCAAGCTTCTTTGCCTCCAAACACTACATATGTATGATTGTGATCACGTACAAGATTTGCCGGAGCTCCCAAGAAGTTTGACCACTCTACAGCTGACATCTACTTCGTTGGTGACTGTCCCTAACCTCTCATACCTTACTAATCTAGTTGAACTGGTCCTATCCGATGGCTCTGAATCTATGGCCAAATTAGATATAATTCAAACTTGCGACTTGCAGTGGATTGGGAGTTTATCTAGACTGAGCAAGTTGCAATTTTGCTTTTCAAATGTCTGCATTTCAACTATAGAGTTGGGTTCCCTTTCTCTGCTGAAAGAACTTACCCTACATGGACTAGACGTGCCAACTTTCGAACAACTTCCATCAAAGTTGATAGTTCTACAGCTCTACGACACTCGAGGGAAACAAATACGGCCTCCTCCGTTGGAAAAGGAGACTGCAATGGTTTCATCAAGTTCGAGAGAATCGGGAGAAAGCAAGGTGTTGCGGCAAATTGAAATTATATACATGGAAGATCGGAAATCATCGGAGGACATTCATCTGCCGGAGCCGGGGTGCAACGAGCTAAAAGCTCCCAAGTTGATTGATCATTGGAAGGGAGACTTCCATTTCCCAAGCTCCCTAAATATGCTTCAAAAGCTCGTTTTGTGGGGTTGCCCAGGGGTTCAGGATATTCAATTTGTTCCTACGCTGAAATTTTTGTTTGTATTTGCTGTTGGAGGGTGCACTTCATTAAAAAGGTTAGGCGGTTTGTCAAACTTGAAGTACTTGATGGAATTGAGTCTTAACCGGTGCCCGAGCCTACAGTTTGTTGAAGGCATTGACGAATTAGAGTTTTTGCATCAGTTGAAAATTGATGGGTGCAGATCAATTGAGAGGATTTTTGATCTATCGAACTCAAAAATACCAAATAAGTGCTCAACACTCATAACATGCAGTGGGAAGTTACCTGACTGTGGTCGAACTCTCAACACTTGGGAGTCTTACAAAGAGAAGATTTTGAATGGAACTGAAATTGAAACAACGGACTCTGAAACAGAAACAGGGGATGCTCCGCTGCACCTTCATGCTATTCTTACAATGCCGCATTTGAGCTCTATGTTCGAAGGAACGGACTCCGAATCAGAAACAGAGGAAAGGGTGCGCCTTCTTTTTATTCATAGACCATCGCTGTTTCTTTTGATATACTTGCTTTCTATTTCCGCTTTATTCTAGTGAAGAGACACGATGAACTAATTCTAAAACATTCAACCAAGGACAATCTTACTAAAATTCCCTGTCTTATTGGGAATCTCCATATGCTGTGCTTGTGTCCACTTCGGTGGCGAGGTTAGAGGTTTTACATCCCTCACTATCTATAACAAAAGGGCCTTTCCTAAGAGAAATTTTAGGCCCTAGAGACGTCACCTCAACTCACCTTATCGTTTCCTTCTGCAGGAATCGTTCGATTTTTATTCGTGAACGACAAATTGAATTGGGATTAGTTTCATTTCCACGTTTTCTTCTTCCTTTCTCCCGCTGCTCAAGCAAATTGCTGTCGCCTCATAGGCGTTGCTGCTCGCTCCTCACAAGCTCCAGTCCCTTGCTCGCTGTGTTGGTCGCGATTGTCTCTTCTTTCCCAGGTTGTCATCCGCAAGTTCAAGTTCATCGTCCGCAAGCTTCAAGTCCTTTGGAAGCTTCAAGTTCCATGTCCATGAGCTTCAAGTCTTTCTCCAATGCCCATTTTCACCCTAGTGCACATTTTCTTCTTCAGTGCCGCTCAGCTGGAGGTATTTAGTGCATTCATTAACTTCATCAGTGGCGGGAGTCATGGGCTTGAACTCAAGCTATGGATCACTAGCTAATCGCTGAAGAACAGGTAAGAGTGGTGTGGCAGTTGTTTTTTTCGGTCAGAGTGGCAGTTGGTTTTAAGTTGAATGTAATGGTGTGATTTATCTTTGCGTAGTTAAGCATGAGCTCGAGCTCGAGCTCAGCTTCACATGGTAATAGTTGTAAAAGGGTTTGCTCTCTTGCAATTGTTCGAGTATTTGAATGCTTGGTCTAGTTCCATTGCCATGCTTTTGTGGGCTGCTCAATCGAGTGTAATCATGTGCACAGAATGTTGTCCATCTTATTGTGAAGAGTACATCTGTAAGTATATTCTAAGGTTTGGGTAATGGTTGCTTTAATGAGTATCCAATTTCTCTTTATTGCCTGTGAGGAGCTCTTAATGATTGAAAATGAAGCAATTAGTTCTTTTCTTCTTAGCTCATCATTCAGAATTAAAATGCGACATCCGGGTTTTCTTTTTTTTTTCTCCATATTTTGGGCAGTTGTGCTTTCCACTGGTGATATATATATTTGGGTCAAATTCCATTGGTAATTTGAGATCTGCTGCATATGGTTGGGGATTCCACAGGTCAAATTCACCACGTGCCCGACTGGACAATCGGCTCGACAAAAATCCACACGGCCTTGTTATCTATTGAAGCAAAAGCACCAAATCTTGTCGCTTCATGATTTCTCCCAAAACACCAAATCTTGTTGCTTCATGATTGCTCCAGCGTTCCTGTTCTCCATTTTGCAAATATCTTTTGCTTTTAAGTGAAAGAAGAGAAAAATAAGCCACTTTGTAGCAAGGTGCTTTGATCAGGCTCTTCTGCATCCTAATTTAATTGCTTGGCGCTTCATTGTTTTATGTCTAATTCTCCTCCGGAATCAGCAATTCCCAACTTTCTCATGTCTAAGATGAGCACTAAGGAAATATATTAAAACTGAGGCAAATTGATTTTATCCTTTGGATGTGTTCATTGGAACATAATTAGAAGACCGCCATGTATTTAAGCATATACATGACTTACTAAGCACCAATCAGAAATTAGAAACTAGTGAATGAGCTCCGGCATAAGGCTATTCCATACTTTGCCCTGCATGAGACTCTGCACTAGGAATGCAACCAAACCGGTCAAAGTCTTGCAGCACACTACAAAATATAAAATATTTGATTGAAAGTGCAGTGGAGGTTCAATTAGCCAAAAAAGAAGCCAAGAGACGAACAAATACAAACCAGACTCATGCTGGCATTGCAGGATTTATTAAGCAAAGAGCGTCGAGTTTTCCAAGAAGATCTAGGGTGGTCAATCCCCAATATGCTCCATTCAATCTCAAGTGCTCTATAACCACCGGCTCAAAACTATCCTTCTTCTGGGTGCAAGACCAACCCAGAAACTCAAATCAGTAAACTCCTAAATGCTGAATAGTAGCAGATCCAGATAAACCAAGTCATTTCCAGTGTGGCAGGAGGTGGACAAGAAAACAACAAGAAAATTGTAAAAATTTCATACCTAGTTTTTCAACAGACAGTATGTGCTGGACATGTTTATCACCAGCTAGCTCACTCATCTGCCATAAGACGCTACATATTTATGAACATGGAATTAAATCTTAAGGATGTCACCTAAGAACTCAGCAGCTCAAGTGCAAAAAGCATATCATTACAAAGTTTGGTGAGGTCACCAAGGATCGTAACGATCCTGTAAATCTAACAGAATATTAGGTTTGACTTTGTTTCGACTAATTGCATACGTATTGAACAGAGGGAATGAAGCTCATATCTATTTCTAATTGGAGAAGATGTGCCCAAGCTCAAATTGCTCGCATTCCCAAAAACCGAATAAAGCCTAAAACAATATCCTAGTGTATATTCAAAGAAAACATGTCATTCAGACAGACAAGCAAGTTCCATCACAAGTAATTCGATTAACACCCATTGGCAATTATGATTCAAAGACAACTACCATATTCACTTCCGATTACTCAATTTCACCTTCTTGTACTACTATCTATCTCGATTACCACAAGAGATGTCCCTCATTTTCTTGCAACCTGAGCTAGGAGCCATACAGCTCCAGTTAAAGACGATCTAATCAGCAAAAAACTGTCACAACATCAAGGAAATTCAATGCAGATTAGCTTACACAGAAAAAAAGAAAATCAAATTGAAGAACAGAAGCAGCGCGTGATGATTAAAAGTGAAAAAAATGTGCAGAAATTAAGGGAAGACCTTGTCAGTGGATCGATCAAAGATGAATTTGGGTGAAAATAATTAAGATGTGAGTTCAATTCAGAACAAAAAATGCTCTTTGGCTTCACTGAAGATGATATTCTTCCGACTCCCCCAAACCACTGGCCTCCTTTCATTACAAGCTTTGACCTTTTGTGCAACGAAGGCCTTCAATTTTCCCAATGCCACTGCCGCTGATTGGGCGGGGCTTGTAGTGGAAGAGATTCTAACCTCTGTCCTCACTCCAGAGTTCAAAATTGAACCCTACCCGCAGATTGCATGCAAAGGTGCCATCACTCCTGGCGGCGGACCACTATAGCATAGTGCAAACACAACGCTGCATTAGTTCATGTGGGATGCTTCATCGTTGTCATATTGCTGAAGATAATAGTGATGTTCACTGGAAATGCATCCAGTTGTTTTACTCAGGTTGATTCTCGGGACCTCGTTAGAGGATGAAGGCTGAAGGTTGTATGTCTTTAAGTGATTTGGTTTAATCCAAACACTCCAATGTTCTGTTTCAAAGCTTGATTAACAATCTTGAATAGGTAGCAGACCTTCGGAAGGATGAAAAAATGGGACTTCTGCAGTGGAGGTTCTGTTAGACGCATGTTTTTTGTGGGAAATTGCAAAAAAGAAGCCAAGAGACAAATAAATACAAACCAGACTCATGCTCGCGTTGTAGGATCCAAGAAAGAACTTCATTTGAATCCACAGTGCCAAGTTTTCTAAGAAGATCTAGAGTGGTCAATCCCCAATATGCTCCATTCACTCTCAAGCGCTCCATAACCATTGACTCAAAACTATCCTTCTTCTGAGTGCAGGATCAACCCAAAAACTTAAATCAGTAAACTCCAAAATGCTGAATAGCAGATCCAGATAGTCCAAGTCATTTTCAATAACTGGCAGGAAGTGGACAAGAGAACAAGAGAATTGTAAAAATTTCATACCTACCCTTTCAACAACAATATGTACTTGACATGTTTATCGCCAGCGACCTCCCCCATCAGTCCATAAAAGACTAGATATCAATCAACATCAATGAACATGGAATCAAATCTTACACATTTCACATAAGAACTCCGCAACTCAAGCGCAAAAAGTATTATGAAATTCGTGAGGTCATCAAGGATCGTAACGATCCTATAAATTTAACAAAAGATTGTGTTCAACTTTGTTTTGAACAATCGCATGCATATTAACATGGAAAAAAGGGAATGAAGCACATCTCTCTTTCCAATTGGAGAAGATGGGTCCATGCTCAAATTGCTCGCATTCCCAATTTCTGACTCAAGCACAAAATAATCTACAGTTCAAAGAAAGCACCGCCATTTAGACAAACAAGCACGTCCAACAGAAGTAATTCAACGGACACCCATCGGCGATTACGGCTCGAACACAACTACGGCATAACATTTCTAAAATCTTCACCTCACCTTCTTATACTACTATCTATCTCGATCACCACAAGAGATCTCCGCTATTTTCTTGCTACCAACGGCCCCAGGTTAAAGACGATCTAATCAGCAAGAAACGGTCGCGACATCAACGAAAACTAGCTTAAAAACGCAAAATAGATATCAAATTGAAGAACAGAAGCAGCGGTGAGATGATTAGAAGTGAAAAATGCTCGCAGAAGTTGTTCGAAAACATTACCTGTCGACCGATCGAAGATGAATTAGAGCGAAAACGAAGGTTTGAGCTCGATTCAGAACCAAATATGCTGTCCAGGTCGACTGAAAGATGTGACTTTCGAACGAAGGTTTAATTAAGTTCATAAGGCTTTTTGGGCGAACGAAAACTGGACCTAATAGTCCATTTTCTTCGGCTGAATATTTTTTCGTTACGCCCGGTTGCTCCGCAATGAATGACTGGAAAAATATTTTCAGAAAAATATTACTTGTATCACTTACAAATATGGATAATCGATATATTCTTTTATTTTTTTTAAATATTTAGATATACATTGCTATCGACAATAAAAACATTGTTCATTGATTAATTATATATAAGCGATACAAAAAATCATTTTTTAGAAAATGTTTTATGAATTATTCATTTTCTGCGAAAGAGATAGAGCATAATTATTAGGGAAAATCTCAAATAAGGATCCAAAGTGAGCCTACTTTCTCAAATAAGGATTCGAAGTGACCATTGTTCCGAATAAGGACCCGGAGTGGCTAACAAGTCTCAAATAAGGACCTGAACCTGCTGGCCGGCCAAAATGTTCACCGACTGACGAGTGTGTGAAATTTCCGGTGGCCGAAATATGGGCAACTTTGTTCCAAAAAATTATAGATAGAAATTAACAAACCCTAAAAACAAAACCCTCAAACTCTTCACGTTCTTCTTCTTTCGCTCTTCATCTTTTACGTTCTTTATCCCCTCTCATTTGGAGAACCCAAATTCTCTGTTGATGGAGCAAGATCCATGCCCCTCTCTCTCTCTCTCTCTCTCTCTCTCTCTCTCTCTCTCTCTCTCTCTCTCAATTTGAACGAAACTAACCTCGGTTGAATGGTAGTGTGAATCAAAGTGTATGGCGAACCTAGGAAAAGATAATGAAGAATTAAGGCCCTCGTGTTATACACGAGTGTCTCAATAACGAAAAAGTGGCTTTACTTAAGATTTATCTTCTTCGTTGGAAAGAAACGAAGACAGAAAACAAAAGAAGAAGATGTGAAGAAACGAAGGTAGGGGTTTCTTGTTGTGTTTCAATTCGTGTTTTATTAACAGAAAAATTTCCATGCTCCAAGTGAGAGATGACAAATAATGGAGAAGATGAAGAGCAGAAGAAGAAAAACGTGAGAACATGAAGAGTTTTTCTTTTTAGGTCAAAAGAATGTGAAGAGTTTTGGGAGTAGTTTTTAGGGTTTGTTAATTTCTGTCTATTTTTTTGGACAAAATTGCCCATATTCTGGCCACTAGAAATGTCACGCTCTTGCCAGCCGGTGAACATTTTGGCCGGCCGGTAAGTTCAGATCCTTATTTGAGACTTGTTAGCCACCCTTGGTCCTTATTTAAAAAAATAAATTTACTTTTGATTCTTATTTGAGATTTTCCCTAATTATTATCAAATGCTTCACCTAAATTTGACTGGCTGCATTTGGTTGCCAGGAAATAATATCTAACATAGTATGATTAAATGAAACATTATATTATTACTAGACTAGCTGTCAATGTATAAAAGAAAAATGGAGAGAGCTTCGGCTAAATTTCTTAATTGACAAGTCTCTCTACTGGGAGTATTTCTTAAGAGCCTAGCATTTGGTTGAGTTGATCTTTAATTTAGTCGGTCGATATCGCGTTAAATTTCCTTGAAGCTATGTACCAGTAGTCTTGGAAAAACACAACACTAATATAACCTAATATTATTGCTATAAAAGTGCCTTTGATGTCAGTATTAGTATGTTTTAAAAAAATGCCCTATCAAAACAAAAGATCAGATAATAAAAGAGAGAATCTGTAAACACACATGTTTTAGTGGCTTGAAACTTAGGCTTGTTAGGTTGCTCCTTTGATCTAAACTTCCACCATTTATGGTTTGCAGGCAAACGCGACAAGATATAGCGAAATTGATCTCCATTTCAATGTCATATTTTCGCCGTTTGAAAAGTGATGTTAAACACCAGTAGAAACTTGTTATAACACGACCCTTAGCTATAACATGTGAAGATGGTTTTAGGCTTGAACAAGCTAGAAACATAAAATCAAGCTTGCGTTCTCAAGAATCTATAGAAGTTGTCGCTAAAAGCAGTGTCAATTTTGGTTACTTGGGTTAATGCTTACTTGTTGTAATAGATTTATATTTCATCTTTTACTATTAAGGGTGCATTTGGTTCAGCATTTTGAAAATCCATTGAGAAAATGCAAAATAGTTTAGCCTAAAGGACTTCGAGGCAAATGCAAAAGCCGTTTGGTAAACTATGCTTTGAGAAGCAATTTTGAGAGAAATGCCGTTTGGTAGAATACACATTTGAAAAGTCCTTTTTTTGACAATAATACTAAAAAAAAATCAAATACATACATACATACATATATATATATATATATATATATATATATATATATATATTTAAAGAGCAAACCCTTCATCGAAATTTTTTAATTTTTATTTGCTTAAAATTGAAAAAAAATAATATATGCAACTTTTTAAATATAAATTTTGACGATAATGCCAAAAAAAAAAAATCAAATACATATATATATATATATATATAATTTTATTTTAAAAATATCAAATCCTTCGTCAAATTTTTTTAATTTTTATTTGTTTAAAATTGAAAAATTAATGTATGTAACTTTTTAATATAAATTTGAAAATAATGCTAAAAATCAAATACATATATATATATATATATATATATATTTAAAAAAGACCAAACCCTTCATTGGAATTTTTTAATTTTTATTTGTTTAAAATTGAAAAAATAATGTATGCATCTTTTTAAATATAAATTTTGACAATAATGCTAAAAAAACCAAATACATATATATATATATATATATATATATATATATAATTTTTAAAAAAGACCAAAGGAGCAACGGAATAGGAATTTATTCTTCAATATCTAGCTCTTTGGTGAAGAATCTCACTTACCTTTATAAATATATTGATGGAATCAATCACAAATTGATGAAATCAATCTTGAAGATAAGTTTCTTTTTGGGAAGTATCTACTTATGGATACTTAGATTCTAATTTTATGGGCGATCAAAATTAATGAATTTTCATCTCAATCTTCAAGCGGCTATAAGATTTCCTTAATCAATTCTGTCCAATGGATTGATTAGAATAAATTCCTCTGGAAAATGCCAAGGGCTAATGAGTCGTGGAGGAGTATTTAAGGAGGTCATCCAGTTTATTTAAAATAGCATGTGAAGATTGAAATTCCAAAGTCTGAAGCCTTTCCAACCACTTGTTCTTCATCAACAGTTCTTACAAATTGTATTCAAGAGAGAAAATCACAAGAAGAGTGACTTAGTGAGAGAAAAAGAATCTTCTACTAAGTGTTTACACTCGAAAAAAATTGTACTTTTCTGTTGATGCTATAGTGAATTCCAGTCAGAAGGTGTTAGCATGAGAGAGTGGACGGAGTCTTAATCTAAACCAAATCACTACAAATTTCATGTGTAATTTTCTCTTCCCTTAACTCTTTTCATTTAAATCTGTTGCATCTTTTTAAGTATCGCAAAAATCAATTCCATCTCTTATTGGATTTTGAATATTCATTAGAAGTCTAGTGACTTGTTTATTAGATTATGTTTGGTTTTCAGACTTTGTTCAAAAATTTATTTTACTTTCCAAAAATTCTTTCAAACACCTATTCATCCCCTCTCTAGGTGTTTGTACTAACTTTATTAATTGGTATAAGAGCCTTGTACTTATATACTGAAGTGTTTATACTTCTAAGCTAAAGATCTTCTATGGCTAGTTGTTTAGCGCCAAGACTCATGGAGGGGCATAGCCATACTGGGCCACCTTATCTTGATGGAAAATAATATAGTGTGTGGAAGAATAAAATGAAAGCATTCTTGAGATCCAGAAATCCTCTAGAATGGGATGTTGTAAAAAGAGTAATCAACCCAAAGGAAGCTTCAGCATCTAACAAGGGAAAAGAAGTCTTAGACAAGGATGCTGAGGAAACCAACCAAGTAAAAATTACCAAGAGACGGGCTCTTGATACAAAGTCCATCTATTCTTTATATTGTGCTTTGTCTCATATTGAATATAATAGAATTTCTTCATGTGAAACAGCTAAAAAAGTCTTGGATAAACTTCATGTCACCTATAAAGGAACAGATCGTATAAATGAGACAAAAATAAATATCTTAGTTGGTTGATATGAATCCTTCATAATGAAGCTTTGAGAGTTTATTGGAGATATGTTCAACTGATTTACAAAAATTATAAATGGGTTGGCATATTAAGGTCAACCAATTTCTGCTTAAATAAAAGTCAACAAATTTCTGTGAGTACATTCAAAGGATTGGAACCATGTGAAAACATCAATCTGGGAGACACAAAGAATCATGCATTTCTCTACTGATGAGCTCATAGGCACTTTTCAATCATACGAAGTGGAATAGATAAATGACGAAGAGGATCCAAAAGATAAGAAGTCAATTGCATTTAAGTCTAATGCTGATTTTGATGACACAGACATAGACAATGACATAGACGATGAGGAGCTGGCTCTCGTGATAAAGAAATTTAGGAAATTGAATAGGAAATGAAGAAGATTGAACTGGAAAAAGCAAAACAAGCATAATTTCTAGAAAAGATCAATGGAAGATGTTGAATCTAATAAGGATGTGATATGCTTTGAGTGCAAGAAGAATGGATACATCAAACCTAACTGTCCCTTGCTAAAGAAGAAGAAAGGCAAGTATGAAAAATACAAGAAAAATCTAAAAGCAGAAACCTGGAGTGACACAGAATGTGAGGAAAGTGAAAAGAAGTTTGCAAATATCTATCTGATGGCTCACTCAAAATCAGGCTCCGAATTAGAGTCTGACTCAAACACAGACTGAGAGTTGGCAAGGAAATTAAGGTAAGTCATTCATAAATTCCTATTAAAGTTTCTAAGTATACATATGAGTTTTGTTTGAACCTTAAATCCTCTCTTAAAAGGATCTTTGAATTAACGAAGGAAAATTCAAAACTCGGAGTAACAGGATAATTATTGGAGAGAAAAGTATGAGAGTTAGAAAAATAAATTTGATGTTTTGAAAGAAAATACTGATTATCTTTCAAAAGAAAATGAATGTTTGAAAAAGGAAATTTCAGATATTTCTACAAAGTTTTCCAAAGGATCAATAACTTTAAAGAAAATTCTTTTAGCTCAAATACCTATTATAACAAATCTAGTTTGGGTCTAAATAAAGAAAGTGCTCTTTTGATCAATTTTCCTAAAGTTAAGGAGAGACTTTGACAAAGACTTCCAAAAACTGTTTACGAAAATCATTTTCAAATTTTTTTTGTAAAATCAGTTGGTCGGAGTGCTCTTAAATGTTCCAAGTGTGATAGCTCAGAACATTTTGAGAATGAATGTCCTAAATTTTGGAGATCTATTAAGAAGGATTGGACAAAAGTTGTTCTAAAAACTAACTCCTCAGGATCCAAGAAAATTTAGGTACCAAAGAAAATTTGAAATTTCTTTCTAATTGTAGGTTACTTGTTAAGAGGAAAAGCAAATGATACTTTGATAGTGGCTATTCTAGACATATGAATGGAGATTCAAGCAGTTTCATAAAAGTAGAAAAACAAAGAGGAGGAAATGTTTTATTTGGTGAGAACAATAAAGGAAAAATTATTGGACATGGAACAGTGATGATTTGAAGTTTGATCATCAACAATGTTTCCATGGTGAAAGGCTTCAACTATAATCTTCTGAGCATAAATCAATTATGTGATACAGGATTCAGAATCAATTTTCCAAGAAGATGTTTGGTCTGGAGTTAGTCGAAACTTCTCTCAAACCTTCACTGGTCGAAGACATGGTAATAATTACCTTCTGGACATAAGTCCAAAGAGCTTTCAATATCTTATCTCAATTCAAGATGAAGCAAATCTTTGGCACTGCAAGCTACGACATGTTAGTCTAAAACAGATTGCTAAACTATCGTCTGGTTTGTGGTCTTCCCAGAATAATGTACCCAAAGTCTGAATTATGTACTCCATGTATCTTAAGAAAACAGGTCAGAAGCTCATTTAAATCTATAAATCAAGTCTCCACTAATTGCGTCTTGTAGCTTCTTCACATGGATCTTTTCGGATGAACTAGAACTCAAAGCATCGGTAGTAAGAAGTACTGTTTGATAGTTGTGGACGATTATCCAAGATTTACATGGGTTTTCTTCTTGGCAAATAAAACAGAAACCTTCTCATATTTTTTAAAGTTTGCTAAAAAGGTTCAGAATGAGAAATGTTATGCCATTTCAAGTATTAAGACTGATCATAGAGGAGAATTTGAAAATCAAGACTTTGCAAATTTTTGTGATGAGAATGGTTTACAACATGTTTTCCCCTCTCCTTACAATATAGAACAAAATGGAGTTGTAGAAAGGAAAAATTGGTCTTTACAAGAAATAGCCAGAACTTTACTAATTGAAAGTAGAGTCTCTCCTCTTTTTTAGCAAAAGCAATTTTCACTGCTTGTTACATAATTAACAGAGTATTTTTAAGGCCCATCTTAGAGAAAACTCCCTATAAAGTTTACAAAGGAAAAAACCAAATATCTCTTATTTTCATGTGTTTGGTTGCAAGTACTTTATTTTGAAGAATGGAAATGATGATTAGCTTAGTAAATTTGAAGAAAGATCAGATGAAGGAATATTTCTTGACTATTCTACTTCAAGCAAATCTTATAGGTCTTCAACAAGAATCCACAAACTGTCGAAGAATCAATGAATGTCAAATTTCAAGAAATTGTCTAGAACCAACAAGACCGGACTCAACTTGAAGAGTTTGAGCTAGTTTCAGACTTAATGAAGTCCGATTCCCTAAAAGAAACTCAACCTTCTGGTGATCAAAGTCAAGCAGAAGAAAAGTTAGAAGAATCAAAGAAATAGAGGTTCAGCAAACTCTTGCAGATAATGACAGATTCAATAATAACTGAAAGCACAAATCAAGACATCCTAAAGATCTCATTATTGGCAATGTAGAAGAAGGGATTTGTACCAGATCCAAAGTAAAAGGAGATTCAAGTGCTCTAACTCTTATTTCTGAGATAGAACCAAAGGGAATAGAAGAAACTTTATCTGATGAAAGCTAGATAGAAGCAATGTAGGAAGAACTCAGACAACTTAGAATTAATGATGTCTAGGAGTTAGTTCCGAAACCAAAAGGAAAATATGTGATATGAACAAAGTGGGTGTTCAAAAATAAGACGGATGAAAAGGATAAAGTAAATAGAAACAAAGCAAGGCTTGTTGCAAAAAGTTATACGCAAGAGAAAGGAATAGACTATGATAAGACATATGTACCTGTAGCTAGATTAGAAGCTATAAGATTATTATTTGCATATGCATATTTCCATAATTTTAGGTTATTCCAGATGGATGTCAAGAGTGCATTCCTAAATGGTTTCATACAAGAAGAAGTTTATGTAGAACAACCACCAGAATTCGAAGATCCCAGAAAACCAGACTTTGTTTATAGATTGAAGAAGGCTTTGTACGATTTGAAACATGCACCTCGAGCCTGGTTTGAGAAACTAAGTTTCTAGTAAGCAATGGTTTCAAGAAAGGAATGGTTGACACAACTTTGTTTATTAAAAGGGAAGAAAAAGAAATTCTACTTATTCAAATATATGTAAATGATATAATCTTTAGGTCTTCTAATGAAAGTCTATACAAGAAAGTTTCAAAGTCTATGTAGGAAAAATTCAAAATGAGCATGATGGGTGAGTTAACATTCTTTCTAGGTCTATAAGTCAGACAATCAAAGAAATGAACATTTATTTAGCAAGAGAAATATGTCAAAGATGTTATCAAGAAGTTTGGGATGGAAAACTGTAAAAAGATTGAGACTCCCATGTCAAGTTCTTCCAAACTCGACAAGGATGAAGATGGAAAGAAAATAGACCAAAAAATATATAGAAGCATGATTGCTTCTCTTCTCTATCTTACTACTTCTCGACATGATATTTCATTCAATATATGTATGTATGCCAGATTCCAAGCTAGTTCAAGAGAATCTTATCTTAGTGCTGTCAAATGATCTATTAAATACATTGCAACGAATCCAAAGTTAGGTCTGTGGTATCCAAAATGAGGAGACTTTACATTACTTAGATACTAAGATGTTGATATAGCCAGTTGTAAAGTTGATAGAAAAAGTACTTTAGGTACGTGCCAATTCTTGGGACAAATGTTAATGTCCTGGTTCTCTAAGAAGCAAAACACTGTGGCACTCTCAATGACAGAAGCATAATATGTTGCTCTTGAAAGTTGCTGTTTACAAATTCTTTGGATAAGGCAATGACTAAAGGACTTTGGAATAGAAGAACCTTACTCCATTCAAGAGCAAAACATATTGAAATCATTCATCATTTCATAAGGGACTATGAACAAAATGGTGAAATCAATGTTCAATTCATTGATTCAAAAAATCAACTGGCAAATATTTTTATCAAACCACTAGAGAAAGGATCATTCGAGTTCATTCATGAAAATTTGAATATTACGCTTGCATCTAGTTAAAGTCTATGTGGAAGCAGACTCATCAGTTCAACCTTCTAGTAGAGACATTTTTTTGAAAGCTCTTACAAACTCGGGTAGTAGTATTTCAAATTTTGGGGCGAAGTTTCTTTCCTTCTTGAACAGGTATGATTTTTTTGAATTATTACTTGCCTTTTATATTTTTGGAAATTGTTATATCACTTCTGATTTTTCAGAATTAATGTTTCATAAATTATTGATAGTTTCTTTTTTAAAAAATTTTCAAAACGGAAGTTTTGTCCCTATTCGGTTGCCCTGGTTCATATTCTTTAAATAAGTCTTCGGTTTCTTTTCCTAATATCCAAAATCCTTGAAAACCTTAACCTCTCTCAAGCCTTTGCTTCTCTTGATCCTTCCTCACATTCTTTGTAAAATCTCTTACTCGATCACTCGCAAACATGTCGTCAAAATCCTCCAAGTCCGTTTCGATGTCTTCTCAAAGGAAATCCTCTCACATTGCTAGTCATGGGCCTCGATTTGTGCCTAATGCTCAAACGCACTTTGATCTCATTGGAGATGAATCACCGTGAAGCATGAATTGACCATCAGTGGAGAAGAGGTTACTCAAGATGCGACTCCTCTTTCAGTAAGAAAGCCCGAGGTACTTCTTAAACACTATGTGTTTTTGAAAAAAGAAGGAACTCCAATGGATTTTATAACTTCGTTCTTGAAAGAAAATGGATATGGGAATGAAACTTTGTTCCAGAGAGCCATGAAAAACTTAGGGCTAGGAGAGGCTAGAAGAGTAGAAGAGGAATTTACCAACTTTCTTGCTTATCCTCGCTTCGGTACAAAGGGTCAGACTAAGGGTAAGAAGGAAGATGATGATGAGAGGGTATTCAATAATTTCCAACCCAAAATGGGTGTTGTTGTAGAAATCATTGGAACAAAAGGGAAGTTATTTTGATCAAAGGAACATAAGAAGGTCTACGCACATTTATTGAACAGAGGGGTCATCAACCCTCAAACGGTAGACTTTGATTTTTTAGATTCCATCAAAGTAAATTTGCGAGAAAAGTACGCCAAGCTTCAGATGGAAAGGTTTTGTGTGGAGTCATCTGATACTTATCCTGAATTGACTGCTTATTTTTATTCCAACCTTTCAGTTTTAGATCCCACTCATATTCAATTTACTATTAGTGATTTTTTTTTTTTTATGTTAATGTTGATTTGTTGGCTAATATTCTGGGAGTAGAAAGAAGTTGATTTTTGCCCATAAATGTCTTAAATGAAGAGGTCACCAAGTTTTTGGTAAAGGACAAGATTCTTAGAGGAAGCATTACTTATTCCAGGATGTTTGCCTCTAACATTTTACTCCACAAGATTGTCATCAACTACATCAGACCCAAAACTACTTCCAAGATTGATGTCTCAATATCTGAGGAAAAAATGATGTGGGCCATCTGCAATTGAGTTGCTTTATCACTTCCTCATACAATTCTACTACATATGTATGGAACCATCATGAAGAAAAAGGGACAACTTCCTTATATAGCTTTGGTAACCAAACTTTTCCAACACTTTTAGATTCAGTCGCCCTCCAGTTTTTGCTGCAGAACCATCCTTCCCATGCAAATTGGACTAAAAATGATCTAAAATATGAGATTAAAGGATCTCTCTAAAGCCTTGAAACTTTTGAAGAAGGAATCTGCTAGCAAAGCTAAGATAAAATCTACAGCTAAGAAGAAGCGCAAAGGGAAGAACGTTATCTCGCAAACTCTAAAAAGGAAAAGACCTATTCTTCTTTTACAAGATGAAGAAGAGGGAGATGATGAAGATGATACTATCTCTAATATTGTGGCAAATATTGCCATGAGAGATCCCCTTGGAGGCATAACTAATTATGAAGAAGAAGAGGATGAGAGCGAGAAAGACCTTGAAGAGGAAAGTGCAGGAGAGGAAACTGAAGTGAAAGCGAGTGAGGAGGATGACTTAGATGAAGAAGAGGGAGATGCAAATTTGAACAAGAAACACAAGCATTCTGACAAGGAAGTATATGATACAAGGGAAGTTGATACAGGAGATGCTGCAGAGATGACCAAGGGAACTAGTCAACAAACCAGTGCTGGCAGAGAAGGAGTGCAGGAAGGAGAAGAAATTCTTCCTTAGACTAAAGATTCTGAGATAGGGGGAGTAGGTGAGAAAACTTCTCTTTATGACCAAGCTGTAGAACCAACTACAAGCGATGGTATCAGTCGATCTCCTCCAGATGCTGAGGATTTTTGTGCATCTCATTTCCCTGAAGAATCTCCTGGGGGTTAGGATAAAGATGCTAATGTACAAGAGGAGTAACAAATCTCACATGTTCAGGTCGATATTCCTTTACCTTTGGATACTCCACTAGTATATTTTGCTGAAGCTAGTGCCTAAACCAAACTAGACTCAAACTATCCTCGGATAGTGGAACTCCTTTTAGAGATTAAGTCACAGCAATATGGCATGGAGGTTGAAATCCAGAAGTTACATGTTGCTCTCGGTACTACCTCAGAATTTCTCACTGGAAATGTACATTCTCTTGATGAGAAAGTTCAGAACATGAATCAGCGAGCCACTCAAATTTGGCGAAGGTTGAGATTATCTTCCATCAGTGCGTAACTAAGCTTGAGGAGATCATGCAGAATTTGGAGGATTTCCAACTTGTTAGTGTTCCAATGCAACCTTGATTATTTTCAAAACCAACTCTTTTTCTTATTTTCTTTGTGCTTGTTTGTTTATCTCCTTTTTGCTGTTGACAAAAATGGGGAGAATTTTGCAAATTTGAAACTTTGAACTTCCTGGTTGTGTTTGAGTTTTCTATGCTGGTGTGGTGTGTTTTTATGTGTGCAGACTATGTCTGTAGACTATGTGTGTTTTATGTAGATTTTATTGTTCAGACCAGACTTGAGCAAATGTTTATTTTCTACTGTCTCTGTCTGTTATTTTGTACTGCTAAAGTGCTATTTTGTAGCACAATATCCACTTTAAGCTTAAATCTACATGAAAGTTTTGTCACCATAAAAAATGGGGAGATTGTCGAGAAAATTCCTACCAAATTTTGAAGTTGACAAAACTTTCTATTTTTATTCTTATTTTGAAGAACAATATACTTCTGAAGTTATATCATAGACTCTTGCCAAAATCTATTCATTCCATAAGTCTTCCCACTCTGACGTAATCCAGACTAAAACCGTATTCAAAACGAAGATAAAATCAGACTCAAATTTATTGATCTTGCGACAAGGATTCAGAATGAACACAATAGGAATTTATTCTTCAATATCTAGCTCTCTAACAAAAAATCTCACTTACCTTTTATAAATATATTGATGGAATTAATCACAAATTAATGAAATCAATCTTGAAGACAAGTTCTTTTTTGGGAAGCATCTACTTATGGAAACTTAGATTTTGATTGTATAGGCGATCAAAATCAACGATTTTCATCTCAATCTTCAAACGGCTAGAAGACTTCCTTAATCGATTTTGTCCAATGGATTGATTGGAAGAAATTCCTCTAGAAAATGCCAACGGCTAGTGAGGCGTGGATGATTATTTAAGGAGGTCATTCAGTCTATTTGAGATAGTGTGTGAAAATTGAAATTTCAAAGTTTGAAGCCTTTCCAACCACTTGTTCTTCATCGATAGTTCTTACAAATTGTAGTCAAGAGAGAAAATCACAAAAAGAGTGACTTAGTGAAAGAAAAAAAAAATCTTCCACTGAGTGTTTGCACTCAAAAAATTATACTTCTCTATTGATGCTATAGTGAATTTCAACTAGAAGGTTGTCAGTATAGGAGAGTAGATATAGACTTAATCTAAGCCGAACCACTATAAATTTCGTGTGTAATTTTCTCTTTCCTTAACTCTTTTCATTTAAATCTGTTGCATCTTTTTAAGTATCGCCAAAATTCATTCCATCTCTTATCTGATTCTGAATATTAATAAAAAATCTGGTGACTTGTTTATCATATTTTGTTTGGTTTTTAGACTTTGTTCAAAAATTTATTTTACTTTTCAAAAATTCTTTTAAACACCTAATCACCCCCTCTAGGTGTTCATACTAGCTTTATCAATAATTAGGTCCATTCTTAGGCGACATGCGATTGGTGATGGGCAAGGCACTTTGTCCATTGTGTCATCAAGGCACCCTCATGGCATTTCTAGAGGGTGTTTATCCTCAAAGAGTGATTTGTGATACTACTCCAGATATATTGACTCTTTGGTAGTTACTGTTATTAGTTAGAGATGAGTGATCTTGCCTCCAACAAGATCATATCTATTCGTGCAAATACAAGACATCATTATGCGGGATGCTTCATCCTTGTCATATTGCTGAAGGTAGAGTGATGTTCAAATGCATTTGGTTGCTTTACCTAGATTGATGCCTTGTCCTTGTCATTGGATCCATGATAAATTAGAAGAGAGACTCTTTTTATTTGAGAAAGTCTACATCAATGATAATGGATCTAATATGATGACTAAAACCTTGCCAATGGTGAAAGTTGATTCTTGTATAGATGAAGCAAGTATAATGCAACTTTTGTCAGAGAGTGATTCATGATACTGCTCTAGATATATCAACTCTTTGGTAGCTATTGTTAGTAGTTATAGATGAGTGATCTTGCCTCTAACAAGATCAAATCTATTCATGCAAATACATGACATCATTCTGTGGGATGCTTTATCCTTGTCATATTGCTGAAGGTTGAGTGATGTTCAAAGGCATTTGGTTGCTTTACACAGACTGATGCCTTGTCCTTTTCATTGGATCTGTGATAAATTGGAAGGAAAACTCTTTTTATTTGAGAAAGTCTACACCGATAATAATGGATCTGATATGATGACTAAAACATTGTCAATGGTGAAAGTTGATTCTTGTATAGATGAAGCGGGTATGATGAAACTTTCCTCAAAGAGTGATTCATGATACTGCTCTAGAGGGTGTTTATCCTCAGAGAGTGATTCATGATACTACTCTAGATATATCAACTCTTTGGTAGTTACTATTATTAGTTAGAGATGAGTGATCTTGCCTCCAACAAGATCAAATCTATTCGTACAAATACAAGACATCATTATGCGGGATGCTTTATCCTTGACATATTGCTAAAAGTTGAGTGATGTTCAAATGCATCCAGTTGCTTTACCCATACTAATGCCTTGTCCTTATCATTGGATCTGCAATAAATTAAAAGAGAAACTCTTTTTATTTGAGAGAGTCTACACCGATGATAATGGATATGATATGATGACTGAAACCTTGCCAATGGTGACAGTTGCTTATTGTATAGATTGTTAGGGAAATCCCTTATGATGTTTTGAAGATGACAAAATAAATTAAAGGCTACTAACATGTTTAATGGTTGAGTAATAGACTATGCAGATAATAGAACGTGTAAAGGATATTGTCGAAGTCTATACTTAAAATAATCATAAGATAGATTCTATGCTAAATCTGAACTTATTCAGACCGTGTCTAGACGTTAAGGCTAAATATGTTCAGAAGCAGAATATGTTTGGACTTATGTCTAGATTATAAAGTCTATTTCAGACAGAAGACACTCAAACTCTATTTTAGACGGAAGACACTTAGACTTTACATTCAGAACGAGACACAAGTCCAAAACGTGATAAAGTCCAGAACGAGGCACAAGTTCATAACATAGCAGATTCATAACAAAGCGTGTTCAAAATGAAACAACTCGATATAACGTAACACAAGCCCCAAACATATAACGGCTAGTGATTTTATTTGGATTCTACATCAAGATAAATTTGATTGACTCAATCTAATTGATTGACAATTGAATCTTGAAGATAAGAACTTTCTAAACGAAGAAGCTCTACTTATGGAAACCAAGATTTTGTTTGTATGGGCAATCAAAATCAATTTGGGATTCTACTTCCGTCACTCAATGGCTACCAAATTTCTTGATACAAATCTTTCCAATTGGTAGATTGGAAGATGCTCCTTTAGATATTGTCCAGTGGCTAGTTTGGAAGTGAAGGAGTATTTAAGGAGACCAATGACCGATGAGCAAGTAAGAGACGAAGCGTAGAATTTATAATTCCAAAGTTTGAGCGAACTTCAATCATACACTTGTCTTTCGTAAGTTTAAACATTTGTGATCCTGAGAGAAATACTAAAAAAGTGACTTAGTGAGATAGTGTGATCTACCATTGAGTGTTTGCACTCAAAGTTGTAATCTCTTGTTGATCATATAGTAGAATCCAGCCATAGGGTTGTTAGTGTGCGAGAGTGGACGTAGGCTTGATCTAAGCCGAACCACTATAAATTTCATGTGCAATCTTGTCTTCTCTTAACTTTTCTTATTTAATTTTGTTACACACTTATAGGTTATTTTAGAAGTCTGTTCCACCACATAACAAATTTTGAACATCTACCAGAAATCTGGTGGCTCACTTATCAGACTCTGATCCTTATTCAAACTTTACTCGCAACTTATTTTATTTTGCATTTATTTGTCGAGACTTCTTTTAAACACCCATTCACCCCCCCTCTAGGTGTTCATACTAACATTTTCATAGAAGAAGCAGGTATAATGAAACTTTCCTTGTGAGGCAAAGGGGGAGATTATTGGGTTGGGCCCACCTCTTGTGGGGCCCATCTTATCATCTTAAATAGAAAAGAAAAAAGATAGGGCTAAATGTTCTCGATGGAGAAGAGAGAGAGAGACGAGCAATTCATTGTTATGAAGAAAAAGGTGGTAGAAAGCTTTGCCTTGAAGAAGAAAAGTGGTAGTCTAGATTTGATGGTGAAACTTTATCAGAATTGGCAAAAATTTCAGTATATTGTTGGGGAGTCTAAGATCTACAAGTTGATTGGTTTTGTCTGTTAAAATCTTTTCCATGTCTCTTAATTTTCTCTCGCAACGGTTAGATCTTTCTTGCTTCTGCGTTAATCCACCTTTGCTGTGATGATGTTTTGCCACTGTGAAGAGCCTCTGGCTATGTTATAAGAGATGAACTATTATGTATCTTGCTATTCTTAACAATTAGTAGAAGTGTTTGAGCGGTCCCGTGATTTTCTTGTATTGAATTCTTCACCTAAAATTTTGCAGGTGTTAGTTTTGCCTTGCTTTAATATTCGGCACTGTCTTCACTTCTTCAAGGTTAATATTGCTAGAATATTGTGATTGGTTGCTATTGGGGTTGATCTAAATTAGTTGGTTGATTTTTCAGGAAAATATTGATCCTAAACATGCATAGCAATTACTTGTTGCCATTTCTATGTTACAAAATAAGAATGCTTTTTTGTTTACTATTGAGTGTTTGCACTCAAAGTTGTAATCTCGTGTTGATCACAAAATGAAGGCATTCCTAAGATTTAGAGATCTCTTGCAATGGGATGTTGTGGAAAAAGAAATCAATCCCACTCTATGTTTACATCAACTAAGAATGACAAAGACAAAGAAACCGAATTTCCTACTCCTATGTTTCAGACGGAGATGTCCAAAAGAGAAGCTCTTGATGCAAAAGCTATTTATTCTTTATATTGCGTCTTGTCTCTTGCTGAATATAATAGAATTTCTTCATGTGAAATAGCTAAGGAAGTCTAGGATAGGCTTTATGTCACTTATGAGGGAACTAATCTCGTAAAGGAGACAAAAATAAACTTCCTACTTGGTCAATATGAATCCTTCAAGATGAAGCGAAGAGTCAATTGGAAATATGTTCAGTCATTTTACAGAAATTGTAAATGGTTTGGTGTATCAAGGTCATCCAATTTCTGCCCCAATGAAGGTCAACAAACTTCTGCGAGGTCTTTCAAAAGATTGGAACCATATTAAGACCTCAATCCAAAAGACTCTGAAGATTATGCCACTTTCCGTTGATGAACTGATTGCCGCTCTTCAATTCTACGAAGTGGAACAACTCAACGACGAAGATCTCGAAGGTAAGAAGTCCATTGCACTTAAATCAAACGCTGATTCAAATGATACAGACTCAAAAAATAACATGGACGACGAAGAACTTGCTTTTATGATCAATAAATTCAAAAGGCTAAGTAGAAAATTAAGGAAATTCAGTGAAAAAAGAAAATACAAGCAGAATTGGCAGAAAAGAATAATGAAAGAAGATGACAGGCAAGGAAATATATGCTTGATGGCACATTTAGACTTAGACTCAAATTTAGAATTAGAATCAAACTCAAAATCAGAGTCTAACTCAGACACAGACTCGAAATCCGACAAAGAAATCAAAGTAAGTCATTCAAAAATTCCTACTAAAGTTTTTAAGTACATAAATGAGTTTTACTTAAATCATAAATCCTCTCTTAAAAGGATCTCCAAACTAAAAAGGAGAATTCGTGGCTTAGGCACTAGGATTTTTCTCGTAAAGAAAAATTTGAAATTTTGCAAAAGGATTTTCTAAAAAAAAAAAAAAAGTCGAGATTTACTTGTCAAAGAAAATGATTCTTTAAAAAAAGAATTTTCAAATATTTCAACAAAATTTTCAAAGGGTTCAAAAACATTAAAGTATATTCTTTCCATACAAGTACCATACTATAATAAGTCGGGACTTGGTTTCAATAAGGAAAATGATTCTCTAATAAATTTTCCTAAAGTCAATGAGAGACTTAGACAAAAACCTCCTAGACTTGCGTACAAGAAGCATTTTCAAAGGATCTTTACAAAATCCGTTGGTCGAAATGCCCTCAAGAGTTCAAATTGTGGAGACTTAGAACACTTTGAGAAAGAATGTTCTAAAGTTTGAAGACCTGTTAAGAAAGATTGGGTAAAAATAGTATACTCTACTAGCTCTCATGGATCCAAGAAAATATGGATACCAAAGAAAATGTGAGTTGTTTTTGCAGGAAATAAAGAAAAAGAAGAAAGAGAATTTGGTAAGGAAGGTATATTTTTTATTTGGTTTGAGTACATAATTTAAAAATTCTCATTATATTTGTATTCTCTTCGTGCCTTGATTGATTTCAATTTTATAATGACTGTATTCTATGATTTGTTTTATTGAAGAAAGAATCGTGTGATTTGTTTTTGTGATTTGTGAGTTGAGATTTGATTTAATATGTGTGATTATTTTTGATATCCTGCTTAGAGACAATTGAGTTTATTTGGATTGATTTTATGCTCTCAAATTGTCATATTTTGCAAAATGAAAATCTATTTTACGTTATATTAATTTATTATGCAAGATATTCTTTCTTAGATACTCAAGGATTTTATTCTTTTTTATTTTATCGTGCTTTGACTAAGTGAGAATTTTTTCAAGATATTATTGTGCATAATGTTTTTTCCTTAAATAATATGTTATGATGAGTTAAGATAGAATATTTGGTTATCTATGGAGATTCATATTTTGCTCTAACGTTAAGGGCTGATCCAAATTCATGGATACCAAAAAGGAAATAAGTTCATTGCAAAAAATTCTATGAGGGAAGAACGATTGCGAATCTACACAAATTTTGGTGCAATAAGAAAAGTATCTCATGCGAAGATTGGGAATAATCATCTTTAAATCAATGGTATAATAATAATTGGGTAGGAGAATTTTTTTTAATCATCCCGCCTTGCAAATTTCTATGTGCATTTATCATGAGTTTGAATGATTGTTTATCATTTATGTTGCAAATATCTCTTGTCATAAACATAAGGCATTGCATTTTTTTGCTTGATTTGGCACGTGATAGAAATATCATCTTTCTTTTTGCGAAATGCATCAATAATATATTTTTGAGATTTATGCTCAAGGAAATCCCTTTGATCTTGAAAGATATTATTGCATATTCATGGATACTCTTGCTATATTCTTAGAAGATGTCTAATATCTAGCAAGTTTGATCTGCAAATTGGAGAATGTATTACATGATATTTTTGCAAGGATTGTTATCTATTATACAAGAATTTGCAGGTGGCAAAAGAATCTTTCATATAGATTTTGGAAAGCTCGATCCGAAAATTGTGGAGATTCTATACTATTTTCTAGAGGATCAAAAATTCTCTTCCTTGTGCAAAGTTTTTGCAAATTATTAAGGAAGTCCCTAATGTGTCTTACGAAAGGTTGAGTAGCTCTGAATTTAAATATTTGTAATCTTATATATGCTATTCAATTTATTTGAAGAAATGGCATTATATATTACGTAGATATTATTGCAGCTTATTTGTGCAAAAAGTTCATTAAGTTAATGCAGGTTGAACTCGAGACGAGCTTGATTGAAGAAAACAAATTTCTACCTCAAATTTCAAAAAGCAAACGATCGTTGTGGATGTTGTTGCTACGAATGAAATAATGGAAAAATATTATGTTCAACGTGCACAAGCCGCAATTGTTTCTATTCACAAATATTGTCATGATGACATGGAGAGAAAGTGAATCCAAAAGAAAGGGAAAGAATCGTGATCACCTCAAAAAAGCAACAAATTGAGGGGGACCGTTGATCAATTATGGAAAAATCTTTTTGAATTGATCGTGATCTTGATTATTATGGAAAGAAGGAAAATGTAAATGTGTTAGAACTTATTAAATTCTAAAAAATCCGGTTAGTGCATCTTTTATTATCTTTTGTCATTAACAAATCTCTTATTTACATAATCATTTTATTATGACAAAAATGGTAAGCGAATTTTATAATGCATCAGTGATTTTTATTGGATATTTGTTGATATCTATGATCGAAGTGAGCTATATTACATATCTTTAATATTCAACTTACTTTGTAAAAGCTGATTTTTTGGAAATTGTGTGTCATGCAAGATATAATTGACATCGCTTTATATTCTCTACGTGATACTTTTTCCATTATGATTGCTTTTTGATTATGACAAAAAGGGGGAGAGAATATAAATATGCATATGTGTTGATATTAATTATTGAGCTGCGATTATCTTTCCATATATAATTATGCTCAATGGATTTGCTATATTTTGATTGGAATTACATTATTCTTTAAGATTGCCCTAATTTATTAATATTTTTAAAAGCATGTTAACACATTTGCATAATCAAAAATTGTTTTGTCATCATCAAAAAGGGGGAAATTGTTAGGGAAATCTCTTATAATGTTTTAAAGATGACAAAATAAATTAAAGGCTACAAAGATGTTTAATGGTTGAGTAATAGACTATGCAAATGATAGAACGTGTAAATGATATTGTTGAAGTCTATACTTAAAAGAATAAAAAGATAGACTCTATGCTAAATCTGAACTTATTCAGACTGTGTCTAGACCTGAAGGCTGAAGATGTTCAGAAGTAGAATATGTTCAGACTTACGTCTAGATTGTAAAGTCTATTTCAAACAAAAGACACTCAAACTCTATTTTAGATGAAAGATACTTAGACTTTACATTCAGAACGACACACAAGTTCAGAACGAAGCATATTCAGAATGAGACAACTCGACAGAACGTAACACAAGCCCCAAACATGTAACGGCTAGTGATCTGATTTGAATTCTATATCAAGATAGATTTGATTGACTCAATCTAAATGATTGACAATTGAATCTTAAAAACAAGAACTTTCTAAATGAAGAAGCTCTACTTATGGAAACCAAGATTCTGTTTGTATGGGCGATCAGAATCAATTTGGGATTCTACTTCTATCACTCAACGGTTACTAAATCTTCTTGATGCATTTGTCCAATGGGTAGATTGGAAGACAATTCCCTAGATACAGTCTAGCGGCTAGTTTGGAAGTGGAGCAGTATTTAAGGAGATCAAGGACCGATGAGCAAGTAAGAGACGAAGCGTAGAATTTATAAGTCCAAAGTCTGAGCAAACTTCGATCATACACTTGTCTTTCATAAGCTTAAACATTTGTGATTGTGAGAGAAATACCAAAAGAGTGACTTAGTGAGATAGTGTGATCTACTACTGTGTGTTTAAACTTAAAGTTGTAATCTCTTGTTGATCATATAATGGAATCCAGCGAAAAGGCTGTTAGCGTGGAAGAGTGGACGCGGGCTTAATTTAAACCGAACCACTATAAATTTCGTGTGAAATCTTCTCTTTTCTTAACTCTTCTTATTTAAGTCTGTTGCACACTTACAGGTTATTTTATAAGTCTATTCCACCGCATAACAGATTTTGAACATCTACCAGAAGTCTGGTGGCTCACTTATCAGACTCCGATCCTTATTCAGACTTTACTCGCAACTTATTTTATTCCACATTTATTTGTCAAGACTTCTTTTAAACACCTATTCACCCTCCTCTAGGTATTCATACTAGCATTTTCATAGATGAAGTGGGTATAATGAAACTTTCCTTGTGAGGTGAAGGGGAAGATTTATTAGCTTGGGCCCACCTCTTGTGGGGCCATCTTACAAATCTTAAATAGAAAAGGAAAAAGAAAAAAGATAGGGCTAAATGTTCTTGATGGAGAAGAGATAGAGAGAGACGAGCAATTCGTTGTTATGAAGAAAAAGGTGGTAGAAAGCTTTGCCTTGAAGAAGAAAAGTGGTAGTCTAGATTCGATGATGAAACTTTATCAGAATTGGCGGAAATTTCAGTATATTGTTGGGGAGTCTAAGATCTACAAGTTGATTGGTTTTGTTTGTTAAAATATTTTGCAAATTGTCTCTTCATTTTCTCTAGCAACAATTAGATCTTTCTTGCTTCTGTATTAATCCACCTTTGCTGTGATGATGTTTTGCTACTGTGAAGAGCCTCTGGCTATGTTATTAGAGATGAACTATTATGTATCTGGCTATTCTTAATGATTAGTAGAAGTGTCTGAGCAGTCCCGTGATTTTCTTGTATTGAATTCTTCACCTAAAATTTTGCAGGTGTTAGTTTTGCCTTGCTTTAATATTCGACACTGTCTTCACTTCTTCAAGGTTAATATTGCTAGAATATTGTGATTGGTTGCTATTGGGGTTGATCTAAATTAGTTGGTTGATTTTTCAGGAAAATATTGATCCTAAACATGCGTAGCAATTACTTGTTGCCATTTCTATGTTACAGAATAGGAATTTTTTTTGTCTACAGCAGATAAAGAATGGTATAGCAAAAGGTATATTATGATGTGAGTTTCCAAGTTCCTTTGGTGTCTAGTAATTGGAAGTAGAGTTGCAAATGGGTGGCTCTTTTATTGAAAAATATGCCCGACCTGATCAACCTCAGGCCCGGTTGAAAGGTTCGAACTTAAACAAGTCCTCTTGGATTGGCATTAGTTTGATTTTGAGCTGAGTTAGGCCCGAAATATGACTTGACTTAAAAAATGAGAAAAAAAGTTGCGAAAAAATTTCAGTTATCTCCAATCTCCATAACACTGTTGGAAATCGACGCTACACGGTTTAGAAAGCCACGGGTGGCCGAAGGCGAGCCTCCCAATTCCGAGCCATCACCACCTCACCCTAGATGCCACCGCCTCCGTTTCAAAAGTCGAAGCTGATCGGGGCGGGCTTCTATTGAAAAGTGTTCTGACCCTTGTTATTTCTTTAATCTTTCTAATAAGGACGTGGGAGCTACATGAGTCAATTGACGGCCACATAAGCATTTTTTTTCCGTCTTTTAATGGAAGATCCAATGTAAACGGATAAATCATAGTTCAAGAATTTGATTGCAAAAAAAAAAAAAAAAAAAATCAAAGACGGCATTGCTCAGAATAATAAAGTTCAGGGTTTCCGGTGGCGTTATGCCATATCAAGAAGATAACTTGCAAAAGAAAAGTGGGAAGTTTCTGACTTCTGTCATCTAAACTTTAGTATCGCTATCAAACATTTCTCTCGATGCCTAAGAGATGGATTATATCTCATGTATATTGTGTCATTTAACTACATGGAGGGCACAATCGTTGGTCTGATTACATCAATAATACAAAGCTTAGGCAAAGCAATAATTAAAGACATGATCAGACTTGAACACAACATTATGATTAAGCACCACCTTCTTCTCAATTTTGTCGTTCCCTCATTTTTCAAATTCAGAACCACAATGTTCTAATAAATTCAATATCGGTCTCGTGTTCCGTATTACATCGTGATTACGAGAAGTGAATCGCGATACGGGTCAAATCATGTATTCACCATTTCCGTAAGGAATTCGACAGATTGAAAGAAGAAGGCTTACTTTTCCAACTTTTCGGCGGTCGGTGCCCACACGTGCGACTCGTGCGCTTTGGGAAAAAGGAAAACTCACCAGGAGACAACCGACCCTTGCTAGACCGCAAGCCCAACTTGTCCAGTTGCACGCTCGATGGCGAGGCCCTCCCTCACCATCACAATTGGCGAGGTGGGTCCCCCGCCACTGTAACGAGGGATGTGTTGTGAGGTCAGGATCGTAACCGCATATCCGATTCCCCAAAAAGCATACTTGCTCAATGCGTGCGGACAAGAACGTGAAAGAAAAGGAATAACAAGGCGCACTCAAGCTCCGGATCACTAGCTAATCGCTGAAGAACAGGTACCAGTGGTGTGGCAGTTGGTCTTTTTATTTTTATTTTTTATTGTTTCTGGTGTGGTAGTTAGCGTTTAGTTCAATGTAATCATGTGATTTATTTTTGTGTAGTTAAGTACGAGCTCGAGCTCTAGCTCTAGCTTCATATGGTAATAGTTGTATAATGGTATGCTTTCTTGCATTTGTTTGGCTATCTGTATGCCTAGTCTAGTTATGTTGTTATTCTTTTGTGGCCTGCTCGATTGAGTGGAATGATGTGCCAGCGTGTTGTGCATTTGCTTGTTGGGGGTATTACCAAAATTATGTCTATTTGGTGAGCTGACTTGAACTAGAAAGCTTCAAAATTCTAGAAACAACTTTGATGGAGAATTGCGATGTAAATGTTTGCGATCGACCATCCAAGAATTGAACCATTCCCATGAATGTTATTGTAGAGCGCACAAAACTTTCTACACAGGATGTTGAGCATATTCTTGTGAAGAGTTTTTCAGCAAATATATTCTAAGGTTTGGATAATGATCGCATTAATGAGTATCCATTGTCTCTTTATTACACGTGAGGAGCTCTCAATGATTGAAAATTGGTTCATCATACAGAATTAAATTGGGATATCCAAATTTTCTTTATTTATATATATATATATATATATATATACGGTGGTTGTATTTTCCATTGGTAATTTGAGGTCTGTTGCTTATGGCTGGGGATTCCACAGGTCAAATTTGCTACGTAACCGACTGGACAATTGGCTAAACAAAATACACACGGCTTTGTTATCTATTGAAGCAAGAACACCAAATCTTATCACTTCATGATTGCTCCAACATTCCTGTTCTCTGTTTTGTAAATATCTTCTTATTTGAATTGAAAGAAAAGAGAAAAATGAGCCACTTTGTAGCTAGGTGCTTGGTCAGGGTCTTATGCATCTTAATTCACTTGCTTGGTGCTTCATTGTTTTATGCCTAATTCTTCTCTGAAATAAGTATACTTTCTCACGTCTACGATGAGTGCTGAGGAATGTCTTAAAATTGTGGCGACTAGGTTTTATCCTTTGGATGTTCATTGGAACATAATTAAAAGACTGTGACATCCTGATTTTCAGGTTTTGTTTTCGATTGAATAAGTTGGGCTTTTCATCGACGTGCCTATAGTTCTTTTCCCTGAACTGATCACTCACGGGATAACTAGCTTATCAGGTGAAGCCGTTAAATAATCTAAACGTGATAGACTTGAGAATTCAACCAAGAATCGACTGCTCGACCGTGCTAATTTGTAAGAGTTATTATGGCACGTTAAAATCGATCAGAGATTGGAGATAGGTCGATTCAACAAATGTATGTGACTAGTGTGTAGGTGATTCCACCTAATTACAAAATTTCCATCGAACGGCACTAAATCGATGTTTCTGTTATTTCTGTACCCTGTGTCCGTATTTGAAATTTCAAGATTTTTAAGACAACCGAGAGTCACCAATGTGTCGAAAATGTACAATGTGGCTCGAAAATAATCGACTATTGGTCAAATGTGCTAAAAATTCCTAAAAGCTACCTGGTAGATTAGGTCACGCTAAAATCACGCCGATTGAAATTAATCGTCAAATTGAACCCGATTTCTAGTTCTGTCATGTCACGATTCATTTTAGGAATGTCGACTCATCCTTTGAAGATTTTTCTATAAATCAGGATTTTCAGTGAAAAATCAAAGTAATGTTATTTTGGACTGGAAAAATTAGAGGACAGTTTTTTGTCGCGTTTTTGGGATTCAAGTTGGATAAATTGATGAGGAAAAATGTTGAAATTGACAATGGCACCTTGGCTGGATTTATGGACATCAAATTGAGCTCAATTGGAGGGGAATTGGCCCAAAATTCGTAGGAGAAGGGAGAGACAACATTTTGGACCATTTGGGAAGTGTGTTGAGGAAGATTGAGGGTTGCAATTTGGCCTTGCAAGATAGCCATGCATGGTGGGGCCTTGCCAAGGGTGAAATGGATAGAATGTGAAGACTTTTGTGGCCAATGGGTCCCTCTCTCTTCAGCAGCTTCTTTTTCATTTGAGTCACCTTTCTCCATTGTTGTCCAAAGTTGAGCTTAGAAAACCAGAAGAAACTGGCCAGCTGCCTCCCCTAGTTCATCGACCACCGCCGAAGCCCCCTGCTAACATCCCACGCCCATCGCGCCACTGCAAGCCCGCGTGTGTCGTCCCACTCGTCCTGCCTCCCAGCATCGTCATCCGCCTCTACTTGTAGGTCCAGCTAGTCGCCTGGTCATTGTCCGTTGCCGTCCAAGCCGCCGGAGCCACTATCCAACATCGCCTGGCCCTACAGCAACCTCCGCCTCCCATCCTGAGCCGTTTCAGCCGCTAGTTCCAGCCCTTCTCGACCCAAGCAGAAGCTATCCAGCAGCTCGAGCAATGAGATGTTGGGCCCGTTTTCAGGCCTGCTCGATCCTCCATTGGTGTCGCCATAGGCTCGGTTGTTGCTCACCTCTACGTCGTCGACGTCGTGGACTCACCATATCGCTAAATTGGTGAGTTTACTCACTAAACTCTGCTTAGGGGGTGATTAGTTTATGCTAAGTATGGTTTAGGTGGTTAGTTAGATTAGTTAGTGATTTAATTATTCAATTGTGCATATTATGTGGTTAGAATAGACTAATTAGGGACTAAATAGATCGTGCTATTTATCTAGATAGGTTCGGAAATTTTCTAGGCCTGTTTAGGTGGTCAATTTAGCATTTCTAGCCTAAGTTTGTATTTTTGGTATTTAGTTGCATTTATTTAATTGTTTTTTGGTATTTATTTAATTATTTATTATTTTTTAGAAATTATGCCGAAATAGCTGATGACCGAAATTTCGTGTTGATTGCAATGGTGTGTTTAGTTTATGCAATTGAGTGTTCATTTGTGCAAATTGAGTGGTGATTGGAATTTTGGATATTTATCCCAAAATTATGAAAATATGGTATTTTAATTAGGAAATATCATACGTCGATTTTAATGCCAAAAATGTTTTTAAATACTATATTAAATAGTGGGATTTTTGAAAATGGTGATATTGCATTTTTGGCTTAGATCGACCGTGTACCAACACACGATTATTTTTATCGGGTATTTTTAACACGATAAAAATAGGCCAAGTTCATTATTTTAATTGAGGAATTGGTGTGCAAAGCACAATGCCCTTGGTCAAGATTGAAATATTGTATGTCAGCTTGTGTGAGCAATGATCTATGTTAGCTTGTGAGCAATATCGTATGTTAGCTTGTGAGAGCAATGATCTATGTCAGCTTGTGCGAGCATTAATGTACATCAGCTTGTGCAAGCAACAATTGAATGGGAACTTGTGATCGATTGAATTGGTTGTATTGATCGATTGGATTGAATTGATTAATCAGGTATTTGAATTGTACTGACTTGTAGAAGGAAAATGAGGCGAGGTAAGTCCTCTGTTTTGTGTGCATAGACTACTCAAGGGGTATTTCCTTTCTAGTCAGAGTTTAAGGGTTAACTTGCCGAGATATTGTGTCACCCCATCGTGAGCTTTAATATTTTCAGGTCCTTAGATGGTGCTTCCTCCGGAACGTTTTGGTCAACCCAAGAGGATCACCGAGCAGGTTACCGATATCCCTGTTCCTGGGGGCCACAGGGTCTGGGTCTATGAACTCGTGAGGACCACCGTCTGGGTTGATGCGGGCCTACCTTAGAGGGTACCCCATCGATTTAGAGCGTGGTATCACCGCAGGCTCAATGGATACAGAGTGGGTCCCCTACAGAATTTTGAGGTCCCAGCTTCGATGATAGACGTCTCTTTTGGCAAGGGTATAGCTAACCCTCTTGGTAGTGCAATGCTAGACCCAAGTCCCCAGGAGACCTCGGAGTTTTCAGTTGGGGATTCATGTGCCTAGATGACTTGTAGGCTTTTCTGTTTGAGTAGACTCTTGACTATAAACTAGTGTTGTATATAAACCGGGGTGTTTATAAAAGTGTTTTGGTTATGAATGTGTTTCCTGATTTTCTATCCCGTGCTATTTGTTGTCAGGGGTAATCGTTTGCTTCCACATGTGCATTAAAAATGAATGGGTCATCGACGCATCCTAGAAAGTTGCAAATTTTATCGACCACTGAGGGATGGGCACGGACTTGAGGATCGGGGTGTGACATCCACGCCCGAAGTGGTATAAGAGCTGGTCGATAATTGGAGTGATAAAGTGTGATAGGTGATAACGCTAGTATAAACACCTAGAGTGGTGGTGAATAGATGTTAAAGAAGCTTTTGCAAGACTTAACAATTTAATTCGATTTTTACATAAACCATGCATCTTGTAATGAACACATTGCCAAAGATGGTACTATTTACTAAATGGACTTTATTGCCCTTTCTAAAGAATGTTTAGCACCCGATTATAATGCTGAGAAGTTTAAAATTTCATAAAGTACACAAGATTTAGGACCTCTGCTGAGTTTTCTCCCCTTAAATATACAGGATTGAGGACTTTTACCAAACCTTTTTTGCCCAATGTCTTTGAATCAAGGGTATTGAGCCAACAAGTTAGTTGAAAGACACTCTGCAAAGCACAGGTCGACCTTACAGGAATTCTTGCAAGTGAATCTTTATCTTCTCCTCTCAAGTGAAAATACCCTCGAATTTTACGTTTTAAAGTTCAGATAAAACAGTTTAAGAACATACTCAAGTCTATTCTCTCCTTAACATAAGGATTGAGCATACCAAACCTTCTTCCTTGAAAAAAAAAATATATAGGAGTTAATTGTATAAATCTGCACTAATGGGTAAGGACGATAGTAAACTCTCGCGGTTTGTAGCCATAAGAGGATAACATTGTCAAGAGGATTCTCGAATTGAATGACAGATAATTCACCATATCAACATCAAAAGGTTAGGTCAATATCAACATTGGTCAATGAGATGGACCCCTTCGATGGTAAAGGGATCATAGGCTTCTTGGGGTCCCAATGGATCATAGTCATCTAGACTTTTTCTACCTTAACCACTCCAATACAACCCAATCCACAAGAAGACATTTGACATTTGACAGTTGATTAGCGACTATCGTGTTGTGCTGAGGTTGATGCACTAAGAAAAAGAAAAAGAAAAAGCGTACTGTAGCCCAAACTTAGAGATCAAGTTAGGGACAGTGCCTCGTTAGTTCTTTTAAGTGGGGACAATCATCTATTATATGTCCCCATGATGTGCACACGCAAAATAAACAAAAAACAAATCAAGAAAATTGTTCAAAAAATCTTAAACCTATTGCATTTTTACTGATTCAGTTATAAACTTTTCAATTTTGTCAATTGAGTTTTAAATCTTTTTACTTTTTGTTCACCTGAATCCATTTGGTCAATTTTAGCCAAAATTTTTTATATGAATGCTAGCCTTTTTTCGTGGCACACGATTGGTGCTGATGAAGACAATTTTTTATAATTTTTTCCATATTTTTAAAAATTATTTATTTATTCATTTTCTTTTGTTTTTCCATTTCTTCTTTCTTTTTCCCTTTTTTCCTCTGCCGGCCATCAACAGGGAAGCCTGGGCCAGGCTGGTGAGGGCCGCCCTGTCACATCGAGTGGGGGCCAGGGCCATGGCTACCGTCCATGAGAACTGAAGCATCGCAACCCCTGATGAAGCAATCGTGGAAGAGGAGACGGAGAAGCGTTGGGCAACTTCGGGGTGTTGGGGAGTAGACTCTGGACATGGATGACCTCACGATTTCTTCAGCAGCAGGGCACGTGTGGCGGTAGAAGTCGTCCTGGAGCCCGAGCGCGGGGTCTTCTTGGTCGATGACCCCATCATCGTTCCTCTGAAGCAGGACGGGCGAGAGGGAATCCAGAGAAAAATGGAGGGCGAAGGGCCGTCCATGCTGATCTGCACATGAGCCCTTGAGATTCCTGAGCGAGACGAGGAAGGAGATGAAGAGAACGAAGATGAAGATCCACTTGGTCAGGGAATTGGCAACGGCTTCAAACCTTCCGATCTTGTTTTCTTTTGGCGATGTTCTGCAAGCGAGAGACCCTCGCCCTCGCCCAGGTGAAGGCCGTCGTCGCCTAAGGCCAGACCTCCGCCGAACATGAACCAAGGGAAAATGGGAAACAAAAGAATAAAAAGAATAGAAAAAAAGAAGGAAAAGAGAATAAAAGATTAAGAAAATAAAAAATAAACGAAAATTTGAAAAAGAAAATTAAAATATTATTAAAATTTGTCAATATCAACATTAAATTTCTTACGTGGCACCACATTAGCGATTTCGGCCAAAATTAACTAAATAGACTCAATTGGCAAAAAATAAAAATATTTAAGACTCAATTTACAAAATTAAAAAGATTTATAATTGAATTGATCAAAGTACAATATTTTAAGGACGTTTTGGATCCCAAAATAAATCAATGCATGTCGGAAAATGATATTTCGCAATACTACAAAAGTGATTCGATGGTTAAGGGATGTATTAATATGGGTGATTTGGGCACACAACATACTTTCGATTCTCCATATCAACTAGTACAATCGTTTCTCTCTTCAGGCTACTATGCCAGAAATCATCTTGTATCTAATCTGGTTTTTGAAATAAACTTGACCTTTATTTCCTTTCAAAGTAAAATTTTGAATCTTTAAGGAAGAGTATTTTGGTGGTTCGAAGTCCAATGAGGTGAGATGTTAAATAACCATTAGGTAACCATCATTCGACTCCTGAAGCTGACTTAAAGTAACCAAACAAATATTTAGCTGAAAGAGCTACACATGGGATCAAAAATTCATTGTAACTCTCACAAATTTCTTAACAATAAGTATGCTAACCAAATAAAGCTGACAATAACGTTCTTCGTCCCTAGACTTCGCTTATTCTATTTTTTTTTTTTTTCGTACCATGTTATTCTTAATAGGAATTGGGAGTTTTTTTTTTTTTTTTAATTGTTGAACTTCAATTTGAAGCTCTACAAACTTACTAAGTTGACATTGATCATTGACATGTGCTGGTGGCAAATAACTGCGACGTGTAAGGCTTACTTGCTATAGTATTGTGCAGTGCAATGTAGTGCATAGTACCTACGTCGGCCCACTACAACCGGATCATGCTCAGCCTGGCTCGTTAATAGATGGAATTGTGCCATTATCTCGCTCATGTCGTGTTGTCCCAGTACTCATGCTATTGCCATGCTTGTCTCGTACGTATACCATGCTTACCCCATGCTTGCATTATTTTCATCGTGTAAGCTAGTAGCAATTTATTCTCCAATTGAATGTAACATAATTTGCAAATAGATTCGAATGTAACATGAATATAACAGTTCTCTCTTAACTCCTTATATGTCGAGGACAAATTGGCTGTGATAGTGATATTGTAAACAAAACTCAGGTTCACATATTCTGCAAGTAGAACTGCGGAAATTGGTGATCTTCAAATTGAATCCTCGATCAGCACTAGATAATATCTTACGCACTAGTACAAACGGCATAGAGAAAACTATACAGCAAAAGGATCGATAACTCAATTTCCGAGAATTTTTTAAAGGTTAGGTACAGGGCATTCTTAGAAATAAATGAGTTGCAAGCAGGGGGAGAGGGACGAGAAATAGAGAACATAAATAAGTACAAATTGCATGACAGCAGGGTAAGCGATCATTGCAGGTGCAGTTTTCACAAAGTAACCCTTGGAGTGATGTTCGTTTCGAAAAAGCCCCCCAAGTTGATGACTTGATCACAAAGAACCCCAGAATACCAGCCAAACGAAGTTAGGCTGGACGATGACCATGTGCGTTTTACGAGCCGTTTTACAGCCATTTTCCGCGCCTTGGCAGGAGCATTTTCGTTCGAAATCTTATGAACCTAAATCAAGTTTCCCAGCATCCCCAAAATAAACCTTCATCCCCGAATTTCTCAATTTAGAGCGTAACTCTTCCTTCTTTTGTCAAGAAGGTGATCGTAGCTCGTTGAATCAACATGACGACACGGGCATATGTCATCAAATGTGAGATCAATGGCAGCGATGGCTTGCGGGGTCGGATTTATCTCTCTTCTTGCTCTTTTTTCCTTTCCTTTCTTCCTCCTCCTCCTTCTTTCTTTCTTTCCCTCTATCTCTCTTCTTGCCCTTTTTCCCCTCTTCTTTCTCCACGAACGAGCTCTTCCCTTTTTATTCTTTGTTTGATCGCCGCATGCTGCTGCTTCTTTTCTTTCTTTAGCTTCCAACGCACATATATGTTGAAGGAAGAAAGAAATTGGGCTGAGCTTTAAGAACATGGGTTGGCTAGGCCCATTTGTTATAATAAATTGTCTTATCTGACATGGTGATCGTGCAACGTCATGGTCACATATGCTCAGATTGATAAAAGATAGCCACTTTAGATTTCGGCATATTACATCAGCAAACTTATGTGAAAGATTATCCAAAATATTTTATTGATAAAGAGCGTTTTATACTTGATTGCACGAATTCAAATATTTAGCCCTTGATTACTAGCTGAGCTAAATGTTTAGGACTATTTGTAATTTTTCTTTCCTGGTCATAAACAGGGAGGCATTAACTTAACATTTTTATGGGCCTTTGTCCATGTAAATGTGTTGAAAAGGGAAGGCGCATCTATGACACCCGAGTGTTGAACATCCTCATCAAATACCCTGCATTTTAGCTTGAGTATTGTCAAGTTTAAAGTACGTTGATTTTCTTATAGAGTCGAGCTTTGACAGGAAATTTCAATTTGATTGATCTTGACCAGAGTTTCAAGCATGAATTATTTAAGTCGAGCTGAACTAGAACTCATCACTCTATCATCTCCTTCTTCTGTCTTGTTTCGATGTGCTTCCTTCTCCCTAATTTGGAGAAATTTCCGAGCTACAAATGTATTTGGGACCAAACATTCATGTTTGCTACCAGTTTCTGGATGTAGAACCGTGCATGAATTCACTTTGCAATCTAGAACATCGCTTTCGTTATCCATAGTCTTGAATTATCCCAAAATATAAAACAAGCTCTTGGCAGTGGCAGGGGCCTACTCAAGAGCCAACAGCCATTCGGCTGTTCCTGACAAGCATACAACGTGTTCATCTTCTCGCAACTACGACCACAAGCGTGATCTATGGAGGAAGAATCTGAAAGTTTCTTCTCTTTTCCTGAACTCTCTCTCTCTCTCTCTCTCAGAGGCAGACACCAATATATATATATACGGAAGCAACCTATGAGTAAGCACAAAACGAGTTGAAGTGACGAGATTGGCTCTTTGACCTCTCTTCTGCTTGAATTTTAGGGAACTCTTGTCGCTATTGCAGGGTCATGGGAAGCGACAATGTACGTCAGCTTCGCATCTTCTTCTTTCCCTTCATGGCTTATGGCCACATCTTGCCAACCATAGACATGGCCAAACTCTTTGCATCTAGAGGCCTCAAAGCAACCATCATCACCACCCCACTGAATGCACCGATTTTTGCTCAAACCATCCAGAGGACCCAGAAGCTCGGTGCCAAGATTGATGTCAAGACGGTTGATTTCCCATCTGTAGAGGCCGGGTTGTCTCCGGGATGTGAAAATCTAGATTCGGTCGCGTCCCAAGAAATGTTCCTCAAATTCGTTAAGGCCACAGAAATGCTGAAGCAGCCACTGGAGGACCTTCTGAGTGAGGACCCTCCTGATTGTCTAGTGGCTGACATGTTCTTTCCGTGGGCAACTGATGTGGCCCAGAGGTTAGGAGTCCCTAGGATGGTGTTCCATGGAATGAGCTTCTTCGCACTATGCGCAACGGCGTGTATTATGCTTCATGAGCCACACAAGAATGTGCCATCTGATTCAGACCCTTTTGTGATCCCCAACTTCCCTCACGAGATCAAATTGACCAGAAAGCAGCTTCCAGAGCATCTCCGCTCCGGCGTTGAAAACGATTTCACAAGGTTCAACCGTGAAGCCAAGGAATCAGAGGTTCGGAGCTTCGGGGTCATAGTCAACAGCTTCTACGAGCTAGAGCCAGACTATGCTGATTACTACAGGAATGTGCTAGGAAGGAGAGCATGGCACATTGGTCCGGTCTCACTGTGGAATAGGTGAGAAGAAATCGAATACAGAACAAGATCTATATATGAAAGGAGACTAGATCTTGAACAATCAATGAGAATACCTCAGTCTTCTGTTATATTTCTTCTTCAGAACTTCAAGTTCATTCTTTACACAATCTTTCACCATTCCCAGATACAGAAGAAGAAGAGAAAGCTCCGGATGAATCACGAAAAGCTTAGCAACTCAAAACTAACAAAATGAATTCCCTCTTTCTCCCTCGTTCTCTCTTTTCCTTTTATACTTAATCACTAGCTCAACTGTTTTCTGTTATAGAATTGTTACAACAGAATAATATGAACAACACACGTGTATTTCTTCTAACTGTGTAGCTTCTTTAATTCGCTTGGCCTGCTTCTGTGTTTCAGGTTTTGCTCTCACGGATCGCCAGCTCCTGTTGTCACGGATCGCCAGCTCATTAGTTCAATTGGATCGCCAACTCACGACCTTCCCCTGTTTCAGCTTCCTCTGTTTCAGTTGCTTCTTCAGGTTTGGCGTTTCTACTGTCACTGACTTCTATGCACTTCTGATCTTTCAAAACCTGTTTAACTCTTCTAACAATAGGGACATTGAAGACAAGGCAAGGAGAGGAAAGAAGGCCACAATCGATGAACACGAGTGCCTAAAATGGCTTGACTCGAAAGATCCTAATTCAGTTGTTTATGTATGTTTCGGGAGCGTGGCTAAATTCTCTTCCAATCAGCTCAGGGAGATCGCACTGGCGCTTGAGGCCTCGGGGCAGCAGTTCATTTGGGTCATCCGAAAAGCCGATAAGGGCAGTGGGGACAGGGACAAGGCCGGTGGTGATGAGGAGTGGCTCCCGAGAGGATTCGAGGAGAGGATGAAATCAGAAAACAAGGGACTGATAATTCGGGACTGGGCACCTCAAGTGTTGATCCTCGATCACAAGGAGATCGGGGCATTTGTGACGCACTGTGGATGGAACTCCACCCTCGAAGGGATATGCGCGGGGGTGCCAATGGTGACATGGCCGGTCTTCGCAGAGCAGTTCTATAACGAGAAGCTGGTGACCCAAGTGCTGAGAGTTGGTGTAGGAGTTGGGGCTCAACAGTGGGTGGGCATAGTTGCGGACAAAGAGATAGTGAGCAAGGACAGGATAGAGAAGGCTTTGAGGCAAGTCATGGTGGGGGATGAAGCAGAGGCGATGAGAGACAGAGCCAAGTTACTCGCCGACAAGGCGAGGAGGGCTATCGAGGACGGAGGGTCCTCGTACTCGGATATGAATGCTTTGATCAGAGAGCTTTCTTTGCATCGCATTGCTTGTGATGCAAAGAAGTAGATCCTTGCAAATGTGAATAGCTACTTTGTATGTTGACCTACAGGTTTCATGTGTGGAAATATTTTTGCAAGTAATCTTGTAAAGCATGATAGGAATGCCCTTAGCTTGTGTTAGGCACTCTAATTCACTCTTGTAACTTTGAGGAGCGAGGGGCGTGTGCTGTGACAAGGAAAACTTATGAAGAATAAAGCTGTTACTGTAAACACCATCTTTACTATGCTCGTTGCTCTGTTCTTCATATGATACAGGATGTGTGTGTAAGGGTTTCTCTTGTTGTGGGTTCAAAGGGTTCAGTTAAGACATCTAAGAACCATTCCGATGTCGAAGTTGACACCAAAAAAATGACCAAGTCTTTTTAATCGACATGATGCTGATTTGCATGAATATAGCGCTTAAGTATAATTTGACTATCATCGCTATCATCGCCATATGATGGTGATTCGTCAACGATTATGACTTAGCAAAGCAAATTTGGCTGTGTGTCGAATGTTGGGGAACTGGAGAAAGAAGATGAAGTGAAATGCTAATGGAAGACATATATATATTGATTGACGGTTAAATAAGTGGCAACTGAAAAGTTGTAACGGCTTGTAGTAGTCTACTACAAAGTGTAATTGCCGGTAAATTATTAATAGTCAAATTGATGTGGTTGCAACCACATCTCCACAACTTTAGGCTCCATGATGGCACGTCGACCTTATGCACCCAACTTATGTATCTTATCAGTTTCAATTTATCAGTTTCCTATACTTGTATTTCCTTTTCCTTTAGATTTAGTTTTTCTTGATCCTTGTTGCGCAATTTACTTCCTGTCCAATTCAATTAAAACCAAAGATCAGACTTTGGTGAAAATCTATCTCACTGCTTAGGTCAATTCCCGGCGAGACAGAATCTAAGAGGAACTAGGACTACTTTTGCCTCAGAAATCAAAGCTAGACATGATTGAGTAACTCCATGAAGAATGATGCGAAATGGTCCTCTCGTCAGGCGCGGACTCTAGAGAACCAAGCAGTATCGTAAGCTAACCAGGCCTCGGAAGTGAGTAACGTGACCGAGGTCAAATGCTTGACCGAGAAGACTCGTATGGCGCTTTGTGCACCCACAAAGTAAAGTACTAAGCTAATACCATGGTCATATTCTGACGATGAACATTGAGAGATCGAAATTTGCGCTTAGCCATGCTGACGATAGACAGTGAAAGCACGGTTGTCTGCAGTCCCAAAGGCCACGCTCTAACCAGTAACCAATACTCACTTAGTCCGATGACTGCTTAGATTAGCAGATCCTAACAGATACCAGAAAATCGAGCAATGATGCACGAGTTGATGCATTCTCGGTAGTATGGTTCACGCTCGCTTTCGGGATACGACTCTTCTTCGTTTCAGACCACTGCAGATTTCACATGATGCAGACACATGATTACCAAATGCGCAAATGCCTCTACTTTAAGCTAATGAGACAGAAAACGTGAGCTCGGATGTGAAAGTTCCACTGCAATTGCACCTCAGGAGTTAATATTGGACAATGAGCACAAGGAAAGAGAAGTCTTCGACAGCAAGTCTGTCCTAAAAGCCAGCTTCCTCAATTTTACCGATCGTGAAGAGGGAGACAATCGTGGATTTTGTAAAAGAATGTAAATAAGTACAGGTGAATCTACTTTCGAGTGTATGAAATTACATTAGTAATCTTACATTCTTTAAAGGAGATAATCTTTTAGCAAAGTAACTCTTCTTAACTCAAGTGTCAAATTTAGATAAATTCTAAACTCATTCCAGATTGTACTTCGTTTGTAAATGGTGCAATGAGCTCATCCAGTAACCCTAAACACTTAATTACAAATCTTTTAGTTTTTTTAAGGAGTTTTAAAGGTCAAAAACCTTTAAAAAAGCTTAACCAAACGCAACCTAAATCCTATTATAACATGGGAAAGGTTGAATACCCCATTAGGCCTAACCCACCGTCATCCCTCAAAAACATGAATAAAAAAAAGGAAGAAAAGGGCTCAAAGATAAAGATATCCCCTGAATCTGCACCCACCAAGCATGATGTAAAAGCGTTCAAGAACATGTGTCACAGTAAATCCGGTCGGAGTGAATCGTGAATTCTACTTTCAACTTGATTTTTTAGTGAATGTTTTTTTGTTGACACCTAAATTTTGGTGACCATTTTAATTATTAATCACATTAAAAAATTATGGATTAATTTTAACCCCTAAAAAAATTAGTTAATTAATTAATTGCATAGCATATAGTTTTAGGTGCATTTATATTGGGCCGGTGACAAATGGGTTCAAATTGATGGTTAAGAATTTTAACTTGATGAGTCGGGCTAAGCCCACGAAGAAAGTAAATCGGCTCAAGCCCATATCCTCGGAGAGATTTTATAGATTTATCTTTGTAAGATTTCAATTGAAAAAACAAATATTCCGTTTGGAAAAAACAAATATTGCGTTTCGAAAAGAAATCTTCGTGGAGATGAATTTAGAAAATTTTAAAACTCTAATCCGTGCCCTATAAATACGTAAAAAAAAAATACCTAGGGTTGGGGGAGGCCACACGGATTTACACATTCGGCCATATTGGGGTTTTCTTCATCTTGCTCGGCAAAAAGAAATAGAAGCCGAAAAGAGAAAAATTCTCGATCTTTTTATAGGGTTTTGTGAGAGTCAAAGGGTCTTGCTTTTGCTGAAAAAGTGAGAAGGGACGGCAACAGTGAAAAAGCAGAGAAAAAGTGAAAGAGAGAGAAGGTACGAAGGCAGAGTGAGGGAGACGTGAGAGACGCGGCAGGGGAGAAAAGAAAAAAAAAAAAAAGAGAAAAAAGGAAGCTGCAGTCGTCTTCTTCGGGGGACTCCTTCGCCAAAGTCCCTAGCTGCCTGATCCACTGACGCCGGAAGCCTCCGCCCAGCTCTGTTGCAACTTGCGGCGACCAAGCAATCGCCGGCACTCACAGCTCCGCGAGCCACCATACGTCTGAGCGACGCCCCTGCCGCCGGCCATCACCGCTCCGAGTCTCCTCGCACCGTTGCTCCACGATCTGACGAAGCCACCGCCGCGCAGTAGTACCCCGACGCGAATAGATCCGAGTCGTTCACCGCGCCGCCGCTGCTGTCTCTCAGCCCGTTCGTCTGCACCCCTTCGACCCAGCAGCCAAGCAACGCCGGCTGCTGCTTCGCAGGTCACCGAAGCCTGCGCCGCCCCGACGCCCGCGCCAAGCCTTGCCGTGACGCCGCACCGCCACCTGCGAAGCCGCCCCAGCGTCCCCTGCTGCTCGAAGCCGCCGCTGCACCAGTCACTACACCTCTGCAGCCGCACCCCTGCCCACAGCAGCCGGCCCGGATCCGACGTTGCCTCGCCGGAACGCGTCGAAGCCCCTGCTCCGCCCGCGACGCCGCCCGCCGGTCTCGCTGTGTCGCCCCGACGCCGCCCCGACGCCGCCTTCGCCTCTGCCCGCGCTCGAGGTCTCCCTGCCCGTGACCCCGTGCTTCGCCCGCGTTGCCTTGTTTCCGCCGATCCCTGCCGCTCGGAGTCCCGACCCCACCAGATCCGGCGCCCCGCAGGACACCCCTCGCCGGACCCACCAGCTTTATTTTTCTCTTTTTTCTTTTTCAGAAAAAAAAAGAAAAGAAAAAAAGAAAAGTAAAAGAAAATTTAGGTATTTTCTTTATTTTATTTTTGTTTTATTATTTTTTCTATTTTATTTTATCTTTTTAGTGTAATTATTCCTTTAATGTGAAATTGAAATTCCATGATATGAAATTGCCTTGAAATTAGTGATTGTCAGTCCGATTTTTGCTCGAAATCCGACTCGCAATTACTTAAAAATCGCCAATCCGATCTCCCGCTCGAGATCCGATTCGTGATTTATATGAAATTGGTCAACCCGATCTCACGCCGAGATATGGTTCGTCGATTTGGGTATCAATATGGCTTGATTTGCTGTGGTGTTACTTAAATTAGTCTTCTTTTAAAAAAAAAAAAATCAAAAAATGTAGTTTTAGGATTTGCATGTTCATAATAGGTATTTTACTTCGAATTTAAAAAAGATCAAATCAATTAATTTAGGTTGCTAGTTCATTTTTTTACTTGGATTGCATGTTTAATAATTTGACAATTCTTAATTGCGAAATTAATAAAACAAAAACACAAAAAAAGGTCATCATGCATATGTCATGTAGAATTAGGACATTCTTTATACGTCATTGCATATTAGAATAAATTGCATGCTTATTTAGAATAAAAACCAAGTGCACGGTTCATACAATTCATGTCATTTAGTGATTTTTGTTAGGGCCATTTAATTAGAAATTGTCAGTCATTAGATTAATTTAGATTGCATATTTAAATGTTGCATTTTTTTAATTTCAAATCTCATAGAAAATACAAAATTTTTTAGAATAAATCCATTTCATGTTTCAAGATAGACCGCATGCTTATTTATGTCATATTGCTTAGGTCATATAGCTAAATCATGTTGCCATGTCATATCATTTCATGTTAAATTAGTGGCATGCATTGCATATTGCATGATTTTCATTAATTATGTGAAAACAAAACAAAAATTGCGTGTTAATTAGACTTCACATTTAGGACTGCTGATGTGAATTCTAAACTAACAACACAGATGCTTTCGTTGCTATGAGGTAAGTCCCGCAATTTATTCATTTGCTTTATTAAATTGGTGGTTTGTGTACAGCATGATCGCTTTTCACATGTTAGGAAATAGATTTAAAATCAATTCCAAATTTTGCTGCACAAACATTTTTGAAAATAAAAGAAATGGTACCGAAAGGGCGTGAGAGAAATCTAGCGTAACCAAGTCCCCGTACCTAGAGTCTTTGGTTCGTAGGAGTAAAGTAAAACTCCCGTTACTTTACTTGGATTTCTAATCGACCCACCAAAAATAGATTAGTGGCGACTCCTAGTTAAAATTCAATTGCATGTTAACAATTCAAACCTAAGTCGCGAATTGGTATGGGCTTGGGAGAGCCCGAGTTAAGTCTAGGCTTAACAATCCATTAGCCAAACCCTAGGTGGTTCACACCCCAAAAAAATTGGTCGCGACATTTTTTTTTTTTTTTTTTCAGTGGTGAATGTTACGAAGCTTACATTTTGACTTTTATATAATCTGAATTGTAAAATACTACAAACCTTTCAAAATTTTCAAATATCAATATGTAAAATTTTAGATGATATTTCAAGAATTTTTTTTTGAAATAAAACTCGTAATAGAATAGATGTCGATTATTGCGTAACTCACATAAATCATCATTAAAATAAGGGGACCTTTGGGTGGGCCCGGACCTACGTTTCGCCTAAATGCCCATCATAAGTTTTTGGGATAAACCTCCAAACTTTGGAATTGTTGCACAATAGCCTCTGAACATTGAAAAGTAGCAAATTACTGTCCTTAAGTTTAGCATCTTTTCACAATAATAGTCCCCATGCTTTTATTAAGTAACATGTTTTACCTATCTGCACTTTACTTTTCTTGTTGCTATCGTTAAGTTTTTGGAAAAAAGGTACCAAAAAAATCATAAACCTATTATATTAATATCAATTCAGTCTTAAGTCCTTTAATTGGATCAATTAAGGATCTGTTTGTTTTACGAAAAATGTAATGTTTTTGGAAAATGTTTTTTGGGAAATCATTTTCCAGGAAAACGGTTAGTTTTCCTTTGTTTGGTAATACGTGACTGAAAATATTTTTTGGTGTTTGGATTGCATTTGAAAAATGATTAAAGGTTTAGAAGACACTGACAAAGAGGAAGAGGAGGGAGTGAAGCCAACGGGAGCACAAGAGGGGCTAGGGTTAGAGTAGGCGGCGGTGACAAAAGGGAGGGGGCAAAGAAGAAGGAGAGAGGGGACGGGGAGTTAGGGTTTACGTTCACAGGCAAAGAAAGAAAAGAGAAAACAAGAAAAAAGAAAAAAATAAGAAAGAAAATAAAAGATATAATAATAATAAATTCAAAATTTTTAATTAGAAATTCTTTTTAATAATAAATTTTTCATTAAGTAAGGACTTTAAAACATTTTGGAAAACATTTTCTGATTTTTCAAAAGAGAAATCATTTTCCTGAATTTAAGCTTTGGAAGGAAAACATTTTTTATTGACTAGAAAAACATTTTCCATTAACTCATTTTTCTAAATAAACCAAACACTGGAAAATTAGGAAAACATTTTCTCGAAAATCGTTTTTCGCAAAACAAACATACCTTAAGTCATAAACCTTTTTACATTGGTACAAGTTCAATCTATTTGGAAAATTTAGGTCGGAAATTGTTGACATAGGCACCAAGAGTCCTACATGGCATTACTAGTGCTAAACATGGACAAATTTTATAATTTAAAAAAAAAAAAAAGTTAGATTTTTTATTTCTCCTTTTTTTCTTCTTTTCTTTTTTTTTCTTTATCCCTTGGTCAGTGATGGTCAACTACGACCATTGCTAGCTAGAGGCTAGTTTGCACGAGCCCTCACCAGACACTAGCAAGGGTTCCTACGCCCTCGTAAGCCATAGGCGAGTGCGTTGGCCCTTGCCCAAATCCAAGTGAGGGTCGAAACTCTTACCTCTTGGCCAAGGTCGGCCTTTGTGCCCTCGTAGGTGAGGGCGTAGTAGCCCTCACTTGTGGTGGGTGAGGGCCGCAATGCTCTTGCCCAAATTTAGGCAAGGGCCACGATGGCCTCGCTTGAGATGTTGTGACCCTAACCCGTCATGAGCAAGTGCCTTTGTGCCCTCGCCAGTTGCCAACAAAGGCGCAGAGGCCCTCGCTTGTGGTCGATGAAGGTCACAATGCCCTTGCTTGGTCTGGGCGAGGGCGCAAAGGCCCTTGTTAGCCAACAGGCAACAGTTGCAGCCCTTGCCTAGATTTGTGTGGGGGCTGATGTCCTTGTGAGTGTCCAATGAGGGTGTGGGGGCCCTTGCCCAAATTAGCCTCTAGTTAGCGATGGTTGGCCAGTAACCTTGCCGACCAAGGGGTAAAGAGAAAAGAAAAGAAGAAAAAAATCTGAATTTTTTTTTATAAAATGTATTCACGTTAGTGCTAGTTGTGTCACGTAGGACTACCGATGCTTATATCAGTAATTTCTGACCTAGATTAGCCAAATGGATTGGACTAGTATTAATGTTAAAATGTTTATAACTCAATTGGTCCAATTGAAACGTTTACGAGTGAATTAATGTCAATGTAATAGATTTAGGACTTTTTTTTATACTTTTATCTTAAGTTTTTTGTGTCTGCATGGCCGTCAAACGCTAACAAAATATGTACCTTTTCATTTTATTAAACAAAAAACTTTTGTCACATAGCTAACGAAGCCAAAAAAAAAAAAAAAAAAACAGAGAGAATGCATGGACAATGGAATTAAGAAAATTCGGCAAAGATCACTTTAGTAAAAAGATTTGAGTTTATTCATTTTCATATGACACGTAGAAACTGGAAACTACTGTAGAAATGAAGTTTCTCGCGAGAGGATGTGATCTGTCACTTTTCAAAGATCAGATGCTACTGTGCAATTGTCAAAGTTGAGGAGGGGTTATCTCGAACTTTCCAAAGTCCTAGGGCTTTTGTACAACTGCCGCAGGGTACTCAAGTGTTTTAGAAGTTAAACCTTAAATTTTTTTGTCCAAATCTTCGAGTCAAACCGCACTTTCTCACCAAAATTTCTTCGCCCAACCCTACCCGAAAGTCCTTCAGGACCTTGCAATTCGGTCCGAGCCTCAACAGAATGCACATGCCATGATTATGTCTACATCGATATGGGGAATTAGGATACGAGAAACTGACCATCTGTCTAGATCAGTGACAATGAATATGTCGTGTGCAAGGAGAATTTTTTCTTGCGCCGTGCATTTAGAATTAATCCAATTCTTGGTAGAAAGAAAGGAAAAAGAGCAAGTTATTCTTTTAGCACCAACTTCCCAACCACCTCCCACCCCCCGCGAAGATTCCCACTGAGAAATGCCGATTGGCGTATAATGTGGTTGTACTTTCCAGTTGCCGAAGTGAATTGAGGATGCATTAATGGTGGGGGTGAAGGAGGCCACCAGCTTTTTAATACTCGACAACTCCATTTCAACCATTCACTTTGAATTTTGACAGAAAATTTTCTGAAAATTGGCGTTTTACTATTGTGCTTCCTCAAAATTGGAATGACTTTTATGTGGACTTTCCATGATGAAATGGTGAAAGGGATTGATTGCAAACTACAACCCAATAAATACACAAAAAATATAAGCTTTTTCATATGAACTGAATATGATGTCACTTGGGTTATGATATGTAAAGAATTCGATTGAATTACATGAGTATTAAACTACAAAATATTGGGTTGTCCACGTTATCCACGTCCTTTGAACTTGAACTTCTTTTCTGTTAGTATTTGAGTTCGTTGTTTTGAATTTTGTCATAATCTTGAACCATATGTATAGCTTTATGCAAAAGCAACAAGCCTCCGATGTAATTACTCACCGGTGCATTAAATTAAAAAGCTAAACACACCAAGTCATAATAGCTTTGCTCATCTCATCTAAATGAATTTGAAAAATGAGACTGTCATTGTCACTTAATGAACGTGGTATATAGTGTTTGACATTAATTGGTAGCCAATTAGTTCCTTACAGTCATTGGATTTGCATTTCTCTACTCCCGCACGTATTATCTCCTGAGATAGACAGATTCATGCTTCATGGATTGCTCATGGTCCTTTGCTGAATGAAACTCAGGTTAGGTTATCTCCTTTCTATACTAACCAATAAATTTTCCATTAACACACCATCTCTTTTCACTAAAAAGAAACTTACTTCACGCTTTTAGCCCTTTTGGAATTGGCGTGCTAGACTTTATTAATGCATTTTATGTGCTTGAGTGAGCTATTGCCTTTGTCTTCTCTAATCACCGCTTTACTTACCCCCCACAAAAAAAAAAAAAAAAAAGAAAAAGAAACTCATCTTCCACGATTGTATTGTGATTCCTTGCAGCTAGTCAAGAGGAATTATTGCCAAATTTGGGAGTATACCGTCTCCTTTCACACGTACACGCGGGTTTCATTTGAGGGAGATTCGCACCATTCACGCTTCAAGCGCACCGAATAACATCTTGCTAGTCAAATGAGGAGTATGCAAAGTTTTTCAAAGCTGTGAAATGCACAAACTACGAATTTAATGAGATAAAAGGCCATAAACGATTGCAAATCAGGAGTGATTTCTCAACCAAACTTCAAATTCCGAGATCGAAACATCATTGTACCAAAGGGAAGGCCAGCCAGCATATGAAAGTAGAGTCTGCCGATAAGTCATCATCTTCAAGATAGAGATAAGAGACGACCAAAGTACCATTTAGTGCACAGGAAAACTACATAAATACTAAGGTTGCGTTTGGTTCAGCATTTGCAAGAGACTTTGAGAATCCAATGCAAATGCTAAAAGCCCAAAGTTATTTGGGGAAATGCAATTGCGTTTGGTAAAAAAATTTTGTAAATGGACTTTGAGTCGAATGTGCGTTTGGTAAAAAAAACTTTCGCAATGGGCTTTGATGGGTATTATATATATTAAAAATTGAACTAAACCCTTCGCCGGATCGGCGAAGGGCTGCTTCCTTTTTCAATTAAAAATAATAATAATAATCACGGGCAAAATCGAAAATATGAAGAATTAGTGATGATAGTTTTGGAAGAGAAAAATAATTTCAAGATTTGGTAGAATCTTTGAAAAGCTGTCCAATTCCTATTAGAACAAAGAAAGATTCCCGGGACAAGCAAAAGTTGAAAATCGGCTTCAACGTTGAACCAAACGATCCAGCATTTCATCAAAGGTGGCCCTTGGAAATGCAGAACCAAATGCAGTCTAAGTCACGTGGATACCCAGTAGAGTTCCAAACACGGCACACTAAGTGGTCCCCGACGACGACCTTTAAGTCGCCAGTCCCTTAAAATAAGAATCTTGGAAGAGCACAAAGCACATGACAAGATTCCCAATCTCTCCTTCCTACCATCACTCGGCACTTTCTTGAACCTCCATAACCTCCTCCTCCTTCTCTTCATCTTCTTCGTCATCGTCGCCATGGAACAGGAATCCGATCGAGGAGTCCATGTCCTGTTCTTCCCTCTAATGGCTCACGGCCACATGTTGCCGACCCTGGACATGGCCAGGCTCTTCACGGCAGGGGAGCCAGAGCCACCATAATCACCACCCCCACAACGCACCTGTCTTCCAGAATTCTTTACAGATCGACGCTGGATCGCAGATCGACCTCCGAACCATCGAGTTCCCGACCCGAGAAGTCGGTCTCCCAGAAGGCCTCGAGAACCTCGACATGGTCACCACGCAGGACATCCAGCTGAAGTTCTTCAGGGCCATCTCGATGCTGTCTCGGCCCTGGAAGCTCTCGTAGAGGAATTGGCCCCCGATGCGCTGGTCGCCGACATATTCTTTCCCTTTGCGAACGACATCGCGGCCGGGCATGGCATCCCGAGGCTGGCCTTCCACGGGACGAGCTTCTTCTCCATGTGTGCGGCCGAGAGCGTGCAGAGGCACAGGCCTCACGAGAGGTCTCGTCTGACGATGAGCTGTTTCGCTTGCCCGGTCTGCCGGACGAGATCATGATGACGAGGTCTCAGCTCCCGGATGAGCTGAAGATCAGCGTCGAGACTGATTTCACCAGGTTGCTGAAGAGATCTTATCAAGCTGCGGGTCGATGTTTCGGGATGATAGTGAACAGCTTCCATGAGCTTGAGCCGAGTTATGTGGATCACTACAGGAATGCTCTCGGCAAGAGAGCTTGGCACATAGGACCTGTTTCGTTGTGCAATAGAAACTTGCAGGAGAAGGCCCGGAGAGGAGGGAAGGAAGCATCCATCAATGGGCACGAGTGCCTCAAGTGGCTCGACTCGAGAGGGCCCAGCTCGGTCGTCTACGTCTGCTTCGGCACGACATCCAAGTTCTCGGATGCGCAATTGCGAGAGATCGCCACGGGATTGGAGGCCTCTGGCCAGGACTTCGTCTGGGTTGTGAGCAGAGACAGAAAAGAAGAGAAAGGAAATGAGGGCGAAGGGCAGGACGATTGGCTGCCGGAAGGGTTCGAAAAGAGGATCCAAGGCAGAGGGCTGATCATCCGGGGATGGGCCCCGCAAGTCCTGATCCTCGACCACCGGAGCGTCGGGGGCTTCGTGACGCACTGCGGGTGGAACTCGGTGCTCGAGGGGATCAGCGCGGGGCTCCCGATGGTGACGTGGCCCATCTTCGCAGAGCAGTTCTACAACGAGAAGCTGGTGACCGAGGTCCTGAGAATCGGGGTCGGGGTCGGGGCCCGGCGGTGGGCAAGGTTAGTGGGGGATTTCGTGAGGAAGGAGGCGGTCGAGAGGGTGGTGAAGGAGATAATGGTGGGGGAGAGGGCAGGGGAGATGAGAGGCAGAGCAAGGAGCTTTGGGGTTATGGCCAAAAGGGCAGTTGAAGAAGGGGGTTCTTCGTACAATGATTTGGGGGCTTTGATAGAAGAATTGAGGACATATGGCTTAGGTTGAAGGACTATGGTTTTGTGAGGAATAAGTAAGGTGGTGACATTGTGATGTGTTTTAAGGAACCAGAGATTCAGATTTAAGTGCGAAGTATAAGGCTGTGGTGATGATTTCAATGCTCATTTTAGATATTATTGATTTGCTGGCTATAAGTTTCAATCCCCTGATTCTTCTTTTTGTGCCCCCTCCAACAAGAACATGGTTGATTTAGTTCTCAAGGCACAAATTTATGAACAAGAGGGCAAAACCAGCGGGTTGATCGGTAAGAATTGAGGAAAAGGATCAAATCAAGAACAGATTGCTTGAGAGATGCCAAATTCACATAGAAGTTTACATAAGCAATGTATCTTGTAATTAACACATTGCCAAAGATGGTACTATTTACTAAATGAACTTTATTGCACTTTCTAAAGAATGTTTAGCACCCAATTATAATGCTGAGAAGTTTAGAATTTCATAAATACACAAGATTTAGGATCTTTGCTGAGTTTTCTCCCCTTAAATATACAAGATTGAGGACTTTTACCAAACCTTTTTTGCATAATGTCTTTCAATCAGGGGGTACTGGACCAACAAGTTAATTGAAAGACACTTTGCAAAGCACAGGTCGACTTTGTAGGAATTCTTGCGAGTTCCACTACCTCACTCTAGGCATGGAAAGCTACTATACTTGATTACCTAATGGTAACTTTTGAGGAGAAAGATGGGGAGTCTACCGTCCTCCCACGGCCTTAATGTTCCTTAGTGAATCTTTGTCTTCTCCGCTTAAGTGAGAATACTCCCAAATTTTACGTCTCAGAGTTTAGATGAAATAGTTTAAAGACATACTTAGGTCCATTCTCTTTTTAAATATACAAGATTGAGGACTTTTACTAAACCTTCTTCCTTTAAAAAAAAAAAAAATCTAGGAATTAACTATATAAATTTGCACTAATGGGTAAGGACGATAGTAAACTCTCACGGGTTGTAGCCATAAGAGGATAACATTGTCAAGAGGATTTTCGAATTGAACGACAGATGATTCACCATATCAACATCAAAAGGTTAGGTCAACATCAATGTTGGTCAATGAGATGGACCCCTTCGATGGTAAAGGGATCATAGGCTTCTTGGGGTCCCAATGGATCATAGTCATCCAGACTTTTTCTACCTTAACCACTCCGACACAACCCAATCCACAAGAAGACATTTGACTTTCGATAGTTGATTAGAGACAATCGTGTTTTGCTGAGGTCGACGCACTAAGAAAAAGAAAAAGTATATCTTAGCCCAAACTTGGAGATCAAGTTAGGGACGGTGCCTCGTTAGTTCTTTTAAGTGGGGACAGCCATCTATTATATGTCCCCATGATGTGCACACGCAAAACAAACAGAAAATAAATCAAAAAAGTTTTCCAAAAAGTCTTAAACCTATTGTATTTTTACTGATTCAATCATAAATTTTTTAATTTTTTCAATTGAATTTTAAACTTTTTTACTTTTTGTTCACTTGAGTCTATCCGATCAATTTTATCAAAAAAAAAAAATTGTCAATGCTGGCCACTCTACGTGGCACACGATTGGCGTTAATGAAGACAATTTTTTTATAATATTTTCATATTTTTAAAAATTATTTATTTATTTCTTTCTTTTTTTTTCATTTCTTCTTTCGTTTTCTTTTCTTTTTCCTCTGCCGGCCATCAATGAGGGAAGCCTGGGCCAGGCTGGTGAGGGCCGCCCCCACATCAAGTGGGGGCCAGGACCGGCCTGCCCCACAGGGGGCTTCGGTTTCCATGGCTAACGTCCATGAGAACTGAAGCATCGCAACCCCTGATGAAGCAATCGTGGAAGAGGAGACGGAGAAGCGCGGGGGCAACTTCGGGGTGTTGGGAGTAGACTCTGGACATGGATGACCTCACGATTTCTTCAGCAGCAGGGCACGTGTGGCGGTAGAAGTCGTACTGGAGCCCGAGCGCGGTGTCTTCTCGGTCGATGACCCCATCATCGTTCCTCTGAAGCAGGACGGGCGAGAGGGAATCCAGAGAAAAATGGAGGGCGAAGGGCCGTCCATGCTGATCTGCGCTTGAGCCCTTGCGATTCCTGAGCGAGACGAGGAAGGAGACGAAGAGAACGAAGATGACGATCCACTTGTTCAGGGAGTTGGCAATGGCTTCAAAGTCCAAACCTTCTGATCTTGTTTTATTTTGGAGATGTTTTCTGCAAGCGAGGGACCCTCGCCCTCGCCCTCGCCCTAGCCCTAGCCCAGGTGAACGCTGTCCTCACCGACGTCCACCGAACATTGTCAAAGGGGAAAAGGGAAACAAAAGAAGAAAAAGTATAATTAAAAAAAAAAAAGAAAAGAGAATAAAAGATAAAATAAAAATAAAAAGTAAATAAAAATTCCAAAAAATTAAATATTATTAAAAATTGTTTACGTCAGCACCAATTGTTCTATATATTGGCATGACCGGCATCCACATTAGCGATTTCTAATCAAAATTAACATAATTGACTTAATTGGCAAAAAAGTGAAAACATTTGCAAAATTATGTTTAGAACTTTTTGGATCCCAAAATAAATCAATGCACATTGGAAAATGATATTTCGCAATACAATGAAAGTGATTCGATGGTCAAGGGATGTATCAATATGGGTGATTTGGGCACACAACATACATTCGAGATACGTTTGATAGTAGGGATATTGAGGGTGCTAAAGAAGATAAGTTTGCCTTTATTAATATGAATGATTTATATAGAAGAAATTCAAGAAATGAGGGTGCCAACAGTGATGGTTCGATAGAGGGAAATTGAGATGTTGGAGACGGTAGTGAGTATAACCAAAATAGGTACACATCCCAAGTTCAATGCTGAAGTAGATACCAGGAATCTTGTCTTCAAGTTAGGGATGTTTTTTTGGTAATGCTAAGAAATTTAAAAAGTCTATTAAGAACTATGTCATAAAAAATAGGAGATGGGAAAGGTCAATTAAGAATGAACCAAATAATTTGAGAATAGTGTGTCCTGAAGGCTTATGCTTCCAAAGTGCAGAAGAGGTGCGCAATACAAGTCAAAACCTTTAAACTTGTACATACATGCAATTGAGCTTTGAATGTTCCTTAAGTAAGCAATTAAATAGCTGGTGATCAAATCTTGTGATAAGTTGAGAAACTACATGCCAGGTGCTTTAATGAAAGATAATAATGGAGTCAAAGAATGTTTTATAGCTATCAAGGGCAATGGTGGGGCAACACCAATAGAAATGATCACATGGAAGGAGGAGGAGCAATTTTGGTTGCTTATGAGCTACTGCCAAGAACTTTTTGATGCCAACTTAAGATCCTCATGTGTAATCAAGACCGAGGCATGTCAAAGACCAATTTAAGTGTAGAGGAGTCTTCCTTTGCCGATGTACTAAGGGGTTTTTTAGAAGAATAATGCGAGTGGTTTGTGTGGTTTGATGGTTGACACTTGTCATTAAGATACAAGGCATGCTTCTAGTAGCTATGAGCATAGATGGCAACAATCAAATGTATCCCCTTGCATGGATAGTAGTGGGACAAGAAGTGTACAAGACATGGTACAAGCTTATTAATATGATTGTAGAACCTATGAATTACAGACTCTAAGAATTTAAAGTAATGGGTTTTTTTTTTTTTTCGCATGACAAGCAGAAGGGATTGATGCAAGCAATGCTTGAAGCAAAATATAGATTTTTCTTGAAGCATTTTTGTGAGAACTTTAGGCTGCATCACAAAAGGTTGGAATTCAAAAGGTTTATTTGAAAGGCTGCAATGATAACTAATGCATTTAATTATGAAATGGCAATTGAGGAACTGAAGAAAGTTAATGAGAAGGCTTATGATTGGTTGCCCTATAAGCCTCCAGTACAATGGAGCGAGTTCGACTTTGAGACAAGCTCAATATGTAATCTTTCCTTGAGCAATTAAACTGAAAGCTTCTACAAGAGTATACATTGAGCCAAGGACAAGTCTATTATCACAATGCTTGAAGCTATAGTGGTGCATCTCATGGAGAGATTCCTACGCACTAACTAAATTGGTGTGGTCTGTCCTAGGATCTACAAGATATTGGAGCTTTAAAAGTAATTTTCAGCAGATTCTTAGCTGGAATGGGAAGGATCAATTTGAATTGAGTGGGCCATTTGGAAATAAGAGAATTGTTAATATTAGAGTCGAAATTGGTCACTTAATCCTTTGCTATCATGCTATCATGTTGCAGTAGCACTTATATACACAAGGGAAGAGCTTGAAAAATGAGTTCCTGTAATGACATTTTTTATAGTCTATCCACCACAATTCCCGTGGTATTTTGCCTCTTCAACTTTGTTCTTGCAAACTCTCACACAACTTTCTTCTTTCGTTTTCTCAATTTATTATTAGTCGTTTCATTCACTTTGCTCTCTTTATTTTTTCTATCAACTTGCTTGGAAACATTTTATGTGAGTAATGGTTCTCTAGAAGGCGATGTTTACTTGGAATCTAAAGTATGCACAACATGGCTATAGGTCTGCATGAACGTTTCCTTATTCAAATATGTGGGAACTCATTTTTCAGGCTCTTCCCTTGTGTACATGACCACCACAACACAATAGCAAGGGATTTCGCTAATATCCCATCTTCAATAATATTAACAACCATATTATCTCCAAATGGCTCACTCAACTCAAAATTTTCCTCCACATTCCAGCTAGGAATCAATGACGTTGAAAACCTGCTTTTGAAGCTCTAATATCCTGATTTCTAGGAAAGATAACACAATTGTTGTTCGCCATTTCATCCCTTTACTTATGAATCTTCTCTATGAGCTGTACTGTTATAGCTGCAAGCATTGTGGGGACAGGCCAATCCATAACACCAATGATGCTCTTGTTAACTTTCACACTAGTTGTTCAGAAAAATGTTAAATTTTGAGCTTGTCCTAAAATTGGACTTGCTCTATTACACTGGAAGCCTTTGGGACATCCAATGAAAAACTCTCATCAACTGCCTTACGCTTTTCCATTACTAATTCAAAATTACATATCCAAATTGTCTTTGTGGCCTTAGAAACCAATTTTTTCTTTTTTTCCTCCTTTATGATGCAGCTTGAAATTCTCATGGAGATGCCTCAAGCAAACTGTATATTCGGCTTGAGGCATTAGATTTGTTAGTACTTGGAGCAATCTCTTTTGCTTATCACAAAAAAAAGTTCAGTACTTAAATTTTTTTCCAAGGTCTGTAATCCCTAGGTTTTGTTATGATACTCATAAGTTAATGACATGTCTTGTATGTTTCTTGTCCCACTACTACTCATTCCAAGTATACTGATGATAATGGTAACCATCAAACCCCACAAAACTCCTACATCCTTCTTGGAGAACCTCTCAATGCATCTAAACGAACATAGACTCCTTTACACTTGAATTGATTTTGACATTTCTCAGTCTTGATTACACATTTAAATCCCTGATCAGCATCAAAAAGTGCTTGGCAATAGTCAAAATCCTTCCTTCATTATGATCATACCCATTGGTCTAGCCCTAGTTTTGTAGACCGTAGCCCTTGACAGTTTGAAAACATTATTTTATTCCAAAATTATCTTCATTGAAGCACATTGCCTGCCATGTAGGATTGTTCCTCAACCCATCACAATCCTTGCTTATAAGTCATTTACTACTTGAGGAACATTCAAAGCTCTATTACAAGTATGTAGATGCATGAAAGGTTTGATTTATGAAGTATGCTCTTTTTGCACTTTAGAAGCATATATGAGCCAATCAAACCCCTCTGAACATATTGCCCTTGACTTATTTGTTCATTTAATGAAGCGTTCCCATCTTCCATTTTTTTTTTTTAAATTTATTTATGACAGTTCATAATAGACTCTTTATACTTCTTAGCATCACTAAAGCACATTCCCAATCCAAAGATAGGATTCTTAATATCAACTGTAGCATCAAACTTAGGATGTGTATGCTAATTTGGGCTTCTCATACTCAAGATATCTACATTTGTTAGCTAAAACATATACATACTCATCACTCCCTCTAGATTCCCGATCTCCATCCCTCTCCACTGAACCATCACCATTGACACCCTCATTTAAAAAATTTATCTAAGTCATCCAAATCAATAATGGCAAACTCATCTTCTTCAACACCTTCAGCTCCCCTATTATTAAACATAAAATAATTTACCTCTTCACATCTCTCATTTGATACAACATGGAATTAAAAATAGTATGAATATGTTTCTGAGCAACACATGCCAAAACACACCCCGGAAAAAATAAAACAAAAACAGCAAAAAACTACAAAATAGAGACTATCGTAGTGCTAGGGTATCACAATGACACCATTTGCAATTACAAAATTGACACGTAGATACCACTTGCAATTAGAAAATGCAACTCACATGCATCAACTCGCACAAAAGAAGAAACGATGCAAAGACAAATCTAACCAAACAAACCAAAGTAACACTAAAATAACAACATAATTCTCATAACATCACTGTCATCAATCCATGCGACATGTGCCCGAGTTGTCGAAATGTAGCTTCGACTAGTTGCAATCGCTTTCTTTCGCTTTCTTTCTAGGTGAAGGTGCAAATAGTTGAAGGTAGGACTTGCTGCACTCCTAATTGGAATATTACGAGGATTTGGAGATTTGAGTCTACTTAGGGAATCGAACAATAGGTTCGAATTTGGGAGATGCAGTTTAGATTTAGAAGATTTCAAACGAAGATGCCCTTCCAATGATGGGGAAAAGGCAGGTGAGATGCACATGGTTGTCCGATGAAAATTTGTGCTGCCAGTGATCTAGGAGGTCAATTGAGACGAAGTCACCAACTTCAGTGACTTCTATGAGACACACTATTTTGGAGGTTATTTCACAAAAATTGCCTTCAGGGGCTCTTTCTGAAAGCTTTCCCTAGCTCTGTAAAAAAGAACACTTTTGATCCTCGTGCTTTTCATGGCTGTGTGTTCCTTACCTAACAAGAAAACACCTAAGACCAAGTGTTTTTCTGTTTGGAACGAGAAACAAAAAATTGCACTCATCCGGACCAGATCTGGGAAACCAACTGACTTTCTACTTGAAATTGGCCTGAAATTGAACAGACTAGACCAGCCTGGTTAGTCCTCGGTTCTAGGTTAGTCCTCGGTGTCCTTGGTTCTACCCTAGACTGTTGCCCAACCATACTCATACACCAGGCAACCGGGTCCATGAACGATGCTGGCTAAGCAATTTTCATCAAGTTTCTAATTGTCAAAAACTTAAATTATTGCCAAAGAAAAGCACAGGAACTAAGTTTATAACAAAAAGAAGCCTAGGGATCAAAATGAACTCCCCAACTATTGAGTTGTGCTCATGAATATTGAGGTTGCCACCATGCAAACTATAACTGATATGCATCCTGCCTTTTTGTGCTAAATACTGCACAGAAGGTTTCAGCATACAAAATTTTATAGCTTGAGAGAGACTTAAGGTACATAAAGGAGAAACTATAGCTTGAGTCTCAAGAGAGACAAAGGTACATAAAGGCAAAACTATAGCTTGAGAGAGACAAAGGTACAAAAAAGGATTACAAGAAGTTTAGGTTCTCCCAGGGTAACAAATGGTTCGCTAGAAAAGTTGTGTCGACCAACAACTACTTCAATTTTTGTGGAATTCGGTATACAGTGAAGTAGAAAGTCGGTTAAGGATGTTAGTATGTTTACTCAGAAAGTCATGAAAATGTAATATATTGTGTGGTCTGTGGTCAGGTTGAACATCTGCCAAAGAAAATCCTATTAACAACATCGACCGGCAAGGCGTAGGCTGGGTCTATGGCTTTAAGTCCTGGATATTCAAGAAGCGAAAGACCTGAAATCACCACCAACAAAGAAAAACCTTAAGAATTCAATGAGCACCATATGTCATCAGTTACCATTTACATTCTTCGCCAATAAAGATAACCTCATATCCTTCAGGGACGACTTTGAAATTAATTAAAAACAATTCAGATCTAACTATATTTTGTCAGGTAACAATTTAAAATCAATGGATGAACAGACATCCATTTCTGCTTTCAGCATGATATTATGAACTCCTATCCTGAATTCACTGCTAATTTAATTTGATAAAGCCGATTCAACAAGGAGGAGAAGACAAAGGAACACAGCAAAATCCACTACTACTTACCAGCCACTCCAAAATATGTATGGAAAACGTCCACGGCATCATCTGGTCTATCAGAAATTCCACCATTTTCAGTGTCCTGAAATAGAAGGCCAAAAATGAACGTTCCCCTGAACTCAAATTCAGGTAGTGACTCGAATCCTAAAAGTTTTCAATTCAATCATAGAGGATGCAGTTAAAGAACCTGACAGTCTAAGATGAATTTGATAAGCTTTTCTTTGTCAATCCAGTGAACTCTGTCAATCATAATCAAGCTAGAAAGCACCCACCAGGAGTAGCAGACCTGAAACCATGCAACTAGTTCAGTACATAATTTGACAAAATGGTCCACATATAACAGCTTAATCTCATTTGATACCCACATCAGCAAGTTTTTCAGGGCGGCCATTTAAACCTCCAGATTTGACTTGTCGTTCGCATAACCACCAGCCAAGAAGGTCCTTGTCAATGTGATGTAGCGAACCCGTGATAGCCAGAGCACCCACACAACAAAATACTGCAGATGTAACCAAGTAAATCTCAACTGCAGATTGTACTCTAGTTCATAAACTCAAATCAATAAAACAAAGAAGGAAGCCACTTCAATGTTGGGCTTTCTAAGGAAGGGAAGGATTGGGGTGGGTTTGCCTCTAACTTGTGCTTCTACCTTTAGGCTCTTGAACCATTTTGTCATTTGGCATCAAGAAGTCAAAATCCAATTTATGACGGCTAGAAGTAGACATAGAAGCTCATTCCTCTAGTTTTCAGCTTGTAAGATCAAGGACAATAAAAGTTGAATATGATAAAAGAGTAGCCTACCAAGGCTAGGTTGATAACCAACATATTTATCTCCATTAAAACAATAACTAACTATTTTACTTTTAAATCCATTGAGACTTCTCTCTTCCCTTGATTTTTCATACTCCATATCCTCTCATCTTTCTCATATTTCAATCATCTCTCCATAACAGTGAAGATGGACATACTTTGATGCAGAAAATCGGGAATAACCAAACTTTTGGAAAGGAAAAACCTACTGCATTTAACGGTGGAATAAAGTCCAAGCCAGCTCATTCAGTTTCGAATAAAATCCTTGAAAAGATATCCAGCTTTGCAACCATTTTGCAGTGCACATTTAATTACCAAAGGCCCAGGTTTCCTTCTCACTCTAAAACAGTATGCAATATTGGTTAGATAGGACTGAGAATGGAATCCTTCACCAACATAATTAGGAGATGACCTTTTATATAAGCAAATACATAACTTACTAAGCACCAATCAGAAATTAGAAACCAATGGAAGAGCTTCAGCATAAGGTTATGACATACTTTGCCCTGCATGAGACTCTGCACCAGGAGTGCAACCAAACCCGCCATCCAAAGTTTTGCAACTCACTATATATCTGACAGCCTTCTCCACATTTATTGAATCCAATTGTTTTAGTATCGCAAGACAGCATATAGCACAATAAGAGAACCTTCGAAGGGAAAAAAGGGGTGAAAGGGATGTCAATTATTTAAGAAACATCCTCAAGAAGAATATAAATTTTAATTGATCAAAGACAAGGACAAGACACCGAGTATCAACTTCTCCCCATATGTCCCCAGAGAAAGATCCATCTTCGTTCTGCAGTGCTCTGATGTCTGAATCATAGTTCAGGCATAACAATGTAGAGCATTTAATACCGCAGATTATCCAACAATAGCAACTTGGATCTCCATAGAGAGAGCCCCCTCATCAATGTTTGATCAGCAATACACACACTATAAAGTAACTGTAATAAGATTTTTATAACATATGAATAGTTAACATAATCTGACCTCTTACATGTAAAACAGAGCCTAAGGTAAGTTTATTACTCTCATGTGAAAACTTAAAATCATAAAATAACACTGAGGAACTTGCATCTAAGGTAAGAGTTTGTCAAACTAGGACACTTCATTCCAAAGGATACAATCTGTCACCTTGTTGATGTCAAGAACATCTAACTTGTCAAAGAGGGTCAAAACTTGCACGGCACTGAGCGTATACAGCAGATGCGGATCATGCCCAATGTTTCCACCAAAGCCACCTGAAAAAGCAGCCCTAGGTGACATTCGCACTTTGCCCTTAAGAGTGAAGTTATCAAAAAATGAATAAAGCAACACTAATCACCCCTAAGATATGGTCATTATTGTAATAGAGATAATTTGTTAATTACAAGCTAAAATGTTGATCATTCTTTCAAATAAGAACTTTTTTATTAGAAAATGTGGAGCGGAGGTTCTATTAACTGCACGTTTTTTGTGGGTAATCAAGAAAAGAAGCCAAGAGACAAATAACTACAAACCAGACTCGTGCTGGCACTGCAGGATCCACGAAACAACTTCATTTGAATCCACTGTGTCAAGTTTTCCAAGAAGATCTAGAGTGGTCAATCCCCAATATGCTCCATTCAATCTCAAGTGCTCCATAACCACTGACTCAAAACTATCCTTTTTCTGAGTGCAAGATCAACCCAAAAACTCAAATCAGTAAACTCCAACATGCTGAATGGCAGGTCCAAATAAACCAAGTCATTCCCAAAAAACTGGCAGGAAGGGGACAAGAGAACAAAAAGAGAATTGTAAAAATTTCATACCTACCTTTTCAACAGACAATATGTACTTGACATGTTTTTCGCCAGCCAGCTCCCCCATCTGTCAATAAGAGACAACATATCTATGAACGTTGAATCAAACCTTACATATACCACATAAGATTTCAGAAACTAAAGCGCAAAAGTATACAATTACGAAACTTTGTGAGGTCATCAAGGATCGTAACGATCCTATAAATTTAACAACAGATTATGTTCAACTTTGTTTTGAACAATCGCATGCATATTGAAAATCAAAAGTGGGAATGAAGCTCATCTCCATTTCTTATAGGAGAAGATGGGTCCATGCTCAAATTACTCGCATTCCCAACATCTGACTCAAGCATAAGATAATCTCCAGTTCAAAGAAAGCAGGCCATTTAGACCAACAAGCAAGTTCGACTGAAGCAATTCAACGGACACCCATCAGCAATTATGACTCGAAACCAACTACGACATAACATTTCTGAAATCTCAACTTCACCTTCTTATACTACTATCTATCTTGATTACCACAAGAGATCTCCCTTATTTTCTTGCCAACCGAGCTAGAAACCGCACAACTCCAGGTTAAAGACGATCTAATCAGCACAAACAGTCGCAACATCCACGAAAAATCAATGCCAATTAACTTAAACAGAACCAAAAAGGAATCAAATTGAAGAACAGAAGCAGCCGGCGTGACGATTCCAAGCGAAAAACACGCAGAAGTTCCGAGAAGACCTTACCAGTCGATCGAAAAGATGAATTTGAATGAAAACGAAGATGTGGGTTCGATTCAGAAACCCTGAGATGCTCTTCGATCGACTGAAGATTCCGATTCTTCCAACTCGCCCGGACCGCTGGCTTGCTTTTGTAACGGGCTTCGATCTTCTTGGGGAACGAAGGTTTTCTTGTTTCGGGAATCAAAGCTTAAGAGGCTTTGGGGCCAACAGAATTTGGACCCAATTTTATTGGCTGGATTTTACGGTCTATTATTAGATAAAAAAAAATAGTTTTATCGTTAGGTCCACAGTGGGTCAATGATTATAGGTCAGTCTAAGTTTTTTTTTTTTTGGTCGGTTAGGTCAGTCTAAGTTCAAACCGAAACTTTTTTACTCTCCATACCTGGGAATGGGCCATTATCATTTTTCTTTTTTCTCATTTTTCTAACTTTTTCTTGTTTCATTTTGATTTAAGCAAAATGAAAATAAATGTAACAACAAAAATCTCTATTCATCAATAACAACAATTTCTAAAAAATTAACACATAAAATAAAATTAACAATAAAAAGTTCAAAATATGTAACATAAAATTGCTCAATCATTCATGAAAAATTGCTTCAGATTCTAACCACTTAAAATCACAGAGATTCTTCCATACTCAGATAGTATATAAAACAATCCAATTCTTCAATTAGTATATAACAAAAACGACAAAATAAGCCCAAGTAAATTCTTCCATACTTAGAGTTTTTATTTATGATATGATTCCTGGTCATGAACAAGTTCAGAGTACCAAAGGAACACACAGTGATCTGAGAATCAATATGTCATACAAAAACCAAAACTGTAATAGTTCATTCAGCCGAATACTTTTGAGCCTGGTGGCTTTGTAACTAGCAAGCCAGGTGCAACAAACATGTCTATCCAAAAAGCATGCATACGTGGCCACCTGATATTTCTAGATCATAAATAAAGTGCCTTCACGATATAGTTGTCATTGATATCACTTATGCACAAAACAGTAAAGAACGAATCCATTCATAGAGATAATTATACTTTCAATTGCCTCTCTAGGTGTCTTGAATCCCAACCCAACGCTCTTCCAATAACATGTACTTTGTTGGTTGCTAGTCCGCTTCTTCAATTCTCGAGAGTTGAGACTAGTTCCTTTTTTTTTTGAATCGGGAATATGGACTGATAACCATGGGAACTTGGAACTTAATCGATTCCTATGACTAATTCAGTTCAGTTTCCGATTCTACCCTGAATCCATGCTCACCCTAGTCCACTATTAGTATAAAAAGTAAAATGAGGAGAGCTTTTATGTGATTTTTTTTACCTACAAGTCTTTGTACTAGGCTTATAGGCATTTCTTTCAAGAGCCTAGTATTGGTTGCATCAAATTTTAATTAAGTTTGATTGAGTTTCAGTTTAATTTCCCCAGTCCTATCTACCAACATGGTTTATTACAAGCATAACACTAATATAACTTGACATTTGTACTATAGAAGTGCCTTTGACATCACTTCTAGTTAGGGATGAGCATCGGTCCAGAGTCAACCCTGGACTGATCTTGGACCAGCCCAACCCTGTTGGTCCTAGTACGGTTCCCAAGGAGATTGGGTCAGTTCTTAGTTCTAGAATTCCTAGACCAACACTATGCGGGTTGGTCATTGGTCTTGAGAGTTTTGGGTCGATCCAACCCAAACCAACCCTAACTATATATATAATACTACTTATAATTATTTATATAAAGAAAATCTTAAAATAAACAGCGTCAACAATATTAAATAGCTCATTAGTGAGGAGTTCAAGTAATTTTACATTATTCTTTAATAACTTAGATTTTTAATATCTTTTATGGCGTCAATAGTTATAATTTATTAATGAGGTAAATATATTTGTGAGGAGTTCTCACAGCCTCCAAAAAGGCATAAACAGCTCCTTATAACATCATCATATAGTATTCGTTCTCTTTTGTCTTATTTGTCCTCTTAGTCTTCAATTTGCCAAAATCGAAATAAACAACTTCTCTGCTCACCACTTGACACTCACCTTGCTTGCTTTGGATCACTCGTGCCGCTCGCCACTCAATGCTCGCTTGGCTTGTTGCTTCCCGCTCGACATTTGATACTCATTCTGTTTGATGCTCACCCCGCTTGACCCTCACCACTTGCCTTTCTTAGCTGACCTCACTCATCATCAAACCCATTGGGTCGGTATGATCCTCGGTTGCCCTTTTAAGGAGTATAAAAAATGAAATAAAAATTATTAGTTGGTCCTAGGTTGACCCTGAAACTGGACCGAATCCATTGAGTTAGTTCGGTTCTCAATTGCTTTTTTAAGGAGTATAAAAAATGAAATAAAAAATTATTGGTTGGTCCTAAGTTGACTTTGAAATCGGACCGAATCCATTGAGTCAATTCGGTCCTCAATTGTTTTTTTAAGGACCAGTACTGTTCAGGTTAGTCCTAGGGTTAGGGGGCAAACCGGCCTAACCTGAACCATGCTTACCTCTACTTCTAGTATGAGGAATTGACAATAAGAGTCTCTTAACTTTGGCCCAATGCACATTGTCTTTCTTGGACTTTTAGTTCATTCAATTTGGTCCTTAAACTATTCTTAAATGTTTAATATAGTCTGCAAATTTCAATTTATTTAATTTAGTCTTTCAACTTTCCATGACAATTTCAGTTCAGTCATTTGGTATTATTCACAAGTTTTCATGATTATACAATTTCTCAAATTTTAGAATATCTTATCATTTCATCATTTTCCCAAATTTGATAAAAAAAAATTACATTTTTACCTTTTTGGTCTTTGTAAATTTCACCATGGTTTAGTTTAAGTAAATGTTAGCTTATGATCTCTATAATAGTAAAATTTTAAGTGTTTTATTGGGTTGTTGCTCCTACTATTTTAAGTCTGTGTTTTAATATGGATATGTACAAATGATATTAATTTGTTTATAGATATTCATAATACATTAATCTAAATCTTGCTCCTAATTTATAAGATTGATAAAATTTCAAGTGTTTTGTGTTTTCCAAACCATAAGGATCAATATAAGTATGCATATTTATAAATTAATTACTGTCATTTCTAGATATCATTATGAAAATACTTAAACATAATATAGCAGAAATAGCGACCCAATACAATTCTAATGAAGTTCTACTTTTACTATTATAGAGTTCACAAGTTAAAATTTGCTTAAATCGTAACATTTATAAAGACAAAAGACAAAAAACAAAAAAAATGTAATGAAAATATAGCATACTTACTATTGATTTAGGAGAATGATTGAAATGAAAAAACAAATTGTTCTAAAATCTAGGTAATAATGTAATTATGAAAAATTATGAATAGCATTAAAGGAATGATTGACGTTATTGGAAAGTTGAGGGATTAGATTAAGCAAATAGAAAATTAATGACTAGATTGAGTATCTAGGAATAATTCAATAACCAATCAAAAGTCAAAATATGATTACATTGGGCCAAAATTTAAAAAATATTAGGATCATTTCTCCCTTTTAACATTTTTTGAACAATGCTCTATCAAATCAAAAGATTATATAACAAAATAGACAAAACTGTGAACACATGTTCTAGTGGCATGTGACTTAGGTGCTCTATTGATCTCAACTTCCACCATTTATGGATTCCAAACAAACTAAATAAGACATAGGGAAACTGATCTCTCCATTGTGATGTCACACTTTCGTCCTTTGTAAAGCGAGATTAATTGTGCGTACAAGCAAGTGCACATAGCGCGAGTTTAACGCTAGTACAAACTGAGAACTTATGAAATCAAGAATACAGAAGATGAAGATGAAGAATGATAATAGATGATCTGTGAAGAAGTTTTTTGATACTGTATTTCCATTCATTAGAACAAAAAGGAGATTGAAGAATACAGCAGAAACTTTTTGAATTGTTATACTCTCCTTCTTAGCCTTGAACCGATTACAATATCTCTCTATATATGGACCAAAAAACAGAGGACGAAAAACAGAGGACTAACAACTAGAAAAGCGAACTAACTAACTTCCACTAACAAACTTTTCAGCTGAACATAACAGAACTTGAGACTTTGGCATCTTGAGACTTTGGCAATCCGTGTCTTTGACATTTGTATGATCTCCACCGTTGATAAAACTTGTTATCCATGAGTTATCAATCAATCTCTTCAGCTCTTTTACTTCTTGATTGCCTTCTGGTGATCCACATCTATAATAGTCGAGGACTTCACTTTCTGTGGTTGACTTCCTGAGTCGAGAACCTCCTGTGATTGATTTCTCAATATTGTAGACTTGGCTTATGATCTTGATTCTCTAACATTCCCCCTCAAATTGGGAAGTGTAAAGGATTCGATTCCCAATTTGGTTCGGAGAGTAAGATGAGACAAGTGGGATAGAGACTTGGTAAATATATCAGCTAATTGTAGATGAGTAGAGATATACCGAATACGAATAGATCCGAAGAGACTTTCTCACGGACAAAGTGAAAGTCAACTTCAATGTGCTTGGTTCGAGCATGTAATATTGGATTGGCAAAGTGAGAGAAATTGCTGATTTGTTGTCACAAAGTATATAGTGGTAGGTGGCTGAAGAGAAATCCCTATATCTCGTAGGACAAACGTTATCCAGTGAGTTCAGCCGTGGTCGAAGCAAGTGCACGATACTGCTCAGGGCGAGGATCTAGAAACAAGAGGTTGTTTCTTGGCAGACCAAGATAGTAGATTGGATCCAAGAAACGTGCAAAAACCTGTTGTGGAACGTCGTGTTGTTGGACAACCAGCCCAATCCGCATCGAGAAACCATAGAGATGTACCGAACTTTGAGAATGGATATAGATTCCAAGATGTAGAGTACCTTTGACATATCGAAGTACTCTTTTTAATTGATGGAAATCTCCTACGTAGGCTGTTGCATTTTTTGACAAAGAAGATTAGTAGCAAATGCCAGTGTCCGGTCGAGTAATGGTTAAGTATTGAAGAGCACCAACTAAGCTTCTGTATTCCATAGGAAATGTAAGTAGATTTGCAGTGTCAGCCATGGAGATTGATCGAAGAGGCAGAGGTGTTGAGACTGGTTTACAGTCGGCCATAAAAGCTCGTTTCAACAAGTCAAGAGCATATTTAGTTTGACACGAAAGAGATTCTCGTGAAGTTCGTTTGGCCTCAATGCCCAAAAAATAGTGAATATACCCAAGGTCCTTCATATGAAACCGAAGACGAGTTTCGAATAAGGGCGGTTAAGAGATGTGGTGAACTCCCGGTCAAGATGATATCATCAACATATAGGAGCAAGAGAACCGTATGTGAGTTTGTATGCGAACAAATAACGATGGATCGGCCGTGTCTTTGCGAAGAAACCATTTTCAATTAGAAACTTGCTGAATTTATCAAACCAAGCTCTTGGTGCTTGTCGAAGGCCATATAGAGACTTGTGAAGTAAACAGACATGGCTTGGTTGATGAGGATTGATGAAGCCAGGTGGCTGTTCCATGTACACTGTCTCGTTCAAATCTCCATGAAGAAAAGCATTCTTAACATCAAGCTGATGTATTGGCCAATGTCTTATCATAGCAAGAGATAACACTATTCGAATTGTTGTGTGTTTCACCACTGGACTGAAAGTCTCAGTGAAGTCTAGTCCTTCTTCTTGGTGAAAGCCTTTGGCGACTAGACGAGCTTTGAGTCTGTCAAGACCGCCATCTGGTGTGAGTTTGGTCTTATAGACCCACCTGCAGCCTATTACATTCATCTGGTTAGTTCTAGGAATCAATGTCCATGTTTGATTTTCAGCAAGCGCATCCATCTCTTCTTTCATAGCCCTATACCAGGCTTGATTAGCTAAAGCTGACTTGATAGACTTTGGTTCCATAGGAACTGGATAATCAGCTAAATAGGCATACTTTGGATTTGGTTTTCTAATTCCGGACTTCAGTCGAGTTTGCATATGATGAGTATTACTTGTACCTTGAGAGGAAGACAGAATGGAATTGGAATTGGAGTGCCTTTCATTAGAACTACCTTCAGTTAGTAGATCATTGTGTGAAGATAAAGAACTGGTAGTATTTTGTCCTTGAGAAATAGAACAATTTTGAGGCACAAAGCATCTATAGATTGTCCTTCGTCATTGTCGCATCTTGCATATTCCTCGAGGAAATGATCCGAGATTGTTGTCTCGTGATGTGGATGATAAGTATAGCAATCATGAAAATCAGGATGGATCTGGTTTGTGGCTAACTGATGAGTGGATCTAGTAGCTGGTGACTCGGTGCTTGATGACTCAAAGAGATGTATGCCTTCACTCCATTGTTTGTATAAGTTTGTATAATGTCCATATTCATTGATCAGCTTCTTTGTAAAAGGATAGGAATACTCATCAAAGATAACATGCCTACTGATGTATACACGATTATTAGTTGGGACCAAACATCGATACCCTTTGTGCTGATTGCTATAACCCAAGAAGATACAGGGGAGAGATCGAGGATCAAGTTTATGACTTGCATATGGTCTTAAGCAAGGATAGCATGCACAGCCAAATACTCTTAAATGATCATACCTTGGCTGTCTATTATGAAGTTTGTTATAGGGTGTGTCCATCTACAACTTTGGTGTGGGAAGAATGTTGATGATATAATTAGCCGTCACAAATGCATCCACCCAAAATTTCAGTGGAACTTTTGAGTGATAGAGCATGGCTAATCCAAGTTCAACGATGTGCCGATGCTTTCTTTCAGAGATCCCATTCTATTCTGGAGTGTGAGGACAATATATGAACTGTCTTATTCCATGGTGACTCAGAAATTTTTGAAATCTAATGCTTACGAACTCTCCTCCTCCATCACTCGGAAGATTTTAATCGATGATTATATTGTCGTTCGACTAACTTCTGAAATTGAACAAATATATCATAAAACTCAGATTTCAACTTCATGGGATATAACCAGCAATATCGAGAGAAATTGTCAACAAAAATCACATAATATCTAAACTTTTGAAAGGAACAGACTGGTGATGGTCCCCATATGTCACAATGAATTCTTTCTAATGGAGAACTTGATGTAGAATCCGAAAAGGGAACGATAGAGCTGAACTCTTAGCTATTTGACAGCTGCTGCAAACAACTTGAGATGAAGAAACAAATTGTATAAGCTTCTGTTTTTGTAGATGCTTAACTACTTGAGCATTTGTATGAGCCAAACGCTGATGCCATATGTCTTCACCGACTGTCTTTTGCCGCTGAGTAAAGAAGGCTTCTGTGGTCTGTGGATTAGCTTGATAAAGACCTCTAATTTTCCTTCCGAGCTTCACCATTGTGTTGGTATTGTTGTCCTTTACATAAACACCAGTTTTGTCAAAAATAAAGGAACAAGGGAAGTCATCTCGTGAGTTTAGATACCGAAAGGAGGTTCTTCTTTATCTCTCGGGACAATTAGAACATCGTTAAGAGGTAATGTATTGTTCTTTGTTTTGAGCCGTGTGTTGCCAATGTGAGTTACGGGTAAACATGATCCATTGCCTATCATAACAAAAGTATCATGTCCTTGATATTTAGAAAGAGTATGGAGCATACCAGATCAGCACTAATGTGAGCCGTAGCTCCAGTCGGGATACCACTCACTTTGCCTGTTAAGTCTTCAATATGTATTGCTGTCAAGGCTGCTGGAATATCTTCGCTTGGTAAGAATTGTCAAACCGATACCAGCGAAATAAGAGCATCATGTCCGGACTTTTTACATATTTGACACTCTAATCGAATGCTACTTGTTTCTTTTTCATTCTGCAAATTTTTACTTGAGTTTGCGAAGGATAAGTCTTGACATTTTGGTACCTTTGTGAGTAAGTAGTATAGGGTCTAAACCCTTGGTTTGTTGTAGGGATAACATTTCTCTGTCTAGGGTGTTGATTTCCTTGCCCTGGACTGAAGATATCTGTTCTGTAATTTTGATATCTTTCAAAACCACGACCCCTATTGTTACCAGTTCTACCATGATTATAGCTTCGACCACCTCTGTATCCTCCTCTTTCAGTTATAAATCCAGAAGCTTGAGAAAAGTAGTTTTCATTTGTGACATCTTTAGACCGAACCCGAAACTGTTTTTGTCCAAAATACGCCAAATTTGGATTGAACCGACTCCTAGAAAAGTTTTTGAGTCTTGATTCAAACCTTTCTAATTGAGCAATAACCTCATCATACTCGCCGAGGCTTCAAACAATATATGGTAGTCCGAAAGTTCTCATACTCGGGACCTAAACCTTCCAATACACCAAACATCTTGGTTATATCATCCACAGTTTGCCTATTGCATTCAACCGATCACATATGGATTTATATTCCCTGAGATAATCAGCAAGGGTTTGTTCATGCTTATGACATGTTTGCAGTTTCCCCCTTAATTCGAATTCTCTAGCAATTGATTTCTGTGTAAACCTTTTCAGAAGAGTTTGCCATACTTCGGATGATGTTTCTAATCCAATGATTAAGCTCGAATATTTTCAGAACAGCTCCAGAGATCCATGATGAAATCAACTGATCTGTTCTAGTCCGATCGGTGTACTGGGATTGATAAGATCGGTTTCACAACCTTCATCCTCTGTTTGCAGCATTCGACGAGGGTGAAGGAATATCTCCATTAACAAAACCAAATAGATCTTGGCTTTTCAAAACCTTTGGATCCGAGCTTGCCACAATAGGAAGTTGTCCTCAAAGAAGTTTGATTGTGACGAAGTTTGTGATATTCACATGTATCGGAAAAGGATATTTTGGAGTTCTAATCGCCATTATTATGATTCTTTGAAGAAGATGATAACAGTAGTGCTTATGAGCTGTAAACCTGTATGAGTTTACCTTGATCCAGAGAGCTTCAGTGTTCGTTTACTTCTTCTGACTTGATGCACGAACTGATTACTCGATAGATTTTATTCTGATGCATGTTGATCTTCCTGCTCTGATACCATGAGAACTTATGAAATCAAGAATACAGAAGATGAAGATGAAGAATGATAATAGATGATCTGTGAAGAAGTTTTTCGATACTGTATTTCCATTCATTAGAACAAAAAGGAGATTGAAGAATACAGCAGAAACTTTCTGAATTGTTATACTCTCCTTCTTAGCCTTGAACCGATTACAATATCTCTCTATATATGGATGAAAAACAGAGGACGAAAAACAGAGGACTAACAACTAGAAAAGCGAACTAACTAACTTCAACTAACAAACTTTTCAGCTGAACATAACAGAACAGCAATCTTGAGACTTTGGCAATCCGTGTCTTTGACATTTGTATGATCTCCACCGTTGATAAAACTTGTTATCCATGAGTTATCAATCAATCTCTTCAGCTCTTTTACTTCTTGATTGCCTTCTGGTGATCCACATCTATAATAGTCGAGGACTTCACTTTCTGTGGTTGACTTCCTGAGTCGAGAACCTCCTGTGATTGATTTCTCAATATTGCAGACTTGGCTTCTGATCTTGATTCTCTAACACAAACATCGGTGTAACACTGACCTAACTTATTTTCCAGAGAAAGTGAGAAGTTTTGCTGATGATTGGATAAAAAATCCTGCGAGAAATCTTGTCCTCGTTTTAGTGGTTCAAAGAGAGTTTGGTTTTGAAGCTCAATCCCCTGAAAACAGAGCTACTTTGGCACGGTATTGGGGCTGACCAAGTGAGAAAACCACTCCGAGTGGCTTGAGGAGAAGGAAACTTCGGGCTAGATGGCTGGGTCTCCCTTTGATCGCGAAGAGAAAGTTACAAGGTTTGCAAGTCCTTAAGTGGATAAAGTTACTCACAGAATGAGTGCTTGGACTGCGAGACATCTAAACCTATGCAGGAAGGCTCAGTTAAGCGATGCTTGTAATCTTTTAATTTTGTGGGAAGGAAATATTGAGGAAGCGCGACTCGTACTGTGTCTTGGGATGATGGTTGCACACCAAAATATGAAGGTGATTTATAGGCTTGAAGAAACTGGACACATGGAATAAAGCCTGCATTTTAAGAAATTTCAGAAGCTAGCTGCTAAAAGCGGGGTCCATTTGGGTTACTTGGGTTAATGCTTTCCTTGCTGAAACAGATTTCTACACCTATGCATGGAGGAAGCTGCTTAAAGTTAGGTCCACTCTTGAGCCACAAATTTGATCCGTTATTGGCAATATATAGGGACTTTCATTTGTGGTGTGATCATGGCACCCTTGTGGCATCTCTAGAGGGTGTTTACTGCTCTAGATAAATCAACTCTTCAGTTGTTGCTGTCATCAATTAGGGAAGAGTTGGTCTTGCTTCCAGCAAGATCATATCTATTGGTGCGAGTACAAGACAGCTTTATGCGGGACACTTTATCCTTGTCATATTGTTGAAGATAGAGTGATGCTCACTAAAAATGCGTTCGGTTGCTTTGCCCAGATTGATGCTCGGGAGCTGGTTAAAGAAAGATGGCTGAAGGTTGTATGTCATACACTTATTTGGGTTCTGTTTTATTGCTTGATTAGCAATCTTGAACACGTTGCAGACCTTTGAGAGGAAGAAAATATGGGCTTCCGTGGTTGATCCTTGTTTCTTAAGCTCAGCTGCTTTTGAATCGAAAAATTTTTAAAGCAAAAGTTCAAAAGGAAAAAGTGAAAAGCATAAAGAAGAAACTCGGAAAAAATTGGGCAGGTCAAAGCTGCACCTCCATACGTGTCCTCCACCTTATTTTTTCTTAAGCCATTGACTTTATTGACTATAAATCAGCACCTGCCTGATGCAAAGTTGCCTGTAACACTTTTTCAACAAGGAAATGTAATGTTTTCTCAACAAGGATCTTGCTAATAAGTGTCTTAGAGTGAGAGAGGGAGGGAGGGAGGGAGGCCTATGACGAACTCAGAGACAGAAACAAGCACTAATGATACATTGAGTTTTTTGTTGCACTCTAGCTGAGCCCCGGTCGTGAACCGTTCACCATTGTGTTCGTGGAGCCTTGACGTGAGCCGCTCCTACGACGTGCCAAGTTCGCCGCCATCGACGTCCTAGTTTGTGAATTGTTGTTTCACCGCCACTCATCACTTGTCACTATTGCCGTTCATTGTCAAGGAGCCGATGCGATCGTGGTCTGATTGCGCAAAGTCCAAATTTGGAAGCCAATATTCAGATTAGGTAAAAATTTTGTCTAATTTGATTTCTGAATATTCCGTTTCCTTATTTAAAATATCTCGATACACATGATCGAAGTTCATGATATATAGTCCTATCTGTGATCTCGAGTAGCCTTCTAAATTGGGAAATCTTTCTAATTTTACAATGTACATACAATTGACAATTTGATTTCACACCCGAAATATGACTCATAATTGCACGGAAAAATCGCTAATCTGATCTCACACTCGAGATGTGATTCACGATTTTGTTAAAATTGGCCAATCCGATTTCATGCGCTAGATATGATTCGTTAATTTATTAGATGGATATCAATCTTATCTTGCCTGATTAGCTGTTGTGTTGTTTAAATCGATTTTGTTTCCGTAAAAGAAAGCTCAAAAAAATTAAATAGATTTGAGTTGGATTGGGTTCATGTTAGAATATTTTTTGTTTTAGGGTAGTTTGCATGTTTAAAATTAGGAAATTTATTTATTTCGAATTTCTTAAATAAAAATACCGAAAACATTAATTTAGGATGTTAGATTCTCTTTTCATTAATTTAGATTGCGCGTTTAATTATTGGACAATTTTAATTTCGAATTTTATAAAAAAGAAAAAGAAAAGCCTAGAATTAGAGCATTCTTTGCATGACATCTAGTCATTGCATATTAGGATAAGATTGCACGTTTCATTTAATTCTATATTATCTTTCTAATTAATAATAAGTTTAGATAATTTTTCCTAGATAAAATGCATTTTAGGTTAGGGATTACCTAGTTAAGATAACATTCTAGTTTAAATTAGGATTTGGCCTAATCTAACTCCTAATATAAGTTGGATGATGTTTTAATCTAGATAAACAATTTTTGCTATTTTTTTAATTTCGAATTTTGCATAAAAGAACAGAAAAAATAAACCATTGTCTTAGAATAAATTAGTTTCTCTCTCTAGGATAGATTGCATGCTTATTAAGAAAACACAAAAAATACTATACTAATGTCATGTAGTTTATTGCTATGTCATGTCGTTTCATGTTAGATTAGTAGTGTGCATTACATAAAGCATGATTCTCATTAAAAAAATAAAAATAAAAATTATGTGATTGCGTGTTAATCAGAAATCATATCTAGGACAATTGATCTAAATTTTGATCTAACATTGCAGATGCTTAAGTCCCATAACTTATTTATTGCTTTATTTATGTGTTAAATTGGTGGTTTGTACACTCGCATGATCTCCTCACATGTTAGGGAAGTAAATTAAAATTAATTCAAGCTACCCACGAAACATTTTTTTTGAAATAAAAGATAAAGGTACCAAAAGGGCATTAGAGAAATCTAGCATAATTAAGTTCCCGAACTTACAATCTCTGGTTCGCAGGAGTAAAGTAATGTGAGTTTCTAATCGATTTACCAAAAATAGATTAGTGGTGACTTCTAATTGAAAAAATCATTTGCATGTTAAGAATTTGAATCTAAGTCGTGAATTGGTATATGCTTAGGAGAGTCCAAGCTAAGTTTAGGCTTAGTAATCCATAAGCCAAATCCTATGTGGTGCAGGTCGTGACACTAACCTTGATTGCGTTCCCTCCCAGTTGCTTAGTAGATGGTTGGTGAATATGCAAATTTGTCTCCTTGTTTCTCAATTGAAATTGTTCAACTTTGTGGCAGCCATGGGGATCTTGTCAAGTTGGTTGTTAATGAGGTTATGATCAAATCTCAAGACAAGACAAAGACAAGTGACTGGAGATTTAGTTGGAATGGAGGATCATATAGCAACTATATACAATTTATTAGACATAGTCTCTAGTGAAGTGCGGTTCATTGTAATCTATGGAATGGGCAGCATCGGTAAAACAACACTTGCCAAAATTATCTTCAATTAACAATGTCCTCAATTTGGTAAAAACTGCAGCTTTCTTGATGGCATGTGGGAAACAGCAAAAACCAAGGGTTTAGACAAGTTGCAAGAAAAATTATTGTCTGATATCTCTTATTCTGGGGGCTCATACAATTGATAGCATTGATAATGGGATCAATATGATTGCAACTATAATTTGCAACAAGAAGATGCTAATTGTATTGGAAAATGTTGATGAGGCCAACTAGATCAAAAATCTAATTGGAAACAAATCTTTGTATCCAGGTACTAGAATACTTGTTACTACTAGGGATGAGAGCGTTTTGAATTTCAGGGGATTTAAGTATAAATTCGAGAAATATGAAATGGTGCGGTTGAAAGAGGAAGACACACTTAGACTTTTTAGTAGGCATGCCTTTAATGATGACTCTCCTCTAGATAATTACTACTTTCTTTCAAAAAGGATTGTCTCTACTACAGATGGACTACCTTTAGCTCTTGAAGCTATAGGTTGTTCGCTTTTTGGTGAGGAAGAAAGGAAAATATGCGAAGAGTGGCTACGGAAGCTAAGGAAAACACCTCATAAGGATGTCATGGGAAAGCTAAAGATTAGCTATGATGCCTTAGAACCAAATCGACAACAGATATTCCTCGATGTTGCATGCTTTTTTGTTGGTGAGAATAAGACTAATTTAATGTACATGTGGGAAGATTGTGGCTTTTACCCTGAGAGTGCCATCAAGGTCCTTACTAAGAGGTGCATGATAAAGTTTTTAGATGATGATAAATTTGGGATGCATGATTAGTTTGGGGATCTTGAAAGGGAAATTGCCAAAGAAGAGCGTACCAAATTATGGCATAAAGACGACATCATTAATGAATTAATATCAACAGAGGTAAAGTATGGCCAAATTTGAATAGAAAATTGCTTATGCCCTCTTCTTAGTTGATGATTCACATTTTTGATTTGGGAGCTACTCTTCTGTTTCGTTTTTTCTTCTTTTCTACGAAATAAAATAGTGGGATATTGACAAATTCCTCCTCCTCCTTAATGTCATTGGCAGATTAAGGGAAGCGTTCAAGCACTCCGTTTGAAAGAGAGGGAGTTGTTGGAAGATCCTATAATTGTCACTTCGTAGCAAATTAAGCGGTTCCCGCATATATGGTTTCTTTCGTTGTGTGAGGTAAACTGCCAAGGTGACTTTACGGGCTATCTTTCCAAGCTGAGATGGATCAATTTGGAATACGGTTACGCTTTTCCTCCTGGACCTATAGCCGCCCATCGTCAACGGTTTGAGGCAACTAATTCGTTGCATCTAGAAAACTTGGTTGTGGTGAACCTTTCTGGGGTTGATATCACAGAAGATGTGTTCAAGAGCCTAATCAAGGTATGTCAGTTTCCCTCTTAGTCTAATTTTCTCATTCAATGAAGGACAAATCTGATTGATTTATGATATAATTTTCTCATTGGTACCCTAAATCCATATTTATTTCTTGTCTATCATGATGTTTCACTGACTTTTGTAGGGGGCAAAGAAATTGAGGGAAAAGTGCCAAAAAAGTCATAAACCTTTTTTTTGGTGTCGATTAACTCCTAAACCTTTTTAAGTTGTGCCAATTCAGTCATTTCCGGCCAATTTTGGTCGGATTTTGCTGACTGGACACCGGCCGGCTGACGTGGCCTGATCGGCGCTGACATGGACAACTTTTAATAATATTTTAATATATAATTTTATATTTTATTATGTTTTATTATTTTATTATTTTTGTCTTTTTTCCTCCAGCCGGGTCGCCGAGGTCCGGCGATCGGCCGAGGCGACCGTCGGCAAGGGCAAGGCCGACCTTGTTGGATCTCGGCAAGGTCGAGCCTCATCGGCCATGGGTGAGGCTCGCCCTTGCCGGATCTAGCGAGGTCGGGCGAGGCTCGCCCATGGCTTGATCTGGCAAGGTCAAGCCTCGCCGGCAGATCAGGCCATAGGTGAGCCTCGCTCTCACCGGATTTGGTGAGGTCGAGCCTCGTCGGCCCTTGCTGGCCATGGGCGAGGCTCACCTTGCTAGATTCGGTGAGGTCGGCCTCGCCCTCATTGGCAGTCGCCTTTGGTCGGTTGCCGGACCTCGGCGACCGGCTGGAGGAAAAAGACAAAAAGAAAAAAATTAAAATATTATTAAAAGTTGTCCACGTCGGTTGGCCGGTGTCCAGTCAGCAAAAATCCGGCCAAAATTGGTCGGAAAAGACTGAATTGGCACAACTTAAAAATGTTTAGGATTGAATCGATATAAAAAAAAAAAGGTTTAGGACTAAATCGACACAAATGCAAAAGGTTTAGGATTTTTTGGCACTTTTCCCAAGCAATTGAAGGCTCTCACTCTTTGTTATAATATGTCGATCCATGGGACACCAACCTTTCCCCATAAATTAGTTTTAGAGAAGTTGACTATTTCTAAGTTTTTTCTTTGGTGGAAATTGATTGCTCTATTGGGAAATTGACGAATCTGACTAACTTGAGTTTGAGTTTTGTGTCAAACTTGAAAAATTGCCTGCACAAATTGGAGAATTACGGAATTTGTTGCACCTCTCTCTGAGGAGTTGTGATAGCTTGAGGGAACTCCCTGACTCAGTTTTCAAATTAAAGTTGTTAACGAAGTTGGATGCATTAGGCATGAGAATTACAAGATTACCAGATTCCATTGATAGACTATCAAGCCTATCATCTATCAATGTATCATCCACGTTGATTGAAAAACTGCCTAGTACAATGAGCAAGCTTCTTTGCCTCCAAACATTGCATTTGAATCATTGTGATTGGATACAAGAGTTGCCGAAGCTCCCTATAAGTTTGACCACTCTACAGCTGACATCTACTTCGTTGCCGACTGTCCCTATTATCTCATACCTTACTAATCTAGTGGAATTGGCTTTATCCAATGGCTCTGAGTCTATGGCCAAATCAGATATGATTCAAACTTGCAACTTGCAGTGGATTGCGAGTCTATCCAGATTGAGCAAGCTGAAATTTTGCTTTTCAGATGTCCCTGTTTCAACTATAGAGTTGGGTTCCCTTTCTCAGCTGGAAAAGCTTACTCTGCATGCACTAGACGTGCCAACTTTCACACAACTTCCATTATAGTTGATGGTTTTAGAGCTCTACGACACTCGAGGGAAACAAATACGGCTTCCTCCACTGGAAAAGGAGACTCCAATCGTTTCATCAAGTTCGAGAGAATCGGGAGAAATCAAGGTGGTACGGCAAATTGGAATTATAATGTTCGAAGGCGATAACTCGTCGGTGTCAGTTCATCTGCCGGAGCTAGGGTGCAATGAGCTACAAGCTTCCAAGTTGATTGATCATTGGAGGGGAGACTTCCGTTTCCCAAGCTCCCTAAATATGCTTCGAAAACTCGTTCTATGGGGGTGCCCAGGGGTTCAGGATATTCAATTTGTTCCTACGCTAAAATTTTTGTTTGTATTTGCTGTTGGAGGGTGCACTTCATTAAAAAGGTTAGGCGATTTGTCAAACTTGAAGTACTTTATGGAATTGAATCTTAACCAGCGCCCGAGCCTACAGGTTGTCGGGGGCATTGATGAATTGGTGTTTTTGCATCAATTAAAAATTGATGGGTGCAGATCAGTGGATAGGATTCTTGATCCAAAGAGCTCAAAAATACCAAAAAGGTGCTCAATACTCATAACACGTAGTGGGAAGTTACCCGACAGTGGTCAAACTTTCAACACCTGGGAGTCTTACAGAGAGAAGATTCTGAATGGAACCGAAATTGAAACAGGGGATCATCCGCAGAAAAAGTGTCGCATTCTTGCCATGGTTACAGTGCCGCAGTTGAGCTCTATGTTTGAAAGAACGGACTCCGAATCAGAAACAGAGGAAAGGGTGCGTCTTCTTTCTATTCATAGATCATCGCTGTTTCTTCTGCTTTACTTGCTTTCTGTTTCTGCTTTATTCTAGTGAAGAGACACAATGAACCGACTCTAAAACGTGCAACCAAGGACAATTTTATTAAAATTCTCCATCTTACTGGGAATCTCCATATGCTGTGGGTGTCCAATTCGGTGGCGAAAATTACGGATTTACGTCCCTCACCATCTATAACAAAAGGGCCTTTCTCAAGAGAAATTTTTAGGCCCATGAGACCTCACCCGAAACTCACCTTTTCGTTTCCTTCTGCAGAGTTCGTTCGATTTCTATTTCTGCAGAGTTCGTTCGATTTACGTCTCTTTTCCACGTTTCGTTTGTCCTCTCTCCCGCTGCTCAAGCAAGTCGCTGTCGCTTGATCCACGTCGCTACTCATTTTGTCCTCACAAGCTTCAATCCGTGTCATCGTCCACGAGCTTCAAGTTCCATGTCCGTGAGCTTCAAGTCCTTCTCTAGTGCCACTTTTCACTCTAGTGCGCATTTTCTTCTTCAGTGCTGCTCAGTTGGAGGATTTGGTGCATTCATTAACTCCATCAGTGCTGGGAGTCACAGGCCTGAACTCAAGCTCTAGATCACTAGCTAATCGCTGAAGAACAGGTAAGAGTGGTGTGGCAATTGATGTTTAGTTGAATGTAATAGTTTGATTTATCTTTGCGTAGTTAAGCATTAGCTTGAGCTCTAGCTCTAGCTTCATACGGTAATAGTTGTATAAGGGTCTGCTTTCTTGCAATTGTTTGACTATTGGAATGCATGGTCTAGTTCTGTTGCTATGCTTTTGTGGACTGCTTGATTGAGTATGATCATGTGCCGGTTTGTTTTGCATTTGTTAGTTGGGCTTATTATAAGAATTATGCATATTTGTTAAGCTGACTTAATATTAGAAAGCTTTAAAATTCGGGAAACAGCTTTGATGGAGAACGACGATGTAAATGTTTGCAGTGGACCATCATCTGAGAATTGAACCATTCCCATTAATGTTATTGCAGAGCGCATGAAACTCTCTACACAGGTTGTTGAGCATCTTATCATGAAAAGTTTGTCCATAAGTATTTTTTAAGGTTTAGATGATGGCCACTTCAATGAGCATCCGCCGTCTCTTTATTACCTCTAAGGAGCTCTTAATGATTGCAAATGAAGCAAACAATTCTTCTCTTCTTGGTTCATCATTTAAAATTAAATGGGATATCCAGGATTTTTTTTTTTTCATAATTTGGGCAGTTGTATTTTCCATAGGTAATTTAAGGTCTACTGCATATGGCTGGAGATTCCACAGGTCAAATGTACTACATGACCGACTGGACAATTGGCTACACAAAATACACATGGCTTTGTTATCTATTGAAGCAGAAACACCAAATCTTGCCACTTCATGATTACTCCCACATTCGTGTTCTCCGTTTTGCAAATATCTTCTTATTTAAATTGAAAGAAGAGAGAAAAATGAGCCACCTTGTAGCAAGGTGCTTGGTCAGTCTCTTTTGCATCCTAATCCACTTGCTTGGCGCTTCATTGTTTTATGCCTAATTCTCCTCCGCAATCAGCAATTCCTTCCAACTTTCTCATGTCCCAGATTAGTCCTAAGGAATGTCTTAAAACTGTGGCAACTTGGTTTTATCCTTTGGATGTGTTCATTGGAACATAATTAGAAGACTGCCATCTATTTAAGCATATACATGACTTATTGAGCACCAGACAGAAATTAGAAACCAGCTGAAGAGCTCCGGCATAAGGTTATGACATACTTTGCCCTGCATGAGACTCTGCACTAGGAATGCAACCAAACCTGCCATCCAAAGTCTTGCAACACATCTTTTCTGGACAGGCTTCCCCACATCTATCGAATCCAACCGTTTTAGCATCGCAAGACAGCATATAGCACAAGAAGAGAAACTTCGAAGGGAAAAAAGGGGTGAAAGAGATGTCAATTATTTAAGAAACATCCTCAAGAAGCACAAAAATTATAATTTATCAAAGTCGAGGACAGGACACTGAGTATCGACTTCTCCCCATGTATCCCCAGAGAAAGATCCGTCTTTGTTTTGCACTGCTTTGATGTCAGAATCACAGTTCACGCACAACAATGTAGAACAATTGATACCGCAGATTATACCACAATAGCAACTTTAATCTCCATAGAAAGAGCCCTCCTCATCAATGTTTGGCTAGCAATATACACACTATACACTAACTGTAATCAAAATTACATAACATGACTTAATCTGACCTCTTAAGTTTATGACTCATGATGTTGAAAACTTAATAGCATAAAACAACACAACGAACTTGCATGAATGGTAAGAATTTGCAAATCCCAGACACTTTTTTCCATTGGATACAATCTGTCACCTTATTGATGTCGAGAACGTATAACTTGTCAAAAATGGCCAAAATTTGCACGGCACTGAGAGTATAGAGCAGATGCGGATCATGTCCAATATTTGGCAACAAAGCCACCTACACAAGCAGCCCTAAGTGTCATTCGAACTTTGTTTTTTAGAGTCAAGTTTAGAATATAAATAAATAAAGCCACACTAATCACTCCTAAGACGTGGTTTTCATTGTAATAGATGGAACTTGTTAATCCCAAGCTAATATCCTAAGCATACTGTCAACTAACAAATATTTGATTGAATGTGGAGCGGACGTTCTGTCAGCCACATGTTTTTGGTAGGAAATTGCAAAAATGAAGCCGAGAGACAAATAAATACAAACCAGACAGATGCTGGCATTGCAGGATCCAAGAAACAGCTTCATTTGTATCCACAATGCCAAGTTTTCCAAGAAGATCTAGAATGGTCTATCCCCAACATGCTCCATTCAATCTCAAGTGCGCCATAATCAGCGACACAAAATTATGCTTTTTCTGAGTGCAGGATCGACCCAAAAACTCAAGTCAGTAAACTCTGAAATGTTGAATAGGAGCAGATCCAGATAAACCAAGTCATTTCAGTAACTGGCAGGAAGTGGACAAGAGGACAAGAAGAGAATTGTAAAAATGTCATACCTACCTTTTCAACATACAGTATGTACTTGACATGTTCATCGCCAGCGAGCTTGCCCATCTGCCAGTAAGACGCCACATATCAACGAACATGGAATCAAATCTTAAGCATGCCCCATAAGAACTCAGCAACTCGAGCGCAAGAAGTATACAACTACGAAAATTTGTAAGGTCATCATAAATTTAACAACAGATTGTGTTCAACTTCGTTTTGAACAATCACATGCATATTAACATGGAAAAAAGGCAATTAAACACATCTCCTTTTCCAATTGGAGAAGATGGGTCCATGCTCAAATTGCTCGCATTCCCAATTTCTGACTCAAGCACAAAATAATCACTAGTTCAAAGAAAGCATGCCTTTTAGACAGACAAACAAGCATGTCCAACGGAAGTAATTCCACGGACACCCATCAGCAATTACGGCTCGAACGCAACTACAGCATAACATTTCTGAAACCTTCATCTCACCTTCTTACACTACCATCCATCTCGATCACCACAAGAGATCTCCGACATTTTCTTGCTACCCGAGCCAGAAACCATCCAGCCCCAGGTCGAAGACGATACAATCAACAAGAAACAGTCGCGACATCAACGAAAACTAGCTTAAAAAAGAAAGATAGATATCAAATTGAAAAACAAAAGCGGTGGTGTAATGATTAGTAGTGAAAAACGCTCACAGAAGCTCCCCGAAGACCTTAGATGAAAACGAAGATGAGGAGCGAAAACGAAGGTGTTGGGAATAACTGATTACCTAAAATGGATTCGACACTAAATCGAACCCTTAAAACGAATGCGGAAGACGAGCCCAAGAATAACATGTATCACCGATCAAAGATACACCATGGAATCGAGCGTACCTTATTGTTCATAGATTAAACACCAATGTTGAAGATTGAGGAAGGATTCTAATCCGGTCTATCGATGAGTGTACTGTTGCTTCAAAAAGAAGGGAGAAAACTTACGTCCTTTTTGGGAGAGAGAGACTGAAATGTATTAGGGGGGGAGAGAGTCTTCACATATGTACACCAAAAGGTACGTTCCTTTTTCTTTTACTTTCCCTCAAAGCGTCTCCTTCAAAGGACGCAACCCCTCAACATAATACCTATCCCAAAAGATGCAACCCTCGCATCGCAATCGTTCCTCCATGGCCCCTTATCTTGTGGGCCAGGCTTTTAGGCTCAACATGGGCAGATGGGCCTTAAGCCCATCATCATAAACTAAACCCATCATCTCCCACTCGCACATGGTAGGCCGAACATGATCCTTTTTACCTCTCTGCGACATTCATACTGGTGAATAGTCCGTGCGACCTGCATACTTTGAGAGCTCATTGCCATACATCTGTTAGGAATATACAGCAGCTCATAATGGGCATCACACTCTGAGTAGATTTAGTATGCAGTATCCTAGATCGATCGATCACATTTATATCTCTCTCTTGATCTCCTTTTAAACAGTGATATATTGTATTCACAATTATGATTATCCCCAAAACAATTATAATTGGTCAACCGGTGAATATAAAACTAAAATAAGATTTTTCAAATTCGATTTTCCTCTTTCCTTCAAACTCCCAATTTCAATTTAGCTTGCTTTTCTAGAAATGTCCCATTAGATCGAATCAATTCATGATCATTGGTAACATCCTAAGATAGCAAACACAGAATAAAAATTTTGAGAATAAGTAAGAGTCATGAGGGCACTAAATTAAGGAACTCTTTTCCTCAAGAGTCTCATATGGTATAAAAGTTGAGATCAAACTTTTGTTACTCTTATTGGTCGATTCATGCATACGTAGTATGAAATACGTATTACGGTATTAACTCCTTTCCCATAAAGCGTATGTCTACATCATTAATACCGTACAGATGATAGTTCAGACATACCTAATGTCTAACTTGAGTTCACATATCTACTCATTTACAGAATTCATTAGAACTAACATATGGCATCATAGACAGATAAAGTAAAATATGTGGGTTATTTTACTTTCGGACATAGTAAATATTATGTCATCATCTTAACACTCAGTTAAGGTGACATATGTATTTTAAGCTTGAGCTCTCGATTATCACATAGATAATAAGCTTAAAAACCGTATCATCTCTATTTATCACACAGTAAATAGAGGCGATTACCCGTGTGAGTGGGCTAATTTTTTATCTGTCCGACATACTTTCTCAACTTAATATAACGCACTGAGCATTAAGATGCATAAACGTCAAAATAAAGATTCATAGGCATTAATGATGAAAAAACAAAAATTCATTAAATGTGAACACTACAGGGAAATTACAATATTCAGTACATTAGCCTTTATGCAGTCCTAGAGATTTTACATGACCATAAAACACGTCTCTAGGTATTGGCTTTGTCATAGGATTTGCTACTATTCTCTGCGTAGATATGTATTGTAAGTTCACATCTTTTCATGCAACCATATCATTGACAAAATTATATTTCGTATCTATATATTTGGTCTTGCCATGATATTTTGGATCTTTGGTGTACACTATAGCTGCTTGGCTATCATAGTTAACCAATAATGGATTTGCAGCATACCCAATAACACCTAAATGATCCAAAAATCTCTTAAGCTAAACACCTTCTTGTACTATTGTTGATAATGCCACAAACTCAGCTTTCATCGTGGATAAGGCTATAGATGTTTACTTTTTACTGCTTCCAGATATATCGCCATTATTCAGTAAGAAAGCAAAGCCAGAGGTAGATTTCCTTTTATTTAAATCTCCTCCCCAATCAGTATCTGAATAGCCTTCAAGTAGTAGATCATTTTCTTGGTAATTCAGCTTGTAATAAGCAATTCTCTTTAGATACCTTAGTATTCTTTTAACGGCATTCCAATGTACTTGACCTGGATTGGATTGGTATCTACTCACCATTCCAACTGCAAAACATATGTCAAGTCTTGTACACATTATAACGTACATCAAGCTCCCAACAGCACTAGCATAAGGAACATGTTTCATTTGTTCCTTCTCTTGTAGAGTCCTTGGACACGGTCTATGACTCAATCCTACACATTTTGTAATAGGAGTATCTATGGGTTTACAATCTTGCATACGAAATCGTTCAAGAACCTTATTTATGTATGTTTATTGCGAAAGAGATAATGATCTCTTCGAACGATCTCTTAAAATCTTAATTCCAAGAATGTATGTAACCTCACCCATATCTTTTATCTCAAAGTTGGAAGATAACCAACTCTTCACAGTATTAACAAACTCCATATTGCTTCTGGCAATTGATATATCATAAACATATAATGATATGATCACGAATTGATTTTTGGATTTTTGATATATACACAATAATTCTCATCTATCATTGTAAAATCATATGCCATTATGGCATTATGAAAACGTATATACCATTGTCTCGATGACTGCTTAAGGCCATATATCGATCTAAAAAATCGACATACCTTTCCTTCTTGGCCTTCCATAATGAAACCAGCAGGTTGTTCCATATATATTTCTTCCTCTAATTCTCCATTGAGGAAAGCGATCTTTACATCTATTTAATGTAATTCAAGATCTATACTAGTCACTATTGTTAGAATAATGCGAATCGAGGTAAATCTCACTACAAGAGAAAATGTTTCTTCATAATCAATTCATTTCTGTTGATTATACCCCTTCACCACAAGGCGAGCTTTATGCCTTTCTATCGAGCCATCAGCTTTACGCTTTATTTTGAGAACCCATTTGTTTCTAATAGCTTTGCGTTCTTTTGGAAGATCAACCAGTTCTCAAACATGGTTTGACTTCATTGACTCCATCTTCTCTTCCATTGCGTGCGTCCATTTTTCCTTATTAGGACAATTTAGAGCCTCATTAACATTTTTTGGCTCATCTTCATCTTGTGGAGTAATCATAAAAGTTTCCCCTTCAATGTCGAAGCGTTGACGAGGAATACTTTTATGACTTGTTTGCCGTATGGGAGATAAGATTGTATATTTTGCACATCATTCCCATTTATGCTCCCACTCGAATTAGATAATGACGATGTCGTCTCATCATGTGGTTGTAATTGAGAGTGAGTTGAATTAAATTCATCACTTCTCATGTTACTCCCACTTAGACGAACTCAATTAAGTTCATTATCTTGATCCAATGTTTCAAATATGGAGTCTTCCTCACCTATTTTGATCTTCTTAGGAAATTCATTCTTCAAGAATGTGACATCGCGTGATTCGAATTCAGTTATACTTCTATTTTCCTGCTCACTTATGAACACATACCCTTTTGAGTATTCAGAGTATCTTATGATATGAAAATACTCTTCTTTTCTCTAGGACCAAATTTCCCAAACTTGTGAGAGGGCTTATGAGTATAGACAGTACAATCCCATGGTTTAAAAAAACTTAAGTCCGGTTTTCTGCCTATCCATAACTCATATGGAGTGAAAGTAACTGATTTGGAAGGCACTCGATTAAGTATATAGGTAGCAGTTAACAACGCATCACTCCAAAAAGTGATAGGTAAGTTAGCATGCGCCATCATGGACCTAATCATTTCCAATAGGATTTTGTTCATTCTCTTCGCAACACCATTTTGTTGAGGAGTATATGGAATAGACAGCTCTCTTTCTATTCCTTTTTCATCATATAACTTTATGAACTTATCAGACAAATATTCTTGACCTCGATCAGATCTCAATACTTTTATTTTATTGTCTAATTGATTTTCTACCAAGTTCATAAACCTTTTGAAACAACTCAATGCTTCAGATTTATGAGAAATCAAATAAACATATCCAAATCGAGTATAATAATCTATAAATGTGATGAAATAAATAGCGCAATGCCTTCCTCTCACATTTATTGAACCACAGACGTCAGAATAGATTAAATGCAAAGGAAATTCAGCTCTTTTACCTCTTCAAAATGGTTTTCTTGTCGTTTTCTTTGCTAGGCAATGCTCACATATGGGCAAATCGACTTTTTCAATATTGTCTAACAAGCTCTCTTTGGCTAGTTTATTCATACGTTGTTATTCAATATGACCAAGTTTAACATGCCACACATTCACATCATTATCATATAAATTAGGAGACGTAAAAAGGGAATAACAAACATTAACATTACCATAGTCAATATTTAACACAATGAAACCATCTATAAAATAACTATAACCATAGTAATTTGTATTCAAATACAAATCCACACCACTATTACGGAAGTTCATATTAAAACTGAACTTAACCAACACTAAAATAGACATTAAATTTCGACGAATCTCTGGAGCATACAATACATCATGTAGGAACAAAGTGTGTCTACCACACATGTTTAGTTGGCAAGTGCCAATCCTTTTTACTTCTGTTCTAGAGTTATTTCCTACATAAATCCACTTAGTTCCAGTTGGTACTCGTCGAAATTTCACGAAGGATTCTTTATCCTTCGGTACATGGTCTGTTACTCCCGAATCTACAATTCACAAAGGATTAGATTCAGCTAAGAATACAGAACTTGACATATTAGCAAATTTCTTAAGAGTACAATGGGTGAGTACCTTCTTTGACTTGTGACAGTCGCGGGCGTAGTGACCCTTCAGGTCACAGTTGTAACATTTCACCATTGAAATACTCTTCACTCGAGGACGTTTTCCTCTCTTATGTTGGTTAGCTCTTAGTTTCTTACAATAAGGACTTGATCCATTGCATTTCCACATATTGAACGAATCAATGTACTTGCGCTTAGAGCTCGAAACCCCTTCTAAGCTAGAAACAACATAGAAAATGTTTGTTTCCCACTCAAATGCCTTGAGGCAGTCCTCTGCTAGCTTAAGGTGGTGCACAGCATCCTTTAGTTCTTCCATAACATGGTCAAGAGCTTTTAGCGCTTCTTGCTTTTCAAGCACGTATTGAATTCTCTTATTCAATATTTCACAATTCTCGCCGTTCAATTTGTCTTCTTTGTTTAAATCAACAATTATGTTCTTAGTTGCCGAAGCCATCGATTTGAACATATTAGACGCATATGCACGAATTATTAATGCCTATCATTTATGCATCAATTTTGCACAGACCCATCATATTAATGAATAATTTCAAGTAAGATTTTGGAATCAAAAGGTTACTATGTTTCCAATCATCATCCAAAAAATCCTAACTTAAAACTATCATTAATATAATCATCTATGCAAAATAAATTCAGCAAATTCACTAAAACTTTCTTGAACTTCCCACAACGAATTGTAAATTAACATACTAATTTACAACAATAAATAACTTTGAACTTTCAATAATTAAACATGTCCATTACACTAAGTAATATATCAAGAGGAAAAAAATAACATAAAAAGAGATATTTACACCTAAAACATCTCAGACTAATCTAAAAAATAAATAGGGAAAGTCTTTTCTAATCTATCAGTAAAAATCTCTAAGAATTCTGTAGGCACATTGGCCAACTATGGAAAAACTTTTGGAGAGCTCTCATGCCACCTCCAAGGCGCATTCACTCTGCACCATGTGACACTCATCCTAAGGGTTGAAGTATTAGTTAACTCGATCTTATAGTATTCTCTTACAAAAGCTGATGTAAGCCTCCTATAATTCGGGACAACATTGACCTCCCATAGGCGATCTAACACTACTTGCCATTTAGGTGGAAGCGTGTTCATTAAGGCCGGCACCTTCTCAAAATCTGGCATAAGATAACTATTCCAGATGATTTCTTGTATCATTTGATTGACCCTGGCCACGTGAGTTACTACATCACCGTCATTCCACTGATAATTAACTAACTCTGTCATTAGCTCTTTAAGTCTTGCATTTTCTTTGTTTGTTCTCAGAAATGCAGGTATGCGTGCATAATGCATCATAGTTTTTTTTTTTGGTACCCAGGGAACCTCCGTGCACCGCTTCGCGGCGGAGTAAACCCTGGTGGAGCAATAGAGTCACCACCACCCTTGTTACCTCGGGTAAGTCATGGGTTCCTTTCTCGCAAGGCAGATGACGCAGTGATTCGAACTTAGGACCTCTCTCGAAAGGAACCTGCACTCAACCACTATGCCGCCACCACGGGTGGTTATAACGCATCATAGTTTCTACAACAAATGCAAAACAAAAAATGAATTACTTATAATTCACAATGAACAAAAGGGAAAATACAAAAGTTTCCATGGTTTATGCAACAAATGCAGAATAAAAAGAAAAAAAAAAAAACGAGATTACTTCTAATCCAAATGAACAAAATTGGAAAATATAAAATTTTCCTCCTTTTTTTTTTTTTTAAAATTTTTGCCGGTCAACAGTGGTCAACTTCAGTCAACGGTCAACGGATGACTGGGTCGAGTCAATGGGTCAATGGATCGGGTCAACAGACAACGTCAATAAGGTCAACGACCATCGGATCGAGTCGAATTGGGTTGAACTGGTCAGATCGGGGTTGGACCGGTTTAATCGAGTCGGCCGGGTCGGACCGGTCGGGCCGGTTGGGCGAATCGAGACGAGCGGCGCACGTGCCACGTGGGTGCCTGGCTGACGTCACTATGACGTCAGCTGGCGCGTGCTGCCTCCGCGAGTGCGTCACACGCGCTTGGGCCGAAACGGTGCGTGCGTCACACGCGCCTGAGGAAGATCAAAGCACGTGCGTTGCACGCGTCGACGACACCGGTTCCTTCCGGCTGCACGTGGCGGCGCGTCCAATGGCCTTCGGTGGTGATCCACCACTCAATTTTCTCGTATCGACAAGCGCTTCAACCCTATGCTATCGAAAACGAATTTCGAGTTACATAAAATCACAAAACGGGGTGAACAATACTCGGGTGTCAGGATTTTTCGTCCCTGATCGGCCAATGGCGGTGTTTCACGAAAATTTAATCAAAAGGAATTCATAAACATGAAAAGGGATCGAGAAACATGAACTATGGCTCTGATACTAATGTTGGAAATAACTGATTCCCTAAAACGGATTTGACACTAAATCGAACCCCTAAAATGAATGCGGAAGACAAGCCAAAAATAACATGTATCACCGATCAAAGATACACCATGAAATTGAGCATATCTTATTGTCCACAGATTAAACACTAATGTTGAAGATTGAGGAAGGATTCTGATCCGGTTTGTCAAGGAGCATACTGTTGCCTCAAAAAGAAGGGAGAAAACTTACATCCTTTTTGGGAGAGAGAGTCTTCACATACGTATACTGAAAGGTACGTTCCTTTTTCTTTTACTTTCCCTCAAAGCGTCTCCTCCAAAGGACGCAACCCCTCAACGTAATACCTATCCCAAAAGACGCAACCCCTCGAATTGCAACCGTTCCTCCATGGGCCCTTATCTTGCAGGCCGGGCTTTTAGGCCCAACATGGGCAGACAGGTCTTAAGCCCATCATCATAGACTAAACCCATTAGAAGGTTTGAGCTTGATTTAGAACCAAAAATGCCCTTCAAGTCAACTGAAAGATGAGACTTTCTTTCGTGATTATGAGGGACAAAGGTGTCATTTAGCCCAAGAGAATTTTTTGGCCAACGAAAGCTAGGCCCAATTACCCATTTTCTTCGGGTAAATATTATTTCGTTATCTTCTAATTTCACAAAAAATGAATGATTTGAAATATAAAAAAATATTATTAATATCATTTACATTTACTTGTATCACTTATAAAAATGAATGAAATGATTTTTTTTTCATTATTCACCAAAATATTTAGACATAAATTATTATTAATAATGAAAACATTATTTATTGATTAATTATTTCAAGAGATATAAGGTATCATTTTTTGGAAATTTTTTTCTAAATTATTTATTTTTCATGAAACCAATGGAGCATAATTATTATTGAATTCTTCACTTGAATTTGACTGGCCACATTTGGTCACCAAGAAATAATATTTAACATAATATGATTAAATGAAACTTTATATTATTATTAAACCCGCTGTCAGTGTAAAAGAAAAATGGAGAGAGCTTCGGCTAAATTTCTTAAGTCTCTCTACCAGGCAGTATTTCTTAAGAGCTTAGCATTTGGTTGCGTTGAACTTTAATTTGGTCGGTCAATATTTCATTAAATTTCCTCGAAGCCATGTACCGACATAGTCTAGGATAAACACAACACTAATATAACTTGATATTATTGCTGTAAAAGTGCCTCTGATGTCGGTTTTAGGGTGCGTTTGGGAAGACTTTTGGGGAAAGTCCTTGAAAAAATGTAAAAGTACTTGAGTCAAAGGAGTTTTTCAAAATGCATATTGTGTTTGGTAAATGGTACTTATGAAAGTCCATTGTGAAGTATCTTTGAGAAAATAGTGTTTGGATAAATTAAATTTGCAAAATGCTTTTGTTATTAAAAAAAAGGGGAAAAAGGAGAGTTGGCTGGCCAAGGGCTTCGCTGGTTACCATCGGTGAAGGGTAGGCAGTCTGGCGAGGGGGAGGTGGCGCGGCGAAGGGTAGCATCTGGCTAGGGTCACTGTGCGGAGGACACGACTTGGCGAGGGTCGCAGCGACCGGGATCTTGCGATCTGGGTCGCTGCGACCAAATTGAGTGGTATTAGTGACTTCCGCACGAAGGTTGCGATGTGGCGGGTCGTGCAACCTTTTGGCGAGAGTTGCCATGACCTAGATCATGGCAACCTAGATTACGAGATCCCGGTCGCCGCGGCCCTCACCGAGCTGTCATGCGACCCACTGCACTTGGAGGTTGTCGGCGCCTGTGATCTATTCGCTACGACCTAGATTTGTGCGACCAGATCTGCGCACGATTTGGGTTGCCGGTGTCCTCCACGTAGTGACCCTCATCGGAGGGTTGTGGGACCCTAGCCAGACCACCTGCCCTTCATCGCATTGCCTACCCTTCGCTGGACCACCTACTCTTTGTCGGCAAACCGCGCGTAGATGCTGGCCGTGTTCTCAGTAGAGAGAAGGGAATGATGAAGATAATGAACAGTTGTTGGGGTAAAGTCGGAAAAATGAAAAATTAACGAGGACAATTTCGGAATTTTTTTTTTAACCTTCAAAGCCAGCATGCCGAGGATGCCCAAGGCAGCCCCCAACTTGCCTTGGGCTTTCAGCCTTGGGAAGTCTTTGCCTTTGGCAAAGGCAAGTGAAAAAAAATTGCTAAACATTAAATATTTGGCCCAAAGGCCTTTAGCCCCCCAAAGATCCTTAGGAAAGCAGTTCCCAAACAGAGCCTTAGTATGTTTCGAAAAAAATGCCCTATCAAAACAAAAGGTTATGTAATAAAAGAGACAATACTGTAAACACACATGTTTCAGTGGCTCGAAACTTAGGCTTGTTAGGTTTCTCCATTGATCTTAACTTCTACCATTTATGGTTTGCTGGCAAACTAAAGAAGATATAGGGAAGTTGATCTCTCCATTTCTAGAGGGTGTTTATCCTTAGAGAGTGAATCATGATACTGCTCTAAATATATCGACTCTTTGGTAGCTGCTGTTATTATTTAGAGATGAGCGGTCTTGCCTCTGACAGGATCATATCTATTCGTGCAAATACAAGACAGCATTATGGGGATGCTTTATCCTTGTCTTATTGCTGAAGATAGAGTGATGTTCACTAGAATTGCATCTGGTTGCTTTACCCAGACTGATGCTTTATCCTTGTCATTGGATCCGAGATAAATTAGATGAAAACTTTTCTTACTTGAGAAAGTCTATACCGATGATAATGGATCTAATATGATTAGTAAAATCTTGTCAATGGTGAAACTTGATTCTTGTTTAGATAACACTGTCATAATGAAACTTCCTTCGTAAGGTGAAGGGGAGGTTTGTTGGGTTGGGTCTACCTCTTGTGGGGCTCATCTCATCATCTTAAATAAATACAAAAGAAAAAGAATAGATAGGGCTGAATGTTCTTGATTTAGAAGAGAGGGAAGAGCAATTCGTTGTTATAGAGAAAAAGAGGCGGAGAGCTTTGCTATGAAGAAGAGAAGAGGCAGTCTAAATTTGATAGTGCAACTTTGTCGGGATTGGCCGAAATTTCATATGCTTTTCGTGAGTCCATGATCTACAAGTTGATCGGTTGTGTTTGTTAAAATCTTCTCCAAATTTTCTCTTGATTTTGTCTAGCAACAGTTAGATCTTTCTTGCTTCTTTATGTTAATCCACTTTTGTAGTGATAATATTTTGCTAATGTGAAGAGCCTCTAGCTGCTTTATTTGAGATGAACTATTATGTATTATGCTATTCTTGGTGATTAGTGGAAGATTTTGACTGGTCTCGTGATTTTTCCTGTATTGTGTTTTTTATGTAAAATTTTACAGGTGTTGGTTTTCCCTTGCTTTAATATTCAGCACTATCTTCACTGTTTAGGGTTAATATTGCTGGAATATTGAGACTAGTTGTTATTGGGGTTAATTTAATATTAGCTGGTTGATTTTTGGGGAAAATATTCATCATGATTGGGCATAAGCAATAAATTGTTGCCGTTTCTATGTTACAGAATAGGAATGCTTGTTTGTCTACCGCAGATAAAGAATGGCGTAGCAATGAGTTCGCGAGTTCCTTTGACGTCTAGTAATCGGAAGTATAGTTGCAAATGGGTGGCTTTTTTATTAAAAAATATGCTCCGCTCGATCAACTTCATGTCCGGTTGAAAGGTTGGGGCCTAAACAAGTCCTCTTGGATTGGCATTAATTTAATTTTGGGCTGGGTTTGGCCCGAAATATGACTAACTTAAAAAATGAGAAAAAAAAGACATAAGATTTTCCAGCCATCTCCAATCTCTTCAACGTTGTTGGAAATCGACGCAACACTGTTGAGAAAGCCACGGGCGGTCGAAGGCGAGCCTCCCATTTCCGAGCCATCACCACCTCACCCTAGATGCCACCGCCTCCGCTTCAAAAGTCGAAGCTGATCGGGGCGGGCTTCTATTGAAAAGTGTTCCGACCCTTGTCCTCACTCCCCTCATCAAACTCGAACGCTATCGACAAATTGCCTGTGGGCTCGGGCTCACGGTGGTGTCGTCGCTCCAAATTTTCCTCGATTAAAAAAATTAATTTGCTATTTCTTTAATCTTACTAATAAGGGCGTAGGAGCCACATTGAGTCAACTTGGCATTTAACGGTCACATAAGCATTTTTTGTTTGTGTTTTAATGGAAGGTCCAATGTGAACGGATAAATCATAGTTCAAGAATTTGATTGTAAAAAAATAAAAATAAAAATTCAAAGAAGGCATTGCACAGAATGATAAAGTTTAGGGGTTTCCAGTAGCGTTATGCCATATAAAGATGATAACTTGCGAAAGAAAAGTGGGAAGTTTTTGGCATTTGTCATCTAAATTTTGGCATCGTTATGAAACATTTCTCTCACGCCTAAGAGATGGATTATAGCTCATGCACATTGACGTCATTTTACGATGTGGAAGGCACAATATCATTGATCTAATTACGTCAATAATACAGAGTTTAGGCAAAACGATAATTAAAGATGGGGTTGGACTTGAACACAACATTATGATTAAGCAGTGCCTTCTTCCCAATTTTCTCATTCCCTCATTTTTCAAACGCAGAACCGCAGTGTTCTAGTAAATTCAATATCGGTCTCGCGTCCCGTGTTACGTTGTGATTACCAGAAGTGAATCGTGATATGGGTCAAATCATGTATTCACCATTTCTGTGTAAGAATTCGATAGATCCAAAAAAGAAGACTTACTTTTCCAACTTTTCTGCGGTCGATGCCCACGGGCGCGACTCGCGCGCTTTGGGAAAAAGGAAAACTCACACACATGGAGACAACCGACCCTTGCTAGACCGCATGCCCAACTTGTCCAGTTGCACGCTCGATGGCGAGGCCCTCCCTCACCATCACAAGTGACGAGGTGGGTCCCCCGCCACGTGTAAAGAGGGATGTGTTGTGAGATCAGGATCGCAACCGCATATCCAATTCCCCAAAAAGCATACTTACCAAATGCGTGTGCACAAGAACGTGAAAGAAAAGGAATAATGAGGCGCACTCGAGCTCCAGATCACCAGCTAATCGCTGAAGAACAGGTGCGAGTGGTATGGCAGTTGGAATTTTTCTTTTTCTGGTATTTTTTTGGCGTGGCAGTTGGTGTTTAGTTGAATGTAATCGTGTGATTTATCTTTGCGTGGTAAAGCATGAGCTCAAGCTCAAGTTCTAGCTTCATATGGTAATAGTTGTGTGAGGGTCTGTTTCTTGCATTTGTTTGACTATCTGTATGACTAGTCTACTTATGTTGCTATGCTTTTGTGGACTGCTCGATTGAGTGGAATCATGTGCCGGCATGTTGTGCATATGCTAGTGGGGTAATTACAAGAATTATGTCTATTTGGTGAGCTGACTTGAGATTAGAAAGCTTCGAAATTCGAGAAACAACTATGATGGAGAATCGCAATGTAAACGTTTGCGATTGACCATCTGAGAATCAAACCATTCCCACGAATGTTATTGCAGAGCACACAAAACTTTCTACACATGATTTTTAGCATATTCTCACGAAGAGTTTGTCTGTAAGTATATTCTAAGGCTTGGATAATGATCGCATTACTGAGTATACATTATCTCTTTATTACCTGTGAGACGCTCTCAATGATTGAAAATGAAGCAAACAATGCTTCTCTTCTTGGTTCATCATATAGAATTAAAATGGGATACCCAGGATTTTATATATATATATATATATATATATATATATATATATATATATATATATTGGGAGTTGTATTTTCCATTGGTAATTTGAGGTTTGTTGCATATGGCTGGGGATTCCACAGGTCAAATTTACTATGTGACTTAGGTTACGTTTGGGAACTACTTCCCCAAGTATCTTTGGGGGGCTAAAGGCCTTCGGGCCAAAATAAAGGTGTTTGGGAAATTTTTTGGAAGTCCCATTAAGGCAAAGTTGGCAATTGTAAGGCTGAAAGCCCAAGGCGGGTCCTAGGCTACCTTGGGCTTTCAGCATTCTCGGAAGCCTCATGTCTACTGTTCATCTTCTTCTCCAACGGCGTGGCTGATCAGAGACGAGCTCGAGAGGTTGGTGAGGTCATGGCTAAGGTCGATGAGGTCACAGCGACCGTTACCGGCCAGTCGTACGATCTCAGCAAGTCGCGACGACCGCCCGCGAGTCTCGGCGACTGCCCGCAAGTTGCGTCGCCGCGACCTAGATCTGGGTTGCCGGAGGTCATGTGACCTCGCGGTGACCGGTGCGACCTAGATCTGGTTGCCGTGAGGTCGCGCCGGTTGCCGCGAGGTTGCGCGACCCCCGGCGACCCAGATCTGGGTCGCCACGAGGTCCTACGACCTCCGGCGGACCCATATTTGGGTCGGGCGACCTTCGTGAAGGGCTACCGGGGGTCGTCGTCCCCAGGCAACCCTCACTGGAGGTCGCCTGACCCTAGGTGGCCCTCACCAGTCATCTTCGGGGGCTGCTTGAGGCTGTCGGTGGCCGCTTGCCTCAATGGCGAACTCTTTTATTTTTTTATTTTTGATAATTTTTTTTTATCAATCACCAAAAAATCCTTTGTAAATATAATCTTTCCAAACACTATATTACTCAAATGTAATTCACAATGGACTTTCAAACTATAATTTACCAAACATAATTTGCATTTTGGAAAACTCCTTTAACTTAAAGTCCTTTGCATTTTTTCAAAGGCTTTCTCCGAAAGTCCAACCAAATGCACCTTTATTAGACAATTGGCTAAACAAAATACACGCACCTTTGTTATCTATTGAAGCAAGAACACCAAATCTTGCCGCTTCATGATTGCTCCCACATTCCCGTCCTCCGTTTTGCAAATATCTTCTTATTTGAATTGAAAGAACGGAGAACAATGAGCCACTTTTTAGTAAGGTGCTTGGTCTTGTACATCTTAATTTACTTGCTCGGTGCTTCATTGTTTTATGCCTAATTCTCCTCCAGAATCAGTATAGTTTCTCACGTCTAAGATGAGTCCTAAGGAATTTCTTAAAATTGTGGCGACTCAGTTTTATCCTTTGGATGTGCTCTTGGAACATAATTAGAAGACCACCACGTATTTAAGCAAATGCATGACTTACTAAGCACCAATCAGAAATTAGAAACAAGTGAAAGAGCTCCGGCGTAAGGTTATGACAAACTTTGCCCTGCATGAGATGCACCAGGAGTGCAACCAAGCCCACCATCCAAAGTTTTGCAACTCACTACATAACTTACAGCCTTCTCCACATTTATTGAATCCAACTGTTTTAGTATCGCAAGACAGCATATAGCACAATAAGAGAACCTTCAAAGAGTAAAAAAGGGGTGGAAGGGGTGTTAATTAATTAAGATACATTTTCAAGAAACACAAAAATTATAATTGATCAAAGACGAGGACAAGACACCGAGTATCGACTTCTTCCCATATATCCCTAGAGAAAGATCCATATTCATTTTGCAGTGCTCTGATGTCTGAATTTTGCAGGGACAACAATGTAGAACATTTGATACTAGAGATTATCCAACAGTGGCAACTTCAAGAGCCTCCCTCATCAATGTTTAGTAGCCCTAAGTGTCATTCCATACTTCAATGTAAAGTAGAAAATAGAATTGGGAAATTTCAGTATATTTCGATATATAGAAAAGAGTTCATGGAGAGCCTATTTATAGGTTTAGATAGAAGAAATTTAAAAAAAATTGAAGGAATTTGTGTAATCAAAATAGATATAGAAAGTCATAGTAAATATCCTAAATATCTCTAAAAGATATCTAGATATCCTAATATTGCTAACACACATTTTGTTCCTTAGAGTCAAGTTTTAGAGTACAAATAAATAAGGCAACATTTGTGACATCCTGATTTTTCGACCTTGTACGGATAATATGAATTGGGCTTTTCATTGACGTGCCTATAGTATTTTTCTTTGAGCTGATCACTCACGAGATCACTCATCTATCAGGTGAAACCGTCAAGGAATACAAACGCGATTGACTTGAGAATTCGATCTGAAATCGACTGCTCGACCGTACTAATTTGCAAGGGTCGATACGATACTGTTAAAATCGATTAGAGACCAGAGATAGGTTGATTTGACAGAGGCATGTAATTAAATTGTGGTGTGATTCCACCTGATTGCAAAGTTGAATGGCATTAAACCGATTTTTTTGTCGATTCTGTACCCTGTGCCCATAATCGAAACCTTGAGATTTTGAGTCACCTATGAGTCAGAGATGCATAATGTGGATTGAAAATAATTGACCATGGGTCAATTGCGCTAAAAATTCCTAAAAGCTACCCAGTAGGTTAGGTCACGCTGAAATTACGTCCGGTTGAAATTAACCACGAAATTGAACCCGGTTTTAGGAATCAAAAGTTCTAGCATGTCACGATTTATTTTAGAAACATTGACTCATCTTTTGAAGAATTTTCGGTGAAAAATCAAAATTGGGCTTTTTTAAAAGTGGGAAATTCGGAGGGCCATTTTGGTGTGCATTTTTGACCTCCAAGTTAGATTAAATGGCGAGGAAATTGTGGAATTTGGTGTGGACTTCCTCCTCATCAATTTGGCCATCAATTTGAGGTCAATTGGAGTGATTTTGGTGTGAAATTGAATTGAATTGAAAATGGGATGGGTGGAATTCGTAGGCCATGGGGGGCTACAACATTTGGGCCCAAAAAGTGGCTTGTTGGAGAAGATTGGGAGGGGAAATGGTTGTGGATCAAGGTTGAAGACTTTGGGGGCTTCTACTTGAGTGTTTTAGATCTTTTGGCTTGACTTTGGAGGCCTTTGTCCCCCCTTCCAGCAGTAGCACTTCTTCTTCTTCTTCCTTGCTTCATTATCCTCCATTATTGTTGAAACAAAACCAGAGAAATTAGCCAAGGCCAGCCACCCCTCATCGGGCCAGCCACTACACCGCTAGGCTGCCATCGCAGCTCGTCCGAGTCGCCCGAGCGCTGGCTTGCCTCCGCTCGCGGTCCCATCCTTGTCCGTGAGTCCAGTGCGTGCACCGTTTGTCACACCTTGAACCTTGAGCGTGTGCACATCCCTCGGTGGTCGATAAAATTGTGATGTTTCCAAGATGCGTCGCCAACCTAAATCGATTCATGCACATGCGAAAGAGAAATAAACAATCCTAGACAAAACAAACATGTGATAGAAAAGCAGGACAATCATATAAAACAAACCACACTTTTATACACATACTAGGTTTATATACAGAGGCAAAAAAGAATCAAAAGAGCTGCTAGGCTACCCTACCCTAGACCTTATCTACTTGGGATCCAAGTCTACCACGACACCGTCCGAGATATCAATGTCTAGCGGATCAACTACCTCCTCTCCCCCAACCGCAGGTTCGTCAAAACCATCCACGAGACCTTCTTGTTCCCCATTAGGCCCATGACCAAACCACGCCTTGAATCGATGAGGTACCAATTGCTGTAGGCCCTCATCAACCAAGATCATTGTCACGATGAGCTCATGGGTCCAGGGACTCCTGGGGATAGGGAAGAAGGTACTCTGCTCGCTATACCCTCGCAGCTGCCCAAAATGAACGGGTCTCACCTCCCTCTACAGACCTGAAAATTGAAACTCACGACAGGGTGAGACAATATCTTAGTGAGTTCACGCCCTAAACTTCGATTAGGAAGGTAATACGTCTAGAGGTAGCCTATACACACATCACAAAAGACTTACCTCGCCTTTGTACCTTCCTACACGTCATTACAATTCATAAAACAGATGTACATGGTAAAAGCACTCATCAATTGGAACGTCCCACTTTCAAACCAATCAATTACAAGGGTCCCGATTATAAGACCAAATTGTTATGACACGTCCCATTTTGTGCCACACGATTTTGTCCCATAATTAGGCGCATCTGTTTCACTTATTCATGCATCCCAATTGATTACGACCTAACGGCCACGGCCGACTCAACAATCAGCGGTTATCCGGCTTAGCTAGGCGTCGTCTCGCACCATTGAGCATGACAACGTCTACCTCTAGACCACATTCCCGAAGGAGCATCGGCCCAGCCTCCATTGCGACCAGCATCCATTGACGAGGGCATTTGTGAAGGAGCATCGTCCAGCTCAAAAGCTCGTGATGGGTTCTCATATCGATCATGCATATACTCAATCCCGGCCAAGGACATCATGCTTTGCACTCAAATGTCCCAATTAAAATAATGTGCTTGGCCTATTTTCTTCATATTAAAAACACTCGGTAAAATAATCGTGTGTGGGTACACAGTTGACTTGAGTCATAAAATGCGGTATTCTTCCTTTTAAAAATCCCACTACTTAATATAGTACTTAAAAATATTTTTGGTGTCAAAACCCGACACCCAGTATTTTCTAATTAAATACCAAAAATCCATAATTTTGAAATAATAAATAAAAATCAACAATCATCACTCAATTGCACAATCTAACGATCAATTGCACAAACTAATTATACCATGACAATCGGCACGAAATTCGACGACCGGTTATCCCAATATAATTTTCGGAAATAAATAAATAATTAAATAAATTAGAAAAATAATTAAATAAATGCAAAATAATTAGATAAATGCTTAATCAAGCCAAATACACTAATCTAACCACCTAATTGGACTTAAATAAATAATGAACTAAGCTAAATAAATCACACAATTTAATTAACCCCAAACTAAACTAATCTAACCACCTAATAAGCCTAATTAACTAACTAAACTACTAATTAAACTAACTAATCAACTTAAACCAATTTTAGCCTAAATTAAACCTCCCCTAAGCATTATTAACCTCCTAAGCAAGGTTTAGCAAGTAAACTCACTGGATTTGCAAGCCGATGAGTTCACGGCGATGGCCAGTGAAACTCAGGCCTATGGCGACACCCAACGAGGCTTGGAAGGGCCCGAAAAATGGCCCATAAGTCTCGCCCACAGCTGAGACTAGCTTTTGCTTTGGGTTAGTTCAAGAGTTGAGGGGGCTGGTCGGGCTTGGTGTTGGCGAGCTGGATCGAGCGGTGCTGCTGGGGCAGTAGCTGGATAGGCGACGGTGGCTTGGGGACACGACGGGAGGCCTGGCGGACGGCGAGCAGGCGCGAGACCAGCGGCCTGGACGAGCAGGCTCGGCGCTCGCGGGCGTGCGGGCGGCGAGAGGCAGGTAGCTCGGGCGGTCGTTGGACAGGCGATGGCTTGTTGGTTTGGATGGGTTGGCTCAGCTTGCAGGCGGCTTCGGTGAGGCTGCTTTTTGGTTCTCAGTTTGTTGGCTGGTATTTTGCTTCAAATTCAACAATAATGGAGACTAGAGAGGCAAGGAAGAAGAAGGAGGAGATGCACCACAAATATCTCAAACCATCATCACTTGGCACCCACCAGCCCTAGCCACAACCCAGCAGCCATTTTCCTTCCTCAAAGCTTCCTAAGCAAGCCAAGATGATGCTGAAATGTTGCAGCTCCCCCATGGCTACGAATTTCATACAATTCCCCTCCAATTTCAACTCAATTCACTTCCAATTGGCTTCAATTCAATGGCCAACTTGCCAAGGTAGGTGCCCACATCAAATCATTGCAATTCCCTCACCAAATGGTCCAACTTGATGGCCAAAAACGCACTAAAATATGGCCATCCGAATTTCCCGGTTCAAAATCATCCAATTTTGAATTTTCGCCAAAAATCCGGACTTGCCGAAAATTCTTCAGAGGATGAGTCGACGTTCCTAAAATAAATAATGACATGAAAAAACTTTAAATTTCTGAAATCGCGTTCAATTTCGTGGTTAATTTCAATCGGATGCGATTTTAACGTGACTTAACCTACCAGGTAGCTTTTAGGAATGTTTAGTGCAATTGACCAATGGTTGATTATTTTCGATCCACATTATGCATCGTCGACTCATAGGTGACTCTTGGTTGTTGTGAAAATCTCGAGATTTCAAATATGGGCATAAGGTACATAAACGACAGAAAAATCGGTTTAGTGCTGTTTGACAGGAATTTTGCAATTAAGTAGAATCACCCATACTTTAATCACATGCCTCTATCGAACCGACCTATCTCCAGTCTCTAGTTGATTTCAACGGTGCTGTATTGACCATTGCAGATTAGTACGGTCGAACAGTCGATTTTCTAATCGAATTCTCAAGTCTATCGCGTTTGGATTCCTTAATGGCTTCACCTGATAGATTAGTTATCTCGTGAATGATTAGCTCAGAGAAAAAGATTATAGGTGCATCGATGAAAAGCCCATTGCATTTAATCAAAAATAGAACTGAAAATCAGGATGTCACATCGTTCCTGCCGTTTTGTCGACTAGGCCATTCATTCACTTGCAAGCCGTCAGTGCTACTCTAGCTCGCCTCCGCCTACTCGCTTGGTCTTGCCTTGCTCGTTCTCGCGCCAGTCGAGCCGCTCTACTAGCTTCTTTAGCCCAAAATAGAACTGAACTCTTAGTTTTGGGTTGAGAGCTTCATGGGCCATTTTTGGGCCTTTTCGGACCTCTCTTGGCGTTGCCGTAGGCCTGAGTCTTGCTTGCCTTTGTGTTGCCATCGCCGTGAACTCATTGGCTCGTTAAACCAGTGAGTTTACTCTCTAAACCTTACTTAGGAGGTTAATTATGCTTAGAGGAGGATTAGTTTAGACTAAGTTTGGATTAGGAGGATTAGTTAGTGTAATTAGTTAGTTAGATAGTTAATTAGATTAATTAGGTGGTTAGATTAGTTTGACTAGAGGTTAATTAGATTATGTGATTTAGTTAGCTTAGTAGATTATTTAATTAAGTCCAATTAAGTGGTTAGATTAGTGTATATAGCTTAATTAGTGATTTATTTAATTATTTTGTAATTTATTTAATTATTTATTTATTTTCGAAAATTATATCGAGATAGCCGGTTGCTAGAATTTCATGCTGATTGTTGTGGTGTAATTAGCTTTTGCAATTGATTGTTAATTTATGCAATTTGATGCTGATTGATGATTTTTGAATTATTATTTCAAAATTATGAAATTTTGGTATTTAATTAGAAAAATATCGAGTGTTGGTTTTTGACACCGAAAAAGTTTTTAAGTATTATATAAAATTGTGGGATTTTTAAAAGAGAGGATATCGATTTATGGTTTGATTTGATCATGTATCCATGCACACCTATTTTACTGGATGTTTTTAATATGAAGAAAATAGGCAAAGTACATTATTTTAAATTGAGGCATTTGAGTGTAAAGCACGATATTCTTGGTCGGGATTGGATGTGCGTGTGATCGTTATGAGAACCCGTCATGAGCTTTTACGCCGGATGATGTTCCTTCGGGAATGCCCTAAGTCAATGGATGTCGGTCGCAGTGGAGGTTGGACCGAAGCTCCTTCAGGAATGCCGTCTAGATGTAGACATTGCTATGCTCGATGGGTCAAGATGACGCCCGGCTATGCCGGATGACCGCTGATTGTTGAGTCGGCCATGGCCGTTGGGTTGTAATTAATTGGAACACTTGAATGAGTAATTTGACCACGCCTGATTATGGGACAATATTGTGTGGCACGGAATGAGAAGTGTCATAATCATTTAGCCTTATAATCTAGACCCCTGTGATTGATTGATTTATGAAAGTGAAATGTTTCAATTATTGAATACATTTACTGTATGCATATGTATATGCGGTATACTAATGTGCAGGAAGGTGCTGAGGTGAGGTAAGTATTCTTTGATGTGTGTATAGGCTGCCTTTAGGTGTATTATCTTCAAAATTGAGGTTTAGGGTGTAGACTCGCTGAGACATTGTCTCACCCCGTCGTGGCTTACAATTTTCAGGTCCTTAGATGGAGGTGCGCCCTGTGCATTTTGGATGGCCACAAGAGGCCGGGAACAGTGTACTGTCTTCCCCATCCCTGGGAATCCTTGGACCCGTGAGCTTGTTGTGACCATGATCTGGGTCGATGAGGGCCAACCTCAGTTGGTACCTCATTGATTCAAAGCATGGTTTCGTTGCGGGCCTGGCGGGGTTTAGGAAGGCCTTGTGGATGGTTTCGATGGACCTGCCATTGGGGGTGAGGGTGATGTGGTACTCGACCCTATGTTCGATGCTGATATCATAGTTGATATCGAGAAGAATCAGTTGCCCGAGGCTGAGGAACTCGCAGTAGAGATAGCTGACCCGTTAGACATCGACATCCCCGATGGTGTCGTGGTAGACCCGGATCCCAAGTAGATGAGGTCCAGGGTAGGGTTAGTTTAGTAACTCTTTTTAGGGTCTAGACGTTTTTGTATATGACCTTGTTTGTTTATAAAAGTGTGTTTGTGAAATTTGATTGTCCCGCTTTTCTATCCCATGTTTGTTTGTTGTTTGTAGATGGTTTATTTCGCTTCTGCCTGTGCAATAAAATATGTGGCACCCCCGAACGGCCCCTGATCTGTTAGGGTTGCCATAGATACTTTTTGTTCTCTTTTGACCCGATAGTCTATTACTCCGATACCCTAGAAATTTAATAAGTCCATGAATCTTGGGGGTTTATATCATTTAGATCGGTCCCAGCGTAATTCATATAGCGGAAGCAAAATCCAACATCTCTCTATTCCAAATTTAGAAACAATGCACACCAACTAAAACTTTTATAAGATAAAACCGAACACTTTTATTTACATAAGCTTGACAAACATCATCAGTTGGTACACCAAAATTTGCCGTGGTTTTCTATACCCGGCTATATACCAAAAGATAACCAACTTCTCTTTTTCTTTTCCTTCCCAATAGTCCTATACATGAGTCTATCAGTAAGTGCTGGCAGTCCAAAAAGCTTCATTTGCTACCCATCACGCTTAGTCACACCCAGCCTGGTCCGTCAGTTGGCGGCGGTGGCAACATCCGCAGTATGATCCCACCATGGCGGACATGCACAGATGGAAACTTCTGAATGACTGGACCGGCGGGCGAACCAATGTCATACATGACTAGAACCCGTGCTCGAATAAAAACCAACCCTCGTATCTCGGGGTGATGATGCTTCATACACTCACACTCAACATCGGCCGGTATACCATAGAATGTGCCACGGGTGACTGGTAGCAGAGGCATATCTCCTAGTCTGAAATGTTAGTCCCCAAACGAGGTGAGTACAACCACTCCATAGTAAAATATTCATTAAGCTATATCACACAGTACCATCAATATCCATATTGATGCAAGATAGACAAAAACAGGTAATCAAAGGATAAGTATGCATCAAAATCATGAAATTCTTTAATGCAAAGGCAAGTACAATTTCGAAACCCTCAAGATGCATCATGTTCAGTTACACAAGTCTCGATCATAAGGCCAAACTGTAATGACATGTCCCATTCCATGTCATACAATTTAGTCCCATAACTAGACCACACTCACACTTAATATAATCATTAGATTTAATCATTCAAACGGTTTTATCCCCCCAGATGACCAATGTTTGCATCCTTCTGGGATTTCACATCCACCCTGGCATTGCGAAAGCCTCTGGCATTCTGCCACTTAGGGCCACTGGGCATCCGGAGCGTACCACACCTCCAGGCATCTCGTACCCCACCTGGCATCACAAGAAAACCTTCGAGGCTCACCATGAGAATGGTTACCCTGGCCCTCCGAATTTACGTATCGACTAGCATACAACCGGGCATCCCGAAGCTCCCGAGGAAAAACCTCCGGCATTCAGCCACTTAGGGCTAGCAGGCATCCACAAGGCATCGACTCATTCGATCCTTTGGGCATCCTGACTCCCAAGGCATCATTGACCCGAGGGTCCACAACAACAATTAACATCTTAATTTCCAAAAATACTTTCAAATGCAATGACAAGATGCCCCAAGAATCCTTCATCAAATCTCAATATTGCATAATATGCCAATACTAGTATCATCATGTCAAATAGCAATTTAAGATGCAATCACCTTTGGGACAAATTGAGCAAATTCGGAACAAAACAGCTCAAACATCACAATGCGCAGTTTTAGTAATAATTTCGGAATAACCCCAAAATGAACTCAGAAAATTATGAAATTTTGACATGTTATCAATAAGACCTAAAGGAAAAAGTTTCATGAAGAATAGCAAGTCAAATTCCTTATGTATCAAGAGCAGTAATTGCTGTATTCCTTGCTAACGTTCTGTAATGACTTCTAGATTTAGCATTTTCATAGAAAAATCGTTTCATATTCTAAATTTTTGATATGTTATTCCTTAAGATATTTCCTACAATTTTCATTAGGGGTCCAAAGTCTAATTTTGCTCAGTTTCTTAGTCCAGCTTCATCTCATTCATCTAAAATCAACATGCAGCTCCAAATTCTGCATTTTCTCACATCTACCAGCACTTCACTAGATAATTACATCATGCAAAACATAGATCAATGAACTTTCACTTGCCTCAAGCTCTTCTACTCAGTTGCAAGCAAAAACAGGGGCTCGGGCTCGGCCCAATGGCGGCGAAGACTGGCGGCGACGATGGCGGCACCGTGCTCGACGGAAGGGCGACCTCCTCCTTCCTCACGCCATGCACCTGCTTGCTGCTTGCACTTCTCTTGCTCATGGCCCTCTTGATCGCTCACTCTCTCTCTCTCTCTCTCTCTCTCTCTCTCTCTCTCTCTCTCTCTTTCTCTCTCTCTCTCTCAAAATTCTGCTTGGTTCACTCTCGGTTTCTCTCTCTCTCTCTCTCGGCTAATCCGCCCCTTTTGCTCCTTGATTAATTTCTCTAACTAATCATTTGCATGTTGATTTTTCGGTAATGCAGCAGCTTTGGACAAGTGGAGGGAATGTGAAGACTTTCCCTCGCCACTTGGAAGCACAAACCGAAGGTAGCTGCATGAAGAAGCAGATCTTGGCCATGATGGGCTTCTTTCGGTCCAGCATCAACAGCCCAATAAGTCCACTTTGTTGACAATTAAGGGAAAGAGTAAGGTTGCTTGGGCCCGTGGGCTTGTGGTCGCACGGCCCTTAATTCATGGCCCAAACCCTCCAAAATTAATCCTTAAACTTTTAATGGTAATATGAAGAAAATGATCCTATAACTTCCTCAACGATTGGATCATTGTAACACACTATGCATCAGTCCAATGATGAAAATAAAACATGGCCGTTGCATATTTGAGAGTCGTCTCAAAATTTCTGAATGCAAGATCAACCCAAAAACTCAAATCAGTAAATTTCAAAATGCTCATAAGCAGATGCAAATAAACCAGGTCATTTTCAGTAACTGGCAGGAAGTGGACAATAGAACAACAAGAAGAACTATCTGCTCGTAGATTGCTTGGCCGCTTAGATCTAGCAAGGGTGTCACAGCCCTCACCTGTCGGATGGACTTCATTGGTAAATTATCAAAAAAATTAAAAAGTAAATTAGCCAATTGAAAAATTTAGAATTAAATTAGCATAAGTGCAATAAGGTTAAGTTGAGAACTTGCAAAAGAAAAGTGGGATGTTTTTTTTTTTTCTTTTTGCATTTGTCATCTAAACTTTAGCATTGCTATGCAACATTTCTCCATATGCCTGAGAGATGGATTATATCTCACGGATATTGACGTCATTTTACGACGTGAAGGGCACAATCATTGGTCTGATTATGTTAATAATACAAAAGTTTGGGCTAGGGATAAGTCAAAAGTCACAAATATGTCAATGTTAACTTTCGTAAAAGTTGACTTTATGACCTTTGATGGACAAGCGTGATGATCAACTACTAACAAAATTAAAACCACTAGATAAAAGATGTCGCATACCTCTTCTCCGTGAGACAAATATAATATACATACATATATAGGTTCTATATTAAGATTATGACTATGAAGTTAAAATTTCGAATATGTATGAAGACTAAATAAAGTCTTGAGAATTTAAAATAATATAAAGAGCGAAAGCAATGTATAAGATATAGAATAAGAGTATGCAGAAATAAAAACCAAACATGTAAGTGGTATGAACTTGTATTTATATAAACTATAAATTACATGTATTGAAATGTGTAGAAACTAAAATATCAAGTCATCCACTAGAGTAGTAATCCGCACTCCAGGGAGTATTAATATTTGTATTACAAGAAAAGGTTCACCGAGTATCATGTATGTTGATAACCCTATATAAAATACACTAAATGTATTTTAAAATATACTTACTTTGTGATCGGTGTTACAAGGTGTGAAAGCTTAAAGCTTGATGGGAGATGAGGGATTACAAGAGAGAGTGAGGAAAAAGAGAGAAAATTCTGAAGTCTGATTAAAGCCACCCTCTTCTGTGCCGAATATGTGTATTTATAGAAAGTGCTATAGTGAAGGTGTTACAATGTATGTCTACAATAAAAGTGCTATAGTATATTGCTTTTCCTCCTCTGTAATTGTTGGCTTGTGATATCCTATTTGTGAGATGGATAGGATATCATATGCTATGTGCTAGCTTTGGCCTAGATTGATTTCGTAGCAATCAACTTCATTGGAGTTTCCACTGTGATGTGACTGTGAGGATTCTTATTGGCTATCCTGTGATTTGGAAGATTCACATTGTGATTTTTCCGCCTCTAAGAGTATTTGTCTAAGGATGTTGAAGTATTCTTCTTTATTTGAACTGCAGCGAGGGCTGCGTTTGCAATATTTTGGCTTTTTAGCCAACTCTTAACCGCAAACTTTGATCCTTATTCATGGTATTTGAATCCGCTCAACCTTTTTGTTTTGTACTTTCGGACCAGTATTGGTATATTGAATTTCATGGGAAATGTATTGTAATCAAATTCCCATGTTGTTATCCACGAGATTCTGAATATTATGAAAAAGTACATAAGGCACTAGAATCATGATTCATGTTGGGTTGGTGCAAAATGTTTACGGAATATTTGGTATCCTTATTTGACACTGGGGTATAATGTCTCTTCTAAAGAACCGAAGAGATCCCACCAAGAATCGAATCAGTTGGGTAGATTTTCTCTTAGGAAATGGTCTTTGATAAAGACTAACCATACATGTTAGAAATTTATATTTTGACTAAAGAAGACATTTCACCAGGCTTGTTGGTAGTGCCAGTAGGTGTATGAGGTGATATATGATAATTTTTGGGTTATTCTTGCTTGGAATTTTCTGGGTGTATGAAGTGCCACTTCCCATTGAGTAGGGTGTATGATTTTGCTAATGGAAATAGTAGAGTACAAAATATTGTTTGTGTAAGTTTTATTAGTAAAGTGAGTGAATCTTACTAATTCTGTCTCGACTAAAATTTGTTCATAGAAAGCAAGAGTTTTTATTTATATTATGAAATTTGAAAAACCAATTTTCTGGAAATATGTTTTTGGCAAATTTGATTGGATTTTTGTCCAAAATTCCATCTTCTACAATTAGTATTTTTGGAATGAAACATTTTGGAAAGAATTTTGATTTTTGGGAATTAGGGGTTGCTGGTGGTTTAATAATCACCTCATTTAAAATTCTTTTGTATTCAGCTTGCCTTTGATCTAATAACCACCTCATTTGAAATTCCTTTGTATTCAACTTGCCTTTGAGCTGCTAATCTCAATGGCATTATATGGCTCTTTCTTTACTGTCTTCTATAAAGATTGAGTAAGTATTTCTAGCATTTCTTTAGGAAGTATGGCAGCTAGTTGGGCTAGAGATTGTGTGGGTTCTTCCTTAGGAGGTGTATTTGGTATTGGTTGGAAATGGTATTTGTTTGGATGTTGTTGGTTTTCTATTGTCTCAAGCCATGACTTTATTGGTGTTAAGCCTTTTGGCATGGGTGTATTGAAGATTTTGGCAATGGCTTTGCCTTTGCCTTTATCTTTTTTGGATTTTGGTGGCATGATTGTATCCCTTATAAAAATTCTCTTGTGAGAAAATCTGATAACGAATTTGAAGAATCATTTATAAATTCAATATCAAAATTAAATACTGAAAGTATGACTTGCCATCTAGAAAAAATCTATTTTGAAGCAATATTCAAGATGTCATTTTGTAAAATATTTTTGGTTGATTTGCAATCAATTCTCAAGAGAAATTTTTGGTTTAATAAATCTCATTGGAATTTTGATATGGATATAACAATACCAAGTATTTTTTTATTTTTATTTTTATTGTCGAGTAGTTTTGCTATGTTGAGTTCTAATGTTTTGAGACAAATTGGACAATCTGTTCTTTACTATTTTTGACCGGTTTAAGAATACCACCATATCTTATTTCTGAGGCATCTGTTTCAACTATTTTGAAAGTGGTTGGATTGGCTAGACATAAGCATGGTATTTCTTTAACATAAGTCTTTATTTGTTTGACAGTATTTGTGTGGACTGAAGTTCATGGTGGAGGATCCTTTTGTAGCCTTTGGTGTAAAGGTTTACGAAGTATATTAATATTGAGGAAGAAATCTAGAATATAATCGAGGCTATCTAAGAATCCTTGTAACTGATTTTGTCTTTGATGTCATCTGGGAACTTATTAGTAAATGAGATTGACCTTTCTATTGGAATTATGGTACATAAGTGATTAAGATGACCCAAAAATCTAATTTTGGTCTTAAAGAGTGATATTTTAGTTGGAAATACTACTAAACAATTTTGTATGATTATATTAATGTAAGTAGATATATGTTTGAAATGTCGTTCTATATTGGAAGAGATATTAGAACATAGTCTATATAAACTATGATAAACTCATAATAAGGATTGAAAATTTCATTCATAATCCATTGGAATTATGATTAGGCATTTTTGAGACTGAATGGCATAACATTCCACTCATATTGGCCAAAAGGGAAAGTAAAGGTTGTTTTGTATTTATTCTTTTCATTAATTTATATTCGCCAAAATCCCGATTTCATATCAAATTTTGGAAATACTTTTTTATCTACATAATCTATTTAACATTTTTTTTTTGGTTGGGTATCGGATACCTTATCCATCTAGGGCCGTATTTAGAGGTTTATAATTAATGACTAACTTATGTACTCCTCTTTCTAATTTAGCATTTTTGTTGACATAGAAAACGAAAGAGCTCCATGGTGACTGGCTTTTCCTAATGAGTTTTTTTATTCAAAAGATCTTGTATTTCTATTTGGCAGAATTTGAAGACTTCTTGATTCATTTGTGTAGGACGAGCTTTTGTAGGTATTTTATTTTTACGAAAATCTTGTTCATAGGGTAAATCCACAATATGCTTCTTTCTTTCCCAAAATGCATTGAGTAAGGTGGAACATATAATTTTCGTTATGTGTTTTTGTGGGGATGCTATATTATCTTTGATGTTTGTTTTTATGAGATTTTCTTCTATTCTTTTGAATTCTAAATCTTCTTTGAAAAAACTCAAGTTGGTTTTCTTTATCTTTAATAAGACAATTTATTTTTGAAATTAAGTGTTCTTGTAAGATATTTAGGGTTCTTTTTTGTGGTTTTTGTTATAAAATCAAAAGTAAGTTTTCTATTTAAAGCTTGAGTTTCAATTCCTTCATTTGTTACTATAAAAGGTTGAATCAATTGTATAAAAGGTGTTTCTAGAGTTACTTATGGCCTCATATTTTTGACTAAAAGAAAAGAAGTTTTATAAGACATTTGATTTTTTATTATTAAAACTTCTAGTAATTTATATTTGATATTCAACTTATCTCTTGAGGATGATTTTAATGATTATGATGTTTTGTCAAAGTATCTTGTTGGAACAAGACCTTTTTTGATACAATTAAGATTTGCTCCTGTCACACCCCACCCCACCTCTAGCACAAGAGCATGACCCAGTAGGTTAGCATCGACGTCCCAAGCAACGTCGAACGTCCCGAAAGTCTTTTATCTTTAGTTAAGCACATGTGGAAGTGATCATAAACAATTCTCGTACAAACAAACATGGAAGTCAGACAAGACATATGCAAGCCAAGCAAACAAAAGCAACATATTCATTTATATATTCACATATCAAAGCTATTTTGATTACATGCCCATCCTAGTCCTGGGCTATTTATTTTCGTTTCCATATATAGTTAATCAAAAAGGTTGGGGTAGCCTAACTCCTCTACCGAGCTGTTCCTAAAAGCAGTCCCCATGCTAGGTTCATTCCCTTCTTGGACCCAGGTTCACCCGTCACACACCTAAAATTATGAGAACAACAAAAGTGAGTCGATGACTCAGTTAGTGAAAATCCCTAATTCTCCTATAGGAGGAAATCTCACCGTCGATAGTTAGATACAAGGTCACTACCCACTTGTTGATGGCAATCAATAGCAAGGTTCGTGCCTTGCCTTGCTTATGCATATGAAAGGCTCTCAACCGTCTAAGTCTTTCAAGAATCAAAAGACAAGGAGTTAATGCATATGAAGAAACTTTCCAAAGATCCATGGCTTGTGATCATTTCGGTCACAAAAAGGAATGCGTGCATCTCATGAAACTTGTTCAAGCACTAAGTGACCCAATTCAAACATATGCTCAAATTGATGCAAGGACTTAACAATACATATCAAAACAAACCCAGCTTTTGCAAACATCACACATGTATTAGTCATGGACCACACGTGGACTTTCACTTTTCTTTTTTAATATCATATTGTCAAAATTAATTGACTCTTCTAGTAACAATCGGGCATCGGTCCCACCTTTGGCAACTGGCATCGTCCTAATCTCATTATTAGGACGGCATCCAGGGCTACCCTCAGGCATCGGCCTCACCTAGGCCGGCATCGTCCTCACCCTGGCCGGCATCACCCACGATCTCAATATCGGGACAGCATCTGGGGCTTTACCCCAAGCAATGACTCGGCATCCCCCAGCATTGGCATATAAGTCCATTGTGTGTCCATGCATTTCAAGCATCAATTGATTCATGTTATGTTTAAACTTTTAGCCAAATGAAAGGCCCGAAGGTGTGCCATGTAAAGTGAATCAAGGAATGACTCTTATACATTGTTAGACTCATGCTAGATGCGATTCGGCCTTGTGGTCTTTGACTTGGAACCGTTCACTTTGGCTTCAGCATCGACCTGTGACTTGTCTTGAGTAACAACATGTCTCAATATTGTCTCGGGATCAAGTGGGAGTTGTGCACCCACCTCGGCACACGTCCAAAGTCGTTGAGACCATTCCTCGACATCCAGGTGTGCTTGACACTCACGCAAGATCATGAACTTGCTCGATGCAACAACAAACAATAGAAACACAACAAGCATAACAATACAAAGCAAACACAAGCAAATAATGACATGATCATAAAATTGATAAGTGTAGCACATCGCCCTATCGAAGAGTTAGGAAAATCTACTTACTACTTTTTGGACTTAGCTCCAAGATGCTTCTTTGGTGGTCAGTCGATGTCTAGGGTGGTTTGGAAGAGAAAGGTGTGAAAGAGAGGAGAGAAAGGGAGAGGAAAGGAGAGAGTGACTCATCCTTAAAATGTGAGGATGTGTTCTCCTATTTGTAGGCCTCTTCCTCTTAGATTTTTATGCAAACTCATGATTACACCTAAATGATGAGTTGGCCTACCTGTCTTCCCGAGTTGGTGCCTAGGTCCTTTGGTGTTGGCTTGTGATTGGTCCACTTATTTGCTTGCTCTCCAAGGCTCAATCTAGGCTCATTATTGCCTATAGTGCCTAAGGGACACATAAGCCCCTTTAATGCCTAATGTTTTCTTCTAATTGGTTGGTCATTACGTTGTTCACCAAGGCTACAATCTAGGGCCATCATAACCTAAGATTCACCTAAGATTCTAGAGGACACCTAAGTAGGTGACTCACCTCTCTCATTAATTGCCAAGATTTTTTGCAATCATTAGGCTTAGACGTGTTCACGTTAGCCATCTCCAAATTTCTTCTCTTTAACACACTAAAGTCCAAAAGTATTTAATGCATTCTTATCTTCAAGCCAAGAAGTTGGGCGTGTAGCCCCCTTCCCCTCCAAGTTGGGCGTGTGGTTCTCCTATAAAACATTTTTCATGTAGGAATTCAAGCCAAATTCGTTTTGTGGGATGGGCAACAATTCATTGAACACAACCCAAAAATTTGTCCGTCGAGTAGATTCAACGGTCAGAGAGAGAGACTCATTTAAAAATCAAAATCTTCAAAAAACTCTTTGAAATTTTAATATGTTGTAGATATGGATTTCATTTAAAAATTTTGTGAAGAAAGTATGTCCAAATTCGAAAGAGAAGATTTTATAAAAATTCGAGAAAGCAACTTGGTTACCTTTTTCACTATACTGGGCAGGTTCTATATGGTAATTGATTAAGCCTTCGTCCCAACCACTACACCTCAAAAAAATATGAAATTTAATTATGTTATAGATAAGATGTTTTTAACAACTTTCATGAATGAAGTTTCTCCAAATTCGAAGTATAAAGAACTTTATAAAATTGAAAATCAAGAAAGATTCAGCAGTTTCGAAAAATTGGGAAGTCAAAACCTATGAAACTCAAGGTGGCATCAAGGCTATAGGATAGCCATAATTAGCTCCAATGTGTCCTATTTTTATTGGGACACTTGGCTTGGATACTTTGCTTAATTCCCAAGGTCAATCCTTGATAATCATGACCATATCTAGAAAAATCTAGGTGGAATGATAAGTCAACTTCCTTCATGAAGAAGCTAGGATGTTCTAGAGAATTATATTTTGTCATTTTCTTCCTTAAGAAAGTGGTTTGGAGAAATCCATCATCTAGGTTGGTTCCGGGGCCAAAAAAGAGATTATTAGGTACACCTCGAAAAACCGAATCATGTACACCCGAGGTTCGACCATTACGCCCCATGCTCGCCTGAACTGTTCCTTTGGATGGTCGGTTGGCCTAAAGGATCGATTGTCCTTCAGTTGGTTCGAGGATAATCCTAAGGCCACCCATGGCCTAGCATTAAGTCAAGGTATTCATGGACCTTAGAATTAGTGATGAAATAGCCAGGTCCATCCCTGAGCTCATTTCAGTCGATACCCGATCCATCCATTTGGTTCATGGTCGGTGTATTACCGATCCACAATCGGACAGCACCAATTTAAGAATCATTTCCGATCACTAAGAATTAAATTGGGAATGATGCATTTTTGATTGGAAGATGATTGCATTTGGTCAAGTCGGATCATCTATGTATCGATGCATAACCGGGCAGAATCACTTGTGGTTGGGTACTGCGACTGGTCGGATCAACCCAAGATCATCCGCCAATCCAAAATCATCCCTTAACCAATTTTCGTGATCAAAAGGTCATCTTATGAGCTGGTGATCCCATCCCATCGGTATGGTCGGTAGAAAATTCACGGCCGACACCTCGACTAGTTCATGACCAGTCGGTCGATCGAACCATGATCGATCCTTGATGCCTTGCCAATCGAATTGATTAATCCCATGGCCAATGGCCCATGGTCGATCTATTCGGGATCTTTTGGCCGATCCTTATGGGGTCGGTATCGAGGTTGTTACGGCTCTCGTGTCAAAGAGTGATGTTGTTTCAATGACAAATTCATTATTGATTTTTGTCATTACATTTATTATCCATTTTCCACAGGTTATTTCTGTCAATAACATTAAGAAGTTTGGATCCAGGGTATTGGAAGTATCATTTTGATCTTCTAGTTTTGTTTTTCCTTTTGTGATGAGAGATTTTATATTAGAGATTTCCTGTTTCATTTCCGACTATGCCACTTTTAAGGCCAGTATTTCTAATTTTTGTTGTTTTATTTCACTTTGGAGATCATTAACATTAAGTGGTTTAGATTGGGTTTTCTTATTTCTATTAAAAATATCTCTAAGATTATAAGAAGTATTTGGCTTAGAGGCAATATTCATTGAGGATTGGAGTCTATCTAAATATTCTTTTTTGGCTTCGGGGTCAGTTATTTTATTAGTAATGCTAAGGAGGAATTCTTCTTCTTTTGTTAGCATATTTATTTCAAGGGTAGGTTTATTAGGAGAGGCATCTTCATATTCTGATTTTAAAGAGGTTTCTATTTCATTTATTTGAAGACCTTATTCTTTAATAAAATTTATCAGAAGAGGTGTTATCATCGTTTGTTACAAGGATGTTATTTAATTGGTGTAATGTATTGTCATCTAAGGAGAGTTCATTTAGTCTTTTATTAATTCTACAATATTTTGAAATATGTCCTTTTTAATCATATGAGTAACATTTAAGATCTTTAAAATTTTTCTTATCCGTATATGGCTTATCATACTTCCTTTGTCTACGTTTGTGAGGTTGTGATTTGTTAGAATGTTTTCGTTCTTCTTTTTCAGGAGGACAAGTTCCTCTACATTTTGATTTTGATTTTGATTTTTCATTATAAAAAGTGTCGTATTGGACACAAAAATCTCCTAAACTTTTGTTGGTAAGAGATTGTTTTTCTTTAAATTGCCTTTGTAATTTGATCGTATTACACATTTGTGTTCCTTGTTTATAAACATATGAGACTATTTTTCCGTATGAAAGTAGTTCACAAGGTATTTGGCAACTATATTCTTCTTTAATCCTATCTCTAACTTGGTCACCTATTATTTGGGGTAAACCTACTAAGAATTTTTCTTTCATAAGCGTTAATTGTAGTCTGGTCTAACAAGAACCCTTTAAAGGAAAAGTTCTTTGTGTCACGCCCCGACTCTCGGTCACATGACCATCCTTCGAGTTTGGTCGATTTTATTATGCGATATCCTTAGGACTACCTATCGCCGACCCTATCCTTTTTAATAGCACATGCGGAAGCAGTTATAATAATCCCCAGACAATAAAGCAATGGGATATACAAGTAGGACTAGAAACCTGAACCTGAAAACCACATCCTTATGTACATATATACATTTCAGGTCTAACATCTATTCACATGCACACAAGGTTCGACAAGACAGGACGAGATCCCAATCCTCATCCGGATCGTACTCGGGGTTATCCTCGGGGTCCTCCTCCACATACTCCTCTTTAGGTTCCTCAACAGGGATCTCTTCATCAGATTCATGCTCCTTAGGCTCCTCATCCAGGTCCTGAAATGGTTATTCAATAACCACTGAGACAACGTCTCAGCAAGTTCTACCTCTTAAGACCCGATTAGTAAACTAATACACCTTAGGGCTGCCTATGCACAACATGAGTCAGAGGACTTACTTGGCCTCAGATTCCACCTGCATATTAGCACAAATCAAATAGGCACTCAAGCAATAACATCACAGATCGAAGCATCGATCTAATCGACTTAATCGATTACACGCCAACAAGACCACTCACGGTCATTTCCATTCAATCAATCAATTCGCAATATCAAATCAAGGCAATGATCAATCACATTGAATCACACTCAAATCGAATCATCGATCAATCGACCTAGTTGATTACAAGTCAGTCGAATCATTTCTAGGTCATTCACTCCATCCCACATAACCTCCAATAGTACACTTAGTCATAGAGCTCCATCAATGCTCTCGGGCGTCGTTTTCGCCAAGGTGAGATAAGTATCAGACGGTCTACGTGCGTTCTTTAAGGCGCCGTTTTCGAACAGTGATATTCCTCATCACTGAACCACGCCCGTCACAGGTCACAAATCACTGACAGTCTACGTGCGTTCTTTAAGGCACCGTTTTCGCACAGTGAGTCTTTCATCACCGAACCACGCCTGTCATGATTCATAGGTAGTCTACTGCGTTTTTTAAGGCGCCGTTTTTGCACAGTGATGTACTTTATCACCGAACCACACCTGTCTATACTTCGTACTTGATCGGTCTCAGCCGATAGAATTCTCAGTTAGTTCTCATTGCTCTCTCCACTTACAGCTCAACAAGGCATTACAATTGCTAACTAGCCATACTTGGCCATCTACCAATCAATAATTCAATTTCACTCAATTTCAATCAATTTAGGATAAATCCCTAAAATATCACAATTCATTTAAATTTCACACAACGTAGAGCTCAAATAAATAAACAGATTGCACCACGGCAATTAGCACGAAATTCTGGTCGTCAATCACCTCAGCATTAATTTCCGAAAAATAAATAAATAAATAATTAATTAATTTCGAAAATTAATTAATAAATATTAAAATTCAATTTATCTCAAAATAAAGTCCGATTAAATGAACGGACTTCACCAAGGTCATCAACATAATATTCCGGTCATTGGCCATCCAAGTTGAATTTTCGGAAAACAAATAATTAATTAATTTAATTTTGAAAAATAAATAAATAAAAACAATAATTCCAATTTAGCACAATATGAAGCTCAATTAAACAAATGGTCTGCGCCACCATCATCAACATAAAATCCCGGTCACTGGCCATCCCAGTTGAATTTCCGGAAAAATAAATAATTAAATAATTAATTTCGAAAATTAATATTTAATTCCTAAAAATTCCAATTAAGCTCGAATCGCCTAATTAACACCCGATAAGGGACGGGAAAAATCCCAAGAAGCTTTCAATAAATACTACAGGCAATTCTCTATCTAATTACACTAATCACACAACTAATATGCAAAGCAATTAACTAATAATCACTAATCAATTCTAATCTAACAACCTAATTATACTTAATTAACACTAATCAACCTTTAAGTATAATTAGCGCACTAAGAAGGCATTAGTGAGTAAAACTCACTCAAAACGACGAGCTCGACGCGAGGATCGACTTTCCTCAAAGCGGGCCGAGCATCCGGGCTCGGGAAAACGGCCAAAACGGGCCAAAACCCACTGCGATACCCATTTTCTGCACTCTCTGTGAGTTGCTGGTTGGGGCCGATGGAGGACGGATCCGGGGTTGAGTCGAGCTGGACAGGGCTGGCGGAGGGCGAGGGGACTCCGGTGGGTCGAGGTGGCGGCGCACGGTGGTCGGAGGTGGCCGAACCACGGCCTGAGCTAACCTGCGAAGTTGCTGGAGGTGGGGACGAGCAGGGGCGACGGCCAGGATAGCGGTGACGCGCTGGAGGCGCGCGAGCGGCGGACGGCTCGTGAGCGGTGCGCGACGGCAGTCCGGCTGAGCTGCTGGCTACTTCGGCGTCCTCAGATCTGCTAGGACGTCGGACAGCACCAAGAAGAGGAAGAAGAAATCAACAGCATCGGCGGGAGGGAGAGAAGGGCCGAGGTGCACGCGGTGAAGCACGACCGCAACGGCGTGCACGGGCGGCGGACGGCGACGGACGGTGCTGCTAGTTGCTGCTTTGTGGCTTCTTTGGCTTGCAGGGGCGTCGCACATCCAGGAGGAAGATGGAGGGGAAGCTCGACGAGGGAGAGAGGGAAATCGGTTTTCTCCTCTTCTCTCTCTCTCTCTCTCTCTGGCCCCACCGAACCAGCTGTCTTCCACTCCATTTTCCTTGCCAAAAATGCCCCTTCTAGAAGCTTTAAGGTAATTTAAAATTTTGGTTCTATGGGCATACGAATTTTGAAACAATTGGCTTCCGTTAATCACTTGATTTACTTTACATCCATCTCAATTGGCCTCAATGCTTCCATTAAATATTCTCCTCATCCAATAGCTCATCTCGCATCTCAATTTTGTATTCCATTTTAATCCTTGACTCCAATTGCATAGAAATGACCTGATTAATTCAATTGAAATTAATACCGAATATTTTGGATGTCACACTTTGTATTCTCTAAACCTTCCTAAAGATTTGCATCTCATATTGGACAAGAGGTCTTGGATCCTATCTCTAATATGTGATGATCTCCTATGAAGTGTTATGAAATAGAGTATAAGTATATTCACCGCATCTTGGATGAGATGCCATTATTTATTATCCATGCGTTGTCCAAAGTCATCTATTTTATAGACAATTAAAATTTGTATTTTATGTTCATCTATTAAATAATTATCTCACCACCCTTTTAGTTGTCCTATGAAACCGGCTACTAAAAGATGAGCAATAGCATGATAAAAAATATCTTACTATGTTTTGTAGGCATTAGCTAACATTACCATATTTTTTAAAATATTCATTATATTCCTTTCCACAACACCATCTATATTCCATTCATAAATGATGTCTAGAGAGTATTTATTTTGTATTTTTTGCAATGATTCTTCTAAACAATGACATAATTTGTGGGCTTATCTCCAATTGAGCTTATTTATCTTAGTGATAGATTCACTATTGGAATCATTAGGAGTTTATGTTAAAGTATTAATAGTGGGTTGGTTTGAGGTATCTTTTATAATTAATCCTTGAATTTTAGGAGCATTTAATATTGGAGTAGGTTCTAGTTTTGATTTTCCTAAAAGTCTTCTTCTTTGTTTTATGGCTTTGGTGAGCTCCGAACTAAGATTTTTTGGGAATTCAAATGTCTTAAAAATGGGTTTTTTTGAATATTTCTACTTGTGGTATAATTTGTTGGGTAGGATTTTGAATCGTTGATTCTATCATATTCAACTGTTTTCCTATTGTTACTAAATGTTGATTTGTATATTTGTTTTGTTCAATTACCTTATAAGTATAAAGCAAATCTATTTCGGCTAGTATCCTGAAAGGAGTAGTTGTTACTTCACTTTCTCCATCTTGTATTTTTATTCTCCTTAGTAGTGGATGATTGGATTTTACGATTTCACCATTATCAAGTTTCCACTTGTAATGATGATCTAAAATTATTATTTCTTTTGGTTCATGGAATTGTTCTTCTAACCAATCAAAGAAAAATATATGAACTTCATATTTGTATATATAGTCATAATATTTTTGCTTGATGTCTTTTGCCTTCAGCAAAGGTTTTGAAGAACCATTCTCTGATTTGTTTGTTATCTTCCAAATTAAATTCTCTATTAAGGAATGCTCTACTTGGTTCAAATTGTTTTTTTCTAAAACATTTAGCTCTGTATCTATCATTTGTGAATAAGTTGGAGTGATGAAAGGAATTTGTATAATCTAAGACTAGTTCAGGCTGGCTCTGTTGATAAATTGGCCTAGAAATTCCTGATATATTATTTAAACCACTAATTTCTAATTGTGGTGGTGCCGTAGGATTATTTCTGTCACACCCCGATCCTTGAGCGCGCGTCCATCCCTCTTTGGTTGGTCAATTAACTAGCGACGTCCCAAGATGCATCGCAGACCCGTTCATTTTTATATGCATGCGAAAGCAGATAAATAATCCCCAGATAACAATTCAATGGGATAGAAAAGTAGGGCCAAAATTTTTGAAAACTGAAACCACATTTATATATACACAATATAACTAATCATGCCATATATAATTCAATACAAACCGACTTATATCTACATAAGGTCTACAAAACAAGGGGGTTTCCACTAAACTATGGCTCATCATCCTCGTCCTCATCTTCATCCACATCCCAATTGGAGCCTTCAGCTAAATACACCAGAGTTCCGAGATCTTCAAGATCAGGGTCCACCGGATCTACCACCGAACCTTTTGGAGGATCTACTCTGTCTTTCCCAAAGGCTACTTCCAGCATGTACATGGGAATCTTAGACTCAGGTATGGGAACTTCCCTCTCTCCATCTCGAGCCTAACGATACCATGCTTTGTATTGATGAGGTACCTATGGGGTAAGGCCTCATCGACCCAGACCACGGATCTCACCAGCTCATAGGTCCATCCCTTGGGGTTCCCATGAAGTGGAGTAAAATATTTCTGCTCTATTACCTTCTTAGGCTGACAAAAACGCTCAGGAGGAGCTGCCATTTATGGACTTGAAATGTTATTCCATAACGGGGTAAGACGACGTCTCAGCGAGTTCATCCCCTGAGACCCAACTAGGAAGAAAATACGCCCTAAGGGCTGCTTAAGTGCAAACACGAGTCAGAGGACTAACCTTAGCCTCAGTTCCATCCTACAAGTCAATATAACTCAAATAACTATCCAGTTATTTCCACCAATCAATTCATCCACTCAGATCGAACCATCGATTAATCGACTCAGTCAATTCCATGTCATCAAGACCCTTCCTCGATCATCTCAATCAATACTATCTATAAAGTCCGATCATAATCAGGATTGTTCACTCTAAGCCGATAATAGATAATATAGCTCACACTAAGTTGATAAATAGATATTATACTGCTCACTCTAAGCTGACATATCACCTGCAGACTGATATAATATACTAATAATGCTCACCAGAAGTTGCTAGGTATACTGCTCACTTTAAGCTAACATATCGAGGCCCGCAAGTTGATATAATATACCGGTGTACTGCTCACTCTAAGCTGATGTATCGAACCCGTAGGCTGATACAGTATACCATCCTGATCATCTAACCATTTCACCATTTTTTATCATCTCCAGTAAAAATAATCATGTGTGGGTACACGATCGGCCTTAGCCAAAATACAATATTTTCACCTTTGAAAATCCCACTAATTTCAACAGTCTACAAATTCATTTTTGGCATTGTAAATGGACACCTGGTGATTTTCCAATTAATTATTGAAATTAAATAAAATTTGGGATAAATACCCAAAATCACAAATCACACTCAATTTGCACAAAATAACAATCAAATAAATAAACAGATCACACCATTGCAATCCGTATGAAATTCTGTCACCAATGGTATCTCGGTCTAATTTTCGGAAAATAAATAAATAATTAAATAATTACGGAAATTAATTATTAAATGCGAATAAATAGGATTGAGGCCCGTAAAATCTAATTAAACATTGAAACGGGCCCGGAAAAATTTTGAGACTCATTAATTAAATACTACGATCTGTCTACTTGCTAATTACACTACTCTATCCACCTAACATGCAATATCAATTAATTAATTTAAATTAATCAACCCTTAAGCGTCATTAACTTACTAAGCAGGATCAAAATGACGGGGATGTGACAAGGAGCGATAAAGTCAAAAGCGGGACCGCCAAACAGGGTCGGGAAAGCCACCAAAACAAGCCAAACAAAGGATGGAATCCCAGGGCTGTTCGATTCTAGTTGAGGCCGAGAAAAGGCCGAACCGAGGCCGGTTGATGTGACATCCTAGATTTTTCACTTCTACTTTCAATTAAATTAATCAGGCCTTTCATCGATGCACCTATAGGGCTATTCTCAGAGCTAATCACTCTCGAGATAACTAGACTATCTAGGAAAGTCATTAAGGAATTTTAATGCAATAGACTTAAGAATTCGACTAGGAATCGGCTACTCAACCGTGCTCATCTTTAGAGGTCATTACGGCACAGTTAAAAATCGATTAGAGATCAGAGATAGGTCAGTTTAACTAAGATGTGTGGCTAAATGTGGGTGACTCCACTAAATTGGAAAATTCTCGTCGACCGGCACTAGACTGATTTTTCTATCGTTTTGGTACCCTGTGTCCATATTTGAATCCTTAAGATTTTCATGACAACTGAGGGTCACCAATGTGTCTAATGGGTTCATTGTGGCTCGAAGAAAATCGACCACAAGTCATTTGCACTAAAAATTTCTAAAAGCTACCCGGTAGCTTGGGTCACACTAAAATCGCACCGAATCGAAATTAACCGTGAATTTGAATATGATTTCAGAAATTGAAAGTTTTTCATGTCATGAGTCATTTTAGGAACGTCGACTCAGCCTCTGAAGATTTTTTTGCAAACCGAGACTTTTTGGGAAAAAGTCGAGGTAGGGTCGTTTTTGTCCAGAAAAATTTAGAAGACCGTTTTTAGTTGTGAAATTGGAAAGCAAGTGAAATCAATTGGTGAGAAAAATATCAATTTGATCGAGGAATTGACATTGGAATTTATAGAGGCCAAATTGAATTGAATTGAGAAGCATTTGGTGTCCAATTGGAGAAAAACCTATGCAAATTCGTAACCTCCCATCACCCACAACATTTGGACCTCCTCAAGCCCTCTAAAAGGAGCATTATGGACTGTAAAGTTGTGTGGACACCAGCTGGTGTGGTGGGCCAAGATTGGGAGACAGAGATGAGGTAGAAGACCAAGTAGGCCCCCTTGCTCCCTCATCCCTTCTTGCTGCTGTCGATTGCATCTTCTCCATCCCTTCTTGCTGTTCGATGCCCCAGCAAGTTGAAGATAGCAGCTCAGCCTCCATCGTAGCCACACACCAAAGCCAGGAGCCTCCGTCGTTCACCGTCGTGCCTTGGAGCCGCACCTTTGCAGCGCGAGCCTTCGCCGTTTGTGGCCGTCGTCCCTGCTAGCTTGTGTGTCCAGCAGTGGCTCGCCATCCAGTAGGCTATTGTCGGAGTCCCTACCGCCGCTGTACGCCATCGCCTAGACCCAGTTTAACCTTCTCGGTCTATCTTAGCTCATTGTCGCCTCAACCGAGTCTCCAACCAACCGTTTTAGCCCCGAACAGAATCTGAGTTCAGTGGGTTTCCAGCACTATTTAGCTCCATTTTTGCCTGCTTCCCGACCCAAAAGGCAAGTCTGCTTTGGGGAAGGTCGAGCCTCGCCGCGTCCCCATCGTTTTGAACCAAGCAGTTCGTTAATCAAGTGAGTTTAACTCACTAAACCTCACTTAGTAAGTTAATGACATTTAAGGGTTGATTAGTTTAGACTAAGCTAAGATTAGGTGGTTAGCTAGAATGGATTAGTGAATTAGTTAATTACCGATGCATGTTAGGTGGTTAATTTAGTGCAATTAGGGCCTAGACAAGCTCTAGTATTTTTTTTTTTTTTTTGGTACCCAGGGAACCTCCGCACGCCGCTTCGCGGTGGAGAGTAAACCCTGGAGGGCTGCGTAAGCGGGAGGACCCACCACCCCCGACAACCCACTTAAGACACAGCTGGCACTTAAAACCCGACGACGTGTGGATCGAACTCGGCCCTTTTGCGAGAGGTCCATTGCTCAACCACCTACGCCACCACTGCCGGTGGTGACAAGCTCTAGTATTTATCTAGAGTAATTTGGAAATTTTTCAGGCCCGTCTCGACTTTCAATTAGGCTTGACGGGCCTAAGTTGCTATTTATTACATTTATTAATTAATTTCCGTAATTATTTAATTAATTATATTTTTCCGGAAATTAGACCGGGATAGCCGGTGGCGAGAATTTTATGCTGATTGTAATGACGTGATTTGTTTATTTAATTGAACTTTAATTTGTGCTGATTTGGTGTGAATTGTATTTTAGGAATTTATTCCTAAATTTATTTACTTTCAATAATTAATTGGAAATTAACCGAGCATCGGTTTACAACGCCAAAAATATTTTTGTGGACCATATAAAATGGTGGGATTTATGGAAAGGAAAATATTGTATTTTGACTAAGGCCGACGATATACCCACACATAGGTATTTTTATTGGGTATGACAAAAGTTGAGAAATAACTGGTTGATTAGAATGGTACACTGTATCAGTCTACGGGCTACCTCATCTTAAAGTGACAGCATACCCTAAGTATCGCACAGCTTTGGTGAGCTTGGTTAACAACTTAGATTCACACAACTTTGGTGAGCATGGTTAGAAACTAGGATTCGCACAACTTTGGTGAGCATGGTTAGCAATTAAGGTTTGCACAGCTTTGGTGTGCATGGTTAGTATACTATATTAGCCGGATGGCTCGATATATTAGATTTGAGAGAGAGAGGGTATACTATTTATTAGGCTTAAGGCAAGCTACTATCTATTTTCAGCTTAAGGGTGAGCAGTCCTTGATGAGATCGGACTTATAGATAGTATAGATTGATTTGACCATGTGATGGTTCGATGACATGGAATCGACTGAGTCGATTGATCGATGATTCAATTTGATTGGTTGTTATCATTGAACGGTTGTATAAATGATATTGAATTGTAGGAAAGAGTTGAGGCCAAGGTAAGTCTTCTAACTCGTGATTGTGCTTAGACAGCCCTCAGGGCGTATTTTTTTTCCTAGTCGAGTCTTAGGGGGTGGAACTCACTGAGATGTCATCTCACCACGTTGTAGGATAACATTTCAATTCCATAGACAGCAGCCCCTCCTGAACATTTTGGCAACTGAAGAAGTTCACAAAACAGAGTTACCACATTCTAATACATGGGCACTAGGAAGGACTAGAATATGTGCTAGTGAAATCCATATTCTGGGTTGATGCGGGTTTACCAAAAAGGTGTCCCATCAATACAGGGCATGGTATTGCCATTATAGTGATGGACGAAGAGAGGATCCTGTACTAGAATCTGAGATACCTCTGTATGTGATGGAGGTTGTTTTTGGAAAGGGTACTACAGACCCTAAGGATGGTTCAGTGGTGGACATGAAAGACCCTAAGCTTGATGATCCTGATTCTCCGGTGTACTCAGCAATGGGCTCTAGCTGGAGCGTGGAAGAAGGAGAAATCGAGGATGATGACCCGTAGTGGACTGGAAACCCCCACCCCTACGTGCATACTTTGTTTTTTGACTGGTTTTGAGTAGGACCTAACTTTGTAGTTCATGTTGTATGTATATATGACTCAATTGTCATATATGTATATAAGTGTAGTTGTTTTCAAGTTCGAGAAATATGGCCCTACTTTCCTATCCCATTGTGTGTTGTCTGGGGATTATTTATATGCTTCCGCTTGTGCATTTAAAATGAATGGATCAGTGATGCATCCTGGGACATCGGTATTTAATCGACCAAGGTAGGATAGGCGCGTGCCCGACGATTGGGGCGTCACATCCTCGTTTGGTGGTATCGGAGCCAAGGTTAGAGATTGGAGTGATAAGGTGCGATGGATTATGGGATAGTAGTAGCGATGGCCTTTAAATTCATGTTGGTGCATGTTTGTGATAGTTGTTCGCTAGAATTGTTGTTGTGTTAATCGCTCAGCTTATAATTCAGTGTTGAATTGGAAGACAGGTTTAGTAGAGAACTGAGCCATGAGCGATCAAGAGCAGAGAACTCCTAGTAAGAGATCAGTCAGAATCGTAACTCGGGGTAGGACATCGACGAGGGTCAGTACCTGAGGAGGCCGAGGTAAGGCACCAACACAAGCTAGCGTTAGTGGTGAAGCACCGCCCCCTATTGGTGCTGGGGTAGCAGCCCCAAGTGATTTGGGTATAGTTGGGATCACTTAAGCGTTAGATGCCTTGAGAGAAATGATGAGGCAGCAGGCCCAGAATCAAGCAGCCGCCTTTACCGCCGCTGTTGAAGCCGCTGCCATTGCTGCTGCCAAATTTGCCATTGCTGCTGCAGCTGTTGTCGCACCTGTTGCCACATCTGCCGAAGTTCCAGTTGTGAACGTAGTTGTGGATAGGGAGAGGCCAATCCACAAGTTGGTGGAGCAATTCTTGAAGCTGAACCTGCCAAGGTTCATGGGTACTGGAGATCAAGAGACCGCATCTCTTTGGATACAAGACCTGGATAAGGCATTTGCACTCCTGAGGTGCAATGAAGAGGAGAAAGTAACCCTGGCAGTCTATCAACTGCATGGTAACGCCAATACCTGATGGAAAGCCGCCAAAGAGACTGTATTTCCGAGAGGAGTAGTCCCACTATAGGATGCCTTCCTCAGGTGTTCAATGAGTAGTATTTCTCGAAGAGCGCCATAGAATAGAAAATGGATGAGTTCCAGCATCTCCATCAAGGGACAATGACTGTTGACCAGTACGAAGTCAAATTTGCGGAACTTTCTCAGTACGCTCTGAGGTTGTTAGAGGACCTTGAAGAAAAGGCTCAAAGGTTCAAGAATGGCCTTCGACAAGAGTTGAAACAATCGCTAGTGCCATTCGACCTGAAAGACTATCGAGAAATTTATCATCGAGCCTAGCTGTTGAAAATGAGTTTGAACAGGCATGATGCCTTGTCCAGATCGAGGTTTAGTTTGTACCAAGAAGGGATTCGACATGGGAAGAGGCCCATGACCGAAGGAAGGTTCCAAATCCCACCCAACAGCAACTGTGGAGTTGGTAAGTTAGTGCCAAGTAGGAATGAATTGTGTCGCTTTTGTGGAAGGCAACATGGGTTGAACCCTTGCCCTCGTAGAATGGGTGCTTGTTTTGAGTGTGGCCAACAGGGTCGCATAGCTAGAGATTGTCCTAGGTGACCAAGAGGACAACTGCAGTTGCCACTGTGGCCACAGAGGGGACAGATCATATGGTATGCACCTCAAAACTTACTGCAAGGAGGACGACTTAGACCCCCAGTTCAGGGCACGGTGTATGCCATCACTTAAGGTCAGGCAGAGGCTATGCTTGGCGTGATTACAAATATGGTTTCGCTGAACGACTATCCTGCTTATGCTTTATTCGACCCAGGAGCAACTCATTCCTTTATTGCCAAGTAGTATGTTAAGCTGGTAGGATTAAGTCCTATATTATTAGAGTCGACAGTTAGTATATCTACACCATTGAAGGATAAAGTGATAGTTGCTTTGGGTTGTTCTAGTTGCAAGTTAGCAATTGGTGAGCGAGAGGGGAAAATAGACTTGTTAGTCCTAGCCATGTATGACTTTGATTTGATAATTGGCATGGACTAGCTTATCAAGCAACGAGCTAAAATGGACTGATATCACAAGGCATTTCAGTTTGACCCGTTAGAGGGTGAGAGCTTCGAGTTTGTCGGGAATCGAGGAGGATCCTCGATTACTTTGATCTTGTCGTCAGAGGCAACCCGTTAGTTAGAGAAGGGTTGTCAATGTTACCTGGCAACTGTCGTGGATACGAGAGTTGAGGAGCTAAACATGGAAGACATCGCTGTGGTCCAAGAATTTCCAGATGTTTTTCCGAAAGAATTGCCAGGATTACTGCTAGAGAGAAATCGAGTTTGTGATTGAACTAGCACCCGGGACGTAGCCAATCTCTAAGCTTCCTTACTGGATGGTGTTGTCTGAATTGAAGGAACTGAAGGTGCAGATGCAAGAGCTATTAGATAAGGGATTCATACGTCCCAGTGCATCACCTTGGGGACCACCAATTTTGTTTTTATAAAAGAAAGATGGTTCTTTGTGCCTGTGCATCGACTATCGACAACTCAATCAAGTGACGATTAAGAACAATTATCCACTCTCGAGGATCGATGATCTATTCAATTAGTTGCAAGGAGCGTCAATAGTTTCGAAGATCAACTTGAGAACGGGATATCATCAGCTAAGGATTAGGAAGGAGCGTATTCCAAAGTCAGCATTTTGTACTTGATATGGTCATTATGAGTTCATTGTAATGCCATTCGGGTTGACGAATGCTCCAGCTGCCTTCATGGATCTGATGAACCGAGTGTTCAAGGAATATCTAGATCAGTTTGTGATCATGTTCATTGATGATATTTTGGTGTATTTGATAAGTGATGAAGAGCATGATAGTCATTTGAGATTAGTATTGTAGATGCTGAGAGTTCATCAATTGTACGCCAAGTTCAGCAAGTGCGAGTTTTGGTTGACTCGTGTTGCTTTCTTAGGTCACGTGATTTCAAGCGAAGGAATCTTCATGGACTCGAGCAAGATTGAAGCAGTGATCAATTGGCTAAGATCGACCACCGTGACAGAAATCAGAAGTTTTCTGGGTTTGGTAGGTTATTGCAAAAGGTTCGTGGAAGGGTTTTCGACTTTAGCGTCACCATTGACTAGACTCTTGAAGAAAGAAGAGAAATTTGTATGGACAGACAAGTGTGAGCGTAGTTTCCAAGAGCTTAAGCAAAAGCTGACTACCGCACTTATGCTGACCATTCCATCTGGCTCTGGAGGATATATGATCTATAGTGATGCATCGTTCAAAGGATTGTGTTGCATGCTGATGCAACATGGCAGAGTTGTTGCATACAGCAGATGGAATCCTCTGAACGACGCATCACTATAGATCTCGTACGATAGATGCAAATAGTAGAGTTGCGTGCTAATTAGAGGCAAATTAAAGACCACTCAGAGTAGACAGAAAAGTTACGCGGATAAGCACTGGAGACCATTAGAATTCCAAGTTGGTGATCATGTCTTTCTGAAGGTGTCACCAATGAGGGGAATTTCGCGCTTCAGTAAGAAAGGCAAGTTGAGTCCGAGGTACATAGGTTCGTTTGAAATTCTAGACAGAATTTAGACCCTAGCGTATCGTCTTACGTTGCCACCGAGATTGGCGCAAGTGCACGACGTCTTTCATGTGTCGATGATGAGGAAGTACGAGCCTGACCCGACTCATGTGCTTAATTTTGAAGAATTGGACGTAGATGACTGAGTGTCATACGTTGAAAGCCCGGTTCAGGTTGTAGATTGAAAAGAGCAAGTTCTGCGTACAAAGACCATCTCGTTGGTCAACGTGGTTTGGCAACACAACGGTACTGAAGGAGCAACCTGGGAGACTGAAGAGTCGATGAGACAGTTGTACCCCCACCTTTTCGCTTAAAGTATTGTAATGGCTTAAATTTCGAGGACGGAATTTTTATAAAAGGGGAAGAGTTATGACATCTTGAATTTTTCACTTTTGCTTTCAATTAAATTAATTGGGCCTTTCATCGACACGCCTATAGGGTTGTTCTCAGAGTTGATTACTCTAAAGATAACTAGACCATCTGGGAAAGCCAATAAGGAATTTTAATGTAATAGACTTGAGACTTCGATCAGGAATCGGCTACTCGACCATGCTCATATTTAGAGGTCATTATGACATAGTTAAAAATTGATTAGAGATAAGAGATAGGTCGGTTTAACTGAGATGTGTGGCTAAACGTGGGTGACTTCACTAAATTGGAAAATTCTCGTCGGCCGGCATTAGACTGATTTTTCTATCATTTTGGTACGCTATGTCCATATTTGAAATCTCGAGATTTTCATGACAACTGATGGTCGCCAATGTGTCAAATGGGTTCATTGTGGCTCGAAGAAAATTGACCACAGGTCATTTGCACTAAAAATTTCTGAAAGCTACCTGGTAGCTTAGGTCACACTAAAATCGCATCGAATCGAAATTAACCGCGAATTTGAATATGATTTCAGAAATTGAAAGTTTTGTCATGTCACGCGTCATTTTAAGAACGTTGACTCAGCCTCTGAAGATTTTTCTGTAAATCGAGACTTTTTGGGAAAAAGTCGAGGTGGGGTTGTTTTTGTCTAGAAAATTCAGAGGACCATTTTTGATCGTGAAATTGGGAAGCAAGTGGAATCGATTGGTGAGGAAAAATATCAATTTGGTCGAGGACTTGATATTGGAATTTATAGAGGCCAAATTGAATTGAATTGACAAGCATTTGGTGTCCAATTGAAGAAAAACCTATGCAAATTCGTAACCCCCATCACCCACAAAATTGGGACCTCCTAAAGCCCTCTAGAAGGGGCATTATGGGCTGTAAAACTTGTGTGGACACCAGCTGGTGTGGTGGGCCGAGATTGGGAGAAAAAGAGATGAGGTAGAAGACCAAGTAGGCCCCCTTACTCCCTCATCCCCTCTTGCTGCGGTCGACTGCATCTTCTCCATCCTTTCTTGTTGTTTGATGCCCTAGCAAGCTAAAGACAGTAGCTTAGCCTCCATCGTAGCCGCACACCGAAGTTAGAAGCCTTTGCTGTTCACCATCTCGCCTTGGAGCCGCATCGCTGCAACGCAAGCCTTCGCCATTCGTGGCCGTCGTCCCTTCCAGCTCGCGTGTTTAGCAGTAGCTCGCCATTTAGCAGGCCATCGTTGAAGTCCTTATTGCCGTCGTACGCCACTACGTAGACCCGGTTCAATCTTCTTGGTCCATCTTAGCCCATTGTTGCCTCAACTGAGCCTTCAACCAATCGTTTCAGCCCCTACCGCCGCCGTATGCCACCACCTAGACTCGGTTTAACCTTCTCGGTCCATCTCAGCCCATTGTCGCCTCAACCAAGCCTCCATCCAACTGTTTCAGCCCTGAACAAAATCTAAGTTCAATGGATTTCCAGCACTGTATAGGTTCGTTTTGGCCCGCTTCTCAACCCGAAAGGCAAGTTCACTTTAGAGAAGATCGAGCCTCACCACGTCCCCGTCGTTTTGAACCAAGCGGTTCCTTAATCAAGTGAGTTTAACTCATTAGTCCTCGCTTAGAAAGTCAATGACGTTTAAGGGTTGATTATTTTAGACTAAGCTAAGATTAGGTGGTTAGTTAGAATGGATTAGTGAATTAGTTAATTACCGATACGTGTTAGGTGGTTAGTTTAGTGCAATTAGGGCCTAGACAAGCTCTAGTATTTATCTAGAGTAATTCGGAAATTTTCTAGGCCTGTTTTGGCTTTCAATTAGGCTTTATGGGCCTAAGTTGCTATTTATTGCATTTATTAATTAATTTTATTAATTATTTAATTAATTATATATTTTTTGATAATTAGACCAAGATAGTTGGTGACCGGAATTTTATGTGGATTATAATGGCGTGATCTGTTAATTTAATTGAACTCTAATTTGTGTTGATTTGGTGTGAATTGTATTTTAGGAATTTATTCCTAAATTTATTTAATTTCAATACTTAATTGGAAATTAACCAAGTGTCGGTTTACAACGCCAAAAATAATTTTGTGGACCATATAAAATGGTGGGATTTATGGAAGCAAAAAAATTGTATTTTGGCTAAGGTCGACCGTGTAGCCACACACGGGTATTTTATCGGGTATGACAAGAGTTAAGAAATAATTGGTTGATTAGAATGGTGTACTGTATCAATCTACGGGCTTGATACCTCAGCTTAGAGTGACAGCATACCCTAAGTATCGCACGGCTTTGGTGAGCATGGTTAGCAACTAAGATTCGCACAACTTTGGTGAGCATGGTTAGCAATTAAGGTTCGCACAGCTTTGGTGAGCATAGTTAGTATACTATATCAGCCCGATGGCTCGATATGTCAGATTTGAGAGAGAGAGAGAGAGAGGGTATACTATTTATTAGCCTTGAGGCAAGTTACTATCTATTTTTAGCTTAAGGGTGAGCAGTCCTTAATGAGATTGGACTTATAGATAGTATAGATTGATTTGACCATGTGATGGTTCGATGACATGGAATCGACTGAGTTGATTGACTGATGATTCAATTTGATTGGTTGTTGTGATTGAACAGTTGTATAAATGATATTGAATTGCAGGAAAGAACTGAGGCCAAGGTAAGTCCTCTGACTCATGATTGTGCTTAGGCAGCCCTCAGGGTGTATTTTCTTTCTAGTCAGGTCTTAGGGGGTGGAACTTGCTGAGACGTTGTCTCACTCCATTGTGGGATGACATTTCAGGTCCATAGATGGTAGCCTCTCCTAAACATTTTGGCTAACCGAAGAAGTTCACATAACAGAGTTACCACATTCCGATACTTAGGCACTAGGAAGGATTAGAATACGTGCTGGTGAAATCCATAATCTGGGTTGATGCGGGTTTACCCAAAAATGTGCCCCATCAATACAGGGCATGGTATTGCCATTATAGTGATGGACGAAGAGACGGCCCTATATCGGAATCTAAGATACTTCTTTTGTGATGGAGGTTACTTTTGGAAAGAGTATTGCAGACCCTAAGGATGGTTTAGTGTTGGACGCGAAGGACCCTAAGCTTGATGATCCTAATTCTCCGGTGTACTCAGCAGTGGGCTCCAGCTAGAGCATGGAAGAAGGAGAAATCGAGGATGATGACTCGTAATGGACTGGAAACCCCCACCCCTACTTGCATACTTTGTTTTATAACTGGTTTTGAGTAGGATCTGACTTTGTAGTTTGTGTTGTATGTATATATGACTCAGTTGTTGTATATGTATGTAAGCGTGGTTGTTTTAAGGTTCGAAAAATATGGCCCTACTTTCTTATCTCATTGTGTGTTGTCTGGGATTATTTATATGCTTCCGCATATGCATTTTAGATGAATGGGTCGGCGATGCATCTTGGGACATTGCTATTTAATCAACCAAGTCGGGTTGGGCACGTGCTCGAGGATCGGGGCGTGATAGTTGAGGCTGAAACGGGCACAGCAACTGGTGGACGGGCTGCAGCGGCCTTGGCGAAGCTCGGTGAGCTTCTAGGCGGTTCCGATGACAATGAGAATGTTGCAAACAACTCAGGGGATCGGCTAGGCACATGGTTGAAGCGGAACGACGGCCACGAACGCACGGGACGGTCGCGTGGCTGGCTTGGTGCACGACGGGCAAGCGATGGCGAGTGGTGGCATGCGGTGGCTCCAGCGGAGCTGCTGGCTTGCTGGTCGGCTTTTATGGGTTGCTGAGGTCTTCAAGCTTGCTGGGAAAAGGGGTGCTCGATGGGTGAGGGAGAAGAAGGAGGGGGAACCGGTTTGGCTAAGGAGGGGGGACCACTTTGTCTTCTCTCATCTCTTATCCCCTTTGACTTGGCCCCACATGCTTGTTGTCCTCCACAGCCAACCAGCCACAAACACTCCTTCTAGAAGCCATTGAGATGGTCTAAATGTTGGGTCCAAGGAGGGCATACGAATTTTGGTGCAAATCCCTCAAATTGGACTTCAATTCCTTCTTGAATTAACCCAATTCGGCTTCTACAAATTTCAATATCGAGTCCTTGATCAAATTGGTATTTTTCCTCATCAATTGCACCTAATTGCATCCCAATTGTGTGATAAAAAATAGTCCTCTGAATTTTCCAGTAAAAAACGACCCTATTTCGACTTTTTCCGCCAAAATCCTGATTTGCAGAAAAATCTTTGGAGACTGACTCAACGTTCCTAAAATGACTCGTGACATGACAAAACTTTCAATTTCTAAAATCGGATTCACATTCGTGGTTAATTTCAATATGGCGTTATTTTAGCATGACCTAGACTATCGGGTAGCTTTCAGAAATTTTTTTGTGCAAATAACCCATAGTCGATTTTCTTCGAGCCATAATGAACCTCTTCGACACATTGGCGACTCTTGGTTGTCATGAAAATCTCGAGGTTTTAAATACAGACACGGGGTACCAAAACGATAGAAAAATCAGTCTTGTGCCGATCGATGAGAATTTTGTAATTTAGTTGAATTACCCACATTTAGCCACACATCTCTGTCGAATCGATCTATCTCTGATCTCTAATCGACTTTTAACTGTGCCGTAATGATCTCTGCAAATGAGCACGGTTTAGTAATCGAGTCCTGGTTGAATTCTCAAGTCTAATGCATTAAAATTCCTTAATGATTTCCCCAGATAGTTTAATTATCTAATGAGTGATTAGTTCTGAGAATAGTACTATAGGCGCGTCGATGAAAGGCCTAATTATTTTAATTGAAAGTAGAACTAAAAATTTAGGATGTCACAATTTCTATGGATATTATGAGGTAAATGTATTGTATCTTATATGGAAGTATTCCTATGAGTACTCGGTGGAATAGTGATTATAGGTGGATGATTAGGATTGAAGTCCAATGACCTTGAAGAGGATGTATGAAATGACGGGCTATATCTTAAATTGAAATATCTTCTAGGAAACCTAATAGTTACCCTTCCCTCTGGATGTTGTATAACATTGATCGAATTTGTAATTTGAACAACTTGTTGGGAAATTTGGTTTTCTAATTCCCATTGTTCCGGTAAAGTTACTTGATTTCAATTAATAGATTTATGAATTATTACATTTGCTCTAGATATATTAGTTTGGAGGAGAAGTGTTTCTCCTTGTGGACTGTGTTTGAAAGCATTTTCTCCAAAGGCAGAAACCATTGCTTTATAATGAATCTTATAGACAAGAGCTAAGGGGATGGATCCACCGGCTACCTTGTAATTATATGTTTTTATTTGAGGTGTGAGTACTTTATGAATATTCTTATCTTTAAGATATACTAAGAAATTGGGATAATAGTCAAAATGTATTGGTCCTTTGCAGAGACTTATCTTTACAGTACCGAGTATGGATTTATCATAATTTAAAAGATATAAGTCCCGTAGAACTAGGAGAATCGATGTATTAAGACCACCTTTTGTAAGAGGTTTAATTCCTACTTGAACAAGGCCTATATGAATATAATTGTATCTTTGTCCATATTTCTTGATAGACTCTTGGTTTAAAAGATGTATATTCTCATAAGAATTAGAAAGAGGAAAATCTCTTTCTTCAGTAATTATAACATAATCAGATTTTTTGAAAATTTTCAATTTTGATTGCTTGTATATTTCCTTAAGCAGGACTTTAGGAATTTCTCAATTTTCTATAGATTTGTTGAAATCTTCTATCTTTATTTCTTCTCTATGTATAGGACCTAGATTTGAGTCCATTTGTGATAGAGAACTAGAGGAAGACATAGATTCTCTAAGTAAGCTCATGCTTGCAGATTGGAATAGTTCCTTCTTTAAAACCATTACAAAGCTAAACCAACGGAGTCACTGCCTCTCTAGGACTTACAGCCTTGACCACTTTGTAGAAACAAGAAGGACGCTAACCAATGGCTCTCGATGTATGAGTATGAAAACTTAAAAAGACTACCTATTACCTTCCTATTGGCTCTGATACCATAGAGGGGTTAGGATCGAAGTACTACATTTTTGTATGTACGTACATATATATGATTTTCATGTATTATTTTTTTCTTATTTAAAAGGACTATAAGAGCAGAGAGTATTGGTTAATCCTTTGTTCGCGCTTCCTATGTGGCTCAACTACATTTTCCATTATATAAATTTAAATCTTGTTAATTAATTTGTAGATTGATAAATTTTTAATGTTATGTGTGTTCTAAACAATAAGGATCAATATAAGTATGAATATCTATAAATTAATTCATTTCGTTTCTAGATATCTTTTGAAAATACTTAAACATAAAGTAGCAAAAATATCAACCCAATACAACTCTAAATGAGATTTTACTTTTATTGTTATAGATATCATAAGTTAAAATTTACTTAAATTATAAAGACAAATTTTAACCCAAGAAAACATATTTGGTGTTGATTTAGGAGAATGGTTGAAATGAGAAGATATTTTAAAATCAAGGCAATAATGTACTTATGAAAACTTATGATTAGTACTAAAGGATTTATTTGATTTTATTAAAAAAAATTGATGAACTAAATTGAACAAATTAAAAGTTTAGGGATTACATTGAGTATTTATGAATAGTCTAAATGACTATACTAAAAGAATCAAAGTCCAAATATAACATTGCACATTAGACCAAAATTTAGGAACTATTTACGTCATTTCCTCCTTTCAAAATCTTTCGAGCAATGCCCTATTAAAACAAAAGATCAGATAATAAAATAGACAATACTGCATGTGACCTAGGCGTGTCAGGTTACTCCATGGATCTCTACTTCCATCATTTATGGATTTCAAAGAAACTAAACGTATTTTCATCGTTTGAAAAGCGAGATCAATTGTGCGTTCAAGCGCACATAGAGTGTGGGCTTTCACACTAGTACAAACTTAGGTATAACACGACCTCAGATATTTTCCGGAGAATGTGAGAAGTTTTGCTGATGCGTTTTAATGAATGGGATGAGAAGTCCTTGCCAGAAATCTTGTCCTTGTTTCAGAAATTCAAAAATCGCACTCATCCCGACCAGAACTGGGAACCCAACTGATTTTCTACTTGAAATTGGCCTGCAATTATACAGACTAGACCAGTCTTGTCAATACTCGGTTCTACCCTAAACTGCTGCTCACCCATGCTCATGCACCAAGCAACCATGTCCACGAACGATGCCAACTAAAAAATTTCCATCAAGTTTCCAATTGTCAAAGACTTAATTTAAGGCCCCAAAAAAAAGTACAAGGACTAAGTGATAAAAAAAAGTCTAGGGATCAAACTACACTCCCCAACCATTGAGTTGTGCTTTCATGAATACTGAGGTTGCCACCATGTAAACTACAACTGACGTGTGTCCTGCCTTTTTGTGCTAAACTCTGCACAGAAGGTTCCAACATATAAAATTTTATAGCTTGAGAGAGAAGAAGGTACAAAAAGGAGAAATTATAGCTAGAAAGAGACAAAGGTACAAAAAGAATCAGAGGAAGTTTAGGTTCTCCAAGGGTAACAAATGATTCGCTAGAAAAGTTGTGTCAACTGACAACTATTTGAATTTTTGAGGAATCCGATATACAGCAAAATAGAAAGTCGGCTAATGACGCTAGTATGTGTACACAGAAAGTCATGAAAATGTAATAAATTGTGTGGCCTGTGGTCAGATTGAACATAGAGAAATTCCTATTGACAACATCGACCGGCAAGCCATAGGCTGGGTCTATGGCTTTAAGTCCTGGATATTCAAGAAAGGAAATACCTGAAATCACCACCAAGAAAGAAAAACCTTGAGAGTTTGATGAGCACAATATGTCACCAATTACTGTTTACATTCTTGACCAATAAAGACAACGCATGGACAACTTTGAAGTAAATTAGATAAAATTCAGATCAAACTATATTTTGTCATGTAACAATATAAAATCGATGGATGAACAGACATCCATTTTCGCTTTCAGCATAATATCAAGAACTCCTATCCTGGATTCACTGCTAATTTAATCTGATAAAGCCAAATTCAACAAGGAGAAGGAAAAGGATCACAAAAAAATTCAACTATTACTTACCAGCCACTCCAAAATGCGTATGGAATATGTCCACAGCATCATCTGGCCTATCAGAAATTCCACCATTTTCAATGTCCTTAAATAGAAGGCCATGAAAGGAAAATTGTTCCCTCAAACTCAAAATTCAGGTGGTAAACTCGATATAAAGTTTTCAATTCAATCGTAGATGGTGCAGTTGAAGAACCTGACAGTCTAAGATGAATTTGACAAGCATTTCTTTGTCAATCCAGTGACCTCCCTAAATCATAATCAAGCTAGAAAGCACCCACCAGGAGTAGCAGACCTGAAACCATGCAACTAGATCAGTACATAATTTGACAAGATGGTCCACAATAATAGCTTAATCTCATTTAATACCCACATCAGCAAATTTTTCAGGGCGGCCATTTAAACCTCCAGATTTGACTTGTCATTTGCATAGCCAATGACCAAGAAGGTTCTTGTCAATGTGATGTAGTGAACCCGTGATAGCCAGAGCACCCAGCTAACAAAATACTGCAGATGTAACCAAGTAAATCTCCGCTTCAGATTGGACTCCAATTCATAAACTCAAATCGATAAAATAAAGAAGGAAGCCACTTCAATGTTGGGCTTTCTAAGGAAGGGAAGGATTGGAGTGGGTTTGCCTCTAACGCCTGCTTCTACCGTTAGGCTCTTGAATCATTTTGTCATTTGGCATCAAGAAGTCAAAATCCAATTTATGAAAGCTAGAAGTAGACATAGAAGCTCATTCCTCCTGTTTTCAGCTTGTAAGATTGAGGACAATAAAAGTCAAATATGGTAAAAGAGTAGCCTACCAAGGCTCACTTGATAACCAACATATTTATCTCCATTAAAACTATAAGCAACTATTTTTTTTTAATAAAAAAATCCATAAAGACTTCTCCCTTTCCTTGATTTTTCATACTTAATATCTTTTCTCCCATATATCTATCATCTCTCCCTAACAATGAAGATGGAGATAACCATTGACGAGCAATGGCAATTGCACCTGTCAAAGCAACTAATAGAATTATGGAACTGAGTTCAAATGGAAGGAAAAAATCTGTTGATAAATGAATTCCAATTTGTTAACTATTACATATCAAATTTGCTCAATAATCTGGTTCGACTTTGTCGTCCATGCACCCATGTACAAATGCGTATCTAAAATAGTAGTCATAAGTGTACAAACCAACCAAGTAATCCCATCTCCAACAGTCCAAAGATTCAAATCTTTATAATATTCTAAACCATTCATGAACATCACAGAAAGTAGAATTAAAATGTTTATAGCTCTGACATAAAGAAGGAGTTGCGCAGCCGCTACAAAATGGGAGGTTGATGGAATATATAAATTTAAAATAAGGATATACAAACAATAACCAATCCCTAGGAAAAGGCAGAATAAATTGGATTGGCAAGGAAAAACCACCCTTCTGGAAAGGAAAAACCCACTGCATTTACCATCGGAATAAAGTCCAAGCCAGCTCATTCAGCTTTGAATAAAATCTTCAAAAAGATATCCAACTTTGTAACTATTTTGCAGTGCATGTTTAATTACCAAAAAGCCCAGGTTTCCTTCTCACTCAAAAACAATATGCAATATTGATTAGATAAGACCTAGAATGGAATCCTCCTCCAAATTAATTAGGAGACCGCCACATATATAAGCAAATACATGACTTACTAAGCATCAATCAGAAATTAGAAACCAGTGAAAGAGATCCAGCATAAGGTTATGACATACTTTGCCCTGTATGAGGAGTGCAACCAAACCCGCCATCCAAAGTTTGGCAACTCACTATCTGACAGCCTTCTCCACATTTATCGAAGCACAATAAGACAACCTTTGAAGAAAGGTCAATTATTTAAGAAACATCCTCAAGAAGAACAACAATTCTAATTGAAGAAAGGCGAGGACAAGACACCGAGTATCAGGCTCTCTTAATACATCCCCACAGAAAGATCCATCTTCATTTTGCAGTGCACTGATGTCTGAAAAATAGTTCAGGCACAACAATGTAGAGCATTAAATACCAGAGATTATCCAACAATAGCAACTTTGATCTCAATATAGAGAGCACCCTCATCAATGTTTGGCTAGAATGCACACACTATAAAGTAACTGTAATCCAAATTCCATAACATTTCAAAAGTTGACATAATATGACCTCTTGCATGCATCACAGAGCCTAAGGTAAGTTTGTTACTCTCATGATGTTGAAAACTTAAAAACAGAAAATAACATCAAGGAAATTGCATCTATGGTAAGAGTTTGGTAAACTAGGACACTTCATTCCAAAGGATACAATTTGTCACCTTATTGATGTCAAGAACATCTAACCTGTCGAAAAGGGCCAAAACTTGCATAGCACTAAGTGTATGTGGCAGATACGGAAATGTATGTTTCCACCAAATCTGCCTGCACAAGCAGTACTAAGCGACATTCACATTTTGTCACACCCCGAACCTCGAGTGTGTGCCCATCTCTCGGTGGTCGATAAAAATTGCGATGTCCCAGAATGCGTCGCCGACTCATTCATTTTAATGCACATGCAGAAGCGAATTACTAATCCCCTGACCACAACAAACATGAGATAGAAAAGCAAGACAACAAATTTTAAATCAAATACATTATTAAAAACCACAATCTGGTTTACAAACAGAGGCCAACTTTAAGGTCTAATTACGTGAGGTCTATCTCCAAAAAGAACTTTTGAGTCACCCATGATCCTGACCTTTTCGCCTCAAGCTCCGGGTTCTTCACACTAGGGGCCGGAAAAGTTAAGCCCACGACGGGGTAAGACAATGTCTCAGCAAATTCACCCCCTAAACCCCAACTAGGAAGGAAATACGCCTAGAGGCAGTCTATGCACACAATCAAGAAGACTTATCTCACCTTAGTTCCTTCCTGCACGTTAGCACAATTCATATATCACATAAGTGTAGTAACAACACTTGAACATTTCGAACATCTCATTCTATTTTAGTCAATCAATCAATCAATCAATTGAATCAACACGATTGATCCATCATTCAATCAACAACTGCTCATAGGGGTCCCATAAATAGACACGAACAATTCATATCGGTGGTTCCATCTACACCCGATATTCACTCTCAAAATCCAAATTCCCAATCCAACCTCAATATCCCCATTCAAATAATCCAACTCAATACTCGATACCAGACTCAAGATCAAACTCAAAGCTCTAGAGGTAGTTCCCATGCGACTTAAGTCGCCATGTAACACTTAGCCCTTGATTACAACCGGCAATAGTATAAGGCACTAGATGTGACTCACACGAAGTCTCGCTATCGAGTAGTACTTAGTCCTTTACTACACTAGGTAATAGTATAAGACACTAGAGGCGACTCACACGAGTTTCATCCTCATGTAGTATTTAGCCCTTCACTATGCATGACGATATTGCAAGGCTCTAGAGGTGGTTCCTATGCTACTCATGTCGTTATGTAACACTTAGCCCTTGATTACAATAAGCAATAGTATAAGGCACTAGAGGCGACTCACACATGTTTCATTCTCGTGTAGTACTTAGTCCTTTACCTACTCACAACTCATTGGGTTTCCTCAACATGACACGTATCACTTCAACTTTCAATAGTCATCTTACCATGACTATAAACCATCACGCGATTATTCACTCACGGCCAAGGACATTGTGCTTCGCACTTAAATTCCTCAATTAAAATAATGTCTTGGCCTATTTTCTTCGTGTTAAAAATACACAATAAAAATAATCGTGTATAGGTACACGGTCGACTTGAGCCAAAAAAGCAATACCTCTCTTTTCAAAATCCCACTATTTAACATAGTGTCTAAAAAAAAAATTTGGCATTAAAAACCGATGCCTCGATAATTTCTAATTAAATACCAAAATTACTCAATTTTGGGATAAATACCCAAAATTACAATCACCACTCAATTTGCATAAATTAGCATCCGATTAAATAAACCAAGCACATCATTGCAAATAGCACAAAATTCTGGTCACCGGTTATTCTGATATAATTTTTGGAAAATAATAAATAATTAAATAAATACCATTAAATGCCATAAATAGAAACTTAGGCTGGAAAAGCCTAATTAAATACCGAAACGGGCTTGGAAAATTTCGAACCTATCTAAATAAATAATACAACCTATCTAGTTGCTAATTAAGCCGATCTAACCACCTAACATGCAATAACGAGTAATTAAATCGCTAATCCGTTCTAACTAACCACCTAAACCATACTTAGCCAAAACTAATCAACCCTTAAGCATCATTAACTCCCTAAGCAGAGCTTAGTGAGTAAACTCACCGGTTTAGCGCAAAAACCGGTTCACGGCAACGGCAGTGCAACGGTGGTCGAAACTTCGGCTTACGGCGGTGCCAACGGGAGCTTGAACTAGGCTAAAAATGATCCGCAAGGCTCACGGTTGCTACTGGTCTTGAAGGGGGTTGCTGGTCATGGCTTCAAGTGGGTTGGCCCCAACTCGGTTTGGGTTAGGCTGAGCTGGTGCGGGTGGTAGTGCGGGCCGTGACTAGAACGGCCAGGTAGACAGGGCTGAGTTGCGGGCTGCTGAGCTCGCTAGAACGCTGGAGCAGATAGGTCGTTGATGGCATGAAGGCGGCACGAGATGGGCTGGACTGAGGCAACATGAGAAGAGGTCGCGGACGTTGCTCCGGTGGAGACGTGTGGCAAACCAAATTCGTTGGTGGAGGATGCTTCAGTGGAGGTGCAACGTTGACGATGGGTAGGCGTTGCTGAAGCTTGGAGTGCTGGCAGTGGGGCAGCTGGCATGAGCTTCTACAGGGGCTAAGCTTCGGTGGAGATGGGAATTTCGGTGGGAGGGAAATGCGAGGAGTTGAGGTGTGGCGGTCAACGAGAGGGAGAGAGGAAGTGGAGGGAGACAACCGATGGTGGAGAAGCGAGAATTAGCGTAGGGGAAATTGGCTCGGTGGAGATGGGCGGTGTGCTTGGGCGGTGGAGATGAAGGTTGGGGGAAACGCTGAATTTGAAGGAGAGAAAACGAAATGCAAAGCAGAAACCAACGGGGGTCGGGCTCAAGTGAAAAAGAAGGGAAGGCGGTGAAGGAGGGGTAGCTGGCTTAACATGCTCAAGAAGCTGAAGAAAGGGGGGGGCAAGAAAGTCAAACAAAATTATCTCAACCATTAATTCATGGTCCCCAAAGTCTTCATTCACATCCCCTTTGGTCCCCCATTACATTCTTGCATTTTATTTCCACAATTAACCAAGTTGAAGTCCAATTGTTGTAGCCCCAACATAAGCCTCCGAATTTCACCATTAGAGCTTCAACTTAATCAACATTCACTTTACATTAGCGGTTAAATTTGATGGGGAGGAAGCCCAAGCCAATTTCCACACTTGTCCTCACAAACTAGTTCCTTTTGAAGGCCAAACATCCCTTACTTTGGCATCTCCGAATTTCCTTTCGTTTCCGAATGCTTCAAAGTAGATTTTCTGTAAAAATCTCGGGCTCGCCAAAAATTCTCAAAGGATGAGTCGATGTTCCCAAAATAAATCATGACATAATAGAATTTTCAATTTCTAAAATCAGTTTCAAAGTCACGGTTGATTTTAACCTGATGCGATTTTAGCGTGACTTAACCTACTAGGTAGCTTTTAGGAATTTTTAGTGCAATTGACCCGTGGTCGTTTATTTTCGAACCACATTATACATCTTCGACACATTGTGACTCTCGATTGTCATGAAAATCTCAAGGTTTCAAATATGGGCACAGGGTACCAAAACAATCAAAAAATCGGTTTAGTGCTGATCGACAAGAATTTTGCAATTAGGTGGAATCACCCACGCTTAATCACATACATCTATCGAGTCGACCTATCTTTGGTCCCTGATCAATTTTTAACTATGTCGTAATGACCCTTGTTGATAAGCACGGTTGAGTAGTCAATTTCTGGTCGAAATCTCAAGTTAGTCACATTTATATTCCTAAATGGCTTCACCTGATAGGCTGGGTTATCTTGTGAGTGTCCAACTTAGAGAAAAGAACTATAAGCGTGTCGATCAAAAGCCCAACTTATTCAATTGAAAACAAAACCTGAAAATTAGGATGTCACGACTCTTTCCCTTTTGTAAAAATTTCGTCCTCGAAATTTAAACCATTATAGATCTTTAAACAAAAAGGTGGGGGTACAATCGTTTCATAGCATCTTCACTTCCTGGGTTGCTAGTTCTGTGCTGTGGTGTTGTCAGACCACTTTAACCAACAAGTTTGTCTTGGTGCGTAGAATCTGTTCTTTCCGATCCACAATATGAACCGGGCTTTCCACATACAACACTCGGTCATCCACATCTAATTCTTCAAGATTTAGCACGTGGGTCGGGTCAGGTTCATACGTCCTCAACATTGACACGTGAAAGACGTCATGCACTTGTGCCAACCTCGGCGACAATGCAAGATGATACCCTAGGATCCCGATTCTTTCCAGAATCTCAAAAGGACCTATGTACCTCGGACTCAGCTTTTCCTTCCTTACCGAAGCGCGACATACCCCTCATTGGTGACACATTCAGAAAGACGTGATCATCAACTTGGAATTTCATTAGCCTTCAATGCTTATCTGCATAGTTTTTCTAACGGATCTGAGCGGTTTTTATTCTGTCTCTGATAACGGCAACTGCATCCACTGATTACTGAACCAACTATGGGCTTGTAATCTTTTGTTCTCCAACCTCATTCCAACATACCGGCGTTTTGCACGCTCTGCCATACAACGCTTCGAAAAGTATCATCTAAATGCTCTACTAATAGTTATTATTGTGGGCAAACTTGACAAGATGAAGCTGTTCCTCCCAACTTCCCTTGAAATCCAACACGAAAGTTTGCAGCATGTCTTTGAGGGTTTGAATCATCCTCTCAGACTGGCCATCCCTCCGAGGATGATAAGTCGTACTGTACTGCAGCTTTGTTCTTAAGGCAGCCTACAAACTTTTCCAATAGGTAGCTATAAATCTCGAGTCTCTGTCAGATTTAATCGTCATTGGCACTCCATGCAAACGAACAATCTGTCGCATGTACAATTCTGCATGCCTATCCAAATCAAGGTCTTTTTGTACGGTGATGAAGTAAGCCGACTTCGCTAGTCTGTTGACCACTACCCAAATGGAATCATTACCCTTGTGACTCCTTGGTAAGCCTGTCACAAAATCCATTGTGTTATGTTCCCCTTTCCACTCGGTAAAATTCCGAGGGTGACCATAAGATTTGAAAGGTGGCCTACCTTAAATTTGAAAACCGAATATCTAGCTCCTTTGAGTAAAATCCACGCCTGAATCACTATCTGCGCAATCGATGACTTTTGACTCAACGCATTTGTAACTTCCGTTCCTTCAATTCTGACAGCGGCATACAGCAGGGGGCCTTAGAGATTGGCTCTGTCCTAGGGGCCAACTCAAACACGAACTTGATCTCCCTTTTTAAGGGCAGATTGGGTAATCCTTCAGGAAACACCTTATAAAACTCCCGTACCACAGCTATGTTCTCCATCTTCTGTTCCTCAACTATCGTATCCATTACAGTTGCCAAATAATCTTGGCATCCTACATCTAGAAACCGATTGCCTTAAGTGACGAATTTAAAATAATAAAAGGCCCTTCTCGATTCCCAACAAACTCAAAACTTCCACATGCTAATGGGTTAAACTGGAGTACTTCATAATAACAATCCATTATGGCAAGATGCTCCTTAAACTAACTTTTTTCATATATAACATCAAAGTTATACATAAGCAAAATAGTCAAGTACAACTCTAGCAAATGATTTTCTTTTTTATAACTTCATTTCAACAAACTGAAATTCTACAAGCTTAACCAGAATCCGCTGCGCTACTTTGATAAAATCACCCCAAAAACATTCTTCCTCTGATCAGTGCATGGTCGGTTCATTCTTGTCCCTTTCGCCATCCTAGTGGCGTCCTATTTGTGGTCCATTCCCTCTGTTCTATCCCATTGCTGTCGGCGGTAGTAGCTATTATAGTCTCATTTGCCTTCACAGACAATCCTTGAACCAGTGGCCGTGCTGGCCACATTTAAAACAAGGTCCTGTCCTAGTATAACATGGAGCTGAACCATGTCTTTTCCTACAGAAACGACACATATCGTTCAAGTTTGGTGTTGGCTTTCCAATCCCATCCTTTTTGTTGGGCAGAATGGGATACCTTCCTTTAGTCATAGGTTTTTTCCTAAACCTATTTCCATCTGTGCTTGACCCAAACCTTGACCCAGATACGGCGGCTTGTTCACTCAAACTTCTCTCTATTAGCTAGGCCCAAGCATATACCTCATTGTAATCCTTGAGATCAAGTGGCATGAGCGGGTTCTTCAGCTCTAGTCGAAGGTCATTCCTGAACCTCTAAGCCCTGTCTTTAGGGTCTTTTATCAGTCTTGGAGCATACTACGACAACTCCGCGAACTTTGCTTTGTACAGGTCTACACTCAGCATTCCTTGGCGGAGGTGCTGGAATTACTTCATCTTCTGCTCTCGAGCGCTACCGGAAAAGTCCTTTCCATTAAAGGCTCTGAGGAAGGCGTTCCACACTAGAACCTCACCTTCTGGGAATACTATGCCTCTGGTGGCCCTCCACCAAGTATTCGTGTTACCCTGCAATTGATATACTGCCAGAATAACTTTTTCCTCCTCATTGCACATAAAAAATGCAAAGGCCTTCTCCAGGTCTTGGATCCAAAGCAATGCAGTCTCGGGATCTCTAGCATCAGTGAACCTCGACAGGTTCAACTTCATGAATTGCTCCACGAGCTTATGAATCGGTCTCTATCTCTCTCTCCACAACTACGTTCCCAGGCGGAACTTCGGCAGGAGCGGCAGCAGTTGCGGCCTTAGTAGCGGCGGCAACGATAGTAGTAGCAACAGCTTGAGCGGCGACGGTAGTGGCAACGGCTTGATTCTGGGCCTGCTGCCCCATTAGTGCTCCCATCGCTTCAAGCGCCGGCATGATCCTTTCGATCCTGAGATCACCAGGGGCTGCTACCCCAGCACCAACGGGAGGCGATGCTACTCCACTAGCGCTATCCTGAGCTGGCGCTCAACCATGACCTCTTTGGGTACTAACCCTTGCCGGCATCCCACCCTGAGTAATAGGTCTAATGGTCCTCTTTCTAGGAGTCATATGCTCCTGATCACTCATTATGCAGATTCTTTATAGAAACTTGCTTTCCAATTCCACAGAGAATTAGAAACTGAGCGACCACACCAAACAATTTACCAAACAGCTATCACTGAAATGTACCAGCATAAGATAAAGGCCATTCCTACTAACTATACCATACACTTATCGCATCTTACCACTCAAACTATCGACCAACTTTGATACCACTCTAGGTGGGGATGTCACACCCCTAACCTTGAGCGTGTGCCCATCCCTCCCTAGTCGATAAAAATTGCGACGTCACCAACCCATTTATTTTAATGTACATGCGAAAGCGGATTACTAATCCCCTGACCACAACAAACATGGGATAGAAAAGCATGACAACAAATTTTAAATCAAACACATTATTAAAAACAACAATCTGATTTACAAACTGAGGCCAAACTCTAGGGTCTAATTACAGGAGGTCTATCTCCAAAAAGAACTTCTAAGCCACCCATGCTCCAAACCCTTCTGCCTCAAGCTCCGGGTTCTTCACACTAGGGGCTTGAAAAGTTAAGCCCACGACGGGGTGAGACAATGTCTCAACAAGTTCACTCTTTAAACCCCGACTAGGAAGGAAATACGCTTGGAAGCAGTCTATGCACACAATACAGAAGACCTACCTCACCTTAGTATCCTCTTGCATGTTAGCACAATTCATATATCACATATGTACAGTAACAACATTGAAGCATTTGGGACATCTCACTCAATTTTAGTCAATCAATCAATCAATCAATTGAATTAACACAATTGATCTATCATTCAATCAACAACCTCTCACAGGGGTCCTATAAATAGACGCGAACAATTCATATCGGTGGTTCCATCTACACCCGATATTCACTCTCAAAATCCAAATTCCCAATCCAACTTCAACATCCCCATTCAAATAATCCGACTCAATACTCAATAGCAGACTCAATATCAAACTCAAGGCTCTAGAGGTAGTTCCCATGCGACTCAAGTCGCCATGTAACACTTAGCCCTTGATCACAGCAAGCAATAGCATAAGGCACTAGAGGCAACTCACACGAAATCTCGCTATCGTGTAGTACTTAGTCTTTTACTACACTAGGCAATAGTATAAGGCACTAGAGGCGACTCACATGAGTTTCATCCTCGTGTAGTACTTAGCCCTTCACTATGCATAATGATACTGCAAGGCTCTAGAGGTACTTTCCATGCGACTCAAGTTGCAATGTAACACTTAGCCCCTGATTACAATAAGCAATAGTATAAGGCACTAGAGACGACTCACACGAGTTTCATCCTCGTGTAGTACTTAGTCCATTACTTGCTCACAACCCATTAGGTTCCCTTAACATGACATATATCACCTCAACTTTCAATTGTCATCTTGTCATGACTATAAACCATCACACAATTATTCACTCATGGCCAAGGACATTGTGCTTTGCATTTAAATTCCTTAATTAAAATAATGTCTTGGCCTATTTTCTTTGTGTTAAAAATACCCGATAAAAATAATCGTGTGTGGGTACACTATCGGCCTGAGCAAACAATGCAATACCTCTCTTTTCAAAATCCCACTATTTAATATAGTGTCTAAAAAAATTTTTGGCATTAAAAACTGATGCCCCAGTAATCCCTAATTAAATACCAAAATTACTCAATTTTGGGATAAATACCCCAAAATTACAATCACCACTTAATTTGCATAAAATAGCATATGATTAAATAAACCAAGCACGCCATTGTAAATGGCACGAAATTCTGGTAATCGGCTATTCCGGTAGAATTTTCAGAAATAATAAATAACTAAATAAGTACAAAAAAATAATTATATAAATACCATTAAATGCCATAAATAGAAACTTAGGTCGGAAAAGCCTAATTAAATACCGAAACGGGCTCGGAAAATTTCGGAACCTATCTAGATAAATAATTCAACCTATCTAGTTGCTAATTAAGCTAATCTAACCACCTAACATGCAATAACGAGTAATTAAATCGCTAATCCATTCTAATTAACCACATAAATCATACTTAGCCTAAACTAATCAACCCTTAAGTATCATTTACTCCATAAGTAGAATTTAGTGAGTAAGCTCACCGGTTTAGCGCAAAAATAGGTTCACGATGATGGCGGCGTGACGATGGCCGAAATTGGCCTTACAATGGTGCTAATGGGAGCTCAGACTGGGCTAAAAATGGTTCACATGGCTCATGGCTACTGCTAGTCTTGAAGGGGGTTGCTGGTCGTGGCTTCAAGTGGGCTGGCCCAAGCTCGGTTTGGGTTGGGCTGAGCTATCGCAGGTGGCGGTGCGGGTCGTGATTGGAACGACCAGGTAGACAGGGCTTAGTTGTGCGCTGTTGGGCTCGCTGGAATGCTGGAGCAGATGGGCCATTGGTGGGGTGAAGGCAGCACGAGATGGGCTAGATTAAGGCAGCGTGAGAGGAGGTCGCGGACGTTGCTTCGGTGGAGACGTGTGGCAAACCGAATTCGTTGGTGGAGGCTGCTTCGGTGGACGTGCAGCGTTGGCGATGGGCAGGCGTTGCTTAAGCTTGGAGCACTGGCAGTGGGGTAGTTGGTGTGAGCTATTACAGGGGCTAAGCTTCGGTGGAGATGGGAATTTTGGTGGGAGGGAGATGCGAGGAGTTCGGGTGTGGCGATCAACGAGAGGGAGAGAGGAAGTGGAGGGAGACAATCGATGGTGGAGAAGTAGAATAAGCATAGGGGAAATTGGCTTGGTGGAGATGGGTGGTGTGCTTGGGCGGTGGAGATGATGGTTTGGGGAAACACGGAATTCGAAGGAGAGAAAACAAAAAGCAAAGCAGGAAATGAAGGGGGTCAGGCTCGAAGGAAAAATAAGGGAAGGCGATGGAGGAGGGGCAGCTGGCTTAGTGTGCTCAAGAAGCTGAAGAAAAGTGGGGGAAGAAAGTCAAACAAAATTATCTCAACCATTAATTCATGGTCCCCAAAGTCTTCATACACATCCCTTTTGGTCCCCCATTACTTTCTTGCATTTTATTTCCACAATTAACCAAGTTGAAGTTCAATTGTTGCAGCCCCAACATAAGCCTCTGAATTTCACCATTAAAGCTTCAATTTAATCACAATTCACTCCACATTAGCGGTTAAATTTGTTGGGGAGGAAGCCCAAGCCAATTTCCACAATTGTCCTCACAAACTAATTCCTTTTGAAGGCCAAACATCCCCTTACTTAGGCCTCTCCAAATTTCCTTTTGTTTTCGAATCCTCCGAAATTGATTTTTCGTAAAAATCTTGGACTTGCTGAAAATTCTTCGAAGGATGAGTTAATGTTCCCAAAATATATCGTGACATGATAGAACTTCCAATTTCTGAAATCGGGTTCAAATTCGCGGTTAATTTTAATATGATGCGATTTTAGCGTGACCTAACCTAATGGGTAGCTTTTAGGAATTTTTAGTGCAATTGACCCATGGTCGATTATTTTCGAACCATATTATATATCTTCAACACATTGGCAACTCTCAATTGTCATGAAAATCTCGAGGTTTCAAATACGGGTACATGGTACCAAAACAACAGAAAAATCGGTCTAGTTTCGATCGACAAGAATTTTGCAATTAGGTGGAATCACTTACGCTTAATTACATACCTTTGTCGAGTCGACCTATCTCTGGTCTCTGATTAATTTTTAACTTTGCTGTAATGACCCTTGCAGATATGCATGGTCGAATTCTCAATTTTTGGTCGAATTCTCAAGTCAGTCGCATTTATATTCCTTAACGGCTTCACCTAATAGACTAGTTATCTCGTGAGTGGCCAACTCAAAGAAAAGAACTATAGGCGCGTCGATAAAAAGCCCAACTTATTCAATCGAAAACAGAACCTAAAAATCAAGATTTCACACATTCTGTTATTTAGAGTGAAGTTTCAGAAAATAAATAAATAAAGCAACATTGATTACTCCTAAGACGTTGTCATTATTGTAATAGATGGAACTTGCTAATCCCAAGATAAAATCTTAATCATACTGTCAAACAAGAAATATTTGATTTAATGTGGTATGGAGGTTCTGTTAGCTGCATGTTTTTTTTTTTTTGTGGGTAATTGCGAAAAAGAAGCCAAGAGACAAATAAATACAAACCAGACTCATACTGGCATTGCAGGATCCACGAAACAACTTCATTTGAATCCACAGTGTCAAGTTTTCCAAGAAGATCTGGAGTGATCAATCCCCAATATGCTTCATTCAATTTCAAGTGCTCCATAACTAGCGACTCAAAACTGTCCTTTTTCTGAGTGCAGAATCAACCCAAAAACTCGACTCAGTTATCTCTGAAATGCTGAATGGTAGCAGATTCAAATAAACAAGTCAATTTCAGTAGCTGGCGGGAAGTGGACAAGAGAACAAAAAGAAGATTGTTAAAATTTCATGCCAACCTTTTCAACAGACAATATGTACTTGACATGTTTATCGCCAGCCAGCTCCCCCATCTGTTAATAAGAGACTACACACTAGAAACATGGAATCAAACCTTACACATGCCACACGAGCTCAGAAACTCAAGTGCAAAAAGTATACAATTACAAAATTTTGTGAGGTCATCAAGGATCATAACGACCCTATAAATGTAACAAACAGATTATGTTCAACTTTGTTGATCAATCACCCGCATATTAAAAATGAAAACTGGGAACGAAGCTCATCTCCATTTCTAATAGGGGAAGATGTTTCCATGCTCAAATTACTCGCATTCCCAATATCTGACTCAAGTGTAAAATAATCTCCAATTCAAAGAAAGCAGGCCATTTAGAACAAAAAGCAAGTTCAATAGGAGCAATATAACGGATGGCCATCAGTAATTACGACTTGAAAAACAACTACGACATAACATTTCTGAAATCTCAAATTCACCTTCTTACCCTATTATCTATCTTGATTACCACAAGAGATCTCCCTTATTTTCTTGCCACCTGAGCTGCAAACCGTACAACTCCAGTTTTTTCTTTTTCGTCAGTTTATAACTCCAGGTTAAAGACAATCTAATCAGCAAAAACAGTTACAGCATCAATGAAAATCAATGCAAATGAACTTAAACCGAAAAAAAAAAATCAAATTGAAGAACAGAATCATCTGGCGTGACGATTCAAAGTGGAAAACAAGCGGAAGTTCCCACAAGACCTTACCGGTCAATCGAAAGAATGAACTTCAGTGAAAACAAAGATGTGGGTTCGATTCAGAAACCCAAAAACGCTCTTCGCTCTACTTGAGGAACGAAGGTTTTCCTTGTTTCCGAAATCAGAAGCTTAAGCTGCTTCGGGGCCGACAGAATTTGGGCCCATTTTATTGGCTGAATTATGTGGTATATTATTAGATAAAAATATAAGGGATAAGTGCAATAAAAGTCCTAAAACTTGTTAAGAAAATGTAATTAAGTCCTAAAACTTGCCAAAAAGTGCAATCCGATCCTAAAACTTGTCAAATTAGTTCAATTGAGTCCTAAAGTTAACACCGCCATAATTACTAATGGAAAATGCTGACATAGCGTTTTACATGATTTTTTATTTTCCACATGGTTTTTAAAATTATTTTTATTCAAAATTAGATTTAAAAACTAAAAGGAAAAGTTAAAATTTATTTTAAAAACTGTGAAAAAAAAAAAGAAAATGGCAGCTCCTCGTCGCCGCCGCCCATCATCGAGGAGCCGGCAACGAAGCTACCATTTTATCTTTTTTTTTAACAGATTTTTAAATAAATATTAGCTTTTCTTTCTTTTAGTTTTTAAATCTAATTTTGAATAAAAAATAATTTTAAAAAGCCACGTGAAAAATAAAAAATCATTTAAAATGCCACGTCCGCGCCACGTTAGCATTTTCCGTCAGTAAGTCTGACAATGTTAATTTTAGGACTTAATTGAACCAATTTGACAAGTTTTAGGACTTGATTGCACTTTTTGCAAGTTTTAGGATTCAATTGCATTTTTGTAACAAGTCTTAGCACTTTTATTGCACTTTTCCCAAAATATAATATTTTTGTTAGGTCCCCCTACTGATTATTTTGCTCCATCAAATTTTTATTAAGCTGATCGAGTTTTGGTATAATTTCCCTAGTTCTATGTACCCACATAGAATAGTACAAGCATAACACTAATTTAACCTAACATTATTACTATAAAAGTGCCCTTTGATATCACGTCCAGTATTGGAAATTGATGCTAAGGGTCTGTTTATTTAGCGAAGAACATTTTATTCATTTTTGGCATTTGGCTCACGTAGGAAAATGAGTTAATAAAGAAGATTTACATATCAAAGCTTTAATTCAAACAAATTATTTCCTTTGTGAGAGAATCGAAAAATGTTTTCGAAAATATGATTACGTATTGGCTTTGGACCTAAAACTATATACTTGGGCATGGAAACCCTAACATTGGTTTCTATGTCTTGATATTGAGGACCAAGTCTGTCACGCCTCGATCCTCGAGCACGTGCCCATCCCTCGGTGGTTGATTAAATTGCGACATCCCATGACACGTCGCGACCCATTCATTTTAAAGCGCATGCGGAAGCGTATAAATAAATCCCCCGACAGGACAAAGATGTGATAGAAAAGTAGAACCAAAATTTTCTCAAAACCATATTTCATAAATAGCTAGGTCAACCTATAGTATATACATAGAATGCCTATCTCCGAAAGAACTACCGAGCCACCTATGCTCCTGACCCTTCCGCCTCAAGCTCCGGGTTCTTCACTAGCGACGAGGTGAGATATAAATCTCAGCGAGTTTACGCCCTAAACCCGGATTAGGAAGGAAATACGCCTAGAGGCAGTTTATGCACACCATACAGAAGACTTACCTTGCCTCAGTTCCCTCCTGCATGTTAACACAATTCATATATCACATAAGTGCAATAACAACACTAGAGCATTTGGAACGTCTCATTCAATCTTAGTTAATTAATCAATCCATTGAATCAACACAATCGATCCATCATTCAATCAAGCAATTCACAAGAGTTCCAATTATAAGTCTAAATTATTATGACACGTCTCAATCCGTGTCACACAATTTCATCCCATAATCAAGCGCGGGTAAATCATATCGCCAGTTCAATCCACACTTGATATTCACTCTCAATATTCCAATTCAACATCCCCACTCAATATTCTAACCTCATGTTCCAACTCAATACTCAATACTAGACTCAAGATCAAACTCAAGGCTCTAGAGGTAGTTCCCATGCGACTCAAGTCACCATGTAACACTTAGCCCTTGATTACAATAAGCAATGGTATAAGGCACTAGAGACGACTCACACGAAATCTCGCTATCGTGTAGTACTTTGTCATTTATTACACTAGGCAATAGTATAAGGCATTAGAGGTGGCTCACACGAGTTTCTATTTCGTGTAGCACTTAGCCCTTCACTATGCATGACAATACTACAAGACTCTAGAGGTAGTTCCCATACGACTCAAGTTGCCATGTAACACTTAGCCCTTGATTACAACAAGCGATAGTATAAGGCACTAGAGATGACTCACATGAAATCTCGCTATCGTGTTGTACTTAGTCCTTTATTATACTAGGCAATAGTATAAGGCACTAGAGGTGGCTCACACGAATTTCTATATCATGTAGCATTTAGTCCTTCACTATGCATGACAATACTGCAAGGCTCTAGAAGTAGTTCCCATGTGATTTAAGTCGCCATGTAACACTTAGCCCTTTACCTACTCACAACCCATTGGGTTCCCTCAATATAACACATGTCACCACAACTTTCAATAGTCAACTTACTCTGACTATAAACCAACACTTGGTCATTCAAACATGGCCAAGGCATTGTGCTTTGCACTTAAATGCCTTAATTAAGATAGCAAACTTGGCCTATTTTTTTCATACTAAAAATACTTAATAAAATAATCGTGTGTGCGTACACGATCAATTTGAACCAGAAAATTTATATCATTTCTTTTAAAAATACCACTATTTTATAGAGTACTTAAAACCCTTTTCAATGTCAAAACCCAACACCCGGTAATTTCTAATTAATTACCAACATTTCCTAATTTTGAAATAAATGACCAAGTTTCCAATCACCACTCAATTCGCGCAAATTAACACTCAATTAATTAAACTAAGTACACCATTGCAATCAACACAAAATTTCGATCACCGACTATCTTGGTATAAACTTCGGAAAATAATAAATAATTAAATAAATACAAAAAATAATTAAATAAATGCAATTAATTACCACAAATAGAAACTTAGGCCGAAAATGCTTAATTAAACATCGAAATAGGCCCGAAAATTTCTAAACTAATCTAGATAAATAGCATGATCTATCTAGTCCTTAATTAAGCCGTTCTATCCACCTAGCATGCATAAACGAATAATTGAATCGCTAATCCGTTCTAACTAACCACCTAAACTTTAATTAGCCTAATCTAAATGCCCCTTAAGCATCAATAACTCCCTAAGTAAAAATTTTAATGAGTAAACTCACCAGTTTAGCATAAAAACCAGTTCATGGCAACGGCAACGCGACGGTGGCCGAAACTCGAGCTTGCGACAGTGCCAATGGGAGCTTGGGAGGGTCCTAAAAGGCCTTACAAGTCTCTGCCCTCAACTTGAGACTTGCTCTTGCTTGCTTGCTGGGAATGAAATGGATGATCGAGGGTGCTGCTATGGCATGAAGGCTTGCGGTCAACTGACCATTGGAAGGAAATAGCGGGCTGGCTTCATGAGTGGAGGGCTGGCATGCGACAAGGGAAGAGTGGAGTTCATGGGTTGAATCACTGGAGAGGTGCCACACGTGAAGATGGAAGGAGAAAGGGACGTGCGGTTGTCGACGGCTGGCTGAATAGGGAGACAGGAAGGGGCTGCTGGCATTGACTCGTTGGGGTGGAGACTTCACTAGAGAAGTATACGAGTGGCAGCTAGGTGGAAATTTAGTGGAGATGGGCTGCTACGGTCAACAAACCAGTGAGTCAGCGAAGGTGATGCTGGCGTCAAGGGAAGTGTCAAAGGAGGGAGGCGATTGTGGGTTACTTTAAAAGAGGGAACAGCCGATGGTGGAGCAGCAGCATGGGGTGGGGGATGGAACTTCGTTGGAACAAAATGAAAGAAAAGCAGAGGTTGATGGAGAAAATGGAATGGAGAAGCAGAAGCTGCAAAGGGGGTCGGTTTGCTTGGCGTGCGAGAGAGAGGCTGAAGGAGAGGGAAGGGAAATGTCAAATAAAATATCTTCTCAATCAATGCTTGGTCCCCCAAAGTCTTCATGCACATCCCCTTTGGTCCCCCATTACTTTCTTGTATTTTATTTCCATAATTAACCAATTTTGGTGCCAAATGTTGCAGCCCACATCCAAGCCTACGAATTTCATCACTTGAACTTCAATTTCTTCACCATTTTCTCTAATTTGATGTTCAATCTTGCTGAGGAAGAAGCCCACACAATTTTCACAATTTCCCTTCACCAATTAACTTCCTTTGGAGGCCAAAAACCCCCTTGAAAATGGCAACCGAATTTCATTTCTTTTCCGAATCGTCTAAAATTGGTTTTCCGTCAAAATCTTTGGTTCGTTGAAAATTCTTTGGAGGATGAGTCGACATTCCTAAAATAAATTGTGATATGAAAGAACTTTCAATTTCTGAAATCGGGTTCAATTTCGTGGTTAATTTTAACTGGACGCGATTTTAGCGTAACCTAACCTACCGGTAGCTTTTAGGAATTTTTAGCGCATTTGACCTGTGGTCGATTATTTTTGATCCACATTGTAAATCATCAACTCATTGGCGACTCTCGGTTGTAGTAAAAATCTCGAGGTTTCAAATACAGGCACCGGATATTGAACCGATAGAAAATTGGGTTAATGCCGTTCGACACGAATTTTGCAATCAAGTGGAATCACCCAGACTTCAATTGCGTGCTTCCATCGAATCGACCTATATCCAATCACTAATCACTTATAATGGTGCCGCATTGACCCTTGTCAATTATCGCGGTCGAGCAGTTGATTTATGATCGAATTCTTAAGTCTGTCGCGTTTAGATTCCTTAATGGCTTCACCTGATAGACTAGTTATTTCGTGAGTGGCCAACTCAGAGAAAAAGGCTATAGGCGTGTCGATGAAAAGCCCAATTCATTTCATCGAAACAAGGTTGAAAATCGGGATGTCACAACTCTTCCCCTCTTATAAAAATTTCATCCTTGAAATTTAAACCATTACCAATCCTTAAACAAAAAGGTGGAGTTATCGTTGCCTCATCGAGTCCTCACTTTCCCAAGTTGCTCATTCAGTCTCATGGTATTGCCAGACCACTTTGACCAAGGGGAGCATCTTAGTACACAAAACCTTTTTCTTTCGATCAACACTCTCAACCGGTCTTTCCAAGTACAATACTCTGTTGTTCACGTCTAACTCTTCAAAATTCAGCACATGGGTTGGGTCAGGCTCATGTGTCCTTAACATCGACATGTGAAAGACGTCATGTACTTGCGCTAATCTTGGTGGCAATGCAAGACGATACGCTAGAATTCATATTCTTTCCAAAATTTCAAAGGGACTAACGTATCTTGGACTCAGCTTTCCCTTTTGTCGAAGCACGAAGAACCCCTCATCATTGACACCTTCAGAAAGATATGCTCACCAACTTGGAATTCTAATGGCCTTCAACGCTTATCAGCGTAACTTTTCTGGGGGCTCTGAGCGGTCTTTAATCTATCCTTGATGATGGCAACTACATCCACTGACTGCTGGACTAACTCTAGGCCTGAGATCTTCCGTTCTCCAACTTCATCCCAACAGGCTAGAGTTCTACACGTTCGGTCATACAACATTTCAAAAGGAGCCATTTGAATGCTCTGTTGATAATTGTTGTTGTAGGCGAACTCAACTAGATGAAGCTATTCCTCCCAACTTCATTTGAAGTCTAGCACACCCGCTCTCACATGTCCTCGATAGTTGGAATTGTCCTCTCAGACTGGCCATCTGTTTGCAGATGGTAAGCCATACCATACTACAGCTTTGTTCCCAAGGTAGTTTGTAAACTTTTCCAGAAGGTTGCTGCGAACTTCGGGTCTCTATTAGATGTATTCGTCACTGGCACTCCATGCAAACGGACTATCTGATGCACGTACAGTTCTACATATCTATGCAATGCATAGTCCCCTTGTATAACGATAAAGTGAGCCGACTTTGTCAGTCTGACAACCACAACCCAAATAGAATCATTACCCCTTTGACTCCTTGGTAAGCCCATCACAACATCCATTGTGATGTGTTCCCATTTTCACTCGGGGATCTCTAGAGGTTGTAAAAATCCTCCCGGCTTACAATGCTATGCCTTCACTTACTGACACATCAAACACTGGGCGACATGCTTAGCGATATTTGCCTTCATATTGGTCCACCAATAGTATTGACGCAAATTCTGATACATCTTCGTACTGCATGGATGAATGCTGTAACTGTTACAATGAGCTTCTGACAAAATCTCCTCCTTAAGCTCTGCAACATCTGATACACATAATCGTCCGTGGAACCTTAGTATTCCGTTCTCAGAAATTTGAAAATCAACCTTTCTCTTATTCGTATCTTCTTGCAGAATCTTCTGGCTCTCTGGATCTATCAACTATAACATCTTGATTCTTATATGTACTTCCGGTTCAATTATGAGGATGACCATAAGATTTGAAAAGTGGCCTACCTTAAATTTGAAAAGCGAAACTCTAACTCCTTTGAGTAAAATCCACGCCTAAATCACCATCTGCGCAATCAACGTCTTTCAACCCAATGCATCCGTAAATTTATTAGTTTTTTTTTTTTCTGGTGATATAGGATGTCGCAATCATAATCCTTAAGAAGTTCCATCCAACGATATTGTCTCATGTTCAAATCTTTATTAATCCTCAATTGATAATAACCCGTCCTTAGGTCGACCTACGAGAATATCGATGCTCCTTATAACTAATCAAACAAATTGTCAATCATTGGCAACGAATACTTGTTCTTGATCATCACCTGGTTGAGTTGCCGGTAATTGATGCAAAGGTACAACGACCCATCTTTCTTCCTCATAAACAGAACTGGTGCTTGCCAAGGTGATGCACTAGACCGTATAAATTCCCTGTCTAACAATCCTTGCATCTGCACCTTCAGTTCCTTCAACTCTAATAGCGGCATACAGTAAGGGGCCTTAGAGTTTGGCCCCGTCCTAAGCCAACTCAAACACGAACTCGATCTTCCTTTCTGAGGGCAGACTGGGTAATCTTACAGGATACACCTCAGAAAACTCCCGTTCCACAACTATGTTCTCCATCTTCGGTTCCTCAACTGTCGTATCCACTACAGTTGCCAAATAATCTTGGCATCCTACATCTAGAAACCGATTGCCTTAAGTGACGAATTTAAAATAATCGAAGGCCCTTCTCGGTTCCCAACAAACTCAAAACTTCCACTTGCTAATGGGTTAAACTGGAGTACTTCATAATAACAATCTATTATGGCAATATGCTCCTTAATCCAACTCTTTTCATATATGACATCAAAGTTATACATAAGCAAAATAGTCAAATACAACTCTAGCCAGTGATTCTTCTTTTTACAACTTCATTTCAACAAACTGAAATTCTACAAGCTTAACTAGAATCCGTTGCGCTACTTTGATAAAATTACCCCAAAAACATTCTTCCTTTGATCAATGCATGGTCGATTCATTCTTGTCCCTTTTTCCATCCTAGCGGTGTCCTATCTGCGGTGCATTCCCTCTATTCTGTCCCATTGGCGGCAGCAGCGGTAGCAACTATTGTAGTCTCATTTGCCTGTGTGGACAATCCTTGAGCTGGTGGTCGTGCTGGCCACATTTAAAACAAGCTCTTGTCCTAGTATAACATGGAGCTTAACCATGTCTTTTCCTATAGAAACGACACACATCATTCAAGTTGGGCGTTGGCTTTCCAATCTCATCCTTTTTCTTGGGTGGAATGGGATACCTTTCTTCAGTCATAGGTTTTTTCCCAAACGTATTTCCATCCCTGCTTGACTCGAACCATGACCTAGACACGATGGCTTGTTCACTTAAACTTCTCTTTATTAGCTGGGCTCGACCATATACCTCATTGTAATCCTGGAGATCAAGTGGCATGAGCGGGTTCTTGAGCTCTAGTCCGAGGTCGTTCTTGAACCTCCGAGCTTTATCTTTAGGGTCTTCTATCAGTCTTGGAGCGTACTGTGACAACTTCGCGAACTTTGCTTCGTACTAGTCTACACTCAGCATTCCTTGGCGGAGGTACTGGAATTCCTTCATCTTCTGCTCTTGAGCGCTATCCGAAAAGTACTTGCCATTAAAGGCTTTGAGGAAGGCGTTCCACATTGGAATCTCGCCTTCTGGGAATACTGTGCCTCTGGTGGCCCTCCACCAAGTATTCACGTTACCCTGCAGCTGATATACTGCTAGGATAACCTTTTCCTTCTCATTGCACATCAGAAGTGCAAAGGCCTTCTCCACGTCCTGGATCCAAAATGATGTAATCTCGAGATCTCCAGCACCAGTGAACCTTGGTGGGTTCAATTTCAAGAACTGCTTCATGAGCTTATTGTTGGAGAAATCTTTCCAGAATATTTTGAAGTTGACAAAAAGTTTCTTTCAGTCTAGTCTGGATATTTGCAGATTGTCTAGTTTAAAGTCTGAAGACTTTCTGATTACCAGACTCAAGATTCAAGACTCAAGATTCAAGACTTAAGACTCAAGACTCAAGACTATTCTCATTGACAGTCTTTTCGATCCAAAGTGACGAAGGAAATCCAGAACCGAAGTATATGGTTGAGGGTTTAATCCTATCATCTGGAGAAGATCCTTTTGGTTCGATAAATATAACGGATTCTTTTGTTCGTATCTAGATCAATTGAAGATCCGATGGTCGACGAAGTATTCTTGGAATGTTCTATTCTTGGAAACCAAGATCCTGATTGTATGGGCGAACATCATTGATGGGCTATGTAGGATCCTCTAATTGTATGATGGGAATGTTCTAGTCTTACGTTGATTATTTTTGGATCCTCTAATGAAAGTCTATGTAGGATCCTCTAATTGTATGATGGGAGAATTAACATTCTTTCTTAGTCTTCAAATAAAGCAATTGAAGGAAGGAACTTTCATTTACCAAGAAAAATATGCTAATGATCTTGTCAAAATGTTTGGATTGGAAAATTGTAAGAAGACTGATATACCAATGTCAAGTTCTTTGAAGATAGACAAAGATGAAGAAGGAAAGAAAGTTGATCAAAAGCTATACAGGAGCATCATCGGTTCACTTCTTTATCTTACTGCTTCTAGACCTGACATTTTGTTGAGTGTTTGCATCTGTGCTAGGTTTCAATCAGATCCTAAAGAATCCCATCTCAGTGCTGCAAAATGTATTATTAAATACGTTGCTTCATCTTCAAGCATTGGTCTTTGGTATCCTAAGAAGGGAGACTTTAATCTTCTGGATATTCGATACACGATCTAACCGGCTGCGAGTCGATAGAAAGAGTACTTCAGAACTTGCCGGTTGCTTGGAAGCGGGACGTGTCTTGGTTTTCAAGAAAACAAAACACCGTAGCTCTCTCAACAACGAAGCGAGTATGTAGCCCTTGGAAGCTGCTGTTCACAAATTCTATGGATAAAACAACAGCTACAAGATTTTGGGATTGAAGACTCATGCACAGAAATCAAATGTGACAACACCAGCGCAATCAATCTCACCAAAAATCCAATTCTTCATTCAAGAGCAAAGCATATAGAGATTTGACATCACTTCATTAGAGATCATATTCAAAATGGAGAAATCTCGATTCAATTTGTTGATTCAAAAAGTCAACTAGCGGATATATTCACAAAGCCTTTGGAGAAAAATCAATTCGACTTTATCCGTTCCAGACTCAACATTTTGAAGCTCGAAGAAGTTAAAGTCTAGAGACTCACTAACCTTCAGACTCTGAAAGTTGATGACCGTCAGACTCAAATCTCTCATACTCAAATATCTCAGACTCAGACGTTGATGACTATAGACTGTAAGTTGTTATTCGAAAAGGTATGATCTTTCGTTCAGTTATTTTGTAATCTCCGTGAAAATCGAAAAACTTGTCTTTTCAAAAGGATTAATTTTGGCAGTTATTGATTTCGAAAAGAGGTATTCGTACATTTTCCTTGTACCGATTGAACTTCCCTTTTCAAAACTGAGTTATATATACACAGTTTTCACCTTCAATCTTCAAAACCCTAAAAAGCATTCTCCTCCCAATCCGGTTTCTACTTCGTGCTCATCTTCGAGAAAGTTGTCATCTTTTCTTGGGAAAGCAAGCAAAAGGAATCTTTCAGCGACAAGAAGGATGTCTTCTTCGAGGAAGTCTTCAAGAATCGCGAACAGGGGACCACAGAGAATGAAGGAGGGACCTACCCATTTCGATCTCACCGAAGAGGAAGAATCGAGTCAGCAACAAAGCCCGATTCACTCTCCACCACGTCATCTACCCCACAAGGTGCGGGTCAACATCCGGAGGAAGAGATAATCGAGGACGCAGATCCTGTAAGAGTCCAAAAACCCTCTTATATTTACAAACTCTACCGCGCTTTGAAAAGTACTGGGACTCCGTTGAAATACGTGGATGATTTTCTCAAAGATAAGCATTATGGGAATGAGTATATCTTTCTGAAAAGAATGGAGGATTTGGGAATTGCTCCCAAAGATAAAGCAGAGGAAGCACTTGCGAATATTCCAAGTGACCCTCGTATGTCGGGACCAAATTCGACTGATGGGAACGACGATGACAAAATGTTCAGTGATTTTCAACCGAGAATGGGTGTTGCTACGAAGGTGAAGGGAAAGAGGATGGAGTTATTTAAATCGAAGGAACAGGAAAATTTGTTTTTCAGACTGTTGAAACGAGGGGTGATAAACCCTAGGAGTGTCAATTTCGATTTCTTGGATGCTGTGAATGTGAACTTAAGGGAGAAGTTCAGTCTGCTTCAACTGGAACGTTTTTGCACTGATACCACGGACGGTTATGCACAACTGACTGCATATTTCTATTCAAATCTCAGCTTTATAGATGCAAATAGAATATCATTCAGTGTTCGAGATCAGGATTATGTGTTAGACGTGGACATGTTGGCGGACATAATTGGAGTTGAACGAGGACGTTATCAACCAATCAAAGTCTCAGTTGCTCGTGCCTCAATGGACCTTGTCGAAGATAGGAATATCGAGGAAAAATCATCTATTCAAGGATGTGTGCCATCAACATTGTGCTGCACAAAATTGTTATCAATTGCATCAGGCCAAAGTCTACATCAAAGACCGATGTGTCTAATTCTCAAGCAAAATTGATGTACGCAATCAACTCAGGGAAGAAGTTCTCTCTCCCTCACACTATTCTCTTTCACATGTATAGAGCAATGTCGAAAGACAAGGGACAATTGCCTTATCCAGGTCTGGTGACCAAGATCTTCAGACACATGAATATTGAACCGCCACACACACTTTGTGTTCGACCGTGCGATAAGATGGTGGTAGGTTTGAAGATGTTGACGAAGATGCGTCTGAAAGAACTTTCCAAGGCAATGAAGAAATTCAGAGTGAAGACTCCAGTTCCGTTTGCTTCAAAGCGAAAAGGGAAGGAAGCCATTGGTGCCCCATCCAAAAAGAAGAGAACTCTCATCTTGGAGGATGAAGATGAGGAGGAAGATCTTACAATCATTGCATTGATAAGGACCAGACGTTCTGTTCCACAATCAACAGAACATCAGAAGAAACAGAGAGAAGAAGAGGAGCAAGCCAAGAACAGAGAAGAAGAAGAGCAGCGAGAGAAGGAGAAAGAAGCTGAAGAAGAAGGAGAAGAAGAGCAAGAAAAGTCTGCAGCTGAATCTGGAGAGAAGGAGAATCAAGACACAGAAGAGCATGATCATCACTCTTCCCCTTTTGATGTCCTAGAGACAGGGGGAGTTGGCGAGCAAAGGTCCACACCTCATGCTGCCAATAGTGAAGGTCTAAGACAATCTCCAGTAGATCCAGAAGAAATTTAGGCTTCTCAAATGCCTGAAGAAGGACACGATACGTCGACACCAAATCTGCAAGACTATACAGAAGCGCCATCGTCTGCATTCACTCCATCGAAAAGAGCAAATGCAAGTACTCAGACGGACAATTCTGCAGATTTTCGTCGTATTATGGATATTCTTCTGGAAATGCATGGCCAGATATATGCTCTGGACTGTGAAATTCAAGCTATGAAGAATGCTGGACAAGCATCTTCAGTTACTCTGGACTGTGAAATTTATTTTTGTGGTTAAATGTTTTTTTTTTTTTTAGTATGACTTGAGTGAACTTGGGTGTGAACTTGAATTTGACTGAATTGGCTGTGGATTTAGATGCTTGACTGTTTGCATTTATATCAAGTGTTGTTATATGGTATTACTCATGAAAGACTAACCAATTTTCTGTGGATGCAGAGTTTGGTTGTTTTGTTAATCTTTATGAGATAGCCATATTGCTTGAGAAATGTTTTTGCAGGTCAAAGAGGTTCAAATCTACGGGAAAGTTTTGTCACCATCAAAAAGGGGGAGATTGTTGGAGAAATCTTTCCGAGAATATTTTGAAGCCGACAAAACGTTTCTTTCGGTCTAGTCTGGATATCTCAGATTGTCTAGTTTAAAGTCTAAAGACTTTATGATTACCAGACTCAAGATTCAAGACTCAAGATTCAAGACTTAAGACTCAAGACTCAAGACTATTCTCATTGACAGTCTTTCTAATCTAGTGACGAAGGAAATCCAGAACCGAAGTATATGGTTGAGGGTTTAATCCTATCATCTGGAGAAGATCCTTTTTGGTTGGATAAATATAACGGATTCTTTTGTTCGTATCTAGATCAATTGAAGATCCGATGGTCGACGAAGTATTCTTGGAATGTTCTATTCTTGGAAACCAAGATCCTGATTGTATGGGCGAATAGGATTGATGGGTTATCGTCAGGTTCCTTTAATAGCTCGAATGATCTTCTTGATTGATTCCGTCCAATGGGTAGATTGGAGGAATTCCATTGGAAAGTGCCAACGGGTATGATGGCATAAAGGAGTATAAATAGGAAGACGTTCTAGCTGTTTAAGTACGTGATCGATAGAGAAATTCCAGAGTCTGAAGCACCTTGATTATTAGTCGATACGATCGAGCGAAATTGTATACACGAGAGAGTGTCTATACTTCGTGATACCTTGAGTGAGTGTGGTAGATCATCTACACCTAGAAATCAAGGAAGATCAACACTGTAACATCTCTTTGTTCATAGTGGAATCCAGCCAAATTGGCTGTCAGTGCATAAGAGTGGACGTAGGCTTGAATCAAGCCGAACCACTATAAACCGCGTGTTCAATTCTCTCTTTCCTTTACTTAGTCTTACGTTGATTATTACTTATTGCAAATCCTTCAACTGTCTAAGTATTGCGCAATTATAAAGAAATTATCAAGAAAAATCTTTTATATACCTATTCACCCCCCTCTAGGTACTCGTACTAGCTATATCACTTATGAATCGGTCTCTCTCTCTCTCTCCACAACTATGTTCCTAGATGGAACTTTGGTAGGTGTGACAACGGTTGCGGCCTTAGTAGCGGCGACAACGGTAGCAGTAGCAGCAGCTGTAGCGACGGCAATAGTGGCGGCGGCTTGATTCTGCACCTGCTGCCCCATCAGAGCTCCTATCGTCTTAAGCTCCTGTATGATCCCTTCGATCCTTAGATCATTAGGGGATGTTATCCCAGCACCAACAGGAGGCGGTGCTACACCACTAGCGCTAGCCTGAGCCGGCGCTCGACCACGACCCCCTCGGGTACCGACCCTTGTTGACATCCTACCTCGAGTAACAGGTCTAATGGTTCGCTTTCTAGGAGTCCTCTACTCCTGATCACTTATTATGTAGATTCTTTACAGAAACCTGCTTTCCAATTTCACATAGAATTAGAAACTGAGCGATCACACCAAACAATCTACCAAACAGCTATACTGGCATGCACCTGCATGAAATAAAGGCCATTCTTACTAACTATCCCATAAACCATCGCACCTTATCACTCCAACTATTGACCTGCTCTGATACCACTTTAGGCGGGGATGTCACGCCCCGATCCTCGAGTGTGTGCCCATCCTTCGGTGGTCGATTAAATTGCGATGTCCTAGAACGCGTCGCCGACCCATTCATTTTTATGCGCATGCGGAAGCGTATAAATAAATCCCTAGACATCACAAAGATGGGATAGAAAAGTAAGACCACAACTTTCTCAAAATTATATTTCATAAACAGCCAAGTCAACCTATAGTTTATACACAAAATGTGGCATCCCAAATTTAATGACAAGCCATAAGGTGAGTTGAAGTTCCTAATTAGGTGAAAAAATTTCTTTTGGCTTATGCCTTAGCCAATTTGTCTTTTAATTTGATGATTTGTGTATTTAAATTTAATAGATTAATAGTTTATGCTTGGCCATATGATTTAAATTTCAATGAGCAAAAATATCCTAAGACTTTGGCCAAGATTGAAAATTGAAATTTAGAAATATTTATAGAAGGAATTTAAAAAAAAAAGGAAAAAGAGGGTTATTTTTGGAATGGGCCTTGGACCCATTGGCCTAAAGCTTGGTGGGCTAAGCTAGTCGGCCCATTAGAGCCCAAGAGGAGGATTCGACCAGCCCAAGGGGAGTGGCCGGATGGGCCTAAGCCCAAGCCCATTCAAATTCAAAATAAAACCCAATATGACAAGTGGCAAGGGGCAAGAGCATGCATTGGTGGGATTATAGGCAATCTCATGATTGCAAATGATGGGATTAAGGGGATATAAAAGGGATGAGGAAAGAGAGTGGCCGGATTACTTGCTTCAATTCGTCCAAAGAGAGGGTGAGAAAGAGAGAGAGTTTGAGAGAAAGGGAGAGAAACCGAGAGGGAAGGAGGCGGAGCCGGAGGGGTGTGCCGTTCGTTCGCCGTCCGATCGTCGCCGTTCATCGTCGCTTGTTCATCTTTAAGGCAAGTGGAGTCCGTAACTTCTCTTGCATGTTTGTTGTCGTGGTTGCATGTTAGATTTTAGGTGTGATTTGTGCAAAAAACCGAGGTAAGAGTTGGTTATTTGTAAACCGTGTGACTGTTCTTGTTCGGTTTGTTGAAGTCAGTAGCTTGTTCGAGTTTTCATGTGTGTTTGGGGTTCCATTTTGGCTTTGATGTCTTCATGAAAGTTGAAGCTAACATCTTGTACTATGACATACTAAAAATTTGTGGAAAATGATGGAGATTTGAGGGGTCAAAAGTTCTATTGTACGGAGACTTTAGATCTGCGAAATTTTCACTGACCTCTTGTTGATTTCTTGATTGCATGTTGATTTCTGTTGGAGATCTCACTGTGTTGTATTCTTGAAAGTTGAAGGTAACACCTCAATCTACAACATACTCAAATTTAAAGCAAAAAGAACAAGTATAGCTCGATGAATCGGTTAGATCTTGAAAATGATGGTTCTGGCGAAGTATTTCGAGACACCCGAGACTTCATGGACTTAAATGGTGACCATACCTTGGTTATTTGACCTATATCTCTTCATGAAACTTGTAAAGGACACCTTGGTACATAACATACTCAAATTTCAGAGAAAACGAAAGAGAATTGATGGGTGAGATCTAAAACTTTCGGAGGAGTGTGTTCTGGACGTCATGGTAGTGGTTCCAGAAGTTTCGTGGGGTTGTATAAATTAATCTAAAAATAATCTGGCTTAGATTTCTTAATGAAAAAGGTACGAAAATGTGTTGGCTATCACCCTGTAAATTTCGTAATTTTTGAAGGCCATATGAGTATTTTAATCGAATTTTTTTGGAAACTGTGCAAGTCTGGCCATTATCCGAATATAAGGTGCTATTTTGTGGAAATTGTGAAATTATGAGAAATTCAATTTGGCCATGAATTTTGTATGAAATTGTGATCCTATTGATTTTTTTAGTGATTGTTTGAATATTATGATTTTGGGAAAATCATAGATATTAAATTTAATATTTATTTATGAAAATAAATAAAAATAATAAAATAATAAAATAATAAAAAAATAAAAATGGATTATTTTATTGGCCATGAATTTCATTGAATTTGTGATGCATTGTTGTATGACATTGGTGTATGCATGATCATAAATTGTGATGCATGTGTGAATCATATGCCATGTAATAATAAGATTAAAAGGATGGTGAATGTGGAAAATGGGTTGTGAGTAAGAGGTTGTGGTGGAGGATGATGCTGGTGGCCGAGTGGCATAATTCCATAGATTCCCTGGGAGTTTCAGGATGCCTGGAATGTGGGGGGCCGGAAGCCCCGTCGGAGGTTTCTGCCCGAAGGGAATGCCTCGCGATGCCAGGATTTGGGTGCGGGATGCCTGGCTAGAAGGGTAAAGGCCGGAAGCCATGTCGGAGGTTTCTGCCCGAAGGGAATGCCTCGTGATGCTAGTTGAGATGCGAGATGCCCGGAATGTGGGGGGCCGGAAGCCCGGTGGCCATGGGATGGCTGAGTTTGCCGGGAACCCTATCGGAGGTTTCTGCTCGAAGGGTTGATGATGAGATTGATGATTTGAGAAATGGGTGATGTGGTGATCAAAATTGAAAGATAAAGATGATAATTAACTCATGACATGATGATGCATGATGATGATGACATGAGATGTGACATGATGATCACCTATGAAAATATATGCATGATGATGCATGATGACGATGACATGTGATGTGATATGATGATCACCTATGAAAATATATGCATGATGATGCATGAGGACGATGACATGTGATGTGATATGATGATCACCTATGATAATATATGCATGATGATGCATGACGACGATGACATATGATGTGATATGATGATCACCTATGATAATATATGCATGATGATGCATGATGATGATGTGTGATGTGACATGATGATGATCCATAGCATGATATGCATGATGAAATGCATGATGATGATCCATAGCATGATATGCATGATGAAATGCATGATGATGATAATGATATATGATATGCCATGATGATGATATATATGATGTGATGATGCATGATACGCATGATTACAAGGAAAGTGATGCTTGCAACGTGTGATGATATGCATGATGCATTGGGATGTTATTGGATTTCCCTATCTGCTGAGTGGTTGTGCTCACCCCTTTTGGGGATAACATTTCAGATTAGCAAGTATGCCGCTACCTGCCGTCACGCGTGGTTCATTTTACGGGATACCATCCGATGTAGAGGTCGAGTGTGTTGAGATAGACCGTCCCTCTGTTCCCAGACCGACTTTTATCCAAGTACGATGTCTAGTGATGTATGACGTGGGCCTGGCTGGGGGTCCTTTCATTCAGGAGTTCATTTCTGTGCACGTTCGTCGAGATGGAGCTATGCGAGGGATGTTGCCGCCGCCACCGCCTGATGCACCGGGGTGGGTGTGAGACCTACGCGCGATGAGTAGGAGCTGAATATTTTTGATGTAGATAATCGACACTTTCGATGGGGGGGGTTGTGCGCTTGATGTAGAGGGTTGATAGTTTCTTTTTGTGATTTTAGGCAGGACATGGTAGAGTCCTCGCTTTTCTTGTTTTATATCGACCCGAGAAAGGAGGAGTCCCATCCTAAAAGAATATGTAAATAAAGTGTCGATGTTCGTTTATAAAATCCTGATGTTTAGCTGGTGTGTATTGGTATCATGGTTAGTAAGGGGAGAGATGGAGATGTTTAATTTGTTTCCGCTATAAGTCGCGTTGGGTCCGCTTTAAAAAAAATGCCTGTGATTAACGACGCTTGTTTTAAGTACAAGATAGCAAAAAGGAAATCAAGTGTAACACCGGCGCTGGTGACGACCTGCGAAAGGTTCGGGGTGTCACAGCCGCCCTTTTTGGTATCAGAGCGAATGGTTATAGGTGGAGTGATAAGGAGCCTCATTTGGAAATTGAGGAACATGTAGTAATTGCTTTGAGTGAAGGCAGTGAGTCTCAGATTATTCCTGAGGCAATGCTTGGAAATTGCAGGAGAGTTATGGTGCGAGCTGGAAGTGCTCATCCATCGAGGGCTGAAGCCTCTGCTGCAAGGGCTGAACCCCGAATGGAAGATATCCTGCAGGCATTAGCCAATATTGGAAATCTGATAGAGAGGCAGGCGCAGCAACAGCCCCGAGCAGAACGCCGTACTCAAGGACTAGTGGAGCAGTTTTTGAAGCTGAAGCCACTTAAGTTTAATGGAATGGGAAGTCCTGAGGAGGCAGAGCAATGGATTGATGGGATGGAACGAATTTTCCGGCTGTTGGACTGCACTAATGCTGAGAAAATAGTTTTAGCAGAGTACCAATTGGAGGGAAATGCGAAGTTTTGGTAGAGAGCTTCGAAGGACATAATCTTTCCACCAGGTACTGATGTGAGCTGGGAAGAGTTTGTTAGAGCTTTTAATAGGAAGCATTTTTCTGACTGTGCTAAGGATAGGAAGATTACTGAATTTGTTCAGCTAGAACAAAAGGGGTTGACTGTAGATCAGTATGAGGCTAGATTTTCTGAATTGTCTAGATATGCTCCTAGATTGATTGAGGATCAGGAGGAGAAGGCTAAGAGATTTCTGAAAGGGTTGAGGACTGACATTAGAAAGCAGCCGGTGCCTTTGAACATAAGAGATTATAATGAGATTTATGAAAGGGCACAGTTAGTGGAGCAGGAATTGTTGAGGGAGCGGTCGGAGTTTAAGAAACCGTTGAATTTTAGTGATGTGAAAAAGGGGAAGAGGCCTTATTCTGGTCAAGGTCAGACCTGTAATGTGAAGAAGAAGGGTAATTTTGGAAATTTTAGAGGGGCAAGGAGTGGCCTGAATATAGGGAAAGCACCCTATCTGCCTGGTATTTGTCAGAGGTGTAATGGGAGACATGGCCCAGGACCTTGTACTGGACAGCAGAAATGTTTTGGCTGTGGACAAGTAGGTCATCTTAGGAGGAATTGCCCGCAAGAGAGGTCGCAAGTGAGTGTTGGCTCAGTGCGACAGGGATATCAGAGTGCTGTTAGGTCAAACCCGCAAGGAAATCCTCAGAGACCACCTGCACAAGGAAGGGTGTATGCGATTACCCAGGAGGAAGCGGAAGCTTCCAAAAATGTTATCTCAGGTACGATTCTTATTAATGGTGAAAAGGCATATGCATTGTTTGACACGGGTGCAACGCATTCGTTTGTGTCTGAAAGATATAAATGTTTGAATAAAATAGAAGTTATGCCTCTTGAGACGCCTCTTTGTGTTTCCACGCCTTTAAAGGATATGGTATTGTCTACGCTGGTGTGTGAAAATTGTAAGATATCCATGGGAGGAAAGGATATGGAAATAAATTTGGTTGTAATGGCTATGTATGATTTTGACGTTATTATAGGAATGGACTGGCTTCGTAAGTATCGGGCTAGAATGGATTGCTATAGAAGAGTGATTCAATTTGTTTTACCTGATCAGTCTAGTTGTGAATTTTTAGGAGGCCAAACCCATTTTCCTGTAGCTCTTATTTCGGCAATAGAAGCTTGTAAGTTACTTGACGAAGGATGTCAAGGGTACCTAGCCATAGTTAGGGATTATGCAAGGGAGGAGCCTAATCTCGAGGAAGTTCGTGTAGTTAACGAATTTCAAGATGTATTTCCTGAGGAATTGCCTGGATTGTCGCCAGAGCGGGAGATTGAATTTGAAATTGAATTAATGTCTGGAACAGGACCAATATCAAAAGCCCCGTATAGAATGGCCTTAGTTGAATTGAAGGAATTGAAAGTGCAACTGCAAGAATTGCTTAATAAGGGATTCATTAGACCAAGTGCTTCACCTTGGGGTGCACCGGTCTTGTTTGTGAAAAAGAAAGACGGATCGATGCGCTTGTGTATTGACTATAGGCAGTTGAATCAGGTGACCATTAAGAATAAGTATCCTTTGCCTAGAATTGATGATTTATTTGACCAACTCCAGGGAAGTTCGGTCTTTTCTAAGATTGACTTGAGGTCGAGATATCATCAGTTGAGAATTAAGAAGGAGGACATTCCTAAGACTGCGTTTAAAACTCGTTATGGGCACTATGAGTTCCTTGTTATGCCATTTGGATTGACTAACGCCCCTGCTACATTTATGGATTTGATGAATAGGATATTTCAGCCTTATTTAGACCAGTTTGTGATTGTGTTTATTGATGATATTCTGGTATATTCAAAAGGGCCTAAAGAGCATGAGCAGCATTTGAGAATAGTTTTGCAGACTCTAAGAGAGCATAAGTTGTATGCTAAGTTTAGTAAGTGTGAATTCTAGTTGGATCGGATAATATTTTTAGGACATGTGGTGTCAGGAAAAGGAATTGCAGTAGACCCGGCAAAAGTCGAAATGGTAGTAAATTGGCCGAGACCGACAATGCCTACTGAGATACGAAGTTTCTTAGGATTGGCTGGTTATTATAAGAGATTCATTGAAGGATTTTCAAGACTGGCAGGACCTTTAATTAAATTGACCCGAAAGAATGTGAAGTTTGAATGGAATGGAGAATGTGAAAGGAATTTTCAGGAGCTCAAAAGGAAATTGACTTCAGCTCCAATTCTGACTATACCTACTGGACCTGATGGTTTCATAGTGTATAGTGATGCATCTCACAAAGGACTAGGATGCGTGTTGATGCAGCATGGCAAGGTTGTAGCCTATGCATCCAGACAATTGAAACCTCATGAGCTAAATTACCCGACGCATGATTTAGAGCTAGCACCTATAGTGTTTGCCTTAAAGATATGGAGACACTATTTGTATGGGGAAAAGTTTGAGATCTATACGGATCATAAGAGTTTGAAGTATCTGTTCTCACAAAAGGAGTTGAACATGAGACAAAGGAGGTGGATGGAGTTGTTGAAGGATTATGACTGTGAGATAAGATATCATCCAGGAAAAGCAAATAGAGTAGCAGATGCTCTTAGTCGAAAGCGGCCGCAGAAATAGCTAGTTTGAGGATGGCAGAATGGGAATTGTTGGAATCTGTGGCAAATTCTGAATTTAAATTGGAAGTGGATTGTCTCACCGGTATGCTTAGTGCATTAAGGATTGAGCCAGAGATTATCCAGAAAATTAAATTCTGCAAGAATTTGACCCAGAGATTTTGAAAGTGAAAGATACTGTATCTTTAAGGAAAAGATCCGAATTTCAGATCTCTGATGATGGAATAGTAAGATGTCAAGGACGACTTTGTGTTCCCGACAATGAGGAATTGAGGAAGGAAATTCTGTCGGAGGCACATAAGAGTAATTATAGTATCCACCCAGGTAGTACAAAGATGTACAGAAATTTGCATCAGCAATTTTGGTGGAATGGTATGAAGGCAGATACGGCTAAATACGTTTCTCAATGTTTGACGTGTCAACAAGTAAAAGTGGAGCATCGTAAACCCGCAGGACTTTTGAGGCCATTAGACATTCCTGAATGGAAGTGGGAACATATAACGATGGACTTTGTGCAAGGATTGCCAAGGACATCGAGGAGTCATGACTCAATTTGGGTTATAGTGGATCGATTGACTAAATCGGCACATTTCTTAGCGATTCGCATGGACTACCCAATGGATAAGTATGCGGACATGTATGTAAGTCAAGTGGTACGCTTACATGGTGTTCCAGTGACCATTACTTCAGATCGAGATTCGAGGTTTACTTCGAATTTTTGGAAAAGTCTCCAAGTTGCGTTAGGATCTAAGCCTCAGTTTAGTACAGCTTTTCATCCCCAGACTGATGGACAAACAAAAAGAGTAATCCAGATACTGGAGGATATGTTAAGAGCTTGCGTAATTGATTTCAAAGGAAATTGGGATGAAAGATTGCATTTGATAGAGTTTGCCTATAATAATAGTTTCCAAAAAAGTATAGGCATGGCACCTTATGAAGCATTATATGGAAGGAGATGTAGGACTCCTGTCTGTTGGAGTGAAGTAGGTGAAAAGAAATTGACAGGACCTGAATTGGTACAAGTTACCACTGAAGCTGTCGATATTATCAGAGTAAGACTTAGAACAGCTCAGAGTAGAAAGAAAGACTACGCAGATAGACGTAGGAGGCCTTTGGAATTTAGTGTAGGAGATCATGTATTCCTTAAGGTATCTCCAATGAAAGGAATATCTCGATTCGGGATGAAGGGTAAGTTAAGCCCTAGATTTGTTGGACCTTTTGAGATACTTGAAAGGATAGGGGATGTGGCTTATCGTTTAGCGTTACCTCCTAAGTTAGGAAATCTGCACGATGTGTTTCATGTATCGATGTTGAGAAAGTACCAGCCAGATCCTGGTCATATACTCGATCATGAAGCCATCAAAATGGATGAGAAAGTAAGGTACATTGAAGAGCCTGTGCAGATATTGGATCGAAAGGAGCAAATTCTTAGGACTAAAAAGAACCCATTAGTTAAGGTGTTATGGCGACATCATGACGTGGAGGAAGTCACATGGGAGAGTGAGGATCATATAAAGGAAAAGTATCCCTATTTATTTCAAGAAGGTGCGAGTAGTGCTTGAATTTCGAGGACGAAATTCTCTAAGGAGAGGAGAGTTGTGGCATCCCAAATTTAATGACAAGCCATAAGGTGAGTTGAAGTTCCTAATTAGGTGAAAGAATTTCTTTTGGCTTATGCCTTAGCCAATTTGTCTTTTAATTTGATGATTTGTGTATTTAAATTTAATAGATTAATAATCTATGCTTGGCCATATGATTTAAATTTCAATGAGCAAAAATATCCTAAGACTTTGGCCAAGATTGAAAATTGAAATTTAGAAATATTTATAGAAGGAATTTAAAAAAAAAAAAAAAAAGAAAAAGAGGGTTATTTTTGGAATGGGCCTTGGACCCATTGGCCTAAAGCTTGGTGGGCCAAGCTAGTCGGCCCATTAGAGCCCAAGAGGAGGATTCGACCAGCCCAAGGGGAGTGGCCGGATGGGCCTAAGCCCAAGCCCATTCAAATTCAAAATAAAACCCAATATGACAAGTGGCAAGGGGCAAGAGCATGCATTGGTGGGATTATAGGCAATCTCATGATTGCAAATGATGGGATTAAGGGGATATAAAAGGGATGAGGAGAGAGAGTGGCCGGATTACTTGCTTCAATTCGTCCAAAGAGAGGGTGAGAAAGAGAGAGAGTTTGAGAGAAAGGGACAGAAACCGAGAGGGAAGGAGGCGGAGCCGGAGGGGTGTGCCGTTCGTTCGCCGTCCGATCGTCGCCGTTCATCGTCGCTTGTTCATCTTTAAGGCAAGTGGAGTCCGTAACTTCTCTTGCATGTTTGTTGTCGTGGTTGCATGTGAGATTTTAGGTGTGATTTGTGCAAAAAACCGAGGTAAGAGTTGGTTATTTATAAACCGTGTGACTGTTCTTGTTCGGTTTATTGAAGTCAGTAGCTTGTTCGAGTTTTCATGTGTGTTTGGGGTTCGATTTTGGCTTTGATGTCTTCATGAAAGTTGAAGCTAACGTCTTGTACTATGACATACTAAAAATTCGAGGAAAATGATGGAGATTTGAGGGGTCAAAAGTTCTATTGTACGGAGACCTTAGATCTGCGAAATTTTCACTGACCTCTTGTTGATTTCTTGATTGCATGTTGATTTCTGTTAGAGATATCACTTTGTTGTCTTCTTGAAAGTTGAAGGTAACACCTTAAGCTACAACATACTCAAATTTGAAGCAAAAAGAACAAGTATAGCTCGGTGAATCGGTTAGATCTTGAAAATGATGGTTCTGGTGAAGTATTTCGAGACACCCGAGACTTCATGGACTTAAATGGTGACCATAAATTGGTTATTTGACCTATATCTCTGCATGAAAATTGTAAAGGACACCTTGGTACATAACATACTCAAATTTCAGAGGAAACGAAAGAGAATTGATGGGTGAGATCTAAAAATTTCGGAGGAGTGTGTTCTGGACGTCACGGTAGTGGTTCCAGAAGTTTCGTGGGGTTGTATAAATTAATATAAAAATAATATGGCTTAGAGTTATTAATGAAAAAGGTACGAAAATGTGTTGGCTATCACCCTGTAAAATTTCGTAATTTTTGAATTCCATATGAGTATTTTAATCGAATTTATTTGGAAACTGTGCAAGTCTGGCCATTATCCGAATATAAGGTGCTATTTTGTGGAAATTGTGAAATTATGAGAAATTCAATTTGGTCATGAATTTTGTATGAAATTGTGATCCTATTGATTTGTTTAGTGATTGTTTGAATATTATGATTTTGGGAAAATGATAGATATTAAATTTAATATTTATTTATGAAAATAAATAAAAATAATAAAATAATAAAATAATAAAAGGGGATTATTTTATTGGCCATGAATTTCATTGAATTTGTGATGCATTGTTGTATGACATTGGTGTATGCATGATCATAAATTGTGATGCATGTGTGAATCATATGCCATGTAATAATAAGATTAAAAGGATGGTGAATGGGGAAAATGGTTTGTGAGTAAGAGGTTCTGGTGGAGGATGATGTCTGGTGGCCGAGTGGCATAATTCCAGAGATTCCCTGGGAGTTTCAGGATGCCCGGAATGTGGGGGGCCGGAAGCCCTGTCGGAGGTTTCCGCCCGAAGGGAATGCCTCGTGATGCTAGTTGAGATGCGAGATGCCCGGAATGTGGGGGGCCGGAAGCCCGGTGGCCATGGGATGGCTGAGTTTGCCGGGAACCCTGTTGGAGGTTTCTGCCCGAAGGGTTGATGATGAGATTGATGATTTGAGAAATGGGTGATGTGATGATCAAAATTGAAAGATAAAGATGATAATTAACTCATGACATGATGATGCATGATGATGATGACATGAGATGTGACATGATGATCACCTATGAAAATATATGCATGATGATGCATGATGATGATGACATGTGATGTGACATGATGATCACCTATGAAAATATATGCATGATGATGCATAATGACGATTACATGTGATGTGATATGATGATCACCTATGAAAATATATGCATGATGATGCATGATGACGATGACATGTGATGTGATATGATGATCACCTATGATAATATATGCATGATGATGCATGATGACGATGACATGTGATGTGATATGATGATCACCTATGATAATATATGCATGATGATGCATGATGATGATGTGTGATGTGATATGATGATCATCCATGGCATGATATGCATGATGAAATGCATGATGATGATAATGATATATGATATGCCATGATGATGATGATATATATGATGTGATGATGCATGATACGCATGATTACAAGGTAAGTGATGCTTGCAACGTATGATGATATGCATGATGCATTAGGATGTTGTTGGATTTCCCTATCTGCTGAGTGGTTGTACTCACCCCTTTTGGGGATAACATTTCAGATTAGCAAGTATGCCGCTACCTGCCGTCACGCGTGGTTCATTTTACGGGATACCATCCGATGTAGAGGTCGAGTGTGTTGAGATGGACTGTCCCTCTGTTCCCGGACTGACTTTTATCCGAGTACGATGTCTAGTGATGTATGACGTGGGCCTGGCTGGGGGTCCTGTCATTCAGGAGTTCATTTCTGTGCACGTTCGTCAAGATGGAGCTATGCGAGGGATGTTACCACCGCCACCGCCTGATGCACCGGGCTGGGTGTGAGACCTACGCGCGATGAGTAGGAGCTGAATATTTTTGATGGGGGGTTGTGCGCTTGATGTAGAGGGTTGATAGTTTCTTTTTGAGATTTTAGGCAGGACATGGCAGAGTCCTCGCTTTTCTTGTTTTATATCGACCCGAGAAAGGATGAGTCCCATCCTAAAAGAATATGTAAATAAAGTGTCGATGTTCGTTTATAAAATCCTGATGTTTAGCTGGTGTGTATTGGTATCATGGTTAGTAAGGGGAGAGATGGAGATGTTTAATTTGCTTCCGCTATGAGTCGCGCTGGGACCGCTTTTAAAAAAAAAATGCCTGTGATTAACGACGCTTGTTTTAAGTACAAGATAGCAAAAAGGAAATCAAGTGTAACACCGGCGCTAGTGACGACCTGCGAAGGGTTCGGGGTGTCACACAAAATGCCTATCTCCAAAAGAATTACCGAGTCACTTGTGCTCTTGACCCTTCTGCCTCAAACTCCGGGTTTTTCACACTAGGGACCTAATAATTGTAATCTACGACGGGGTGAGATATAAATCTTAGCGAGTTGACGCCTTAAACCTCGATTAGGATGGAAATATGCCTAGAGGCAGTCTATGCACACCATACATAAGATTTACCTCGCCTCAGTTCCCTCCTGCATGTTAGCACAATTCATATATCACATAAGTGCTGTAACAACACTTGAGCAATTGGAACGTTTCATTCAATCTTAGTCAATCAATCAATAAATTGAATCAACACAATTGATCCATCATTCGATCAAGCAATTCACAAGAGTCCCGATTATAAGGCCAAATTGTTATGATACGTCTTAATCCATGTCACATAATTTCATCCCATAATCAGGCGTGGGTAAATCATATCACCGGTTCAATCCACACTCGATATTCACTCTCAATATTCCAATTCAACATCCCCACTCAATATTCTGACTCCACGTTCCAACTCAATACTCAATACCAAACTCAAGATCAAACTCAAGGCTCTAGAGGTAGTTCCCATGCGCCTCAAGTCGCCATGCAACACTTAGCTCTTGATTACAATAAGCGATAGTATAAGGCACTAGAGGTGACTCACACGAAGTCTCGCTATCGTGTAGTACTTAGTCCTTTATTACACTAGGCAATAGTATAAGGCACTAGAGGTGATTCACACGAGTTTCGATATCGTGTAGCACTTAGCCCTTCACTATGCATGACAATATTGCAAGGCTCTAGAAGTAGTTCCCTTGCGATTCAAGTCACCATGTAACACTTAGCCCTTTACCTACTCACAACCCATTGGGTTCCCTCAATACAACACATGTCACCGCAACTTTGGATAGTCAACTTGCTCTAACTATAAACCAACACTTGGTCATTCAAACATGGCCAAGGCATTGTGCTTTGCACTTAAATGCCTTAATTAAGATAGGGAATTTGGCCTATTTTCTTCATACTAAGAACACTCGATAATAAAATTGTGTATGGGTACACGGTCAGTTTGAACCAAAAAATTTGTATCATTCTTTTTAAAAACCCCACTATTTTATATAGTACTTCAAACCCTTTTTGGTGTCAAAACCCGACATCCGGTAATTTCTAATTAATTGCAAACATTTCCTAATTTTGAAATAAATGACCAAATTTCCAATCACCACTCAATTTGCACAAATTAACATGGAATTAATTAAACTAAGCACGTCATTACAATCAGCACGAAATTATAGTCACTAGCTATCCCGGTATAAATTCTGAAAAATAATAAATAATTAAATAAACACCAAAAATAATTAAATAAATGTAATTAATTACAACAAATAGAAACTTAGGCCAAAAATGCTTAATTAAACACCGAAATGGGCCCTAAAAATTTCCGAACTAATCTAGATAAATAGCACAATCTATCTAGTCCTTAATTAAGCCGTTCTATCCACCAAACATGCATAAATGAATAATTAAATTGCTAATCCATTTTGACTAACCACCTAAACCTTAATTAGCATAATCTAAACACCCCTTAAGCATCATTAACTCCCTAAGCAGAGTTTAGTGAGTAAACTCACTTGTTTAGCGCAAAAATCGGTTCACGGCGACAGCGACGTGATAGCGGCCGAAACTTGGGTTTACAGCAGCTCCAATGGGAGCTTGGGAGGGCCCGAAAAGGCCTTGCGGTCAAGCTAAGACTTGTTCTCGCTTGTTGGTTAGGATTGAAATGGACGATCGAGGGTGTTGTTGTGCTGTGAAAGCTTGTGGTCAACTAACTGTTGGAGGGAAATAGTGGGCTGGCTTCGTGAGTGGAGGGCTAGCACACGGCAAAGGCAGAGGGGAGTTTATGGGGTTGAATCACTGGAGAGGTGTTGCACGTGAAGATGGAAAGAGAAAGGGCCGTGCGGTTGTCGACTGCTGGCTGAATAGGGAGATAGGAAGGGGCTGTTGGCGTTGACTTGTTGGGTTGGAGATTTCACTGGAGAAGCAGGCGAGTGGTAGCTGGGTGGAAATTTGGTAGAGATGGGTTGCTGCAGTTGTGACATCCTGAAATTCGAGTCCTCTGAGGAATGAATGGATGTGAATTTCGTCAATGCATTGTTGGTTGATCTCACTCGGAATTGATCACTCCCGAGATACGACCTTGAGGGGAAAGGCTAATGAGGACAGAACTCGTACGACTAAAGGACTCGACACAGGGAAAACGACTTGACCGTGAGATTTACGTGAGGACGATCCCGTAGATAGGCAGGCCGATTCTAAGGACGACTAAAAGTCGATTCGCGGACAGAACATAATGGAACGACGGGTGATTCCGTTTGCATTTATCGAATCCACGAACGACCTTATGTCGATCCTCGGTAATTGTGTACTTTGAAATAAGAATCTATCCCCGTAATTTCATGCGGTCAAGGACGTCCATGCGTCGAGATGTCTTGAACGTGATTTGATACGAGTCGGTCACGCGTGAATCCTCAAAGCCACCCGTCGATCGAGTTGTTACCAAAATGGCATTTGGCGAAATTGACATGGCAAGAGAACTTATGATTGGACTTGAATTATTGGGAATGTCCGAGACGGACTTTGGATGAAGCTACTTGACATCGACGAGCCGTTAAGCCGAGCAATTGAAAAAAAAGGGATTTTCGGACCGATGAAGCAAGCCCGTGAGGTCGTGGGCCGGGCCAAGCTAGTGTGGGCCCTAGGCCCAAAGTTGGACAGCCACCTTAATGGGCCTAAGTCAAGCAAATAAGCCCATTGGGCCAAACCTACTATTTATCTTCTAAGTCCATGGGCTAATTCTTATCCATTTCAAGCCCAAAAAATTCCCAAGCCCATTCCTATTCATGGCCAAGCCCAATCCTTAGGCCCATCCACCAATTTCAGCCCAAGGTCAGATTTGTAATTTGTGCAAGGTGAAATGCCAAAATACCCCTAGTGGTAGGGAGAAAAGGCTAGAGAAGAGAGAGAAAATGATGATGGCTTGGCATGGGGACTTGAAGCAAGCATTTATGGGGGTCTTGACAGCCCTCACTTCACTCTCTCTCTCCCCCATTCGGCCTCCAAACCGGACGAGCTCCTCTCTTCCTCGTTTTCCCTCTCCTTCAGTTTCTGCTCCAGCTGACCCTTCGTCAAAGAATCGAGTCAAAAGTGGTCTTCCCGGATGAATCAGCCAATGATCCACATATCACCGTGACCGGGAGAGACAGACCGTTCCAACGAGCCCAATTTATTCCCGAACGGAGCCGCCAGCCGGCCTGGGCGCCGCCGGGAAGGAACCAGTTTCCGGTCCGTCGGTCCGCCTGCAGCCTGCACTGTTTCGCGTTTTCGGCCATTTTTCTCCCATTCCGGTCCTTCCTCCGCCCATCCCAACCTCCAGCAAGACCCCCAAGACCCTGGGAGCCACCGGTTGCCAACCACCCGCTCACCGGAGCTCCGATCGGCCCGTTTTCGCCGTTGAAGTTGCTGGTTTCTTCTCTGCAGTTCAGCCCAGATCAGAAGCAGAAGACAGCAAGAAGTTCCAGACTTCGAGGCCCGTTTTCAGTGTCTTCCCGGCCTCCGTTGGTGTCGCTGCTTTGGGGTTTATCGACTGCCTTGGTGTCGGGGTTGCCGTGAACACACCGGCGCGCAAAACCGGTGAGTTTATCCTCTAATTCTTGCTTAGTGAGTTAATGACGCTTAGGGGTGTTTAGATTAGTCTAATTAGGTTTATGTGATTAAATTATATTATTTTAATGTAAATTAGATTAGTTGTGTGATTAGTTTAATGGATGTGTAATTAGGGCTAATTGTATGTTTAAATTAGTGTAATATAGTTTAAGCCCTAATTAATTATTTTTAATTAAATAATTATTTCGAATTTATAAATATTATTTTATTAAATTATATTATTATAAAATAATATTTAATTATTTAATTTTCGGAATTAAATTTAATTATTTAATAATTTCGAAAATTATGCCGGGATGGCCGGTCGTTAGAATTTCACGCGATTGCAAAGGTGCGGTCGGTTTGTGTTAATTGTATGTTTAAATTGAGAAATTGAGTGATTGATGATTATGGTTAATAATTCCAAAAGTGTGGAATTGTGTGAAATTGATGAAGTTGTGGTATTTAACTTGAAAATACCCGGTGTTGGCTTTTAGCACCGTAATTGGTTTGTATGACCAGTTTGAATCGATTGGATTGATTGATTGATTGATTGAATTGAGGTATGAGTTGGTTTATTATTGAATGATCAGCTTTGGCGAGCATTTGTTTATATATATATATATATATATATATATATATATGGCAGCTTCTGGTGAGCTATAGTATACTATATTGAATATTGCGGCAACTTCTGGTGAGCTAAGGTCGTTTTATCAGCTTGTGCGAGCACGATCTATATATATATATATATATCAGCTTGTGAGAGCAACGATTGTTTATCAGCTTGTGCGAGCTATCATCTATGTATATATCAGCTTGTGCGAGCTACCATCTATATCAGCTTGTGAGAGCATTGCATCCATTTCAGTTTGTGCGAGCCATAATTGTATTGATGGATGAATAGATGGTATGGTTTAATAGATGATATGAATTGATAGATGTGTGGATCGTATGATATCAATTGGATTGACTGAATTGATAGACCGATGGGTATGTCGGTAGTTTCAACTTGTGCGAGCATTGCTTGAATATGAATTGTATTGACGTGCAGGAAAGGGACTGAGGCGAGGTAAGTCCTCTATCCTATTTGTGTGGCTAGAGCGCCCTGAGGCGTATTTTCTTCCTAATTGAGTTTTAGAGGGTAGGACTCGCTGAGACGTAGTCTCATCCCGGTTGTGGGATAATATTTCAAGTCCCTAGATGACGGTCGTGGAGGACCGGAAGTCCTGGAGTTCGGAAGGTGGAGGCTGAAGAATCGGTGAACGTGTTTGACAAGTTGGTCATAGGACAGTTCCCTAGTTGTTGAGCCTGTCTATTTTGTAGACAATCCAGTGTTGTATATAAACCTATGTGTTTATAGAAAGCTTGTTTGGTTGTGATTGATTGCCTGCTTTTCTATCCCAAGTTAAATGTTGTAAGGGGATTTGTTTCGCTTCCACATGTGTAATATAAAAATGAATGGGTCGGCGACGTGTTCTAGGAAGTCGCATTTGTATCGACCAGAGTGGGATGTTTGCGCGCTCGGAGGATCGGGGCGTGACAGCAGTCAACAAACCAGGGAGTCAGCGAAGGTGACGTTGGCGTCAAGGGACACGATTGAAGTAGGGAGGCAATTGTGGTCTACTTCGGTGGAGGGAACAGCCGATGGTGGAGTAGCAGCATAGGAGTGAGGGATGGAGCTTCGCTGGAACAAAATGAAAGAAAAGCGGAGGCTGAAGGAGAAAATGAAATGGAGAAGCATAAGCCACGAAAGGGTTGATTTACTTGGCGTGTGAGAGAGAGGCCGAAGGAAGGGGAAGGGAAAAGTAAAATAAAATATCTTCTCAATCAATGCTTGGTCCCCCAAAGTCTTCACGCACATCCCCTTTGGTCCCCCATTATTTTCTTGCATTTGATTTCCATAATTAACCAATTTTGGTGCCAAATGTTTCCGCCCACATCCAAGCCTACGAATTTCACCACTTGAACTTCAATTTCTTCACCATTTTCTCCAATTTGATGTCCAATCTTGCTGAGGAAGAGACCCACACAATTTCCACAAATTTCCTTCACCAATTAGCTTCCTTTGGAGGCCAAAAACCCCCTTGAAATTGGCCAACCGAATTTCCTTTCATTTCTGAATCGTCCAAAATTGATCTCGGGCTCGTCGAAAATTCTTCAAAAGATGAGTCGATGTTCCTAAAATAAATCATGACGCGACAAAACTTTCAATTTCTAAAATTGGGTTCAATTTCGTGATTAATTTCAACCAGGCATGATTTTAGTGTGACCTAATCTACCGGTAGCTTTTAGGAATTTTTAGCGTATTTGACCTGCTGTCGATCCACATTGTATATCTTTGACTCATTGGCAACTCTCAGTTGTCGTGAAAATCTCAAGGTTTCAAATACGGGCATCGGGTACCGAACCGATAGAAAATTGGGTTAGTGCCGTTTGATGCGAATTTTGCAATCAAGTGGAATCATCCACACTTCAATTGCATGCTTCGGTCAAATCGACCTATATCCAATCACTAATCACTTATAACGGTGCCATATTGACCCTTGTTGATTATCACGGTCGAGCAATTGATTTATGATCGAATTCTCAAGTCTGTCATGGTTAGATTCCTTTACAGCTTCACCCGATAGACTAGTTATCTCGTGAGTAGTCAACTCAGTGAAAAAATGCTATCGGCACATCAATGAAAAGCCCAATTCATTTCATCAAAACATTGTTGAAAATTGGGATGTCACAAAGTCTCCCAATAGTCGAGCTTGAGATCCTAGTGCTCTAGCTTAGGCTCTCAGCGGCCATGCTTGTATCCATCAAGGCCGAGCCCAAACCCTTAGTGCTTGTACCTGATACTCCAGCATCCAAACTTGGGTCCATAAAGGCCGTACTTAGGTCCCAAATGCTCAAGCTGTAGTCTTAACCCCCAGGGCCCAATCCACAAAGACCATGTGTGGGTCCTTGAGCTCGAGTCTTTGGTTAATGAAACATTTGTTTTTATAGAAATATTTATTTAAAAAAGCATATTTTAAATTTTTTTCAAAGATCTAATTTTTAATTATTATATTATTTTCTTTTTTCTCTTTTCTTCTCTCTCCTTCTTCTTCTACTTGCACCTGCCTTGACAACAGTTGTGTCACGCCTCAAACCCCGGAACACGCACATCCCTCGACAATTGATAAAAAAATGCGACGTCTCAAGACGCGTCGCCGACCTATTCTTTTTATCTTTCAATTAAGCATGTGCGGAAGCAAATTAAATAAGTACCCGGCAAAGAATCAAACATAGGGATAGTAGAAATACATGCAAGTTATTTTCACAAACCACTATTCATATATATATACCGAGTTGACTTTACAAGTTTATATACATAAGTATGTCCTAAAAAGAAACTACCAGGCAACTTACACTCCGGACCCCTCCGTCTTGGGCTCCAAATTCTCCACGACACCATCTGGGATGTCGATGTCCATGGGGTGAGCTACCTCCCCATCTTTCGTCCCAACGGGAGGTTCGTCAAAACCTTGCAGGGGACTCTCCCGAGCCCCGTTACGTTCGTTAATGAACCACGCTTTGAAGCAATGAGGCACCAAGTGAGGGAGGCCCTCATCGACCCAAATCATGGTCACCACTAACTCATGGGTCTTGGTGGTCCCAAGAATAGGGAAAAAGGAGGGCTCGTAGTCCATCTCCCATAGAACCCCAAAATAGACGGGACGTATCTCTATACTAAGGACGTGAAAAAGGTTAACCACGACGGGGTGAGATTAATCTCAGTGAGTCAAAACCCTAAACCCCGATTATGATGCAAATTCGTCTCGAAGGCAGTCATAAACATGCACCATACAAAACTCACCTCGCCTCGGCGTGTCCCTGCATATTAGCTCATCACATATACTATTATCAATGCAACAAGAGTAATTTAATAACTGGAACACATTATTTCATTCACATGGGTCCTGATTATAAGGTAAAACCATTATAACACGCCTCATGCTGTGCCACACAATTTTGCCCCATAATCAGGCGCAGCTATCACAACCATTCAGACGTGTTCCTTTTATTACGACCTAACGGCCATGGCCAACTCAAAAGTTAGCGATCATTCGGTGTAACCGGGCATCGTCCTGCTCCATCGAGCACGGTAACATCTAGCATCCTCCACCTAGATGGCATTCCACAAAGGAGCTTCGTTTCGAAATCCATCCACGAATAGCAACGTCTAGCATCATTCGCCTAGACGGCATTCCACGAAGGAGCATCGTCCCACATAATCATACACATCAGGACGATTTTCTCTTAGTGACCATGCGAGCACATCATCAATCAAACCCATTTCTTATCTTCCGACAATTAGTTCAAAACCTCAAAAATTCCTTTTGAACCAATAAACCTTACAACTCTTTTTTTTTTTGTTCAAAGCTTTCCAAAATAAATTCATAGGTGCTCACATACTCAAAATTCATTAGTCAAACTTTGCACGCACTTAGTTTAAAACCTTGTTTTATTGAGCAAATAAGATTTGATGTCCGAACCTGACACTTAATTTTTCTTTCTATTTAAATGCCAATAAAACCATCTTTTGCAATAATAAAGGATAATTATCACAAAGCAACCAATCTCATAATATTGCACGTGTGGCACTCAAATTCACACATAAATTTCATCCACGATAACAAGCGTAAAATTTCATGATTAATTAAGCTACTCCACTTAATTAACCTAACCATGGTTAACTAATCTAACCTAAGTAAACTAACCTAACTAAGGTAGGCTAACCTAACTAAACTAACTTAACCAAACTAGGTAGTCTAACCAAACTAGATTAGCCCTAATCCATCTTAGTACTAAACTAACCCCTATGCACAATTAACATCCTAATCACGGATTAGGGAGTTAACTCATTGGATTAGGACGGCGGCGGGTTCACGATGACGGCAACGCGACTGCGGTGAAAACCTGAGACTATCGTGTCTCAAATGGAGCTTAAACGGTAGCTAAAATTAACCCTACAAGTCTCGGCCAAGGCTGTTTGGTTCTGTGGGCTGAGGGGTGAGCTGGTCTCGGTTTGGCTTGGATTGAGCTACAGAGGAGGTGCTACTGGCCATGACTCGGCTGGACGATGGACTGGGTGGGCGGTTGGTGGCAGTGGCTGTTGGCGGGGTGGGTGCTGGTGGTTGCTGGGGCTGTAGGCATGAGGAGGGGAGCTCAGCGGTTGGTGGGATGGTTGGACGATGTTGGTGGCAGGTGGCGGAACTAAGGCGGCGTGGTGGTGCTAATGGTGTGGGCACATGGATGTTGGAGTTGGACATGCAGAGGAGCTAGAGGGAATGGCGGCAGATTGAGGGAAAAGAAGCGAGAGCAGTGGGCGGACATAATGGAGAAATGAAGAAGAATAGGAATGTGGGTAGAGAGGGGGAGTCGGGCCGGGGGATGAACGCATGAGGGGTGAGGGAATTGGAGAGATAACAAGGAAGGAAAGAAAGTTAAGATGAGGGCCAATAGAAAGCCTTGCAAAATATCAAGCCTTGCCTCAAAGTCTTCATGCCCACTAAAGTCCTTAGTCCACCCAATAAGAAATTAACTCTAATTTCTCACAAATAGACCATTTTGGGTAGCAAATAAACCATTTAAATAGCCCATCCAAATTTCCTTAATTTCCTTTGTCCAAAATCGATTTTTCGGCAAAATTTTGGACTCGACAAAAATTCATCGAAAGATGAGATGACGTCTTATAAATGAATCGCGATACGCTCGAACGTCCGATTCCCGGAATCGAATTCAATTTTGTGGTTAAAATCGACCGAACACAATTTTAGTACAATCTAACCTATCGGGTAGCTTTTACGGATTTTAGCGCCTTTGACCCATGGTCAATAATTTTTTATTCATCTTTATGCATTTCTGACTCGTAGACGACTCTCGATTGTCACATAATCGTGACATGTCAAATACGTGTCCCAAGTATAACATCGATAGAAAATTAGGTTATAGTCATTCGACGCGAATATCGCAATCGTGTGGAACCACCCACAATTCGACTACGTAATTCCATCGAATCAACTTATATCTGATCGCAATTCGATTATAACAGTGTCATATTGACCATTGCCGATTATTATGGTCGAGCGGTTGATTTCTGATCGAATTCTCTAGTCTGTCGCATTTATATCCCTTAACGGTCTTACCTAATAGATTAGTTAACTCATGAGGGGCCAGCTCCGAATAAAATGACCTTAGGCGCGTCGACGAAACAACTATTTCATATATATCGAAACGGGTCAAATTTCGAGATGTCACAACTTTTCCTATCTTATAAAAATTTCGTCTTCGAAATTTAAACCATTACAATTCTTTCACAAAAAAGTGGGAGTATTGATATCTCATCAACTCCTCGCTTTCCCATGTGTCTCCCTCTATTCCATGGTGTTGCCAGACCATTTTAACCAAGGGGATCGTCTTGTTGCGTAACACTTGCTCTTTTTGATCCACAATCCGAACCGGTCTCTCCACGTACGACACTCTCTCGTCTACGTCTAATTCCTCAAAATTCAGCACGTGGGTTGAATCAAGCTCATATTTCCTCAACATCGACACGTGGAAGATGTTATGCACTAGAGCCAGTCTCAGTGACAACGCAAGATGATACGCCAAAGTCTCAATTCATTCCAAAATTTCAAAGAGACCGATGTACCTTAGACTTAACTTCCCTTTCTTGCCGAAGCGTGACATACCCCTCATCGGTGACACTTTGAGGAATATGTATTCACCAACTTGGAATTCCAATGGTCTATGCTGCTTATCTGCATAGCTCTTCTAACGACTCTAAGCGGTCTTGAGTCTTTCTCTAATGACTTTGACGGCGTCGACTGATTGTTGAACTAACTCAGGACCCGTAATCCTACGCTCTCCAACTTCGTCCCAACGCACAAGAGTTCTGCAGGCTCTGCCATACAATGCTTCAAACGGTGCCATCTGGATACTCTACTGATAATTGTTGTTGTAGGTGAACTCAACTAAATGAAGCTGTTCCTCTCAGCTTTCTTTAAAGTCCAATACATAAGCTCGCAGCATGTCCTCGAGGGTTTGAATGGTCCTCTTAGACTGGCCATTCATCTGTGGATGATAGGCCATGTTACACCTCAAACCTCGAGCACGCGCACATCTCTCAGTGGTCGATCAAATTGCGATATTCCTAGGACGTGTCGCCAACCCATTCCTTTTGTTGCACATGCGGAAGCGAAACTAACAATCTCTAGACAACAACAAAAAGATACGGGATAGAAAAAGCAAGACAATCAATTTCAACAAAACACACTTTTATAAACAAACATGTATATACAAAAGGTCTAAACCAAAAAGAGAGAGAGAGCTACTGAGCCAACTAGGCTCTGGGGGGCTCCGGGTCAACCATGACACCATTAAGGGTGTCGAGATCCATAGGATGCGCTGCCTCCCACTCCCCGGTCCCAATGGGAGGCTTGTCGAAACCAAGCGAGGGATCCTTCCGACCCCCTTGTCGAAAGACAATGAACCATGCTATGAAATGGTCAGGTACCAACTGAGGTAGGCCCTCATCGACCCATATCACGGACTCTACTAGCTCTCGAGTCAGGGTGGTCCCAAGACTAGGGAGGGAGGTATGCTCAAAATCCATCGTTTGCAGGACCTTGTATCATGCCTAACGCTTATCGATCTAAAGACCTGTAAATTGAAACCCATGACGGGGTGAGACGATGTCTCAGCAAGTCTACACCCTAAACACCGATTAGGAAGATAATACGCCTAGAGACAGCCTAATCACACATCATAGAAGACTTGCCTCGTCTCAACACCTTCCTGCACGTCAGTACAGCTCATATAACATTTATATATGTAGTAAATGCAATCAGTAATTGGAACGCTTCACTTTCATAAATCAATCAATCACAGGGGTCCTAATTATAAGGCCAAATCGTTATGACACTTCCCATTCTGTGTCACACAATTTTGTCGCATAATCAATTGCGGTCAAATTACTCATTTAAGCATTCCAATTAATTATAACCCAACAGCTACAGCTAACTCAACAGTTAGCGGTCATTCGGTATAGCCGAGCGTCGTCTCGCCCTATTAAGCACGGCAATGTCTATATCTAGATAATATTCCCGAAGAAGTATCGGCCTAATCTCCACTACGACGGACATCCGTTAACTTGGGGCATTTCTAAAGGAGCATCGTTCGACATAAATGCTCGTGACGGGTTCTCATAACTATCACACACACATTCAATCCCGCCCAAGGACATCATTCTTTGCACTCAAATGCCTCAATTTAAATAATGGGCTCGGCTTACTTTCTTCGTATTAAAAACACCTAGTAAAATAAGTGTGTGTGGACACACGGTCAAATCGAACCATAAAGCGCGATATCATTTCTTTTAAAAATCCCACGATTTTATATAGTAGTTAAAAATATTTTTGGTGTCAAAAATCGACACGCATTATTTTTCTAATTAAATACCAAAATTCCATATTTTTTATATAATAAATCAAAAATCATCAATCAGCACTCAATTGTATAAATTAACACTCAATTGCACAAACAAACTACATCACGACAATCAACACGAAATTCTAATGACCGGCTATCCCGGTATAATTTTTGGAAATAAATAAATAAATAAATAAATTACAAAATAATTAAATAAATGCAAAATAATTAAATAAATCACTAATTAAGCTATATATACTAATCTAACCACCTAATTGAACTAATCAAATTACTCTAACCAACCTAGCTACATAATAACCCACTAAACTAACTAATTACATTAACTAACCACGTAATTGACCTATCTAATTAATATAATTGACTAAACAAACTAAATAAATACACTAACCTCGTTAGGCCGAAAAATGGTAAAGTAAAGGATGGTAGTATAGAGAGGATACTTACATTAATCTAAACCTCCCCTAAGCATAATCAACATCATAATTAAGGCTTAGAGAGTAAACTCACCGGTTTAACAAGCCGATGAGTTCACGGCGACGTTGACATGGAGGCGAGTGAGACTCAGGCCTACGACGACGCCAATGGAGGTCCGAAAGGGCCCAAAAACAGTCCACGAAGCTCACAGCCCAAGCTCTGAGTTCAGTTTTGAGCTGGGTTGGAGTAGCTAGTCGAGGGAGCTAGGGGGCGTGGGAACGGGCAACGTGAGCTGGCGGAGTTGCTGGTGGCTCGGGGACGGCGACGAGCGGCCAAGGGTTTTGGGATGCTAGTCGAGGGCGTGAGACACGACGGATGGCAGGCGAGCGGGATGACAAGCTCGGGTGCGACTGGAGGCAGGTGGTTGTTCAAGTGGCGGCTTGGACGGGTCGCAGTGGCTTGAGAAGGATGACTGGTCTCTTTTGGTTCTCTGCTCTTGGTTCAGCAACAATGGAGAGGTATGAAGCAAGGAAGGAGAAGGTAGAGCTGCTGCGAGAAGAGAGGAGACAAAGAGCCACAAAAGTCCACCAGAAATATCTATAACACTCAAGTGGTGGCCCCAAAGTCTTCAGCCCTTATCCTAGGAGTCATTTCCCTCCCAAATCTTCCTAAGTAAGCCACTCTTGATGCTCAAAATGTTGCAGCCCCCATGGCCTACGAATTTCATCATTTCCCACTTCAAGTCCATTCAATTTCACACCAATTAGCCTCCAATTGATGGCCAAAATGTTGAGGAGGAAGCCCACACTAAATTCCACAATTTTCCTCATCAATTGATCCAACTTGAAGGCCAAAAATCCATCAAAGAACGGCCATCCGAATTTCCTCCGTCCAATTTTGCGAAAATTTGATTTTTTGCCAAAATCCTGGGCTTGCCGAAAATTCTTCGAATGATGAGTCAACGTTCCTAAAATAAATCGTGACACGCCATAACTTTTGATTCTTAAAGCCAAGTTCAATTTTGTGCTTAATTTCAACAGGACGCAATTTTAGCATGACCTAACCTACCGAGTAGCTTTTAGGAATTTTTAGCGTATTTAACCCGTGGTCGATTATTTTCAATCCACATTGAGCATATCCAACTCATAGGCAACTCTTGGTTATCGTGAAAATCTCAAGGTTTTAATTATCGGCACATGATACTGAATTGACAGAAAAATCGGTTTAGTGCCGTTCGACAAGACTTTTGCAATCAGGTGGAATCACACACACTTTAATTACATGCCTCTGTTGAACCAATCTATCTCCGATCTCTAATAGATTTTAACAGTGCCGTATTGACCCATGCATATTAGCACGGTCGAGTAGTCGATTTCTGATAGAATTTTCAAGTCAATCACATTTATATTCCTTAATGGCTTTACCTAATAGATTAGTTATCTCGTGAGTGGCCAACTTAGAGAAAACAGCCATAGGCGCATCGATGAAAAGCTTGTTGCATTTAATTGAAAATAGAACAAAAAATCAAGGTGTCACAACTCTTCCCCTCTTACAAAAATTTTGTCTTTGAAATTTAAACCATTACAAGTCATCACTTTTCCAAGTTGCTCTTTTTGTCCCGTGGTGTTGCTAGATCACTTTGACTAACAAGATTGTCTTGGTGTGTAGAACCTGCTCCTTCCGATCTACAATTTGAACTAGTCTCTCCACGAATGATACTTTGTCGTCCACATCTAATTCTTCAAAATTCAGCACGTGGGTCAAGTTAGGCTCATACTTTCTCAACATCGACACGTGGAAGACATCATGCACTTGCGCCAGTCTCAGCAGCAATGAAAGATGATACGCCAAAGTCCCTATTCTTTCTAGAATCTTGAAGGGACCGATGTACCTCGGATTCAACTTTCTTTTCTTGCCGAAGTGCGAAGTACCTCTCATTGGTGACACTTTCAGAAAGATTTGTTCACCAACTTGGAATTTTAATGGTCTTCAACACTTATCTGCATAGCTTTTCTGGTGACTCTGAGCGGTCTTTAATCTTTCCCATATAACTGCAACTACATCCACTAACTATTGAACTAATTCTAGGCTGATAATCTTCCGTTCTCTGACTTCATCCCAACAAACCAGAGTTCTACACGTTCTGCCATTCAACATTTCAAATGGTACCATCTGAATGTTCTGTTGATAACTGTTGTTGTAGGCGAACTCAATTAGATGAAGTTAGTTCTCCCAGCTTCCTTTGAAGTCTAACACACAAGCTCGCAGCATGTCTTCGAGGGTCTGAATTGTCCTCCCAGACTGGCCATCTATCTCCAGATGATAGGTCATACAGTATTGCAGCTTCATTCCCAAGGCAGTCTGTAAGCTTTTCCAAAAGGTTGTTGTGAACTTTGGGTCTCGATTAGACATAATCATCATTGGCACTTCATGTAGACGAACTATTTGACGCACATACAATCCTACATATCTATCTAATGCAAAGTCCTTTCGTACGGCAATAAAGTGAGCCGAATTCATCAATCTGTCAACCACAACCCATATGGAATCATTATCTTGCTGACTCCTTGGTAAGCCCATCACAGAGTCCATTGTGATGTGTTCTCACTTCCACTCGGGAATCTCGAGAGGTTGCAAAAGTTCTCCTGGCTTGCAATGTTGTGCCTTCACTTGTTGACACATCAAACACCTGGCGACATGCTTGGCGATATCTGCCTTCATACCGGTCCACCAATAGCGTTGACGTAGATTTTGATACATCTTCACACTACCTGGATGAATGCTGTAACTACTACGATGAGCTTCTGACAAAATCTCCTCCTTAAGCTCTACATCGTTAGGTACACACAATCTTCCATGAAACTTCAGTGTTCCGTCCTCAGAAATCTGAAAGTCAGCCTTTCTCTTATCTACATCCTCTTGTAGAACCTTATGGATCTCTGAGTCTGTCAATTGTAATGTCTTAATTGTAATATGCACTTCCAGTTCAATTCTAAAAGTGACCATAAGATTTGAAAGGTGGCATACCTCAACTTTGAAAACCGAATCTCGAGCTCCTTCTAGTAAGATCCACTCCTTAATCACTATATGCGCAATCGAAGACTTCCTACTCAATACGTCTGCAACCTTGTTAGCCTTTCCAGAATGGTATAGAATGTTGCAATCATAATCATTAAGGAGTTCCATCCAACGACGTTGTCTTATATTCAACTCCTTCTGAGAGAATAAATACTTGAGACTCTGATGATCTATAAAGATCTGGAACCTTTCTCCACACAATTAATGTCTCCAAATCTTTAGAGCAAAAATAATCACTATGAGTTCTAAGTCATGTGTCGGTTAATTCAGCTCATGAGGTCTCAACTGATGAGACGCGTATACAACGACTCTACCATGCTGCATTAACATGCAACCCAATCCTCTGAATGATGCATCACTTTAGATCTCGTATCCTCTAAGACCAAACGGAATTGTCAGCATTGGTACAGTAGTCAGCTTCTACTTAAGCTCTTGGAAGCTACGCTTTTCTTCATTCTTCAGCAGTCGAGTCAGTGGCATGGCTATTGTTGAAAATCCTTCCATGAACCGTCTGTAGTAACCTACTAATCCCAAGAAACTTCTAATTTCTATCACTATTGTCGGTCTTGGCCAGTCGATCCCTGCTTCAATCTTGGTTGGGTCCAATGAGATTCCTTCGCCTGAAATGACGTCACCTAGGAACGCCACACGAGTTAACCAAAACTCGCACTTACTTAACTTGGTGTACAGTCCATGATCTCGTAGAGTCTAAAGCAAGACTTCTTAAGTACACTAGGATATTGTCGATGAAAATGATCAAAAATTGATCTAGATACTCCTTGAACACTCGATTTATTAAGTCCATGAAAGCAGCTAGGGCGTTTGTCAAACCAAACGGCATTACATTGAACTCATGATGGCCGTAACACATACGAAACACCATCTTCAGTATGTCTTCCTTCTTGATCCTCCGCTGATGATACCCCGTCCTCAAGTCGATCTTAGAAACTATAGACCCTCCCTACAACTGGTCAAACAAGTCGTCGATCCTCGGCAGCGGGTACTTGTTCTTGATCGTAACCTGGTTGAGTTTTCGATAGTCGATGCAAAGGCGCAACGAACCATCCTTCTTCTTCACGAACAAAACTGGTGCTCCCCAAGGTGATACACTAGAACATATGAATCCCTTATCCAACAACTGCTTCAATTTTGACAACACCATGCGATAGGGAGCCTTAGAGATTGGCTTAATCCCGGAGGCCAAGTCAATCACGACTCTATCTCCCTTTCTGGGGGCAGACCAGGTAATCCCTTCGGAAACACATCTGGAAATTCTTCTACCACAATAATGTCCTCGATCTTCTGCTCCTCAACTGTCGTATCTACGATAGTTGCCAAGTAACCTTGACAACCGCCGTCTAACAAATGGGTTGCCTCAAGTGACGAGATCAAGGTAATCGAGGGTCCTCTTCGACACCCAACAAACTTGAAACTTTCACCCGCTAATGAGTTAAACTGAATCGCTTTACGATAACAGTATATTGTAGCTTGTTGCTTGGTGAGCCAGTCCATGCCAATTATCACATCGAAATCATACATGGATAAGACTATCAAATCTATCTTTCCCTCTTGCTCACTAATAATCAACTTGCAACCAAAAAAACCTACTGTAGACAATACCTTATTCTTTAATGGGGTAGATATGCTAACAACTAACCCCAACAATTCAGGACTCAAGCCTACCAACTTAATGTACTGCTCAGGTGAGTCCTCTGCCTGTTTTCTGGTGACAGCGTACACCCTTCCTTGAGCTTGAGGTCTATTCATTCCACCCTGCAGCGCATTATGTGGCGTGATTCCTTAATTCTAACTTAGCGGTGGTGACGGCGGTAGTTGTTGTCCCATTGGCCTTTAGGGACAATCTCTGACTTAGTGAGTCTGTTGGCCACACTCATAACAAGCACTCGTCCTAGAATGGCACGAGGCTGATCCGTGTCGTCTTCCACAGAAATGACATACTCCATTATGATTCGGTGTTGACTTGCTTATCCCACCCTTCCCATTAGGTGAAATAGGATACCTTCCTTCGGTCATCAGTTTGTTCCCAAATCGATTGCCATCCTTAATTGACCCGAACCGGTACCTAAAAGCGATGGCTTGTTCGTTCAAATTCCTTTCTATCAGCTGGGGCCGCTCATACAAGTCATTATAATCCTTCAGATTGAATAGTACCAACGGGTCCTTCGACTCCAACCTGTGGCCATTCCCAAACCTTTTAGCTCTATTTATTGGATCCTCTATTAGTCTTGGGCATACTGAGACAGCTTTGCAAACTTGGCCTCGTACTGGTCTACAGACATTAGACCCTAACGAAGGCACTGGAAATCCTCCATCTTCTGTTCCCTAGCACTGTTAGAGAAGTACTTGCCATTAAAAGCTTCAACGAAGGCGTTCCACCCCAGAACCATGCCTTTTGGGAACACTATTCCTCTGATGGCCCTCCACCAAGTGCTTGCATTTCCCTACAGCCGATAGACTGCAAAGACCACCTTCTCTTCCTCTGAGCACCTCAACAGTGCAAAGGCTTTCTCCAAGTCTTGGATCTAAAGGGTTGCAACCTCGGGATTACTTGCACTAGTGAACCTTGGCAGGTTCAACTTCAGGAACTATTCTACGAGCTTGTGCATCGGCCTTTCAACGACCACAACTCCAGGTTGGACTTCGACAGGTGTGGACATAGATTGGCGGCAGCAGTAGCAGTGGTTGTAGTAGCGGCGGTAGTGGCAGCGACTTGATTTTGGGCCTACTGCCCCATCAGATTCCTTAGGGTCTCGAGCATCTATACAATCCCATCAATTCTCGGATCACCAAGTGCTGCTACACTAGCACTGACCTGCGATGATGCTAACCCACTAGCGCTGGCCTGAGCCAATGCTCTTCCTCGGGCACCGACCCTTGTTGGCATCTTACCCTAAGTAACAGGGGCTATTGCCCTCTTCCTAGGAGTTCTCTGCTGCTGATCACTGATCTTACAAACTCTTTACAGAACCTGCTTTCTAATTCCACAAAGAATTAGAAATTGAGTGACCTATAAAACAATCTACCATACAATTATCAGTCACGCCCCAAACTTCAAGTGCACGCACATCTCTCGGTCGTCGATCAAATTGCGACACTCCCAGGATGCGCTGCCGACTCATTCATTTTTTTTTTTTTGTTGCACATGCAGAAGCGAAACTAACAATCTCTAGACAACAACAAACATACATGGAATAGAAAAGGAGGACAATCAATTTCAATAAAACACGCTTTTATAAACAAACATGTTTATATACAAAAAGGTCTAAACCAAAACGAGAGAGAGCTACTGAGCCAACTAGGCACCAAACTTCTCATCCATGGGCTCTTGGGGCTCCAGGTCCACCAAGACACCATCAAAGGTGTCGAGATCCATAAGATGCGCTGCCTCCCATTCCCCGGTCCCAACGGGAGGCCCATCGAAACCCAGCAGGGGACCCTCCCAACCCCCTTGTCGAAAGCCAATGAACCATGCTATGAATCAGTGAGGTACCAACTGAGGTAGGCCCTCATTAACTCATATCGCGGACTCAACTAGCTCTTGAGTCAGGGTGGTCCCGGGACTAGGGAGTGAGGTATGCTCAAAATCAATTGTCTGCGGGACCCCGTATCATACCTAATGCTCATCCATTTAAGGACCTGTAAATTGAAACCCATGATGGGGTGACACAATGTCTCAGCGAGTCTACACCCTAAACCACAATTAGGAAGATAATACACCTAGAGGCAGCCTAATCACACATCATAGAAGACTTACCTCGCCTCAGCACCTTTTTGCAGTTAGTACAGCTTATATAACATTTATATATGTAGTAAATGCAATCAGTAATCGGAACGCTTCACTTTCATAAATCAATCAATCACAGGGGTCTTAATTATAAGGCCAAATCGTTATGACGCGCCCCATACCATAACATGCAATTTTGTCCCATAATCACACGTGGTCAAATCACTCATTCAAGGGTTCCAATTAATTACGACTTAACGGCCACGGCCGACTCAATAGTTAGCAGTCATCCGGTATAGCCGAGCATCGTCTCGCCCCATCGAGCACGGCAACGTTTATATCTAGATGGCATTCCTAAAGGAGCATCGGCCCAGCCTCCACTGTGATTGGCATTTGTTGACTTGGGGCATTCCCGAAGGAGCATCATCGGGCATAAAAGCTAGTGACGGGTTCTCATAACGATCACACGCACATCCAATCATCCCGGCCAAGGACATTGTGCTTTGCACTCAAATGCCTCAATTTAAATAATATACTTAGCCTATTTTCTTCATATTAAAAATACCAGTAAAATAGGTGTGCGTGGACACACAGTCAAATCGAACCATAAAGCATGATATCCTTTCTTTTAAAAATCCCACAATTATATATATTACTTTAAAAAAATTTTGGCTTAAAAAACCAACACCCAATATTATTCTAATTAAATACCAAAATTCCATTTTTTCAAATAATAAATCCAAAAAAATCATCAATTAGCACCCAATTGCATAAATTAACACTCAATTGCACAAACAAACTGCACCACGACAATCAGCACGAAATTCTAACGATCGGCTATCTCGGTATAATTTCCGGAAATAAATAAATGATTAAATAAATTAAAAAATAACTAAATAAATCACTAATTAAGCTATACATACTAATCTAACCACCTAATTGAACTCATCAAATTACTCTAACCAACCTAGCTACATAATAACCTACTAAACTAACTAATTACATTAACTAACCACCTAATTGACCTATCTAACTAATCTAATTGACTAAACAAATTAAATAAATACTGTCACATCCCGATCCTCCGAACGTGTGCCCATCCCTCTGCGGTCGATTAAATAGCAACATCCCAGGATGCATCGCCGACCCTTTCATTTTAATGCACATGCTGAAGCGAATAAATAATTCCTAGACAATAATACAGTAGGATAGAAAAGTAGGGCCAAAATTTTTAAAACCAACAACAGCACACTTAGGTTACTTATCCTCATCTTCATCTTCATACTCATCCTAGTTGGAGTTTGCAGCTGCATACATAGGTTACTTAGGTTCCGACAAGTCTGGGTCCCGGTCCATCACCGAACCACTGAGAGGGTCGGCTATGCGTTTCCCAAAAGTGACCTCCAACACATAAAAAATGGATCTCGGACTCTGGTATGGGCTCTTCTCTTTGGCCATTTCGTTCCTAGCGATACCACGATCTGTATTGATGGGGCACCTTTTTGGATAGACCCGCATCGACCTAGACTATGGATTTCACCAACTCATATAACCATCCCTTTGGGTCTCCATGTAGCAAGATGAAGCACTTTTGTTCTGTCACCTTCTTTGGCTGACCAAAATGCTCCGGAGGTGCTACTATCTATAGGCCTGAAAATGTTATCCTACAATAGGGTGAGACGATGTCTCAGTGAGTTCACCCCTTAAGACCCAACTAGGAAGAAAATACGCCCTGAGGGCTACTTAATCACAAGCACTAGTCAGAGGACTTACCTTTACCTCTGTTCCTTCCTACAAGTTAATATAATTCACAAATTCATCGAATCACATCAACAAATCAAATTATCATAACCAATCAAATCATCAATCAATCGACTTAGTCAATTTCATGTCATCAAGACTGTCTCTCGGCCAATCATTTCAATACTATCTATCTAGTCATTTCATTGAAACAATCATTGCTCACCTAAGCTGATAAGAAGGAATGCTCGCCAAAGCTGATAAGGATGGATAGTATAGTATAGCTCCTCGAAACTGATATAGATAGTATAGTATAGCTCACCGAAGCTGATTCATAGATATTATACTATCTATCTAAAATAATTGTGTGTGGGTACACCGTTGGCCTCAACCAAAAATAAAATATCTTTACTTTAGTAAGTCCCACTAATTATTTGGTCTATAAAAACATTTTTGGCATTATCAACTGACGCCCAATGATTTTCTAATTAATTACTGAAATTAAATGATTTTGGGATAAATACCCAAAATTGCATATCACACTCAATTTGCACTAAATAACAGTCAATTAGATAAACAAATCACACCATTGCAATCAACATAAAATTCTAGTCACTGGCTATCCTGATCTAATTTTCGAAAAATAATTAATTAATTAAATAATTTCGAAAATTAATTATCAAATACCCGAAAATGCAACTTAGGCCGGAAAAAGCCTAATTAAATACCGAAACGAGCCTAGAAAATTTCTAAAGCTATTTAAATAAATACTAGAGCTTACCCAGTTGCTAATTACACTAAACTAACCACCTAACATGCAATATTGAAGATCAAATTGCTAATATATTCTAACTATCCACATAATCCATACTTAGTCTAAACTAAGTAGGGATTAGTGAGTTAACCTCACTTGATTAATGATCCACTCGGATCAAAACAACGGTGAAGCGGAGATGGTCCACAATCTCCAAAGCGGGAGCATCAAGTGGGGTCGAGAAAGGCTTGAAAATGGGCCAAATAGTGGCTGTGAGACCCACACTGTTCAGTTCTGGTCTTCGGCCAAACAAGGCTACTCCGAGCTTGGCTCAAGTTGGAAACGATTGAGGAGGAGGCGGATAGTTTGGCGGGGGTGAGTGGTGGTCGGATGGCGGCTCACGGCAGCTCAAGCGAATAGAGCAGCTTGCGACGGTGGAGGGGATAGTTGAGGGACTGGTTGGACGTGGGAGCAAGGGTGGATGACGGCCAGGGACGCGCGCGCAGGTAGGGGGCGTGATTAGCGAGCGAGCGACGCAACGACGGTTGTTCGGGCTCCGGCGGGCTTCGACGAGCAAGAGAGGCTACGGGTTTGGTTTTTCTGGGTTGAGGAGACTTCAAGCAAGCTGGAAAGGAGGGAGGCTCGATGGTGAGGAGGGAGAAGGGAGACAAAAGGCTTGTGGAGGGCCCCTTGGTCTTCATCCTCATCTTCTTGTCCCCTTGGCTTGGCCCCACTCTTCCAGCTGGTCTGCCTCAGCAAATTGCAGCAATAAGACTTGTCTTGGAAGCCAAATGGGAGGGTTCAAAAGTCATAGACCATGGGCATATGAATTTTGGCTTGATTTCCCTCCATTTGAATTCAATTTCTTCTTAAATCAACATAATTCAACACCCATAAATTCCATTATCAAACTCACAATCAAATTGGCATTTTTCCTTGCCAATAGATTCTACTTGAATCCCAATTTAAGGATAAAAACGGTCCTTTGAATTTTCTGGTTGAAAACGGCCCTATATCAACTTTTCACCAAAAATCTCGGTTTATAGAAAAATCTTCGAAGACTGAGTCGACATTCTTAAAATAACTTGTGACATGACAGAACTTTCAATTTCTGAAAGTGCATTCAAATTCGCGGTTAATTTCAATCTGTCTTGATTTTAGCGTGACCTAGGCTACCGAGTAGCTTTCAGAAATTGTTAGTACAAATGACCCGTTGTCGATTTTCTTCGAGTCACAATGAACCTCTTCGACACATTGGTGACTCTCGGTTGTTGTGAAAATCTCGAGGATTCAAATATGAATATAAGGTACCAAAACGACATAAAAATTAGTCTAGTGCCAATCAACGAGAATTTTTCAATTTGGTGGAATCACCTACGTTTCACCACACTTCTCAGTCAAACCGACCTATTTTTTTATTTCTAATCGATCTTTATAGTGCCGTAATGATCTCTGCAAATGAGCACGGTCGAGTAGTCGATTCCTGGTCGAATTCTCAAGCACTATAAGTGTGTCGATGAAAGGCCCAATTAATTTAATTGGAAGCAGAACTGAAAATTACCGGATGTCATAACTCTTCTACTCTTATAAAAATTTCGTCCTCGAAATTTAAACCATTACAACTCTTTTAAACAAAAAATTGGGGGTACAATTGTCTCATCGACTCTTCACTCTCGCAAGTTGCTCCTTCAGTGCCGTGGTGTTGTCAAACCACTTTGACCAACGAAATGGTCTTTGTATGCAGAACTTGCTCTTTCCTATACACGATTTGAACTGGGCTTTCAACGTATGAGCCTCTGTCATCCATGTCTAATTTGTCAAAATTTAACAGGTGGGTCAAGTCAGGCTCATACTTCCTTAACATCAACACTTGAAAGACATCGTGCACTTGCGCCAGTCTTGGTGGCAATGCAAGACGATACGCTAGGATCCCGATTCTCTCTAGAATCTTAAATGGACCTACATACCTCGGACTTAGTTTTCCTTTCTTGCCAAAGCACAAAGTTCCCCTCATTGGTGACACTTTTAGAAAAACATGATCACCAACTTGGAATTCCAATTATCTCTAGCGCTTATCTACATAACTTTTTTGCTGGCTCTAAGTGGTCTTTAGTCTGCCTATAATAACTGCAACTACATCCACTAATTGTTGAACCAACTCTGGGCCTGTGATCTTTCTTTCCCCAACTTCATCCCAACACATGGGTGTTCTACACGCTCTGCCATACAACGCTTTGAAAGGAACCATCTAAATGCTCTGCTGACAACTGTTGTTGTAGGCAAACTCAACCAGATGAAGCTGTTCTTCCCAACTTCCTTTGAAATCTAGCATGCAGGCTCATAGCATGTCCTCGAGGGTTTGAATTGTCCTTTCAGACTGGCCATCCATCTTAGGATGATATGATGTACTGTACTACAGCTTCGTACCTAAGGCACTCTGCAAACTTTTCCAAAAAGAAGCTGTGAATCTCGGGTCTTGGTCTAAAGTAATCGTCACTGACACTGCATGCAGACGAACTACCTGATGCACGTACAACTCTTCTCTCCAAACTAAGGTCCTTTCGTACTGCAATGAAATAAGCCGACTTTGTCAGTTCATCGACCACTACCCTAATGGAATCATTTACTCTCTAACTCCTTAGTAACCTAGTCACGATGGAATCATTTCATTGTGATGTGCTCCCATTTCCATTACGGGATCTCGAGAGGTTACAGAAGTAGTCTTTCAAGAGTTCCATCCATTGTCGTTGTCTCACATTCAACTCCTTCTGAGAGAATAGATACTTAAGACTTTGATGATCAGTGAAGATCTAGAATCTTTCCCCGTACAAATAATGTCTGCAAATCTTCAGAGTGAAAATGATTGCTGTGAGTTCCAATCATGCGTCGGGTAATTCTGCTCATGAGGTCTCAACTAACAGGAGGCATATGCAACAACTTTACCATGTTGCATCAACACACACCTCTAAACGACTCATCACTATAGATCCCGTATCCTCCAGGACCAGATGGGATGGTCAGCACAGGTGCAGTAATTAGCTTCTTCTTAAGCTCTTTGAAACTACACTTGCACTTGTCTATCCACACAAACTTTTCTTCTTTCTTCAAGAGTCTAGTCAATAGTGACGCTAAAGCCAAAAACCCTTCCACAAACCTTCTGTAGTAACCTGCTAAACCCAGAAAACTTTTGATCCCTATCACTATAATCAGTCATGGCCAGCTAGTCATTGCTTCAATCTTGGATGGGTCCATGGAGATTCCTTCGCTTGAAATCATCTGACCTAGGAAAGTAATTCGAGTCAACCAAAACTCGCACTTGCTGAATTTAGCGTACAATTGATGAACTCTCAGGGTTTGAAGTACCAATCTCAGATGACTCTCATGGTCTTCATCACTCCTCGAATACACCAAAATATCATCAAAGAACATGATCCCAAATTGATCCAGGTATTTCTTGAACACTCGGTTCATCAAATCCATAAAGGCAGTTGGAGCATTCGTCAACCCGAACAGCATTACAGTAAACTCATAATGACCATATCGAGTACGAAAATGCTAACTTTAGGATGTCCTCCTTCCTGTTCCTCAGCTAATGATATCCTATTCTCAAGTCGATTTTCAAAAAAAATATATACACTCCTTGCACTGATCAAATAAGTCATCGATCCTTGGCAGTGGATACTTGTTCTTGATTGTCACCTGATTAAGTTGGTGATAATCGATGCACAAGTGCAACGAACCATATTTATCCTTTATGAATAGAACTGGTGCTCCCTAAGGTGATGCACTGAGACGTATGAATCCCTTATCCAATAACTCCCGCATCTGCACCTTCAATTCTTTCAGCTCAGACAATGCCATCCGTAAGGAGCCTTAGAGATTAGCTCTGTCCCGGGGGCTAGCTCGATCACAAACTCTATCTCTCTCTCTGGCGGTAAACCTGGCAATTCCTTTGGAAATACATATGGAAATTCTTGCACTATTGAGATATCTTCGACAGTTTCCAAGTAACTTCAACAACCCTCGTCTAACAAATGGGTTACCTTAAGTAACGAGATCAATGTAATCGAGGGTCCTCCTCGACTCCTGACACACTTGAAGCTCTCATCCTCTAATGGGTTAAACTAAATCGCTTTGCAATAACAATCCATCTTAGCTCATTGCTTGGTGAGCCAGTCCATACCAATTATCAAGTCAAAGTCATACATGGCTAAGACTAATAAGTCTATCCCTCCCTCTCGCTCACAAATCCCTAACTTGCAACCAGAACAACCTAATACAGATAACACCTTATCCTTTAATGGTGTAGATATGCTAACCACGGACTCCGGCAACTTAGGACTTAATGCTATTAACCTAACATATTGCTTGGCGATAAAAGAATGAGTCACTCAAGGGTTGAATAAAGCATAAGCAGCATGGTTGTTTAGTGAAACCGTACCTGTGATCACATCAGGTGCATCCTCAGCCTAATCTCTAGTGACGGCATAAACTGTCCCTCGAGCCAGCGGTCTGTTCTGTCTACCCTAGGGTGCATTCTGCTGTGCTGCACCCTTTATCTAATCTATCAGTGGCGGCGATGGTAACTGCTGTTGTCCCCGAGGTCTCCTAGGACAATCTTTGGCTATATGGCACTGTTGGCCACACTCAGAACACGCACCCATCCATCAAGGGTACAGGGCCGAGCCATGTCGCCTTTCGCAGAAGCGACACACACCATTCTTTCTTGACCCTAGCTTGCCAACTCCACCCTTCCTATTGGGTGGGATAGGGAACCTTCCTCCAATCATGGGCCTCTTCCCATGTCGGTTCCCATCTCGATGCGAACTAAACCTTGATCCAGAAGAGGCGGCTTGCTCATTTAGACTTCTCTCTAACAGTTGAGCCCTATTATACACCTCATGATAATCCTTCAAATCAAATGGCACCAGCAGTTACCTCAGCTCTAATTGAAGGCCATTCCTGAATCTTTTAGCTTTATCCTCTGATCCTCGATGAACCTTGGAGCATATTGAAAAAGGTCTGCAAATTTGACCTCGTAATAGTTAACAGTCATCATCCCTTAGTGGAGGCTCTGAAATTCTTCCATTTTCTGTTCTTCGGCGCTACCCGAAAAGTATTTGTCATTTAAGGCTCTCAGGATTATGTCCCATAGCGGGACTACTCCTCTCGGGAATACTGTATCTCTAGCGGCTCTCCACTAGGTGTTTGCGTTACCCTGCAGTTGGTATACTGCCAAGACAACTTTCTCCTCCTCATTGCACCTCAGAAGTGCAAAAGTCTTATCCAAATTCTGAATCCAAAGAGATGTAGTCTTTGGATCTCCGGTACTAATGAATCTCGGCAGGTTTAGATTCAGAAATTGTTCCACCAACTTGTGGATTGGTCTCTCCTTTTCAATAACTAATTTCCCAGCTGTAACCTCAACAGGTGCGGCAACAGGCATGGCGGCGGCTGTAGCAGCAACAGCAGCATTGGCAATGGCAGTAAGGGCGGTAGCAACGGTGGCAGTAAACGCGATAGCTTAATTCTGGGCCTGTTGCCCCATCATATCTCTCATTGCATCAGTGCCTTCATGATCCCGACTGTTCCCGAATCATCAGGGGCTGCTACCCCAGCACCGATAGGAGGTGGTATTACTCCACTGGCACCCTACCTCAGCCTCCTTGGGTACGGACTCTTGTTGGCGTCCTACCCCGAGTCATGAGCTCTATGGTATGCTTCCTAGGAGTCCTCTACTTCTAATCGCTCGTTCTAAAGGTTCTTTAAAGAAGCCTGCTTCCAATTCCACATAGAATTAGAAGTTGAGCGATCCACACAACAAACAATTCTATCAATCAGCTATCACAGACATGTACTAGCATGAAATAAAGGTCTTTCCTATTAACTATCCTATAGACCATTGCACTTTATCACTCCAATCACCGAACCATGCTCTGTTATCACTTAAACGGGGATGTCACGCCCCGATCGTCCGAGTGCATGTCCATCCCTATGCAGTTGATTAAATAGCAACATCCCATGACGAATTGCCGACCCTTTCATTTTAATGCACATGGAGAGGCAGATAAATAATCCAAGATAACAATACATTGGGATAGAAAAGTAGAGCCATAATTTTTAAAACCAACAATAGCACACTTATATATACATATCATGACAAGTCATACACAAAACTACAGGTCCTCATCCTCATCCCAGTTGGAGCCTACAGCTGAATACATAGGGGACTCAGGTTCCGATAGGTCCATGTCCCGGTCCACCACTGAACCACCTAGAGGCTCGGTTATCCTCCAGCACATAAAAAGGGATCTCGGACTTTGGTATGGGCCCTTCTCTCTAGCCATTTTGCTCATGACGATACCATGATCTATATTGATGGGGCACCTTTTTCAAAAGACCCGCATCGACCAAGACTATGGATTTCACCAACTCATACACTCATCCCCTTGGGTCTCCATGCAGTGGGATGAAGAACTTATGTTTTGTCACCTTCTTTGGCTGACCAAAATGCTCAGGAGGAGTTGCCATCTATGGGCCTAAAAATGTTATCCCATAACGGCATGAGACGACGTCTCAGCAAGTTCACCCCTAAGGCCCAATTAGGAAGAAAATATGCTCTTAGAGCTGCCTAATCACAAGCACGAGTCAAAGGACTTACCTTTGCCTCTGTTCCTTCCTGCAAGTCAATATAATTCGTAAATTCATCGAATCACATCAACAAATCAAATTATCACAACAGATCGAATCATTGATCAATCGACTCAGTCGATTTCATGTCATCAAGACCGTCTTTCGGTCAATCATTTCAATACTATCTATCACCAATACTATCTATCCAATTGTTTCATTGATATGATCATTGCTCACCTAAGTTGATAAGAAGGAATGCTCGCCAAAGCTGATAAGGATGGATAGTATAGTATAGCTCCCCGAAGCTGATATAGATAGTATAGTATAGCTCGCCTAAGCTAATTTGTACTCACCGAAATTGATTCATGCTCATTGAAGCTAATTCATTGATATTTGTTCAGAGTAGACTATCTCTGATTCGGGGCTGCCTTGGTATGCAGTTGTTTCAGACCTTTTTTCTTCAGTGGGTCAGGACTTCAGGTCATTGATGGATTCTTGGAACCAGCCCCTTGCGGTGCTCACAGGGGTTCTGGATAGATTAATATGGAGGGATAATCCTTCCGGTGTCTTCTCGGTTGCCTCAGCTTGGCATATACTCAAAAGAAGGAAAGACGGGGTTGTGTGGTCATCCTTTATTTGGAACAAGGCCATCACTCCGAGATACCAATTCAATCTCTGGCTGATCACTAAGAACAGGCTTCCTACCTAAGCTTTTCTTATGTCTTATGGGAGAATTAGGAGTGAAGTATGTACCTTTTGCAAGCTCACACCGGATTCTGTTGACCACCTCTTCTTTGGTTGCTGCATCACGCCTAGTATGGCTTACTTTTGGGCGGCCAGGTGCAACCTCCCATGGAGAAATGGGACTTGGACGTAAAATCTTCAGCGGGCGATGAGATTCCTCTCAGGTAAGGATTTCTATCACGCCATTGGTCGTTTCTCTTTTAGAGCTCTGTGCCATCTCATTTGGAAGTATAGAAACAACATCCTCTTTAGAGAGCATCCGGTTGTGGTTGCGGCTATCAAGAAGCATCTTATTAAAGTTATGAAGGATAAAGCCTTAACTTTCAAAAGCATGGAAGATTGCCCAAGAAATAGGAGGTTACAAAGAAACTGGGGCCTTAACCCGTCTATCTTCAGCTCTCCTATGCCGACCGCCTAGGTCGCCTTAGTCTAACTTTGCGAGTTGTTCTTCATGGCCCTACGTGGCCTTTTGGTTAGTCTGTTTTTGTTGTCTTGGCCCTGCGTAGCTGTTTTCTTGGGCTTCCTGTTTCAGCCCTAGCTTGAATTGATCGCTTTGCGGTGTTTTGTGTCCGGCGCCCTTTCACTCGATGAGACATTTGTGTCTTGTTGAGTGCAAGTTTTGTGGTGCCGGATCTTGTATATTTGTTGGTTAAAGCTCAATATATTTTTACCCTTTACCAAAAAAATAATAAAAAAAAATAATCGTGTCTGGCATATCATACACCTCAGCCAAAAATATTATATCTTTACGTTAGTAAGTCCCACTAATTATTTGGTCGATAAAAACATTTTTAGCATTGTCAACCGACACCCAGTGATTTTCTAATTAAAAACTGAAATTAATTATTTTGGGATAAATACCCAAAATTGCATATCACACTCAATTTGCATTAAATAACAGTCAATTAAATAACAAATCACACCATTGCAATCGGCATAAAATTTCGGTAACCAGCTATCCTAGTCTAAATTCTGGAAAATAAATGATTTCAAAAATTAATTATTAAATACCCAAAAATGCAACTTAGGCTGTAAAATCCTAATTACATATGGAAACGGGCCTGGAAAATTTCCGAGCCTATTTAAATAAATACTAGAGCTTATCTAGTTGCTAATCACACTAAACTAACCACCTAACATGCAATATTCAACGATTAAATTGCTAATATATTCTAACTATCCACCTAATCCATACTTAGCCTAAACTAATCAACCCTTAAGCATAATTAAATTACTAAGCAGGGATTAGTGAGTTAAACTCACTTGATTAACAATCCGCTCGGATCAAAATGACATTGAGGTGAAGACGGTCCACAAACTCCAAAGTGGCACTGCCAAGCGGGGTTGGGAAAGGCTTGAAAACAGGCCAAATAGTGGTTGTGAGACCCACACTGTTCGGTTCTGGTCCTGGGTTGAACAAGGCTGCTCTAGGCTTGGCTCAAGTTGGAAAGGACCAAGGAGGAAGTGGATGGCTTGGCGGGCGCGAGCGGCGGTCGGAGCAACTTATGACGGTGGAGGGGACGACTTAAGGGACTGGCTGGACCCGGGAGCAAGGGTGGACGATGACCAGGGATGCTCGCACAGGCAGGGGGTGCGACTGGCAAGCGGGCGAGGCAATAACGGCTGTTCGGGCTCCGACAGGCTTCGATGAGCAAGAGGGGCTATTGGTTTGGTTTTTTTGGGTTGAGGATACTTCAAGCAAGCTGGAATGGAGGGAGGCTCGATGGTGAGGAGGGAGACGGGAGACAATAGGCTTGTGGAGGGCCCCTTAGTCTTCAACCTCATCTTCTTGTCCCCTTGGCTTGGCCCCACCCTTCCAACCGGCCTGCCTTAGCAAATTGCAGCCACAAGACTTGTCTTGGAAGCCAAATTAGAGGGTCCAAAAGTCCTGGACCAAGGGCATACGAATTTTGGTTTGATTTCCCTCCATTTGAATTCAATTTCTTCTTGAATCAACACAATTTGGCTCCCATAAATTCCATTATCGAACTCACGATCAAATTGGCATTTTTCCTCCCCAATAAATCCTACTTGAATCCCAATTTCGCGATAAAAAACGGTCCTTTGAATTTTCCAGTCCAAAATGGCCTTGTATCGACTTTTCGCCAAAAATCTCGGTTTGCAGAAAAATCTTTGGAGACTAAGTCGATGTTCCAAAATAACTTGCGATATGACAAAACTTTCAATTTCCGAAATCGAATTCAAATTCGCGGTTGATTTCAATCTGGCGCGATTTTAGCATGTCCTAAGCTACCAGGTAGCTTTCAGAAATTTTTAGTGTAAATGACCCGTGGTCGATTTTCTTCGAGGCACAATGAACCTCTTCAATACATTAGCGACTCTTGGTTGTTGTGAAAATCTCAAGAATTCAAATACGGACACACGGTACCAAAATGATAGAAAATCAGTCTAATGCCGATCGACGAGAATTTTTCAATTTGGTGGAATCATCGATGTTTAACCACACCTCTCAGTCAAACCAACCTATTTTTGATTTCTAATCGATCTTTATTGTGCCATAATGATCTCTGCAGATGAGCACGGTCAAGTAGTCGATTCTTGGTCGAATTTTCAAGTTTAATGCATTAAAATTCCTTAATGACTTCCCCCATATAGTCTAGTTATCTCAGGAGTGATCAGTTCTGAGAATAGTACTATAGGCGCGTCGATGAAATGCCCAATTAATTTAATTCAAAGCATAACTAAAAATTTCAAGATGACACAAATACACTAACCTCACTTAGACTAATCTAAACCTCCCATAAGCATAATTAATCTCATAATTAAGGTTTAGATAGTAAATTCACTAGTTTAACTAGTCAATGAGTTCATGACGACGGTGACACGGAGGCGAGTGAGACTCGGGCCTACGGCGATGCAAAAGAGGTTTGGAGGGGCCCGAAAATGGTCCTCGAAGCTCACAGCCCAAGCTATGAGTTTGGTTATGAGCTAGGCCAGAGTAGCTGGTCGATGGAGCTAGGACGGCGTGGGAACAGGCAAGGTGAGCTGGCGAAGCTGCTAGCGGCTTGAGGACGGCGACTATCACACCTTGCTCCTCGAGTGCATGCCCATCCCTCAGTGGTCGATTAAATTGCGATGTCCCAGGATGCATCGCTGACCCAATCATTTTAACACGCAAGCGATAGTGAATAAATAAATCCCTAGACAACGCAAAGATGTGATAGAAAAGCAAGGCCACAATTTTGAAAATCACAACACACATTTATACACAGTAGATTAGGTCATTTACAATACTAGACTATACTCACAAGTCTACAAAAGATCGATCCTCAAACAAAGCTGTCCTATGACCAACTAGCTAGACTCATTCGCTGACCCGACATCCCATTCGGACCTGGTGGAGACCGAAGTGGGGATATCAAAAGTCCTAAGGGGACCCACCTTGAAACCATTGGGTCCGTAGCGAAACTACGCTCTGAATCGATGAGGTATCCTATGAGGCGGATTCTCTTTGACCCAAACAATGGCTACTACAAGTTCATAGACCCAATGACTTCCGAGATTGGGATAACTAGAAACCCGCTCGGTAACCCTAATGGGACGGCCAAAACGCTCAGGAGCATTCGCCATCTAAGGACCTAAAAAAGTTAACCCACGACGGGGTGAGACAATGTCTCTACAAGTTCACCCCCTAAACTCCGACAATTAAGGAAATACACCTAAAGGCTACCTATGCACACACAAGATAGAGGACTTACCTAGCCTTAGTTCCTTCCTGCAAGTTAGTACAATTCATGATCTCAATCAATCCACTCATTTCTAATCAAACCATCAATCAATTAGTTAATTCAATACCATATTTAAATTCTCTGATACCACCACTATTCACACCAATTGCAATATATGGTCATAGCTCGCTCAAGCTGATACATATAGATAAATAGCTCACTCAAGCTGATAAATATACAAATCGTGCTCATTCAAGCTGATAAAACGATCTTAGCTCACGCAAGCTGATATATATCGTGCTCACTCAAGCTGATAAAACGATCTTAGCTCACACAAGCTGACGTGCAAAGGGTCCCAAAAGCTGACAATAAATATAGTCACACAAGCTGACATGCAAATAGGCTCTCACAAGCTCATAATTCACCGTGTTAAAAATACCCGATAAAAATAATCATGTGTCGATACACGATTGGCCTGAGCCAAAATTTCAATATATTTCTTTTATAAAATCCCACTAATTATAATAGTCCACAATGACATTTTTGGCGTTGTAAATCGACGCCCGATATTTTCCAATTAAATACCAAAATTACTCAATTTTGGAATAAATACCCAAAATTACAATTTCCACTCAATTTGCATAAAATAACATTCAATTAAATAAACCAAGCACACCATTGCAATCAGCATGAAATTCCAGTCAACGGCTATCCCGGTATAATTTTCCGAAAAAAAATAAATAATTAAATAAATACCAAAATTAATTAAATAAATACATTTAACTGCCAAAAATGCAAACTTAGGCTGGAAAAGCCTAATGAAATATAGAAACAAGCTCAAAAAACTTTCAAACCAATCTAGATAAATAATACAACCCATATAGTCACTAGTTAAGCCGATCTAATCACCTAACATACAATAACGAGTAATTAAATCACTAATCCGTTTTAACTAACCACTTAAACCATACTTAGCCTAAACTAATCAACCCTTAAGCATCATTAATTCTAGTTGAAAATGGCCCTATTTTGAATTTTCAAAAAAAATGTCGATTTGCAAAAAAATCTTCAGAGGATGAGTCAACGTTCCTAGCCTTCTGAGAGATGAATGAATGTGAATTTCGTCAATGCATTGTTGGTTGATCTCACTTGGAATTGATCACTCCTGAGATACTGACCTTGAGGGGAAATGCTAATGAGGACAGAATTCGTATGACTAAAGAACTTGACTTGGGAAAACGACTTGACCATGAGACTTATGTGATGACGATCTTCTAGATAAGCAGGCCGATTTTGAGGATGACTAGAAGTCGATTTGCAGACAGAACATAATGGAATGACGGGTGATTATATTTACTATTATCGAGCCTGCAAACGACCCTAGGTCGATTCTCGGTAATTGTGTACTTTGAAATAATAATCTATCCTCCACAATTTCATGTAATCAATGATGTCCATGTGTTGAGATATTTTGAACGTGGTTTGGCACGAGTCAGTTACGCGTGAATCCTTAAAGCCGCCTACTAGTTTGAGTTGTACCCAAAATGGCATTAGGGCAAAATTGACATAGCATGAGAACCCAAGATTGGACTTCGAATTATCGGGAATGTCTGAGACAGACTTCGAATGTTACTACTTCAACAATTGGCAGTGCCAGTCAAGCTGAGTGTTGGGAAAAAGGACTTACAAACCGAGGAATCAAGCCTAAGAGGACATGGGCCAAGCAAAGCCAGTGTGGACCTTAGGCCCAAGGTGAGACAGCCACCATGGTAGGCCCAAGACAAGCAAGTGAGCCCATTATCTAGCCTTGAACAATTTTGAGCCCAATCAATTCGCAAGCCCATTCCTATTCATTTCCTAGCCATTTCTTAGGCCCACCCTTCATTTTCAGCCCAAGGGCAGATTGGGAAATGGTGCAAGGTGGGAATGACCATTTTGCCCCCAGATTGTGTGGATAAAGGCAAAAGAAGAGAGAGAATATCAGGTCACTTGCATGGGTAGTTGAAGCATGCATTGAAGAGCCTTAATGAGGCTTGGCTTTCTGCCCTCACTTCACTCTCTCTTGTCCTCTTTAGCTCCAAAATTTGTAGCCCCTCTTTCTCCCTTGTTTTCCCTTCCTGCCTACTTCTGCTCCAGCTGACCTTCATCCAAAAAAATAGGAGCTAATTGTTGCCTTCCCGTGCAAATCAGTGCTAGTGCCACCCACCACTATGCTCAGGACAACCAGTCCATATAGACAGAGGCGGCCACTCGCTAGTCGGAGTCGCCAGCAGACCTGCCGGCTGGCTTGAAGTCGCCACACCCTGGTTCATTGGTCCGCTTGCCCACCTACATTGTTTCACCATTTTAGCCATTTTTCTTCCATTTCAACCCTACCTCTGACCATCCTAGCCACCAGCAAGTCCCCCTTAACCCCCAACTGCAGGCGGTCACTGGCCAACCCTTTGCCAGAGCTCCGATCAACCCGTCCAACTCTTTTTCCTCCTCTACTATTCGGTTTCTAGAGTTGCAGTGAGAAGCAGAGGTTGTTGCTGCTGTTTTGAGCTTGGGACCGCCTTGGATCGTCGTGGTTAAGGTTCCCGTGTGTAGCCTTCATCGCCATTGCCGCATCCGTGTGTCTGGCCCGCTTAACGGGTGAATTTAGCTCCAATACGCCAATTAGTGCCTAAACTCGCTTAAGGTTGGTCTAATTAGGGTTATTTCAAGTTTAGGAGATTTAATTAAGTTGTATTAGTCCTAAGATAGGTGGTTAGATGGATGATTATGATTAGTTTAGCTTAATCTCGCTTTATTTGCTTAATGTGGCCTATGTGTTTAATTAAGCATGTTTAGCTTTAATTGATTGGTTGTTTACTTTAATTAATGTTTTTAATGATTTCTGAATTTAATTTATTACTTATTTAATTCTAGAATTTCATTATTAACATGGATTGTTCACAAGTTACTATTCACGCACACTGTTCACAAGTTATTGTTCACGCTCACTGTTCATCTGAGAGTGAAAAATTGCCTAGTTTCATGTGTTCTGATTTTATGAGGTGAATGGGATGTGTCATTGCATGGACATCCCCATGAATCACGTGAAGTTCTAAAAAGGGAAAATATGTTTTGTTTGAGAGACATGGGAATTGATTGATTTTCAAGAGACGAGATTGAGACTGCATTTGTTTAAGGGATTGTTGCTGCAAGCACGTATCATGTATGCATTGGCTAAATCCTTAAAGATAAAAAGGGAGTCTTAGTGGTGTGCTTGGATGATCAAAAGTTGAACCGTCACCCAACGAAAGTTTGGGGGTGATACATGGTGGGAGTCAAAAGCTAGTCATAGTAGATTCTGGACCGATGTCCCTTTTTGGGATACCGTTTAGGCGAACATGCTAGATGTTGCCGTGCCCAATGCGGCAGTACAAAGCCCGATTTTCATCGATAGCCCGGTGGCGGTCAGATGATAGTTGACTGGAAAGTTAGCCTGGAAAGTTAGCCATGGCCAAGAGGTCATAAATAAGCGGAACACGCATGAGTGTTGAGATGGTTGGGCCTTATTAGGAGGTAAAATTTTGTGGTACAGTATGGGACGTGTCATTACAATTTTACCTTATAATTGGGACTTATGTCATTGATTGATATGTGTTATGTGGCACACTAATGTGCAAGAGTGTATGAGAATCCCGGCATCATTGGTTCCGGTTATGCATGAGTGGATCACATTCTTTATGGCACGCACACATGAATCGATAACGTGCAGAGTGTGACAATGGCCAGGTGAGATCGCTTGTGACGCGAATCGTATGTGATTGATGAATTGCATCATCTAATGAGTATGTGCATTGTGTGTATTATGTTGAGATTCAACGTGCAGGGTATGGCATACTGGGTAGGATTGCATGCGAATCGATTTATTGATTGTTGGTTGTTAGTTGTGGTTTGTTTATGGGGTGATTTTAGAGAGATACCCCGAGTTGAGTTAGTGTTATAACTGGGGGCTTAGGGGAGGACTTGCTGAGATTTTATTTCACTGGTTATTGTATAACCACTTGCAGGTCCTTAAGATGGCATTTTCGCTAATGAGAACTGGGATATTGTCGTGACGCACCACCGCTTCCCGAGTCAGGCACATCTGTACAAGAAATATCTCTCCACCATCTGGGTGGATGAGGAATCGGGGCAGTGGATACCCCATAGGTTCCTGGTGTGGTTCATCCGGGACGGTAATTTATTGATCGGTCCCCTGAGACATTTTGATGGGCCGTCCGGTAAGGGCCCCGAGGACGCTGACTGATATTGCATGGAGCTAGACCCTCCTGACGGTGTAGTGGAGAATCCTAGCCCCGCTTCACCAATGATTGACCCGTATGCCTTCGACTATGAATCGACGGGGTTTGATTCCGTTGGATCCAAGTGACTATAGTGCCGAACCCAAGGGTTCTTTTTCTGTATAGTTGGGTTAGCCTAGCCTAGCTTCTTTTTGGTCTGGCTTAGAGGATGGATTGCCCTATGTTGGGCTTGTAGATCGGAAGTGATCCTTCGTAGGTTAATCCAATATAAAAATGTATATATGCGAGCAGATGTTGTTGTTGTTATAGTAGTTGTTGTGGTTTCTGATGTTCATCTCTCTATCCTTATGTGATTGCTTAATTATTTGTTTGATTGGGAGAGGGTTCATTTCCGCTTGCGCATAATGAAAGATTAAAATGAATGGTCATCGACAAGTCTGAGATGTCGCTTTCTATCGACCAAGGATGGGGTTGTTGCGAGCCCGAGGTTCAGGGCATGACAATATTGCCCAATATCTATTATTCTGGAGTGACTTGTGACATTGACAACATTGATAGATGCTAATTATATTGGATGATGTCAATGAGGGCTACCATATCCAAAAACTAATTGGAGTGCATTATTTGCATCCTAGTATTAGAACACTTAGTGCCACTAGGGACAAGCACATGTCAAATATCAGGGGACTTAAGTATAAATTCAAGGATTATGAATCAGTGGGTTAAGCGATGAAGACACACTTCAATTTTTTTGTGGGCATACCTTTAATTAAATATAAAAAAAAAAACGAAAGATAGAAAATGGGAAATTTGTATATATGTATTTATACAAAGTGTGGATTAGTTTCTCTTAAATTGGTAGTTGTTTTGTGGGAGTTACTTAGTTTTTCTAATTCTATGTGGAATTGGGAGGCAGGTTTTGTAGAGATCCTGTAGAATGAGTGATCTAGATCAGAGGACTCCTCGAAAGAGGACTGTTGCATCCGTTTCTCGAGGTAGGATGTCTACTAGGGTCGGTACCTAAGGTAGAGCACTGACTTAGGCCAGCGCGAGTGAGAGAGTACCCCCGCAAGGCGGTACTGGTGTAGCAGCACTTAGCAATCTGAGAATTGATGGGATCGTACAAGTGTTAGAGTCGCTAGGAAACATGATAAGGCAGCAGGCCTATAATCAAGCTGCCACCGCCGCCGCTATCGCAGCCACCACTACTGCTGCCAATGCTGCCGCTGCTGCTGTCGCACCTGTTGAGGTTCCACCTGGGAATGTAGTTGCTGAGAGACCGATACACAAGCTTGTCAAGCAATTTCTGAAGTTGAACTCGTTGAGGTTCACTAGCACAGGAGATCTAAGGTTGCAGCCCTCTGGATCTAGGACTTGGAGAAGGCCTTCACACTACTAAGGTGCTTAGAGGAATAAAACGTTGTCCTTACAATCTATCAGCTGCAGGGTAATGCAAGCACTTGGTGGAGGCCCACCAGAGGAATAGTGTTCCTAAATGGTGTGGTTCCAATGTAGGATGCCTTCCTTGAAGCTTTTAACGGCAAGTACTTCTTCGATAGTGCTAGGGTGCAGAAGATGGAGGAATTTCAGTGCCTTAGTCAAGGTCTGATGACAGTAGACCTGTACAAGGCCAAATTTACCAAGCTGTTGTAGTATGCCCTGAGACTAGTAGAAGATCCACAGGACAAAGCTAGGAGGTTCAAGAATAGTCTCCGGCCGAAGCTTAAAAATCCGCTAGTGCCGTTTGATCTGAAGAATTATAATGAGCTGTATGGATGGGCTCAATTGATAAAGAAGAACTTGAATGAACGAACCGCCGCATCTGGGTCGTGGTTCGGGTCAAGCAAAAATGGTAATCGGTTTGGGAAGAGGCCAATGACTAGAGGAGAGTATCCCATTTGTCACAATCGAAAAGGTAGAATCGAAACGCCAACACCCAAACTGAATGGTAGATGCCAAATTTGTAAAAGGAAGCATGGACTAACCCCATGCCCTGGTAGGACGGGAGTGAGCTACGGATGTAACCAGCATGGGCACTTGATGAAGGACTGTCCGCATAGGTCCAGGGGAGCATAGGCATCACTACCGAAGATAAGGCACTATTAGGATAGTGAAGAGGACAAAAATGAATCGAGCCATGCATCAATCAGGGGAAGATGTTTTTTTGGATAATTTTATCAGAATGGCACATCGGAATTTCGGTTAAGCTTGTAGAATTTCAGTTTTGTTTGAGGTTATAAATGAAAAAGATTGGCTCAAGGAGCATCTTGTTATAATGAATCGTTGTTATGCGGTAATCAAGTTTAACTCGTTAGCGGGAGAAAGTTTCAAGTTTGTGGAAAGTCGAGGAGGACCCTCGTTTATTTTAATGTTGTCATTTAAGACAATAGGTCATTGGATGAGGGTTGCCAATGTTTTTTGGCAACTGTAGTGGATACGACAGTTGAGGATTAAGAAAGAATTGAACAAAAGACAGTGTCGTCGGATGGAACTTTTTAAGAACTGTGATTGCGACCTCCTGTATCACCCTGGAAAAGCTAGTAAAGTTACATATATGTTGAATCAAAAGTCATCGATCGAATAGATGGTGATTCAGGAGTGGATTTTACTCGAAGGAGTTGGAGATTTGGTTTCAAATCTGAGGTAGACCATTGTTCATGTCTTATGGCCATCCTCAGAATTGAACTAGAAGTATAGCTAAGAATCAAGATGTTGTAGTTGACAAATCCTGAGATCCAGAAGATTCTGCAGGAAGATACATAAAAGGGAAAGGCTGATTTGCAAGCTATCGAGGATGGAACACTAAAACTTTATGGACGATTGTGTGTACCTGATGATGCGGAACTTAAGGAAGAGATCTTGTCAGAAGCTGACTGTAGTAGTTATCAGCAGATCGCCTAGATGGAACCATTTAAAGCATTGTATGGGAGAGAGTGCATAACTCCAATTTGTTGGGATGAAGTCAGAGAGCGAAAGATTACCGACCCAGAGTTAGTTCAACAGTCAGTAGATGCCGATATAGTAATCCAAGGAAGACTTAAGACTATTCAGAGTCACCAAAAAAGTCAGGCAGAGAAGTGGCGAACACCGGTTTAGGTAATAGATCGAAATGAACAAATGCTACGTACCAAGACGACCTCTTTGGTCAAAGTGGTCTAGCAACACCACGAGATAGAAGAAGCTACTTGGGAAATCGAAGAATCGATGGAACGACAATACCCGCCACCTTTTTGAAGAAGAATTTTAATGGTTTAAATTTCGAGGACGGAATTTTGATAAGAGAGGAAGAGTTGTGACATCCTAAAATTCGAGCCCTCTGAGGGATGAATGAATGTGAATTTCATCAATGAATTGTTGGTTGATTCGGAATTGATCACTCATGAGATATTGACCTTGAGAGGAAAGGCTAATGAGGACAAAACTCATACGACTAAAGAACTTGACTTGGGAAAATGACTTGACTGTGAAACTTGTGTGATGACGATCTTGTAGATAGGTAGGTCGATTTCAAGGACGACTAGAAGTCAATTTGCGGATAGGACATAATGGCACGACAGGTGATTCCGTTTACTGTTATCGAGCCCACAAACAATCCTAAGTCGATCCTTAGTAATCGTGTACTTTGAAATAAGAATTTATTCTCCGCAATTTCATGTAGTCAAGGACGTCTATGTGTCGAGATGTCTTGAACATGGTTTGGCACGAGTCGGTTATGCGCGAATCCTCAAAGCTGCTTATTAGTTTGAGTTGTACCTAAAATGGCATTAGGGTGAAATTGACATGGCATGAGAACCCAAGATTAGACTTCGAATTATCGGGAACGTCCAATATGGACTTTAGATGTTACTACTTCGACAGTCGGTAGTGCCAGTCAAGCCGAGTGTTGGGAAAAATGACTTATGGATCGAGGAATCAAGCTTATGAGGACGTGGGCCGAGCAAAGCCAGTGTGGACCTTAGGCCCAAGGTGAGACGACCACCATGGTAGGCGCAAGACAAGCAAGTGAGCCCATTAGGGCCAACCCACCATTTTATCTTCCAAGCCCATTATCTAGCCTTGAACCATTTTGAGCCCAATCAATTCCCAAGTCCATTCCTATTCATTTCCTAGCCCATTTCTTAGGCCCACCCTTCATTTTCAACCCAAGGGAAGATTGGGAAATAGTGCAAGGTGGGAATGACCATTTTGCCCCTAGATTGTGTGGATAAGGGCAAAAGAAGAGAGAGAAGATGAGGTCACTTGCATGGGGAGTTGAAGCATGCATTGAAGAGCCTTAATGAGGCTTCGCTTTCTGCCCTCACATCACTCTCTCTCCTCCTCTTCAGCTCTAAAATCCGTAGCCCCTCTTTCTCTCCTGTTTTCCCTTCATTTTTGCTTCTACTCCAGCTGACTTTCCTAAAAAAAAAAAGGTGTTAATTGTTACCTTCCCATGCGAATCAGTGCTCATGCCACCCATCACTGTGCTCAAGACACCCAGTTCATACGGACAGAGGCAACCGTTCGTTAGTCGGAGCTATTAGCTGACCTGCTGCCAACTGGCTTGAAGTTGCTGCTTGCTGGTTCGCTAGTCGACCTGCCTGCCTGCACTGTTTCGCCATTTCAGCCATTTTTCTTCCATTTTGACCTTACCTCCACCTATCCCAGCCACCAACAAGTCCCCCTTGACCCCCAAGTGCCGCCAGTCACCAGCCAACCCCTCGCCGAAGCTCTAATCAACCCATCTAACTCCTTTTCCTCCTCTAATGTTCAATTTCTAGAGTTGCAGTTGGTTGTTGCTACTGTTTTGAGCTTAGGACTGCCTTGGATTGTCGTGGTTGAGGTTCACGTGTGTAGCCTTCATTGCCGCCACAGCCGCCGCCTCCATGTCTCCGGCCTACTTAAAAGGTGAGTTTAGCTCCTAATCCATCGATTCATGCATAAACTTGCCTAGGGTTGGTCTTATTAGGGTTAATTCTAGTTAATGAGATTTAATTAAGTTGTATTAGTCCTAAGATAGGTCGATAGATGGATGACTAAGATTAGTTTAGCTAAACTCGCTTTATTTGCTTAATGTCGCCTGTGTTTAATTAAGCATGTTTAACTTTACTTGATTGGTTGTTTACTTTAATTAATGTTTTTAATGATTTTTGAATTTAATTTATTACTTATTTAATTCTGGAATTTCATTGTTCACAAGTACTATTCACGCGCATTGTTCATCCAAGAGTGAAAAATTGCCTTGTTTCATGTGTTTTGATTTTATGAGGTGAATGGGATGTGTCATTGCATAGACATCCCCATGAATCGCGTGGAGTTCTAGAAAAGGAAAATATGATTTGTTCGAAAGACATGGGAATTGACTGATTTTTGGGAGACGAGATTGAGACTGCATTTGTTTAAGGGATTGTTCTTGCAAGCACGTATCATGTATTCATTGGCTAAATGCTTAAAGATAAAAATGGAGTCTTAGTGGTGTGCTTGCATGATCAAAAGTTGAACTGTCACCCAACGGAAGTTTGGAGGTGATACCCAGTGGGAGTTCGAAGCTGGTCGTAGTAGATTTTAGACCAATGTCCCTGTTTGGGATACCGTCTAGGCGGACGTGCTAGACGTTGCCATGCCCAATGGGGCGGGACGAAGCCCAGTTTTCATCGGTAGCCCGTCATGAGTTGGATGATCGCTGACTGGAAAGTTGGCCATGGCCGGGAGGTCATAAATAAGTGGAACACGTGTGAGTATTGAGATGGTTGGGCCTTATGAGGAGGTAAAATTGTGTGGCACGGTATGGGACGTGTCATAACAATTTTACCTTATAATTGGGACCCGTGTGATTGATCGATATGTGTTATGTGGTGCACTAATGTGCAAGAGCGTATGAGAATCATGGCATCATTGGTTCTGGTGACACGACTTGTATGTGATCGATGAACTGCATCATCTAATGGCCATGTGCATTGCATGTATTGTGCTAAGATTCAATGTACAGGGTATGGCATACCAGGTAAGGTTGCATGCAAATCAATTTTTTGATTGTTGGTTGTTAGTCGTGGTTTGTTTGTGGGGTGGTTTTGGAGAGATACCCCGAGTTGAGTTAGTGTTCTAACTGGGGGCCTAGGGGAGAACTCGATGAGATTATCTCACTGGTTATTGTATAACTACTTTTAGGTTCTTAGGATGGCACTTTCACCAATGAGGTTTGGTATCCCAAAGGACTGAGATATTGTCGTGACACACCACCACTTCCTGGGTCGAGCGCATCTGTACGAGAAATATCTCTCCACCATCTGGCTGGATGAGGGACCGAGGCAATGGATACCCCATAGGTTCTTGGTGTGGTTCATCTGGATGGTGATTTGCTAATCGGTCCCCTGAGAGGTTTTGACGGGCCGCCTGGTAAGGGCCTCGAGGACGCTGACTGAGATCCCATGGAGCTGGACTCTCTTGACGGTGCAGTGGAGAATCCTGGCCCCGCTTCACCAGTAATCAACCCACACGCCTCCGACTATGAATCGACGGGGTTTGAGTTTGTTGGATCCGAGTGACTGTAGTGTTAAACCCGAGAGCTCTTTTTGTGTATAGTTGGGTTAGCCTAGCCTAGCTTCTTTTTGGTCTAGCTTAGAGGATGGATCGGCCCTTTGTTGGGCTTGTAGATCGGAAGCGATCCTCCGTAGGTTAATCCAATATAAAATGTATATATGTGAGTATATGTTGTTGTTGTTATAATAGTTGTTGTGGTTTTTGCTGTTCATCTCTCCATCCTTATGTGATTGCTTGATTGTTCGTTTGATTGGGAGAGAGTTCGTTTCCGCTTGTGCATAATGAAAGATTAAAATGAATGGTCGTCAACGAGTCCTGGGGCGTCGCTTTCTATCGATCAAGGAAGGGGTTGTTGCGAGCTTGGGGTTTGGGGCGTGACAATTATTGTCCAATATCTGTTATTTCGGAGTGACTTGTGACATTGACAACATTGATAGATGCTAATTGTATTGGATGATGTCAATGAGGGCAACCATATCCAAAAACTAATTGGAGCGAATTATTTGCATCTTGGTATTAGGACACTTATTGCCACTAGGGACAAGCGCATTTCAAATATCAAGGGACTTAAGTATAAATTCAAGGATTATGAATTAGTGGGTTGAACGATGAAGACACTTCAAATTTTTTGTAGGCATACCTTTAGTTAAATGTAAAAAAACGGAAGAGAGAAAAAGGGGAATTTGTATATATGTATTTATACATAGTGTGGATTAGTTTCGCTTGAATTCACAGCATTATGCCACTTTAGCTGTCTTTATTTTCTAGTGTACACTAACTGGTTCTCCCAAGATGTTTAAGGTTGAAATTCCAAGTGAACGTAGTGTAAATTCTCATGAAAATCTGGGTTTATATTACATATTATTTGGGCATATAGATTCTAGTTCAAGTTTATTTCAGCACTTAGTTAATTTTTAGTTTAATTTCGTCTCACTATAAAATATATATAAATATAAATATATATAGGGAAATGCAAAAAATAAAAAAATAAAAAGATAAACTGCATTTTCATAAATAAATAAATAAAAATACATCTAGGCGTGTATGTTAGGAATCATGCATATTCATAAATAGATTTGGGAAAATTTTAAATAAGGGTCCAAAGTGGAGCCCTTTTCTTGAAAGCCATTTTCTTAAAAAATGACCTAAAGTGGACAATGTCTTAAATAAAGACCCAAAGTTCTAATCTTATTCACCGCCAAGGGTATTTTTATCCAAGAACATTCTTCTTTATATTTTTTTTCTTCCTTCATCTTCCTCACGTTGCCTTCTTCGCTCTACATCACCTCCACCTTCCACGCCATCATCAGCCCTTCTATCTCTTTGTCATCTGGTCATATGAACAAGATTTGCTTTTCTTTAGCACGAGCCATTATAACATAGTCTAACTTGAAGATTTTAAATTTTACTCCTCGAAATGGTTTGTAGACATTTCAATGAAGCCGAAATGAGCTTACATTAAATAGATTCTCTTTATTCCATCATTTAGCAAATTCTGATCTCAAAGCCATAATATGAGTTTGCTTTTGCCAAGACTCAACTTCATGTCCATCTCAAACAAACATATGCTCCCTCACCTTGAGAGTGCATCAACTACAATTTATTGCTCTGTATTTTGTCATGCTTGCCAACAACAAAAGCAGCAATATCCAAGCATCAGCAGATCATCTTGTTTAACTAATTGATGCCTCTACTTAATTAACGCTTGGCGATCAACAATTTTATGCCAAAGAACAATGTCGTCACAACAAGCGACTATTTCAACCTTGCCAACGGTTTTGCCTTATCAATTTCAAATTCGTTTTTGTCTCTCTTGCGTGAATTCGTTCTTTCGAAGATCCCCCTTCCCCTTCGCAATGCTAATGGCTCCTCTCAATGGTCCCTAGTATGGAGACACCCACCCAAACTCTTGTCATTGTCATCAACACAGCTCTTCTCCTCAACCAATACCCCATCCTCAAATTGATCATCAATCCATCTCACATCATTAACTACAGAAGCTGCTGTATTGAGTTTCCCCATTGCTGCCATTGACAAGTCCTATTCAAGCTCTCAACCTCATCGACCACCGTGCTTGACAAAAATTCTAGTATCTTCCTTTTTAGATGGAGGTCAATTCAAGCCTTAGATTAAGCACAAGCGAGTTGAGATTTAATGCATATTGGGGAACTTAAGATTTTATCGTTTGGGAAGGTGACTAGCAGCAAATAACTCTAATATGACATCTCGTCATGAAGATTGACGATAGTCTACATGACAACGTGAAGCTCACAAGCTTGCTAGTGGGAAGCCTAATGTAGAGTGAAGAAGGAGGCATAAGGAAGATGAAGAAAGATAGAAAAATTAAAGAAAAATATGTTGGAGAAATCTTCTTGAAATGTTTTGAAGCTGACAAAACATTTCCATCAGTCTAGTCTAAAGGTTTGCAGACTCTGCTGTTTAAAGTCTGAAGACCTCCGGACAGCCAGACTCAAGATTCAAAGTCTATCCTCATTGACAATTTCTAATCCGTTGAAGAAAGGCTATCCAGAACTGGATGTTTCATTAAGGATATGACCTTATCGACTGGAGAAGATCTCTTGGCTGGAAATGACATAACGAAATCCCTTTAATTGATCGAGATTGATTCGATGATTAAGGATCCGATGATTGGCGAAATATTCGTGGAAGGTTCTATTTATGGAAACCGAGATCCTGAATGTATGGGCGAACATGATTGATGGGCTATCGACATGTTCCTTTAATAGCTCGAATAATCTTCCTAATTGATTCCGTCCAATGGGTAGATTTGAGGAATTCCTTTGGTAAGTGCTAACGGGTATGATGGCGTAAAGGAGTATATAAGGAAGACGTTCTAAGCTGTTCATAGTGTGTGCGCGATAGAAGAATTCCAAAGTCTGAAGCTTTTTGTTGTTTAGTCAATTCATTTGATCGAAAAACTTGTACTCAAAAGAGAGCTTATACTTGTGAGAAACCTTGAGGAAGTGTGATAGAACATCTACACTTTGTGGAATCAAGGAAGAACTTGTCTTTGTAACATCTCTTTTGTTTATAGTGGAATCCAGCCGATAGGCTGTCAGTGCGGAAGAGTGGACGTAGGCTTGGGATAAGCCGAACCACTATAAACCTTGTGTTTAATCTTCTCTTCCCTACTCTTTACTTTACTTTGATCATAATTCATTTTGGTTAAGCAAAAGAGTACTTCCTTTCTATCGTCTGCTTAGTATTGCTGTGGTATCACGAGAAATTGTTTTTACACCTATTCACCCCCTCTAGGTGCTTATACTAGCTACATCAATTGGTATCAGAGCCTATGTACTCACTTTGTTTGAAGTGTTTTACTTCAGAATTAAAGATCCATGACTAGTATGTTGGCTCCAGGGCTGGTAGAAGGGCAAAGCAATACCAGATCACCTTACTTTGATGGAAAGGATTACAACATATGTAAAAACAAAATGAAGGCGTTTCTAAGATCAAAGGATCCTCTGGAATGGGATGTTGTAGAAAAAGGAATCACTCCTAAAGCTGCACCTATCTCAGAAAGAGGAAAAGATACTGTGGAGTCTAGCCAAATGACTCAGGAAGAGATAATCAAGAGACAAGCTCTTAATGCAAAAGCAATTTATTCTTTATATTGTGCTTTATCACCTATTGAATATAACAGACTATCTTCTTGTGTTACAGCTAAAGAAGTCTGGGATAGATTACATATTACCTATGAAGGAACCGATCGAGTGAAGGAAACCAGAATCAACATCCTCCTCGGTCAATACGAAGCCTTCAGAATGAAATCGAGAGAATCTATAACTGACATGTTTAGTCGTTTTACAGATATTGTGAATGGTTTTGAAAATCAAGGTCAACCAATTTCTGATCCCATGAAGGTAAACAAGCTACTGCGTGGACTCTCCAAGGATTGGAATCACATAAAGACCTCAATCGAGAGACCCAAAGAATCATGCCACTATCTCGTTGATGAGTTGGTTGGAACTCTTCATCTCTTATGAAGTGGAACGAATCAATGAAGACGAAGACCCTAAAGGTAAGAAATCCATTGCATTAAAATCCAATGATGATTCCGATGTTGCAGACTCAAGACGATATGGACGATGAGGAGCTTACTCTCATGATAAGAAGATTCAGAAAGCTTAACAGAAAAGGAAGAAGATTCAATCCAAGGAAACAAAGTTTTCAAAAGCAACAGACTAAGTCTGTTGAGGATGATGAATCAAACAAAGATGTAGTCTGCTTTGAATGTAAAAAAAAGGGACACATCAGACCCAACTGTCCTCTTCTAAGGAAAAAGAAAGGAAAAGCTGAAAAGTATCGAAAGGCTCTTAAAGCAGAAACCTAGAGTGATACAGAATGTGAAGAAAGTGATGATGATTATGCCAACATATGTCTAATGGCACAATCGGATTCAGATTCAAACTCCGAGATAGACTCAGATTCAGACAGTGAATTTGAGGTGAGTAACTTCAAAATCTCTATTAAAGTTTCTAGATACATTGATGAGTTGTGTTTTAGTCTTAAGACTTCTCTCAAAAAGATTTCCAAACTCAAAAAAGAAAATTCTGCCTTAAAACAACAAGAAAATGTTTTGAAAGAAAATGTGAAATGTTTAGATATAAATGTTTCTTCTCTTAGAGAAAGTGAAGATCATCTTTCAAAAGAAAATGTATTCTTGAAAAATGATATCTCAAATGTTTCCAAAAGATTTTCTATAGGATCTGAGAAACTAGAAAAAATACTTTCTGTTCAAAGACCTTATTTCAATAAATCTGGTTTGGGAATGACTGCTGAAACCATTCCATTAATTGATTTTCCTAAAGTGAAGGAAAGAATCAAACAAAGACCCACAAGAGATGCTTACAAAAATCATTTTAAAAGGACTTTTGTAAAACTAGTAGGTCGCAATGCTCTTAGATGTTCAAAGTGCAATAGTACAGATCATTTTGAAAAAGAGTGTCCTATGGTTTGGAGACCTGTCAATAAAGTTTGGGCAAAAACCGCATATCAGACTAACTCAAAAGGACCCAAGAAAATATAAGTACCAAAGAAAGTTTGAGTTTCTTTCTTAAATGCAAGTCACTATCAAGAAAAAGGTAAAATGGTATCTGGATAGTGGATGCTCAAGACATATGACAGGAGATTCAAATTGTTTCATAAAGCTTGTTCAAGTAAATTATGGAAAAGTTTCTTTTGGAGGAAATAGCAAAGGAAGAATAGTGGGACTTGGAACTGTGAAGATTGGAAACCTCATAATAAACAATGTTTCTTTAGTTGAAGGATTCAACTACAATCTGCTCAATGTCAGCTAGCTATGTGATACCGGTTTCAAAATCTACTTTCAAGAGGGAATATGTTCAGGAACCAATAAAGACTCTACTCAGTCATTTATGGGTCGAAGACATGGAAATATCTACCTCTTGGATGTGAAACCAGATGAGTCGCAATGTTTAATCTCAATATAAGATAAAGCAAGTTTATGGCACAGAAAGCTTGGACACATCAATATGAAGTAGATAGCCAAAATTTCAGCAAAGAAGCTTGTTCGTGGTCTACCCAATTTATCATACCAAAAGTCTGACCTACATGCATATTAGGAAAACAGGTAAGAAATTCCTTTAAACCAATAAATCATGTTTCCACTAACCGTGTACTGCAGCTTTTGCATATGGATCTCTTTGGACCAACCAGAACGCAAAGCATTGGAGGTAAGAAATATTGCTTAGTAATTGTGGATGACTACTCACGATTTACTTGGGTGTATTTCCTAGCAAGTAAGTCTGAAACTTTCTCTTACTTTGAAAAATTTGCCAAAAAGGTTCAAAACGAAAGAGGTGAATTTGAAAATCAAGATTTTACAAAGTTTTGTGATGAATCTGTTTTTCAGCATGTGTTCTCTTCTCCATATACTCCAGAGCAAAATGGAGTTGTGGAAAGAAAGAATAGATCGCTTCAAGAAATGGCAAGAACTCTCTTAATTGAAAGCAACATATCTTCACGTTTTTGGGCTGAAGCAGTCTCTACAGCGTGTTACATTATTAATAGAGTTTTTCTAAGGCCTATTCTAGAAAAAAACCCCTATGAATTATTCAAAGAAAAGAAGCCTATTGTTTCATATTTTCATGTATTCGGATGCAAATGTTTTATACTGAAAAAAGCAAATAATCGAGTTGGTAAGTTTGAAGAAAAGTCAGATGAAGGCATCTACCTTGGATATTCAACCACAAGCAAAGCATACAGAGTCTACAACAAGAAAACTCAAACTGTGGAAGAATCAATGAACGTCAAATTCCAGGATTCTATACAAAATGAATCTATTCAGACTCATCTTGAAGAACCCGAACTCCGCTCCGACTCTACAAAGTCTAAATCTCAAGAAACAGCTCAGACTTTGAAGGACCAGCAGCAAGTGATTGTTGAAGATTCAAGTGAAGGAAGTGACCATCAATCTGACAAATTAACAAGCAACTGGAAGCATAAGTCCAGTCATCCCAAAGATCTTATCATTGGCGACATCAATGAAGGAATTCGCACAAGATCCAAAAGGCGCGAAAAGTCTAGTGCTGTGGCTCTTATTTCTAAAATAGAACCCAAAAGCATAGAAGAAGCTTTATCTGATGAAAGCTGGATTGAAGCCATGCAAGAAGAACTCAGGCAATTCAGTATCAATAATGTCTGGGAATTGACTCCTAAACCTAAAGATAAATCTGTTATTGGAGCTAAATAGGTTTTCAGAAACAAGATGGACGGGAAAGGCAAGGTCGTAAGAAACAAAGCAAGACTCGTGGCCAAGGGATACACGCAAGAAGAAGGGATAGACTATGACGAGACCTACGCACCAGTAGCAAGGTTAGAAGCAATTCGTTTATTACTTGCATTTGCTTGTCATACAAATTTCAGGTTATTCCAAATGGACGTCAAAAGTGCTTTCCTAAATGGATTCATCCATGAGGAAGTCTATGTGGAACAACCACCAGGGTTTGAAGACCCAAGGAAACCAGACTTAGTATTCAGACTCAAAAAGGCCTTATATGGCTTCAAACAAGCACCTCGAGCTTGGTACGACAGGCTGAGTAAGTTTTTAATTCAAAACGGTTTTGTGAAAGGTAAAGTAGACACTACTTTGTTTATCAAAAGAGAAAGAAAAAGTTTTGTGCTAGTTCAAATATATGTCGATGATATTATATTCGGATCTCGTAATGAAAGTCTGTGCAAGAAATTCTCCAAGAATATGCAGGATGAATTTGAAATGAGCATGATGGGTGAGTTAACCTTCTTTCTCGGGCTTCAAGTGAAACAACTAAAGGAAGGAACCTTTATTCATCAAGAAAAATACGCTAATGATCTTGTCAAAAAGTTTGGACTAGACAATTGCAAAAAGGCTGACATTCCAATGTCAAGTTCCTTGAAGATAGACAAAGATGAAGGAGGAAAGAAAGTCGACCAGAAACTATACAGGAGTATCATTGGCTCGTTTCATTATCTTACTGCTTCTAGACCTGACATTTTGTTTAGTGTTTGCATTTGTGCCAGATTTCAAGCAGACCCTAAAGAATCTCATTTAAATGCTGCAAAGCGTATTATCAAATACATTGCTTTAACTTCAAGCATCGGCCTATGGTATCCTAAAAGAGGAGACTTTACTCTTCTTGGATACTCAGACGCAAACTTAGCCGGTTGCAGAGTTGATAGAAAGAGCACCTCGGATACCTGTCAACTACCTAGAGGCAGGACAGTGTCTTGGTTTTCAAGAAAGTAGAGTACAGTAGCTCTCTCTACAGCAGAAGCAGAGTATGTAGCTCTTGGAAGTTGCTGTTCACAAATTCTGTGGATAAAACAATAGCTAAGAGACTTTGGAATTGAAGATTCATGCACGGAGATTAACTGCGACAACACCAGGGCTATCAATCTCACCAAAAATCCAATTCTTCACTCAAGAGCAAAGCATATAGAGATTCGACATCACTTCATTAGAGGCCATGTTCAAAATGGAGAAGTTTCGATTCAGTATGTTGATTCAAAGAACCAACTGGCGAATATATTCACAAAGCCTTTAGAGAAAAATCAATTTGAAATTATTCGCTCCAGACTCAACATTTTGAGGTTTGAAGAAGCTAAAGTCTAGAGACTCTCAGACTCAGGCAAACAAGACCTTGACTGTAAGTTATTCTCTCTCTCGAATCTTATCTTGAAAAGGTACGACCGTCAAACTATGGTTAATTATTGCTATATTTAATCGATGTAATTATTGCAACATTTCCTTTTAAAAAAAGAAGTTATTTTTTTAAATGACTATTTTCGCGGAAAAAGGACAGTTATTTTGAAAATGCATCTTTTTATTTTCCTTTGTGACGATTCGTATACCTCTCCTTTTAACCGATCGTGCATTGTTGATTCCTCTTCACTTTACTCTAAAAAACCCTAGAAAGCATCGATCCTCCATTCCCGTTTTCTTCTCTTGCTTAATCTTCGAAAAAGTTGTCATCTTTCTTGGGAAAGTCAAGCAAGGAATCTTTCAAAGAGTGAGAAAGATGTCGTCTTCAAGAAAGTCTTCGAGAATTGCAAGCAGGGGACCACGGCGAATGAGTTGGGGGCCTACGCACTTCGATCTCACCGAAGAAGAAGTGTCTCCAAATCAGCAACAGAGCCCACAACATTCTCGGCAGCGTCATTCTCCACCATCTAGTCCGCAAAATGTTGGTCATCAACAAGAAGAAGAAATCATTGAAGACGCAGATCTGTAAGAGTTCAAAAGCCCGCTTTTATTTATAAGTTGTATCGTGCTTTAAAGGGGACTCGTACTCCTCTAAACTATGTCGATGATTTTCTTAAAGACAAAGGATATGGGAACGAATATATCTTTTTGCGAAAAATGGAAAGTTTGGGAATTGCTCGTAAAGGGGTGGCAGAAGAAACCCTTGCGAATATTCCAAATGATCCTCGTGATTGGGGAGTTAATCCAAGATGGGAATGATGATGACAAACTGTACAGCCAATTTCAACCGAGGATGGGTATTGCGGCAAAAAATCGAGGAAAAAGAGGAGAGTTGTTTAGATCGAAAGAACAGAAGGATCTATACTTAAAATTGCTGAAGCGTGGGGTGATAAACCCTAGGAGTGTGGATTTTGATTTTCTGGATGCTGTGAATGTGAACTTGAGGGAAAAGTTCGATTATCTTCAACTTGAAAAGTTCTGCTCTGACACCACAGAGGCCTATGCTGAACTAACCGCATATTTCTATTCAAATCTTAGCTTCTTGGATGCAAATAGATTCTCTTTCAGTGTCAACGATCAAGATTTTGTTGTGGATACGGATATGCTGGCAGATGTGTTAGGGGTTGAGAGAGGAAGATATCAACCAATCAAAGTTTCTATTGCTCGTGCTACACTGGAACTTGTGAAGGACAGGAGAACAGAGGAAAAGATCTCCTACCTAAGGATGAGTGCGTTCAACATTCTGCTGCACAAGATTGTGATCAATTGTCTCAGACCGAAATCAACTTCTAAAACTGATGTTTCAAGTTCGGAGGCAAAGCTGATGTATGCAATCATCACAGGGAAAAAGTTTTCTCTTCCTCACACTGTTATGTTCCACATGTATAGAGCCATGATGAAGGACAGAGGTCAACTTCCTTATCCAAGTCTTGTCACAAAGTTATTCAGACATCTGAACATTCAGCCTCCACAAATTCTTTGTGCTCAATCGTGTGATCATATGGTGGTAGGGCTAAAAATGGTGACCAAGATACGTCTGAAGGAGCTAAGCAAAGCGTTGGAGAAAATTAAGGAGAAGACTCCTGTAAAGTCTCATCAATTCTCTTCTGCATCAAAAAGGAAAGGGAAGGAGCCCATGGTTGCTCCACCCAAGAAAAGAAGAGCTCTCATCGTGGAAGATGAAGAGGATGATGACCTTACCATTTCGGCCATAGCTTTGAAGAAGCTAAGTCGTACTGTTCCAGAGTCAATGGAACAACATGAGACAAAAGGAGAGGAAAGAGAAGGTCAAGAAAAAGAAGAAGAAGAAAGAGAAGAGCATGAAAAAGAAGAAGAAGAGAGAGAAGAGGAAGAAAAAGAAGAAGAAGAAGAAAGAGGAGTTGGCGAAAAGAAGCAGAGGAGGAAAGACCTGAAGAAGAAGAAGAGAGAATGAATCAAGAGGAAAGAGAGCCTGAAAAACACTCTTCTCCACCTGAAGGCACAGAAACAGGGGGAGATAATGAGGGAGTCAGTCGCTCTCCAGCCGACCCAGAAGACATTCATGCCTCTCATTTTCCTAAAGAAGAACATGATGCTTCATCGCCAAATCTGCGCGATTATTCTAATATGCCATCATCTGCAGATCGTGCCGGCTTGCACGCTGCAACCGACAGGTTCAGCAGATTTTCGTAGAATTATGGATATTCTCTTGGAAATGCGCGGTCAAATCTATGCTCTGGGATGCGAGGTTCAAAGCTTGCAGAATGCAGGTCAAGTTTCTTCAGTTTCATTGAAAGATCAGATCCAAGCCCTCTCTGTTCAGATTCAGGCCAATGCTAAGGGTGAGGAGGTTGCACAACTGAAGGAAGACTTGAAAAGGCTGGAAGGGATCATTCAGTCCATGGGAGATTTCCAGCTTGTCCGCGTTCCCAACCAATCTTGACTCTATTCCATTTTCATCTCAACCTTTTTAATGCTGACAAAAAGGGGGAGAAGTGCAAGATTTGAATCAAACTTTGAATTTTTAAATCGTTTGGATTGTTTGATTTGGATTGATGTTTGACTTTAATTTTGTGTCTGGATTTGAATTTGGATTTGACTGCTATCGACTGTTATTGATATCTTATGGATGGCTTTATCATATTCAAGACTAACCTATTTTCTGTGGTTGCAGATTCTAGTGTTATTCATTTAGCCATTTATCATTATAAGATATGTATATTTGTTTGAGAAATGTTTTGCAGGTCAAAGTTATCCAAATCTGCAGGAAAGTTTTGTCACCATAAAAAATGGGGAGATTGTTGGAGAAATCTTCTTGAAATGTTTTGAAGCTGACAAAACGTTTCCATCAATCTAGTCTAAAGGTTTGCAGATTCTGCTGTTTAAAGTTTGAAGACCTCCGGACAGCCAGACTCAAGATTTAAAGTCTATCCTCATTGACAGTTTCTAATCCGTTGAAGAAAGGCTATCCAGAACTGGATGTTTCATTAAGGATATGGTCTTATCGACTGGAGAAGATCTCTTGGCTGGAAATGACATAACAGAATCCCTTTAATAGATCGAGATTGATTCGATGATTAAGGATCCGATGATTGGCGAAATATTCGTGGAAGGTTCTACTTATGGAAACCGAGATCCTGATTGTATAGGCGAACATGATTGATGGGCTATCGACATGTTCCTTTAATAGCTCGAGTAATCTTCCTAATTGATTCCGTCCAACGGGTAGATTTGAGGAATTCCTTTGGTAAGTGCCAACGGGTATGATGGCGTAAAGGAGTATATAAGGAAGACGTTCTAAGCTGTTCATAGTGTGTGCGCGATAGAAGAATTCCAAAGTCTGAAGCTTCTTGTTGTTTAGTCAATTCATTTGAGCGAAAAACTTGTACTCAAAAGAGAGCTTATACTTGTGAGAAACCTTGAGGAAGTGTGATAGAACATCCACACTGTGGAATCAAGGAAGAACTGTGCTGTAACATCTCTTTTGTTCATAGTGGAATCCAGCCGATAGGCTGTCAGTGCGGAAGAGTGGACGTAGGCTTGGGATAAGCCGAACCACTATAAACCTTGTGTTTAATCTTCTCTTCTCTACTCTTTACTTTACTTTGATCGTAATTCATTTTGGTTAAGCAAAAGAATACTTCCTTTCTATCGTCTGCTTAGTATTGCTGTGGTATCACAAGAAATTGTTTTTACACCTATTCACCCTCCTCTAGGTGCTTATACTAGCTACATCAAAATGTTCTTTGACAAAAATACCCCTAATTGTGAATAAGATTGGAACTTTAGGTCCCTGTTTAGATTGAGTTAGCCACTTTGGGTTCTTATTTGAGACAGTATCCACTTTGAGTCCTTTTTTGAGAAAAATGGCTCCACTTCGGACCCTTATTTGAAATTTTTCCAATAGATTTTGTTTTCTTAACATTGCTTTGCACTTTAGATTTTATGAAGTAGATTTTACTTCTAGATGTAATAATTCATTTTAGGAAAGTAGTTTATATAGTAGATATTCATGAAGTATCATTTATTTACTTTCCGATTTTAAGCCATAGTTTATTTTGGAAAATTTACATTTAGTTTCTATTTATTGCTCAAGGGTCCAAGAACATAATAACAAGGCTTTTCATTGATTTTTTTTTTTCAAGTACAGCTCGAGCTCTTTATTTTCCTACCTTGTATTTGCTCTATTTCGATATTGTTGAATTTTATGTGTTTGCTTGAGTGAATTTATGCATGATCAACTGCCTTGCTCATCATTAAGAATGAAATGGGCAACTCAGATTTAGTAGACTGCATGAATAATTTTTTTCATAAAAAGAGAAAAAAAGTACCAAATCGGGCGTTAGATACATCCAGCCTAGTTAAGTCTTGGCCCCACAAATCTATGCTTCGTAGAAGTAAGAAGGGCTCCCACGTTATACTTGACTCTTAATTGGTCCATAAAAAATTAGTGGTGACTCTTAATCAAATGAAATAATTATTAGAAACCAACATTAGATTGATCATGCCAAGAACGTCACCTTGCAAGAGGGATCATTTGCACTTGCTTGGTAATCCAGTAACTTCCTCGGTGATCTCACCTCAGAAGTTAAGCCAAATCAGGCTGCAGAAAATGGTTTGGCTTGGTTTGATCTTGACTATAACATGGTTTAGCTTGTTTTCACTTTTCTTCAAACCAAATTTATTGTTGAAAATAAAATAAGTGATCAAATAAAATACACAAAATAAGGAAATGAGTTGGACACCAAATTTACGTGACTCGGTTGTGTGACTTACATCCATAGGAAAAGGAGTACAATTCCATTATAAATAAAATTACAATGCAATAGAGAGTGAAATCATACTCGAGTTACTTAAATACTCTTAATGTTTTTCATCCCTTAGATAGGATTGATAACTTTGTGTTTAACTTTCAAAATTTCTCTCAAAATAATCTCTCAATCTAATGAAAGAATGACGTGAACATTAACACAAGATTTAATCGACTTCATTTTGCGTAATTTCACGAAGAAAATTTTTCTTAATCAAAACTTTTAAGAGAAAATTTTCAATATCCTCTGTGCAGTCCTTGAAGCTCTCATTGAGAGCTCTTCACGTATTTAAAGAGAAAATTCACTAGAAGCAAATAAAGAAGAAGAGAGGAAACAATGAGTGGCCATCGTGAAAAGACCCCATTATGGCGACTTTCTTCGTCGTTTTCATTCCCCCTTTGTCTCATACAAGCGGTGGTCATCATCAATCTCTCTTTTCCCTTTGTTCAGCTGAGCAAAGTCGTCTCTCATGGTCAAGACCAACACGGTCTCTCTTTCTTTCCACGCACAAAGCAACACCATGATGGGATGGCATCACGGCCGTCCATCATTGCATTTCCTCTCACCATTCTTGAATAGAGGTCGAGTGTCGATAATTCTCATCCGGTCTGGCTTGATCGGGCTCCAGCCCGAGATATATTTCAACATTTATATAATTTGGTTTGGTTGATGTCCAAACCACACTAGTTAGACCATGCTCGCATTCTAATGGTTGTCAATAAGAAATAAGAAAATAAGTGTTGTAAAAGATTTGCTTTTTAATATAAAGGCACATTTATGGCAATATTTGAGTGGTTAAAGGTAATTAATTATGATAAAAGGCATGTTATTAAGGCCAAGAGATGAAAACAAATATTTCATAGTGAGTAGTAAGTATATGCTTAGGTAGTGCTTAGCTGGAGCATTTTTTGTAGTGAACGCAGCAAATCCAATCTCAATAGTACGAAGGAAAATCTTCTAATTATCCATAATTCCAACTGTCATAATGAGAGGGATCTTAAGAATATTTTTTTTCTATGCATTTATATAGATAAGTTGTGATTTTATCTATGTAGATATGTTTAAGCATAGATATAGCTATAAGAAAACTACAAATTATTTAAACATTTGAAAATCAGATTTTTTTTTATTCAAAAGTTCAATCGCACCAAGAAGAAACTTCAAAGAAATGGGGTGTGTGAAAAGGTACACCACCCTGTTCAAAAAAAAAAAAAAAGGTACACCACCATAATTGTCCTCCATCTCTTTTTTCTAAAGCCATAAACTTTATTGACTATAAATTGAAAGCTACAACTGCTGTGAAGTTGCCTGTCTTTCAATCAAATCCCGTGAGTCACACGGTATAAAGGTCCAAAATGATGTCTCTCACTAAAGAAAGTGGCACTGGACTTCAGGCATTCAAATCAAGAATTTCATCATTTATATCTTATATAAACATTATTTTCTCCTTTTCTAAAGTGACGCGCTTGTTCTTATTTTTTTGTAAATTTATGAAGGAGGATGATTTGGTTGAGAAGTTTTTCACATTAAGAATGTAATAAAAGCTCTTCACATCAATGAATATAGTGTTAATGTTGCTAAAATGTCCAATCCAAAAGAATAGCTGAAATTTGACAAAGAAGGAGCAGCACACTAGAAATAAACGCACTTAAACTTTTTTGTAGGCATGCCTTTGATGACAACTCTCCTTCGGCAAATTACTAGATTCTTTCAAAAGGCATTGTGTCTATTGCATATGGACTACCTTTAGCTCTTGAAGCAATAGGTCCAAAATAATAATAATAATAATAATAATAATAATAATAATAATATATGCAGCACACGTGATTAATTTAAATGGTAAAAATATGATTTTGATGAATAGCATTTTGGCATCTTTTAGGGATCTTGTAACATGGTATTGCATGATCTTCCAATTTACTAAAAAGTAAGCATTAACATTTTTTTATGTATTCCAATCGCTTACGGTAATGGCTTGAAAGCATGGGATGTACATCCTTGTAGTGTTTCCATAAGGTGTTGCTAAGTTGTATAAACATGACTTGCGCAAAATTGGGTTCGTATGAACCATCACGGATGCATTATGTGTATTTTGAATGCTATTCTTGAAACAATATTTTGTTCAGATTTGATCACGGTGTCCTTTACTCATATCCCCAGAGTGTCTCCCTAGACATCTTGTGAATGGACCAAACCTAATGTACACGGAGGGAGCGATTTGCGTGTATAAATCAATGTTAATTGAGTTGAATGATTTGGATACTAATGTTGTAAATGGGATAGATACAAAAAAAAAAAAATTGTGGACAACTCATCCTCTCGAAGAATTCTACACTGCACCATTGTAGTCAACAAATCAAGGCAGCGAATAACGGCATGAAAAACATATACAAATAAAACATGCCAAAAAATAAATAATTGTGGCTAGGCTCTATCTGATCTTCAATGTCGCTACTATAACCATTCAAATTCCAAAGGATAATATTCATAGGAATTTTCAATTTCATAAGAAAGATTTATTAAGGACTGCAACATGAAAATGATATATGTTTAATCATGCTAATAAAAAAAATGTATAACTAACAAATGTCTTGGAAATTTATGTCAAATCATGTGAAACAGACTTATTTAATATGTCAAGAATGTATGGTTTTCTTAGTATGTTGCACCCCAAACTAAATAGATAAAATAGTGACCATAAAATCATGGATAATGAAGGAAGGAAAGTGAAAGGTACAAATGCCCCTACCTATGTTTTCTTTTGCCGACTGGAGATGCATTGTTAGAGGAATCTTAGAAGAAACAGGCTGAATCGACGCTCCGAATCACTTTATGATCAGCGCTAATGGTAAATCATGGATAAATTTTATCATCAACCATGAGTTTAAGCTTGTAAATATTGATCAATATCTTAAGAAAATAAATTATAAGTTTTTATGCAATATTCACGAATGCCTAATGCTGGTCATATTCAATATCTTTTAGTTTGGTTTCACTATTCTTCGAACCATATCCCTTGTAGAAAAACAAAAAACATTTGGATAAAATGCATAGATTAAGGAAATAAATCAAAGACCAGATCTTTGTGGTTCACTCATGTGACCCATATCCATAGGAAGAGCAACACAACATTTCACTATAGTTTAATGATATAATGGAAATTACAACCACATTGAAATCACTCAAATACTCTCGATGTTTCACAATCCTCAATTACTATACCAATAACTCACACAATATAGTATTTAACCCTCATAGTTTCTATAGAAATAATATTTCAATCTCACAAAAAAATAACAAAAAATTTAATATTTCAATCTCACAAAAAAAAAATCTTAACATAAGATTTAGTCAACTTCACACAACAATATTTGGTGTAATCTCACTAAGAAAACTCTCTTAATCAAACCTCTCGAGAGGAACTCTGGGCACACCTTTCAATATGCTTTGCGCAGCCTTCAGAGCTCTCTTTGACGTTAAGAGCTCTTCCTCTTGGTATTTAAAGAGGAAATTTAGCAGAAGCAAGCAAATAAAGGTGAAGAAAGGAAACAATGAGTAGCCAGCAAGAAAGGACACAATCATTGCGACTGCCTTCGTCTTTCGGCAATGGCCATAATTAATCTCTTCTTCCCTTTCTTCACCTGAGTAAAGTCGTCTCTCATGGTCATGACCATTGACAGGCCTTCATTGCATTTCCTGACCAATCCTGAACAGTGTTAGAGCGCCCATAAGTCTCATCCAATCCGATTTCATTCAATGGGCTCAGACTCAAGATTTATTCTAACATTTACGTAATTTGGTTTAGTTTGCCGTCCAAACCATACTAATTATGCCACGCTCACATTCTAGTAGTTGTCAATAAGGAAATAAGTGTTTGTGAAAGATTTGCACAATCATTTGCTTTTTGATAAAAATGTACATTTTATGAGAATTTTTGAGTTGTTAAAGGTAACTAATTTTAATTAAAGATAAGTCTTTAAGGCAAAGAGATTAGATCAAATATTTCATATATACTTAGGTAGTGCTTAGGTGGAGTATTTGTTGTAGAAAATGCAGCAAATCCAATCTCTGTAGTATGGAGGAAATTTTTCTAGCTATCCGATAAATTGAATGCAGCAAAACCTGCTTTAAGTTTTGAGTTGTATAGATAAATTGTGATTCTACAATACTGGATTGGGATTTCATATATGTCCAACCAAAGATATAGCTACAGAACAATCATAAATGATTTAAAATATTTGAGAATGAACTATTTTTAAATCCCAAAGTTCAAAAGCACAGAGTGAAAAGCACAAAGAAGAAAATCGAAAGAAATTGGGCATGTTATAAAGGTACACCTTCATAATTGTCCTCCACCTCTTTTTTTCTAAAGCCATCAACTTTATTGACTATAAATTGAAAGCTCCAGTTGCTACGAAGTTGCTTATCTGTAACTTTTAACTAAATCCCGTGAGTCGTGCAATACAAACTTCCCTTTCTCGTTTTTTAAAATAACGCACTGGTTCTCCTTTTGCAAATTCCTGAGGAAAGCTTTCACATTAAGAATGTAAAGGCTTTTCACGTTCAAGAATCGCACGGCTTTGTGCGAATTTTCCTAGAAGTTTTTCAATAGTGCCTATTAGAGAGAGGGGATCCTGCTAAGTGCGAAGTGAGCTCCTATGGCGTGCTCAGAGACCGGAACGAGCACCAGCAATTCATTTGGAGGTAAGTACCAGGTATTCTTGAGTTTTAGAGGGCCCGATACTGGTTGTATATTCACCCATAGCCTCTACCATGCCCTGTTACATGCTGGGATTGGTGTTTTCATTGATGACGAGGAACTTCGAGTTGGTGAAAGAATTGGTGACAACATTCTACAAGTGATCAACAACTCCAAACTTTACATACCCATCTTCTCCAAAAACTATGCTTCATGTCACTGGTGCCTCGATGAGCTTGCGAAGATGGTAGAGAACACCTCTAAATCAAAAGAAGATGGAAAGCACATATTGCCCATCTTCCATGATGTGAAACCTGATGACGTGAAGTTGAAAACCAAGTTGTACAATGAGGCCATATCAAATTTAGAGCAACAAATGGAGGGTCAGAAGAATAAGTTCAGCTCTGAGGATATAAAGGCATGGCAACAGGCTCTCAAAGAAGTTGATGGCACCAAGGGTTGGGAGCTAAAGAAATCTTCAAGGTATCTTTCCAATCATGATTGTGAAAATTATTTTGTAAAATTGGACCACAGTTCTTAAAAAAATTCATTAATTATATTACAACTCTAATTTCCCTTATTTTAAATAGAAAGTTTCAAATACTTCTTTTAATTTTTTTTAAATCATGAGATTTCTAAATTTTTTCTGACCTTGTAGGGTTATTGTAATTTTGTTTTTCACCTATTTTCCATCGTATGAAAAATTTGGCTGTGCTTTGTATTTTTTATACTAATTTGATCCATAAGATTCCTATTGTATGCAAGAGAACTTGATTAAAGCACAGTTGCCTTTGCAAAGTTCTTGTTCATGTCGAAAGAAACAAGTAAGTTTTCTATTACAGTGATTCATTAGATTTTTATATTTTGATCCTTCTACCCTTTTTTGCAAGAAATTCTAATTCTTCTACTTGATATAAAGATCAAACATTTCATTTCTCTATTCCTTAAACTTGTAATGGATGTTCAAGTTTCTAATTCATCATGTTCTGAAGCTTTGGGGGTGACGTTGAATCTTGATATTATATAAACTTGATCGCGTTCCCACCTGATTGCTTAGTAGATGGTTGGTCAATATGCAAATTTGTCACCTTTTCTCAATTGAAACTGTTCAACATTGTGGCAGCTATACAGAACTTATCCAGGCGGTTGTTGACCAGGTTGTAGTCATGCTCAAGAAAAGAGAAATGAAAGTAACCAAAGATTTAGTTGGAATGGATGATCAAGTAGCAGCCATAAAAGAATTATTAGACATTGATTCTGGTGGTGTGCGGCTCATTGGAATCTATGGGATGAGCGGCATTGGTAAAACAACACTTGCCAAGATTGTCTTCAATCATCTATATAATTGCTTTGGGAGAAATTGCAGCTTTCTTGATGACGTGAAGGAAATTGAAGAAACCAAGGGCTTAGTTGAGCTGCAAAAAAAATTATTGTACGATATCTCTTATCGTGAAGTGGCACCTGAAATTGCTAACGATGCCAGCGGGACCAAAAAGATTGAAGAAACAATTTGCAGCAGGAAGATGCTAATTGTATTGGATAATGTTGATGAGGCTAGACAGATCCAAAAACTAATTGGAATGATAGATTTGTATCCTGGTACTAGAATACTTGTTACTACCAGGGACAAGAGTGTTCTGACTATTGGGGGATTTAAGTATAAATTCGAGGAGTATGAAATGGTGCGATTGAGTGAGGAAAACGCGCTTAAACTTTTTAGTAGGCATGCCTTCAATGACAACTCTCCTCCAAAAAGTTACTACACTCTTTCGAGAAGGATTGTCTCTACAGCAAGTGGACTACCTTTAGCTCTTGAAGCAATAGGTTCATTGCTTTTTGGTGAGGAAAAAATAGAAATATGGAAAGAATGGCTAAAGCAACTAAAGAAAACACCTCATAAGGATGTCTTGGGAAAGCTAAAGATTAGCTATGATGCCTTAGATCAGAATCAACAACAGATATTCCTGGATGTTGCATGCTTTTTTGTTGGTGAGAATAAGACTAATCCAATATACGTGTGGAAAGCTTGTAAGCTTTACCCGGAGAGTGCCATCAAGGTCCTTACTAATAGGTGCATGATAAAGTTTTTAGATGACGATAAATTTGGGATGCACGATCAGTTTAGGGATCTTGGAAGGGCAATTGCCAAAGAAGAGCATAGCAGATTGTGGGAACAAGATGACTTCATCGACAAATTAAGATCAACAAAGGTAAAATATGGTCAAATTTGAATAGAAAATTACTTATAACCTCTTCTTAATTGATAATTCGTGTTTTTGATTTGGGAGCTACTCTTCTATTTGTTTTTTTCTTCTCTTCTACGAAATAAAATAGTGGGATATTGACAAATTCCTCCCTCCGCTCCCTAATGTCATTGGCAGATCAACGAAAGCGTTCGCGCACTCCATTTGAAATCGGGGGGTTCGTTGGAACCTCCAATAATCGTTACTTCAGAGCAAATGAAGCGGTTCCCGCGTATTCGGTTTCTTTGGTTGAACGAGGTAATTTGCCAAGGTGATTTTACAAGCTGTCTTTCCGAGTTGAGATGGATCAGTTTGGATTACGGTTACGCAATTCCTCCTGGACCTGCCGCCCATCATCATCAACGGTTTGAGGCAACTAATTCGTTGCATCTAGAAAACGCAGTTGTGGTGAATCTTTCTGGGGTTGACATCACAGAAGATGTGTTCAAGAGCCTAATCAACGTATGCCAGTTTCCCTCTTAGTCTAATTTTCTCATTCAATGAAGGACAACATCTGATGGATTTGCAATCTAATTTTCTCATTGGTAGCCTAAATCCCTAATGTTTCATTGGCTTTTGTAGGGGGCAAAGAAATTGAAGGTTCTCACTCTTCGTTATAATACGTTGATACATGGGACACCAACCTTTCCTGGGATCTCAGTTTTAGAGAAGTTGACTATTGCTGAATTTTTTTCCTTAAAGGAAATTGATTGCTCTATTGGGAAACTGATGAAGCTGACTGACTTGAGTTTTGAGTTATGTGTCGAACTTGAAAAATTGCCTGAGCAAATTGGACAATTACGGAATTTGCAACACCTCTCTCTTAGAAGCTGCGATAGCTTAAGGGAACTCCCTGACTCAATTTTGAAATTAACTTCGTTAATGAAGCTTGATGTATTAGGAACGAGAATTACAAAATTATCATATTCCATTTACAAACTATCAAGCCTGTCATCTTTCAATGTATCATTCACATTGATTGAAAAACTGCCCAGTACAATGAGCAAGCTTCTTCACCTCCAAACACTGCATTTGAATCATTGTGATCGGATACAAGAGTTGCCGGAGCTCCCTAGAAGTTTAACCACTCTACAGATGACATCTACTTCATTGGTGACTATCCCTAACCTCTCATACCTTACTAATCTAGTTCAACTGGTCCTATCCGATGGCTCTGAATCTATCGCCAGATCAAATATAATTCAAACTTGCGACTTGCAATGGATTGGGAGTTTATCCAAACTGAGAAAACTGCAATTTTGCTTTTCAAATGTTTGCATTTCAACTATAGAGTTGAGTTCCCTTTCTCTGTTGGAAGAACTTACTCTACATGGACTAGACGTGCCAACTTTCAAACAACTTCCATCAGAGTTGATGGTTCTAGAGCTCTACGACACTCGGGGGAAACAAATACTGCCTCCTCTATTGGAAAAGGAGATTGCAATTGTTTCATCAAGTTCGAGAGAATCGAGAGAAACGAAGGTGCAACGGCAAATGGAAATTATATTCACCGAAGGCCATGAATCGTCGAAGAGGTCAGTTCATCTGCCGGAGCTAGGGTGCAATGAGCTACAAGCTCCAGAGTTGATTGATCATTGGAGGGGAGACTTCCTTTTCCCAAGCTCCATAAATATGCTTCGAAAACTCGTTCTGTGGGGGTGCCCAGGGGTTCAGGATATTCAATTTGTTCCTATGCTGTTGTTAATATTTTCTGTTGGAGGGTGCACTTCTTTAAAAAGGTTAGGCGGTTTGTCAAACTTGAAGTACTTGATGGAGTTGACTCTTAACCAGTGCCCGAGCCTACAGGTTGTCGAGGGCATTGATGAATTAGAGTTTTTGCGTCATTTGGAAATTAAGGAATGCAGATCAGTGGAAAGGATTCTTGATCCATTGAGCTCGAAAATACCAAAAAAGTGCTCAATAGTCATAACATGTAGTGGGGAGTTACCCAATTGTGGTCGAAATCACAACACTTGGGAGTCTTACAAAGAGAAGATTTTGAATGGAGCTGAAATTAAAACAACGGACTCTGAAACAGAAACAGGGGATGCTCCGGTGCACCTTCATTCAATTGTTACAATACCGCAGTTGAGCTCTCTATATGAAAAAACAGACTCTGAATCAGAAACAGAGGAAATGGTGCGCCTTCTTTCTATTCATAGATCATCACTGTTTCTTCTGCTTTACTTGCTTTCTATTTCTGCCTTATTCTAGTGAAGAGACAAAATGAACTGATTCTAAAATCTGCAGTCATGGACAATTTTATTAAAATTCCCCATCTTACTAGGAATCTCCATATGCTCTGCGTGTGTGTGTCTCCACTTCGGGGATAAGGTTAGGGATTTACATCCCTCACCATCTTTAACAAAAGGGCCTACCCCAGAGACCTCACCTCAACTCACCTTATCGTTTCCTTCTGCAGGAAGTGTACGATTTTTATTATTAGGGTTCTTTTCCACGTTTTCCTCTTCCTCTCTCCCGCTGTTCAAGTAAGTCATTGTTGCTCAATCCTTGTCGCTAGTCGCTCGCTCCTCGCAAGCTTCAGTCCATCGTTCGCCATTGGTTGCCATCATCTCTTCTTTCCCAGGTTACGTCATTCGCGAGTTCAAGTTTGGCATCCACAAGCTTCAAGTCCTTCTTCGTGAGCTTGAAGTTCCCTGTCCATGAGCTTGAAGTCCTTCTCCAGTGCCACTTTTCACTCAAGTGCACATTTTCTTCTTCAGTGCCGCTCAGCTGGAAGAATTTAGTGCGTCCATTAACTTCTTCAATGGCGGGAGTCACGGGCCTAAACTCAAGCTTTGGATCCCTAGCTAATCGCTGAAGAACAGGTAAGAGTTGTGTGGCAGCTGGTTTTTTTTTTTTTTGCCAGAGTGGCGATTGGTGTTTAGTTGAATGTAATGGTGTGATTTATCTTTGCGTAGCTAAGCATGAGCTCGAGCTTTAGCTCTACCTCTAGCTCAGCTTCATATGGTAATAGTTGTATAAGGGTCCGCTATCTTGCAGTTCTTCTGAGTATTTGAATGCCTGGTCCAGCTCTGTTGTTATGCTTTTGTGGACTGCGATTGATTGTAATCATGTGCACAAGATGTTGTGCATCTTCTCGTGAAGAGTTTATCTGTAAGTATATTCTCAGGTTTGTATAATGGTCACTTTAATGAATATCCATTGTCTCTTTATTACCTATAAGGAGTTTTTGATGATTGAAAATGAAGCAAATAGTGCTTCTCTTCTTGATTCATCATGCAGAATTAAAATGGGATATCCAGATTTTTTTTCTTTTTTATATTTTGGGCAGTTGTGGTTTCCATTGGTAATATGAGATCTGCTGCACTCGGTTTAGTTTGGTTTCACTTTTTTTGTTATTGAAAATAAAACAGGTGATTGAATAAAATACACAAAATAAGGAAATGAGTTGGATACTAAATTTCCATGGTTTGGTCGTGTGACCTACGTGCATAATAAGCACACAATTCTATTATAGATGAAATGATGAAATGGATATTACAATCATACATGAGTCATTTAGACATTCTTAGTAGTTTTAATCCCTCAAATACAACTAATATTAGCCCTCACAATTTCTCTCGAAATAATTTTTCAATCTCATAAAAGAATTATATGAATATTTACAGAAATTTAATTGGCTTCATTTTGTGTAATTTCACGAAGAAAACCTTTCCGAATCAAACCCTCAAAAAGGAAGTTTTCAATCTCTTCTGTGGCCATCGTCAAATGACACCATTGTTGTAACTTTCTTCGTCATTTTCCTTGCCCTTTTGTCCCATCATCAATCCCTCCTTTTCGCGTTCTTCAGCTGAGCAAAGGTGTCTCTAACCATCATGGTCTCCCTTCCTTTCCACGCTCAAAGCAACACCATGATGGGATGGTAGCATTGCCATGGACAGGCCATCATTTCATTTCCTCTCCCAACTCTTGAGTAGAGATCGAGCGTCCATAATTATCGTCCGGAGTGATTTGATATAAAGGGGCGTTTATGACAATGGCCTTTAAGGTGACAAGATCAAAACAAATATTTCATAGTGAGTAGTAAGAATATGCTTAGGTAGTGCTTAGGTGGAGCATTGATTTGTAGTGAATGTAGCAAATCGAATCTCAATAATATAAGGAAAATCTTCTAATTATCCATAGTCCCATGTGTGGTAATGAGAGGAATTCTTTTGTACATGTTTCGTTGGGCTTTTGTCATATAAGGATATTGCTCAAGCCCACCATTTTCCTTTTGAGTCGGAAAGACTTGTTGTTGATATCTAATTTTTAGTCGACGCGTTAAAAAAGGTTAAAAAAAAAAAAAAAATGAGACTTGGATTTATGATAATTACAGATCCATTTCTCGGCTAAAAATGTTGTTTTTCTTTTCTTTCTATTACATTATCACTATTAAATGATTTTTGAGTCATTTTCAAGAAAAAACCTTTTGGTCAACCCTTTGACCAAGAGTCAACCCCGGTCAAAATTTGATTTTTACCCAAAAAGATTCCATTTAATTTGAATTTCACTTTTACCAAGCCAATTTCTCGAAAATTCAAAGATTTGACCAAGAAATCAACATTCTGGGAAAGTTAACTAAAAAGTTAACTTTTTGTCAAACCTTTGATAAAAATAAATAAAAAATGCACAAATGCATTTCTTTTAATGTCAATTTAACTTTTGTGCCAAAAATTTCACAAAATTCGATTAAGAACATTGATTTCCAATTTTTTCAATTTTAGATTCTAAATAGATCAAAAATAAAATTACTTTTATTCTAGTTATAATTGGGTGTAGTTCCTTCTTCGACATTTGGTTTAGGGACTATTTTAAATTAGCTTGTGCATTCAATTTTGCATTCACTGGGTCAAAATACAAATGGTGATTTTGAGCCCTAGTTAGGGAACCAAAGTCGATTCTTCATGACTTGTGAATGGACGATTGTTTCTCACTTATTTCCTTGAGATAAGTCCAAATTTAAAATCAATTTCGAGAAATTTGGACCATAACTTATCAATTTGAAGAATTTTAAATAAGCAAGTCAAGCAACTAAGTTCAATCAACAAAATTCAAATTGATCCATTCATAGTTATGGTTTAATTTCATAAATATAGGTCCAATTTTGATATCGAGCCTAAATTCATTTTTGTCATAAGCTCAAGCGCTTCAATTCAAAGTCAATTTGAATGCAATAAGTGATCTTACACATGGGTAGTTCATTAGATAGGGCAATTGTGACATTAATTGAATTCAATTTTAGTTAATTTGCAATTTTGCCTATTGAATTGCGAATTTGATCATTTTAGCCCTTTAGGCTCAATTCAAAGCACCCATGATTTTGACCAATTATCTTTCATGATAATCATTCAATTAGGTCAATAAAAGACCCATATATCACGTTCATAACGTTTAATTAGCTTAATTGAATCTTAATTAGCCAATTTCTTAATTATAATTAATTTCCTTTTCAATTTGGTCTTTTATGGACCCAATTGCATAAATTTTGGACCCACAAGAGTCCCAAGTGGGTGAAATAGCTAGAATTGGACCAAATCAATCAAGAAATGTTCTAACAGTCTGATTGCCCGCTAGCGAGGATGGTCGATTTAGCCCCTTTTTGGTCGGTTCCTAACCTTCGGTGATTGGTTCTGGAATCCCCTTGATGTCAATTTCACTCCCGCACCTTCAATTTCTAAAAATTTTATAGATTGATCCTTGAATTTCATCAAACTATAATTTAACTTCTAATTGGATATTTTGACGCAATTCTCTATTGTGGCTTGGATTTTCGCAAATCAAACCATTGGATAGATTACCTGACACCTTAAGATCATGATTCAACCTTTGAAATCAAATTTTAACCGTTGGATCAAAATTTCGATCGTTGGATCGAACCGACGGATGAGATTAAATGATTTAGGGTAGTATATAAGTCTAATTTCCCTTCATTTTGCCCAGGGGGGCCTTCATTTTGGCATGAAATCCACTCTCTCTTCTCCGAATTTTCTCTCTCTTCCCTTTAGTTTCCTGCCCATTCCTCTCTCTTTTTCTCTCTCTCTCTTCAATCATCTCAAATCGGCCTTCTCTTCGACCACTACTCATCAACCTTGAACCAATAGCTTACTGGCTATCGCCAACCTCCACGGTGGGCCTCATCCCTTCCTTCTCTTGACTAAAGCATTGACAAGACCAAATGGTGGCCGATTTCCCCTCGTCTGGCGGCACTTCTCCAGGTGGATTAAAGACCAGCAATCACACCAATCTTTCTTTTAATTGGATTTTCTGGTTGAATCGACCATCGTCCAGTGGATTTCAGCACCCAGATCAATGCCAATCTATTCATAGGAGGAACCCTGACTGTCACACCCCGAATCCCGAGCGCACGTGCATCCCTCGGTGGTCGATGAAATTGTGACGTCCTAAGACGCGTCGCCAACCCATTCATTTTATTGTACATGCGGAAGCAAAATGATAACCCCTAACAGCAACCAACACAAGATAGAAAAGCAGGAAACAAATTCACAACCAAAACACACTTTTATACACAAACTAGGTTTATATACAAAACTACTCTGTCTACCAAAAAGATCAGCCCTAAAAAAGGAAACTGTCCTACAACACACTAATCGGACATGTTCATCGATTCTTCGAACTCCACAGGCTCTAGGGTGCCGGGTCCACCATAGCACCATTAGGATGGTCAGCTAAACCCTCGCCAAAAGCGGCGTCTACTATCGCAGCTGGGACCTCAAAACCCTAGAGGGGACCCACTCTGTATCCATTGAGCCCCCGGCAAAACCATGCCCTAAATCGATGAGGTAGCCTTTGGGGTAGGCCCTTATCGACCTAGAGTGTGGTCACAACGAGCTCATAGACCCATACCCCAGGGCCTCCGGGAATAAGGTGGTTAGTAACAAGCTCAGTAACCCTCATAGGCTAACCATAACGAATTGGAGGAGTTACCATCTAAGGACCTGAAAAGAATTAAGCCCACGACGGGGTAAGACAATGTCTCATCAAGTTCATCCCCTAAACTCCGACTAGGAAGAAAATACGCCTAGAGACAGTCTATGCACACAAGACAGAGGACTTACCTTGCCTCAGTTCCCTTCTGCATGTTAGCACAATTCATATACTTAATCAATCAATCAATCAATTCAATTCAATTCATAAAATCGATCCATCAATCAATTTAATCAGTACAATCGATCAATTAGTCAATTCAATCCATACAATCACAGGGGTCCCAATTATAAGTCCAAATTGTTATGACATGTCTCATACTATGCCACCCAATTTTATCCCATAATCCGGCATGTCAACGCAATCAATCATACATTCCAATTTCGATTACTGCCCGCACGAGTATAATATACCGACGCACATCGGTCTTCTGGCGTAGCCAGGCTTCGTCTCACTCCTTTGAGCAGGGCAACATCCACCGACATACATCAGGGATAGCATTCTCGAATGAGCATTGGTCCATAATCTACTGTGACCGACTTTCATTGTCCAGGGACATCTCATATAGGGGCAACATCCTATTGATGCACATTGGGGATAGGTTCACTTAGCTATCACATAATTAATGAATCTGGGCCAAGGACATTGTGTTTTGCACTCAAATGTCTCAATTAAAATAATATCTTGGCCTATTTTCTTCATATTAAAAACACCCGATAAAAATAATTGTGTGTGGGTACACAGTCAATTTGAACCAGAAAAATTAATATCTTTCCTTTTAAAATCTCACTATTTAATATAGTATTTAAAACTATTTTTGGCGTTAAAAACCGATGCTCGTGATTTTCTAATTAAATATCAAAATTTCACAATTTTGCAATAAATAGTCAAAATTCCAATTACCACTCAATTTGCACAAATTAACACCGAATTGCATAAACTAAGCACACAACCGCAATCAGCACGAAATTCCTGTCACCGACTATCTTAGTATAATTTCTAAAAAATAATAAATAATTAAATAAATACCAAAAATAATTGAATAATGCAATTTAAATACAATAAATAACAACTTAGGCTGGAAATGCTAATCTAACCACCTAAACATACCTAAAAAATTTCGAACCTATCTGAATAAATAATATAATCTAATTAGCCCTTAATTAATCTAATATAACCGCCGAGCATGCATAGTTAAGCGATTAAATCACTAATCTAAACTAACTAACCGCGTAATCCATAATTAGCCTAATCTAATCACCCTTTAAGCATCATTAACTCCTTAAGTAGAGTTTAGCAAGTAAACCCACCGGTTTTGTGATTTGGTGATTTCACGGCAACGGTGACATGGAGGCGGGCGACAACCAAGCCTACAACGACACCAAGCGAGGTCTGGATGGGCCTTAAAATGGGCCTAGAAGACCTCAGCCCATAACTAGGGTTCGACTTTTGCTTCAGGCTGCTGGGCTAGATTGAAAGGGCCAAAACGACTCAGGATGGGCAGCGATGGCTATAGCAAGGCCAAACGAGCAACGGCAGCTGCTAGACGGCAGCAAACGGTGGCCGGGTGACCTCAACAATGACCAAGGTGGCTCGGGGGATGGCAAGAAGGCACAGGATGAGTGGTTGGGCACGAGGACGAGCGGACAACACGCGCGAGCTTGCAGGCGGTGCGATGGGAGAGCAACGGCGGTAGGGGAGGCGGTTGACGGCAGGGGGGCCTTCTCTAGTTCTCTCTTTGCAATTTTGAGCTAAAAAATTACTCAACAATGGATAAAGAAAGCTCAATGAGGAATAAGAAGCCAACTGAAGCAAGGGGGACCCAATGGCCTTAAAACTTCAAGAAAATATCTCTTATTGCTCATTGGAAGCCCCCACCAGCCAAGGTTGTCATCCACAGCCAATTTGCACACCTAAGGCTTCCTCTAGAAGCCATTGAAGAGGTCCAAAAGCGGCTGCCCCTTGGACCTACGAATTTTGGACCATTTCCATCAAATTTTGATTCAATTCCTCTTTAGTTGAGCACAATTTGGCCTCCATAAAATCAACCAAGGTCCCATCGTCCCTCTTAAGATTTTTCCTCCTCAATTGAACCAACTTGACGGCCAAAATTGCAACCAAAATTGGTCCCTCGAATTTTCCGGTGCAAAATAGCCTTACTTTGATTTTTCGCTGAAATCTCGAGTTTGTAGAAAAATCTTCAGAGGATGAGTTGACATTCCTAAAATGAATCGTGAAATGACAGAACTTTCAATTTCTGAAATAGGATTTAAATTCGCGGTTACTTTCAACTGGGTGCAATTTTAGTATGACCTAACCTACTAAGTAGCTTTTAGGAATTTTTAGTACAATTAAACTGTGGTCGATTATTTTCGAGCCACATTGTGCATCTTCGACACATTGGTGACTCTCAATTATCGTGAAAATCTCGAGGTTTCAAATACAGGCACAAGGTACAGAAAATGAAAGAAAAATCGATCTAGTGTCATTCAACAGAAATTTTGCAATCAAGTGGGATCACCCACACACTAATCACATACCTATGTCGAATCGACCTATCTCCGGCCTCTGATCAATTTTGACAGTGCCATATTGACCCTTGCAGATTAGCACGGTTGAGCAGTCGATTTCTAGTTGAATGCTTAAGTCTATTGCGTTAAAATCCATTAGCGGCTTCACCAGATAGACTACACCAGATAGACTAGTTATCTCGTGAGAATAGAATTATAGGTGCGTTGATGAAAAACCCATCTCATTCAATTGAAAACAGAACTTGAAAATCAGGATGTCACACTAACCCTCTAGTGGTCAGGGCCTTGAAGATCAACTGTTGGACTACTTCCGATGGCCTAATCTTCCTTGGAAATCTTAGAATCGATCCATGCAGGACTGGTTCTATTCCTATCCAAATTGACAGCCACCAGAGCTCATAGGTAGCTCCAACCACCGGCGATCACGTGTTCCGAAGGTCCCCAACCTAGCTATGGTCAAGAACTAGCCGGTCAATCACCGTTAGTCTCCAATCAACTTGATCTCCTTCAGCATCATCAAACTGATCCAATTTTGGACCAATTCTGTTTTCTCTTGCTACAGGTGGTTTAGCCAACTTTGTTACAATTTGTGGCGGTCCAATTGTGATTCCGAAGATGAAGGATTTGATCCAATCGATTGCGATCAAAATCGACAAAAACGCAATAAAGGTAATAATCTTGGTCTCGAACGTTGTGAAACGAGGCCAAATTAATCGACCAGGGCTAGGGTTCAGTTTTAGGAAAATATATGATGTTTAAAATGATGGATTGAGATGTTGATTTGCCAATGTCAAATGTTCTTGAATAATTATGAATGATTGTGATTAATTTGTTTTGAATCTGCAATTTTTGTAACTATAAAACTAATATGATGATTTGGCCAAAATGAGGTTTGAAACGATTTCATTTCAACTCGAGTCCTCTTAAACTCTTAAAACACACATCACTAGCTTCAAATCAATAGGTCGTATGGCCTAATTGAGTGTCGTTTGATTCTCAAAAAGCACCTCCAAAGCTAAGCTATTTTGCAGCAATTTAGTTTAGTTTTCAATTATGTTCCTATTCCACCTTCAGTTTTTTCTATTTTTGTGCAACTTTTTATGTTGATTTCTGAGGAACTTTCCTTCACGAAAGTTGTTTGTTGTGGTGTGGTCTATGTTTTTTTTTCTTTTATTTTTTTTGGAATATTTGGACATGATTATCTAGGTCAAAACCACTTGGATCTAAGGTTTGGTCAATCTGCTTTGTGTTGATTTCTGACTTTGTCATTTTTTTACTGATCTCTATGTTGATTTCTAGAAGAAATTTCCTCATGAAAGTTGCTTATAATTGTGTGGAGAATGTTCTATAATTTCTTCAGAATTTTTGGATATTTTAATTAGGTCAAAATTGCCTAGATCTGAACATAAGACAATCTGCCCTACACTATTCCGAATTGTGTTTTAGTGAAATTAAGTCCATAAATGAGTTTGTTTGGTCTCAAATCCTTCATGAAGGATGAAATATATGTTGTATGTGTTCAATTGATGCATGATTTGTAAAGTTTTGATGTTGTCTAGTGTGTCAATTGCATGAGTTAATGTGAAACAATGCTACAACAATATATAACTTGGATATGCACCTCTGTTTTGCCATTTTTGCTATGACTCATGTGATTACATTTATGTTTTCAACTCTTAGCAAGAAATGTTCCTCATTGCATTATGTATGTAGGATTTTTTGTAGGATTTTTGCATGTCTTGAGATGGTTGAAATCACACCGTTTTGTGGAGTTAATGCTAAAATGAAACCTTACCATATGTACACCTTGCCATGCTTGTTTGAGACATCTAGAGACCATATCATCCTATTATGTCTTATTGACAATTGAACCGAATGTTGCAAGATTTGTGTACATATTTAGGTCATATAGCATCATCTTGCACGTTAGATTCATGTCACAAAAGTGTTCATCACGCTTAGGATTCCCAAGCATATCCTTAGGAATCTTGAATCATTTCATAATGTCATTTAAATTGTATGACATTTTTGCATGCCGATTTAGGGTTAGATGTGTTTTCATGACATTTGTGCATTATTTGAATGATTTTGAGGCTTTCTAATGTATGCTTGTGCTATGTTTTCCTTAGTTACTGACACGCACACCTTTAGAGATCTTGATCTTAGGATCCCAAATTGACCCAATTTGGACTCGAGCCATTCTAGGAAGTCGTAAGGCATACTTAGAAGTTTCTAATGCCATTAATTTCACATAGATCACTCATTGTTAGGGTCACTTTCCATTTCTCAAAACTAGACTGGAATTTGGACATGGGATTAAATTCGAACCCCTACTTTGAACCTTGTCTAGACAGAACTTTGTTATGTTTGTTCTATTTTTCTATAAGGATCCTACACTTGGTCCCTTATGAAACTTGTTTGTCATCATGTTGGCTATATTGTGTTAAATTTGATAATTTTTTGACTTGTTTTGATAAGAAAACCCTTGCGATATTGGCCAAATGTCCTACTATTTTGACAATTTTCTAACATGCTCTTGCTTGTTGTTTGATTTTTATAAAATTAAGTGTAGCTCGTTTAGGAAAGTTTTCTTCATGGAAGTTGTTTAATATTATATCATGCACATTAGGGAATTTTGTCATTGCTACATTGTCATTAGGTATTGCCCAATTTTGCTGTCTTTACTAGTTTGTTCTGAAATTTCCTAACATGAGCTTGATTGTGATTGTTTAAGTAAACTTCCTAGGTTAATTTACGCATGAACCCGAGTCATTTCATCTACATGAAAGTTGCTTTAAACATCTCGATATTCATTGTTAAAAGATTTTCTATGAGTATTCTTTCCAAACTAAATTTTAAAATGTTTTGGTATATGTGATGTTTCTAAAAACCATTTATTAAGAAATTCTTCTCCAAAGCTCAATTTGGCTTAAGGAAGAGTCGTGGTTTGGATCATATTCAAAATGTATGCGGCGCTTGTGAGTGCATTTGTCATGCCCCGAACCTCGAGCATGTGCACATCCCTCGGTGGTCAATCAAATTGCGATGTTCCCAGGATGCGTCGCCGACCCATTCATTTTATTGCACATGTGGAAGTGAAATAAACAATCCCCAAACAACAAACAAGCATGAGATAGAAAAGCAGGGCAACCAAATTCCACAAACACGCTTTTATAAACAAACCAGGTCATATACAAAAGAGCCTAACTCAAAAAGGGCCATTAAGCTATCTAAACTCTAAACTCCTGGCTCTACAACCATGGGCTCTGGGTCCACCACGACACCATCACGAGTATCGAGATCCATGGGATGTTCTGCTTCCCACTCCCCGGTCTCGACGGGAGGCTCGTCGAAACTCAGCAGGGGACCCTCTAGACCCCTTTGAGGGAAGTAAATGAACCATGCTATGAGTTGGTGAGGTACCAATTGAGGTAGCCCCTCATCAACCCACACCACAAACTCAACTAACTCTCGGGTCAGGGTAGTCCCGGGGATAAGGAAGAAGGTGTGCTCAAAATCCATCGTCTGTGGGATCCCATATTGAACGTGACGCTCCTCCATCTAAGGACTTGTAAATTGTAAGCCACGATGGGGTGAGATAATGTTTCAGTGAGTCTACACCCTAAACCCCAATTAGGAAGATAATACACCTAGAGGCAGCTTAAACACTCGACAAATGAGACCTACCTCGCCTCAACACCTCCCTGCACATCAGCACAGTTCATATAAAATCTGTATGCAGTAAATGCACTCAACCATTGGAACACTTCAACTCATATCTCAATTAATCACAGGGGTCCCGATTATAAGGCCAAATCGTTATGACACGTCCCATTTCGTGCCACACAATTTTGTCCCAAAATCAGGCGCAGTCAAATCACTCATTCAAGCATTCTAATTAGTTACGACCCAATGGCCATGACCAGCTCAACAGTCAGCGGTCATCCGGCATAATCGGGCATCATCTCACACCATCGAGTACAGCAACGTCTACATCTAGACGGCATTCCCAAAGGAGCATCGGCTCAGCCTCCACTACGACTAGCATCTGTTGACGTGGGGCATTCTCGAAGGAGCATCATTCGGCATAAAAGCTCGTGACGAGTTCCAATAGTGATTCCATGCATATCCAATCTTGCTAAGGACATCGTGCTTTGCACTCAAATGTCTCAATTTAAATAATGTACTTGGTCTATTTTCTTCATAATAAAAACACTCAGTAAAATAGGTATGTGTGGACACACGATTAAATCGAACCATAAAGCATGATATCCTCTCTTTTAAAAATCCCACGATTTTATATAGTACTTAAAAACATTTATGGCATAAAAAAATGACACCAAGTATTTTTCTGATTAAATACTAAAATTCCATATTTTTTAAATAATAAATCAAAAATCATCAATTAGCATCCAATTGCAGAAATTAACAATCAATTACACAAACAAACTGCACCACGACGATGTGCACGAAATTCTAACAACCGACTATCCTAGTATAATTTCTGGAAATAAATAAATAATTAAATACATTACAAAATAATGAAAATAAATGTAAAATAATTAAATAAATCACTAATTAAACTATATATACTAATCTAACCACCTAATTAGACTAATTAAATTAATTCGCCTAAGCTAGCTACATTTAATCTAACTAAACTATCTAATTGAACTAACTAACCACCTAATGGACTAATTAAATAATCGTAACCAATTTAATTAAACTAACTAACCCTCACTAATCCTAATTAGCCTAACTAATCCACCCTAAGCATAATTAACCCTGTAATTAAGGTTTAGGAGGTTAACTCACCAGATTAGCAAATAAATCGGTTCACGGCGACGGCGACGCGAAGGGCCTAGAAACAACCTTGGAATGCCCACAGGCCAACTAGGACTTCAGTTCTGTGGCTAGCTAGAAAAGCTGGTCGAGCGGCTTGGTTGGGTTAGACACGGCGGGTTGGACGAGCTGGGCAAACGGGCGGCTTGGTCACAGCACGGGGGGCGACGGAGATGGTTAGGCGGCAATGGCTGGCAGTTGGAGCAACTTAGGTGAGCGGACGACCAGGGCATGCGGGCTAAGGATGCAGACAAGCACGGGATCGCGAGCGGAGGCAGGCCGGCGCTCGGGCGGCTTGGACAGGCGGTGAGGGGGCTTGGCAGTGGCTTGCGAGCTGCTGCTGGTTCGATAAGGGGCTCTAAAAATGGAGTTTGATGGAAGAACAAATGAAGAAGAAGCTGAAGAAGAAGAAGATGAAGCTACCGCAAGAAAGGTGAGGGACAAGAGGCCTCAAAAGTCCACCAAAATATCTCAAACACTTGAGTAATAGCCCTAGTAGCCTTCACCCTCATCCAGCAGCCATTTCCCCTCCAAATCTTCCCCAACAAGCCAAGCTTTGATGCCCAAATGTTGCAGCCCCCATGGCCCTACGAATTTCATGTGTCTCCTTCCCAAATCAACTCAATTACACATCAATTGACCTCAATTCAATGGCCACACAAGCCATGGTAGCAGCCCACACAAATTCCTTACATCCCCTTCACCACTTAGCTCACATTGGAGGCCAAAAATCCACTCAATTTGGCCCTTATGAATTTTCTAGTTTTAAATTGCCGAATTTTGATTTTTTGCCGAAAATCCAGGCTTGCCGAAAATTCTTCAAAGGATGAGTCAACATCCCAAAAATAAATCGTGACACACCAAAACTTTCAATTCCTGAAACCGGGTTCAATTTCGTGGTTAATTTCAACCGGATGCCATTTTAACATGACCTAATTTACCAGGTAACTTTTAGGAATTTTTAGCGCTTTTGACTCGTGGTCGATTATTTTCAATCCACATTATGCATCTCTAACTCATAGGCGACTCTCAGTTGTTCTAAAAATCTCAATGATTCAATTACGGGCACAGGGTACATAATCGACAGAAAAATTAGTTTAGTGCTGTTCGACGCGAATTTTACAATCAGGTGGAATTATCTACAATTTAATTACATGCTTCTATTGAATCAACCTATCTCCAATCTTTAATCGATTTTAATGGTGCTGTATTGACCCTTGCATATTAGCACGGTCGAGTAATCAATTTCTGATCGAATTCTCAAGTTAATCGCATTCATATTCCTTAACGGCTTCACTTGATAGATTAGTTATCTCATGAGTGATTAGCTCAAATAAAAAGACTATAAGCGCGTCGATGAAAAGCCCATTTCATTTAAATCGAAATAGGGTCGAAAATCAAGATGTCACAGCATTTATGTGAGCCCTAAGCTAGCCTTGACAATTGAATGTGTTCCAAAGCCTCAATATTCCTTAATCTGAAATATTTTCAATTTTTTTTTCTTAAACCTTGATTTGACATTGTAAAAGTCATGGTTTGAATTGTATTCAAAATGCTTGGATGCTTATGAGTACATTTATGCGAGCCTCGGGCTAGCCTTGGCAATTGAATGCCTTTCATAACCGAGACATCACTTTGTCTTAAAAAAAAAATTATGGATGATTTCAAAATATGTCTTTAAAGCATCACATATAGCCCCAATGCATATAATCATGTCATTCATTTAGAAGTGCCTATGTGTGACATCATGAGTTTTGACCCTGTCCCGATAATATGAATTGGGCTTTTCATCGACGCGCCTATAGTCTTTTTCTCTGAACTAATCACTCACGAGATAAGTAATCTATCTAGTGAAGCTGTTAAAGAAAATAAACGCGACAGACTTGAGAATTCAATCATAAATCGACTGATTGATCGTGCTAATTTGCAAGGGTCAATACGGCCCCATTAAAATTAATTATAGATTGAAGATAGGTCAATTCGACAGAGGCATGTAATTAAATTGTGGGTAATTCCACTTGATTGTAAAATTCATGTCGAACGACACTAAATCGATTTTTTTGTCGTTTATGTACCCTATGTCCATATTTGAATTTGAGATTTTTACGACAATCAAGAGTCGCCTATGTGTCGGAGATGCACAATGTGGATTGAAAATAATCGACCACAGGTCAAACGTGCTAAAAAATCTAAAAAGCTACCCGGTAGGTTAGGTCACGCTAAAATCAAGTCCGGTTGAAATTAACCATGAAATTGAACTTGGTTTTAGGAATTGAAAGTTTTGAGATGTCACGATTTATTTTAGAAACATCGACTCATCCTTCAAAGAATTATTGGCAAGCTCGGGATTTTGGCAAAAAATCAAATGTTGGCGAAATTGGATTGGGAAATTCGGAGGGCCATTTTTGTGTGAAATTTTGGCCTCCAAGTTGGATCATTTGGTGAGGGAAGTTGTAAAAATTGGTGTGGGTTGCTACCATGGCATTTTGGCCATCAATTGGAAGTTAATTGGTGTGGAATTAGATTGAATTTGGGAGGGAAATTCATGAAATTCAAAGGCCATGGATGCTACAACATTTTGGACCTTGAAGTTGGCATGTTGGAGAAGATTTGGGAGGGAAATCAGCTGCTGGATGAGGCTGAAGGTGGTGGGGACCTTGCACTTGAGTTTTTGGATATTTTCCTTGACATTGTGGCCCCTTTGTCCCCCTTCTAGCAGCAGCAACTTCTTCGTCTTCTTCCTCAGCATTCCTTCTCCATTGTTGTTGAAGCAAGAGCAGAGAACCAACCAAGACCACCGCTAGGCCCCCTTGCTGCTATTAGCTAGCTCGCTGAGGTTGTAAGCCGCTCGCATGCCGTCCCGCTCGTCCGTCGTGCTTCGTCTGCCTCGAGCCATCCGCATCCGCACCTTGGCCACCGTCGTAGGTCCCCAAGCCAACCTCACTAGCTTGCCTCCTGCCATTTTAGCTGCTTGAGCCACCACCGTCTACCCCTGCTCATGCCGCCATCCAGCCTTGCTCATTCCCATGCTAGCCGAGCTACTCGACCAACTTCTTCACCCCAAAGCAAAACTGAATTCTCAGTTTTGGGCTGAGTGCTTCGTGGGCCGTTTCCGGGCCCTTCTGAGCCTCCCTTAGCGTCACCATAGGCCCGAGTCTCACTCGCCTTCGCCTCACTATCGCTGTGAACTCATCGGCTTGCCAAACTGGTGAGTTTACTTTCTAAACCTTGATCAGGAGGTTAATGATGCTTAGGGAAGGGTTAGATTAAGTTAAGTTAGATTAGTGTCATTAGTAGCTTGTTTAACTAAATTAGATTAGTTAAATATGTCAATTAGGTGGTTAGTTAATGTAATTAGTTAGTTTAATTGGTTATTATGTAGCTAGGTTGGTTAGAGTAATTTGATTAGTTCAGTTAGGTGGTTAGATTAATGTACATAGCTTAATTAGCAATTTATTTAATTATTTTGTAATTTATGTATTTATTTATTTATTTTCGAAAATTATACCAGGATAGCTGGTTGTTAGAATTTTGTGCTGATTGTCGTGGTACAGTTAGTTTGTGCAATTGAGTGTTAATTTATGCAATTGGGTGCTAATTGATGATTTTTGATTTATTATTTCAAAATATGAAATTATGGTATTTAATTATAAAAAATACCGGGTGTCGGTTTTAGACGCAAAAAAAATATTTTGAAGTACTATATAAAATTGTGGGATTTTAAAAAAAATGATGTCGCGCCTTATGGTTCGATCTAACCGTATGTCCACGCACATCTATATTTACTGGGTGTTTTTAATACGAAAAAAATAAGCCAAGCACATTATTTAAAGTAAGACATTTGAGTGCAAAATACTATATCCTTGGCCGGGATTGGATGTGCATGTGATCATTATAAGAACTCGTCACGAGCTTTTATGCCAGACGATGCTCCTTCGGGAATGCCCTAAGTCAACGGATGCCGATCGCAATGGAAGTTGGGTCGATGCTCCTTCAGGAATGCCATCTAGATGTGGACATTGCCGTGCTCGATAAGGTGAGACAATGTCCGGCTATGTCGGATGACCGCTGCTTGTTGTGTCGGTCGTGGCTATTGGGTCGTAATTAATTATAACGCTTGAATGAGTGATTTGACCGCACTTGATTATGAGAAAAAATTGTGCGGTAGAGAATGAGACGTGTTATAACAATTTAGTCTTATAATCGGGACCCCTGTGATTGATTGATTTATGAAAGTGAAGCGTTCCAGTTATTGATTGCATTTACTGCATATATGAATGTTATATGAGTTATACTGACGTGTAGGAAGGTGCTGAGTCGAGGTAAGTCTGCTGTGATGTGTGATTAGGCTACCTTTAGGCGTATTACCTTTCTAATTGGGGTTTAGGGTGTAGACTCGTTCATACATTGTCTCACCCCGTCGTGGATTTCAATTTACAGGTCCTCAGATGGAGGAGCGTCAGGTACGATATGGGGTCCCGCAGACGATGGATTTTGAGCATACCTTCCTCCTTATTCCTAGGACCACCCTGACTCAGGAGCTTGTTAAGTCGTGGTACGGGCCATTGAGGGCCTACCTTAGTTGGTACCTCACCAATTCATAGCATGGTTCATTGGCTTTCAACAAGGGGGTCGAGAGGGTCCCCTGCTGGGTTTCGACGGGCCTCCCGTTGGGACCGGGGAGTGGGAGGCAACGCACTCTATGGATCTCGACACCCCTGATGGTGTCATTGTGGACCTGGAGCCCCCAGAGCCCATGGATGAGGAGTCTAGTGCCTAGTTGGCTCAGTGGCTCTCTCTCTCTTTTTGATTTAGACTCTTTTGTATATAAAACTGTTTGTTTATAAAAGTGTGTTTTGTTGAAATTGGTAGTCTTGCTTTTCTATCGCATGTCTGTTTATTTGTTGTCTGGGGATTGTTAGTTTCGCTTTCGCATGTGCATTAAAATAAATGGGTCAGTGACGCGTCCTTGGAACGTCGCAATTTGATCGACCACTGAGGAATGTGTGTGCTCTCAAGGTTCGGGGCATGACATCCTCGCTCGAAATGGTATTAGAGCTAGTTAGTGTCTAGAGTAATAAGGTGCAATGGGTTATGGAATAGTTAGCAAGAAAGGCCTTTTTGTTATGCTGATGCATGCGATTGATAGCTGATTGGTAGATTGTTTTGTGTAGATCACCTAGTTTATAATTCTATGTGGAATTGGAAAGCAGGCTCTGTAAGGATCTTACATGATAAGTGATCATGAGCAAAGAACTCCTAGGAAGAGGGCAGTAGGCCCAATTACTCAGGGTAGGATGCTGACAAGGGTTGGTACCCGAATAAGAGTGTGGGCTCAAGCCACCACAAGTGGGATAGTGCCGTCGTAGGTCAATGCTAGTGTAGCAGCACCTGGCGATCTTGGAATCGATGGGATTGTATAGGAGCTTGAGACCTCGGGGAATCTGATGGGGCAATAGGCCTAGAATCAAGCCACTGCCATTACTATTGCCACCACTACTGCTACCGCCAATGCTGCTATTGCTACCGTAGCCACACCTGCTAAAGTCTAACCTAGAGTTATGGTCGGGGAGAGACTGATGCACAAGCTCGTTGGACAATTCTTGAAGTTGAACTCATCGAGGTTCACTAGGGCAGGTGATCCCGAGGTTGCAACCCTCTGGATCCAAGACTTAGAGAAAGCCTTTACACTGCTAAGGTGCTCAGAGGAAGAGAAGGTTGTTCTTGCAATCTATCAGCTACGGGGAAATGCAAGCACTTGGTGGAAGGCCACTAGAGGAATAGTGTTCCCAGAAGGCGTGGTTCCAGGGTGGAACGCCTTCGTTGAAGCTTTTAATGGCAAGTACTTCTCTTACAGTGCTAAGGAACAAAAAATGGAGAAATTATAGCACCGTCGTCAGGGTCTAATGTCTGTAGACTAGTATGAGGCCAAGTTTGCAGAGTTGTCTCAGTATGCTCCAAGACTAATAGAGGATTTGGCAGACAGAGCTAGGAGGTTCAGGAATGGCCTTAGACCATAATTGAAGGAACCATGGTACCGTTCAATTTGAAGGATTATAATGACTTGTATGAGTGGGCCTAACTGATAGAAAGGAATTTGAACGAACGAGCCACCACATTTGGGTCGCGGTTCGGGTCGAATAGGGATGGCAATTGGTTTGGGAAGAAACCAATGACTAGAAGAAGGTACCTTGTCCCGCCCAACAGGAAGGGTGAGGTAGATAAGTCAATGCCGAGTCAGAGTGGAGTTTGTCATTTCTACGGAACACGACACGGATCAACCTCGTGCCATTTTAGGACACGTGCTTGTTATAGGTATGGCTAGTAAGGTCACCAAGTCAGAGATTGTCCCCAAAGGCCAATGGGACAACAACTACCGCCACCGCCACTGCTGGGTCAGAATAGAGGATTTGCGCCATGGAATGTGCCATAGGATGGAATGAATAGACCTCTAGCTCAAGGAAGGGTGTACACCATCACTAGACGATAGATAGATGACTCACCTAATGTGGTCACAGGTACGGTCTCACTGAACGACCATGCTGCTCATGCTTTAGTTGATCCTAGCGCTACTAATTCATTTATAGCTAAGCAGTACATTAAGTTGGTAGGGTTGAGTCCTAAATTGTTGGGGTCAATTGTTAACATATCTACCCCGTTAAATGACAAGGTGTTGTCTATAGTAGGCTGTCCTGGTTGCAAATTGGTTATTGGTGAGTGAGAGGGAAATATAGATTTGATAGTCCTAGCCATGTATGATTTCGATGTGATAATTGGGATGGATTGGCTCACCAAGCAAAGAGTTACAGTAAACTGTTATCGTAAAGCAATTCAGTTTAACCCATTAGCGGCTGAAAGTTTCGAGTTTGTTGGGTGTCGAGGAGGACCCTTAATTACTTTAATCTCGTCGCTTGAGTCAACCCGTTTGTTAGACGGGGGTCGTCAAGGTTACTTGGTGACTATCATGGATACGATAATTGAGAAGCTAAAGATGGAAGACATTGTGGTGGGATAAGAGTTTCTAGATGTGTTTCCAAAGGAATTACCTGGTATGCCCCTAGAAAGGGAGATCAAGTTTGTAATTGAGTTGGCCCCCGAGAAGGAGCCAATCTTTAAGGCTCCCTATCGCATGGTGTTGTCAGAATTAAAGGAACTGAAAGTGCATATGCAGGAGTTGTTGGATAAGGGGTTCATAACTCCCAGTGCTTCACCTTAGGGAGCACCAGTTTTGTTCGTGAAGAAGAAATATGGTTAATTGCATCCTTGCATCGACTATGGGCAACTCAACCAGGTGACAATTAAGAATAAGTATCCACTACCGAGGATCGACGACTTGTTTGACCAGCTACAAGGAGTGTCGATATTTTCTGAGATCGACCTAAGGTTAAGGTACCATCAACTAAGGATCAGAAAATAAGATATACCGAAGATTGTGTTTCATATGCATTACGGTCACTATGAGTTCACCGTAATACCATTTGGTCTAACGAACACCCCAGCTACTTTCATGGATTTGATGAATCGTGTATTCAAGGAGTATTTGATTAAGTTTGTGATCGTTTTCATCGACGACATTCTAGTGTACTCGAGAAGTCCTGAGCAACACGAAAGACAATTGAGGACAGTGCTTGAGACTCTGCAAAATCATGGACTGTACACTAAGTTCAGTAAGTGCGATTTTTGGTTAACTCGTGTGGCGTTTCTAGGTCACATGATATCAGGTGAAGGGATTTCAATGGACCCGACCAAGATTGAAGCAGTGATCGACTGGCCAAGACTGATGACAATGACAAAAGTCAGAAGTTTCTTGGCATTGACAGGTTATTATAAACGGTTTGTGGAAGGATTTTCAGCAATAGCCGTGTCGATGACGCGATTACTGAAGAAGGAAGAAAAGTTTGTGTGAATAGATAAGTGCAAACGTAGTTTCCAAGAGCTTAAGCAGAAGTTGACTATCGCACAAGTGTTGACAATTCTATCTAGTCCTGGAGGATATGAGATCTATAGCAGAATTACCTGATGCATGACTAAGAACTCGCAACGATTATTTTCACTGGGAAGATTTAGAGACATTACTTGTGTAGAGAAAGGTTCTAGATCTTTATAGATCATCAGAGTCTCAAGTATTTATTCTCTCAGAAGAAGTTGAATATAAGACAGCGTCATTGGATGGAACTTCTTAAGGATTATGATTGTGACATTCTATACCATCCTGGAAAGGCTAACAAGGTCGTAGACGCATTGAGTAGGAAGTCTTTGATTGTGTAGATGGTGATTAAGGAGTGGATCAAGACGTTATAGTTGATAGATCCAAAAGATCCAGAAGATCTTGCAAGAAGATGCAGAAAAGAGAAAGGCTGACTTTCAGATTTCTGAAGATGGAACACTGAAGTTTTGTGGACGATTGTGTGTACTTGACGATGTAGAGTTTAAGGAGGAGATTTTTTCAAAAGCTCACCATAACAGTTACAACATTCATTCAGGTAGTATGAAGATGTATCAGAATCTGCATCAACACTATTGGTGGACCGGTATGAAGATAGATATCACTAAGCATGTTGCCAGGTGTCTGATGTGTCAGCAAGTGAAGGCATGACATTTTAGGCCGAGATGACTTTTGCAACCTCTCGAGATACTAGAGTGGAAGTGGGAACATATTATAATGGATTTTGTGATGGGCTTACCAAGGAGTCAGTGAGGTAATGATTCCATATGGGTTGTGGTTGATAGATTAACAAAGTTAGCTCACTTCATCACCATACGAAAGGACTTTGCCTTGGATAGATGTGTAGAGTTGTACGTGCATCAGATAGTTCGTCTGCATGGGATTTCAGTGACAATTACTTCTAATCGAGACCCGAAGTTTATAGCAGCCTTCTGGAAAAGTTTATAGACTGCATTGGGAACGAAGCTATTGTATAGTACAGCCTATCATCCTCGGACGAATGGCTAGTCTGAGAGGACGATTCAAACCTTCGAGAACATGCTGCGAGTTTGCGAGTTAGACTTCAAAGGAAGTTAGGAGGAACATCTTCATCTAGTTGAGTTCGCCTACAACAACAGTTATCAGCAGAGCATTCAGATGGCACCATTTGAAGTGTTGTATGGCAGAGCGTGCAGAACTTCAATTTGTTGGGATGAAGTCGGAGAATGGAAGATTACCGGCCCAGAGTTAGTTCAACAATTAGTGGATGCAGTTGTAGTTATTCCCGAAAGATTAAAGATCGCTCAAAGTCGCTAGAAAAGCTATGCAAATAAGCGTCGAAAACCATTGGAATTCGAAGTTGGTGAACACGTCTTCCTGAAGTTGTCACCAATTAGGGATACTTCATGCTTTGGCAAGAAGGGGAAGCTGAGTTCGAGGTACATCGGTCCCTTCGAGATTTTGGAGAGGAAAGGGATTTGGTGTATTGTCTTGCGCTATCGCCAAGACTGGCTCAGGTGCATGACGTCTTTCATGTGTCGATGTTAAGAAAGCATGAACTTGACCCAACCCATGTGCTGAACTTTGAAGAATTAGACGTGGACGATAGAGTGTCATACGTGGAGAGACTGATTTGGATTGTGGATGGCAAGGAGCAAGTGCTGTGTACCAAGATGGTCTCATTTGTTAAAATGGTCTAGTAACACCACGGGATAAAAGGAGCGACATGGGAAAGTGAAGACTCGATGAGACGACAATACCCCCACCTTTTTATTAAGATTTGTAATGGTTTAAATTTTGAGGACAGATTTTTTATAAGAGGGGAAGAGTTGTGACATTCTAATTTTTGACCCTATCCCGATTATATGAATTGAGATTTTCATTGACGCGCCTATAGCCTTTTTAAGCTGATCACTCACGAGATAACTAATCTATCTAGTGAAGCCATTAAAGAAAATAAATGCAATAGACTTGAGAATTCGATTAGAAATCGATTGCTCAACTGTGCTAATCAGCAAGGGTCAATACGACCCCATTTAATCGATTAGAGACCGGAGATAGGTCGATTCAACAGAAGCATGTAATTAAATTGTGGGTGATTCCACCTGATTGCAAAATTCATGTCAAACAGCACTAAATCGATTTTTTTATCGTTTCGTACCCCATGCCCATATTTGAAACCGTGAGATTTTTATGATAATCAAGAGTTGCCTAAGTGTCGAAGATGCACAATGTGGATCGAAAATAATTGACCACGGGTCAAATGTGCTAAAAAATCTTAAAAGTTACCCGGTAGGTTAAGTCAAGCTAAAATCACGTCCAATTGAAATTAACAATGAAATTGAACCTGGTTTCGGGAATCAAAAGTTTTGGCGTGTCACGATTTATTTTAGGAACTTCGACTTATCATTTGAAGAATTCATGGCAAGTTCAAGATTTTGGTGAAAAATCAAATGTTGGCGAAATTGGATCGGGAAATTTCGAGGGTCGTTTTTGTGTGAAATTTTGGCCTCCAGGTTAGATCATTTGGCAAGAGAAGTTGTGAAAATTGGTGTGGGCTGCTACCATGGCATTTTGGCCATTAATTGGAGGTTAATTGGCATGGAATTGGATTGAATTTGAGAGGGGGAAACTCATGAACTTCGTAGGCCATGGGGGTTGCAACATTTTGGACCCCAAAGTTGGTTTGTTGGAGAAGATTTGGGAGGGAAATTAGTTGTTGGATGAGACTGAAGCTGGTGGGGGCCTTGCACTTGAGTTTTTAGATATTTTCCTTGACTTTATGGCCCCTTTGTCCCCCCTTCAGCAACTGCAACTTCTTCCTCTTCCTCCTTAGCATTCCTTCTCCATTGTTGCTAAAGTAATAGTAGAGAACCAACCAAGACTAGCCAGCCTTCACCGCAAGCCACCGCCAGGCCCTCTCGCTGTCGTTAGCTAGCCCGCCAAGTCTGCAAGCCACCCAATTGCTGTTCCACTCGTTCGCCATGCTTCATCTGCCTCGAGCCATCCCAGTCCGCGCCCTGACCGCCATCACAAGTCCTCGTGTGACATCCTGATTTTCCACTTCTATTTTCAAATTGAATGAGTTGGACTTTTCATCGACACACCTATAGTCTTTTTGTCTTTTTCTCTGAGTTGGCCACTCACAAGTTAACCGATCTATCGGTGAAGCCGTTAAGGAATTTTAACTCTACAGACTCGAGAATTCGACTAGGAACCGACTACTCGTCCGTGCTAATCTACAAGGGTCAATGTGGCACTGTCAAAATCAATCAAAGGTTAGAGATAGGTTGATTCGACTGATTTATGTGATATGTGTATAGGTGATACCACCTGATTGCAAAATTCTCATTGAACGACATTGCATTGATTATTCTGTCTTTTCTGTACCCTATGAACCTTGAGATTTTATGACAACTGAGAGTCACTAATGTGTCAAAGATGTAAATTGTGGCTTGAAAATAACCGACCACAAGTCAAATGTACTAAAAATTCCTAAAAGCTACCTGGTAGATTAGAACGCGCTAAAACCGCGCCAGATTGAAATTATCCGTGAATTTAAACCCAATTTCAGAAATTGAAAGTTCTATAATGTCACAATTCATTTTAAGAATATCGACTCATCCTCAGAAGATTTTTCCGCAAACCAAGATTTTCGACGAAAAGTCAAAAGTAAGGGTATTTTGGACAAGAAAAATTCGAGGACCGTTTTTGTTGCTTTTTTTGGGATTTGAGATGGACGTATGGACGAGGAAAAATGTTGATTGGGATGATGGCAACTTGGTGGGATTTATAGACTTCAAATTGAATTAATTTGAAGGAGAACTGAAGAGGAATTGAGTGGATTTGATGAGCAAATGTGCAAAATTCGATGCCATGGGGGAGAGGACTTTTGGACCACTTGGGAAGCTTCTAAGGGAAGCTTTCGCAGTTGCAAATGGCTGAGGAAGACAGCTAAAGGGCGGTAGGACCAAAAACTCAAGTGTTTTAGATATTTTGGTGGCCCCTCCTTGACCAAGAGCCTTCTTCCTCTCCATTCCAGCTCTTTCCTCCATTGTTGAAGCAATTGAGAGCTTGAGAGAACTAGAGGGATCAGCTAGCAAACCGTTCGAGCCTCCCCTAGCCGGTCGCACGCCCGCCAAGCCACCGAACCCTCTTTTCCCCCTTTGTTTTCTCTTTTCCCAATTTTGCTCCAACTAACCTTTCTCCAAAGATCCAAGTTAAAAGTTACATACCCATGCGAACCAGCTCACGTGGCACCCACCATTGTCTTCAGCACATCCAAACCATACGGGAGGACCTCGCCGCTCGTTAGAATGAGCCGCCGGCCCAAAGCCACCACACGCGATACTGCCTGGAGTCCGCCCGAGTACACTATTTTGTGATTTTCGCGAATTTTCATCCCGTTTCAACCATTCCTCTGTCCATTCCAACCACCAAGAAGTCTCCTTCGACCCCTAGGTGTCATCGATATCCAGCCACTAGCTCGCCGGAGCTCCGATCCGCCCTTCTTCACCGTTACAGCCACTAGTTCCCTCTCTTTGTTTAGCCAAGAACAGAAGCGGAAACCAACAAGGTTTTGGGACTTTGTGGTCCATTTTTGAGCCCTTCCCGCCCTTGGTTGGTGTCACCGCTAGGAGGATTGTCGCCCCCCTTAGCGTCGCCATCGCCATGGACTCACTGGAACACTAAACCAGTGAGTTTACTCATTAAACTTTGCTTAGGAGGTTAATTATGTTTAAGGGGTGTTTAGATTAAGCTAAGTATGGTTAGGTGGTTAGACTAGCTTAGTTAATTGTTAATTAGGTTAAGGAATGTAATTAGGTTATTTATTTAATTAAGGCTAATTATGTGATTAAATTATTGTAATCTTGATTAGGCCTTAATTAATTATTTTAAATTAATTAATTATTTCGAATTTATAAATATTAATTTATTAAATTATATTAATATATTATATTATTTATTTAATTTATGAATATATTTAATTATTTATTATTTTCTGAAAATTAGACCTGATAGCCGATGACCAGAATTTTGTGCTAACTATTGTGGTGTGAAAATTAATTTATTAAATTTTGATGGTTGGATTGTGCAAATTGAGTGATGATTGTGAAAATATGGAATTTATTCAGAAAAATCCCAATGTTGGATTTTGACACTGAGAATGGATTTTACATACTATATCCAATAGTGGGGTTTGAAAAAGGAAATGTATCACTTTTTCTAGTTCAAATTGACCATGAACCCACGCACAACTACGAAGAAAATAGGCCAGGATCACTATTTTAATTGAGACATTTGAGTGCAATGCATGGTATCCTAGGCCGAGATTGATTGGTTGTGTGTTGGTTAATGAGAACCTGACTCAAGCTTTTAAGCCGGACGTTACCCTATATGGGATACCCACTCTCACCCCCCTATCCTCGAGTGTGTGCCCATCCCTCGGTGGTTGATAAAAATTTCTGACTTCTCAGGACGAGTCACAGACTTTTACATTTTATTGCACACGCGGAAACGAATAACAAATTCCTTAACAGTAACCATCTTGAGATAGAGAAGTAGGACAACAGATTCACCAATGAAACATGCTTTTATAAACATATTGAGTCATGTACAAAAGTCTACGATCAAAAGACTTCAAAAGATCGACTCTCAAAATAAGCTATTCTATCTGACCTACACTTTAGATCCCCTCAGTTTGGCTCCAAATCCTCCGCTCTACGGCCCTGAAAATTGAGCCCATGATGAGGTGAGATATAAATCTTAGTAAGTTCACGCTTTAAACCCCGATTATGAGGGTAATACGCCTAGAGCGTCCGAACCACAGAGACTTACCTCATCTCAGATTCTCCCTATAGGTCAGTACAGTTCATATTCCACCTATATACATATAGCAAATTCACACATCAATTGGAACATCTAAATCAATCACTGTTCACATAAGCAAGAATTATCGACACACATCGGTCCATCAATTCAATCGACATACGTTCCAATTAATTAATAATACCCGCACAGGCAATTTTACCTGACACATGCCGGTCCTCTATCCACCGACACACATCGGGGACAGGTGATGTCCACTGACACACATCGGGGACGGTAATATCCACCGACACACACCAGGGATAGGTAATATCCATCGACACACGTCGGGGACGAGTTCTCTTGACCAGCACACGATCATTCAACTCCGACCAAGGAGATTGTGTTTTGCACTCACATGCCTCAATTAAGATAACAACCTTAGCTTGTTTTCTTCTTATTAAAAACATCCAATGAAAATATTGTGTGTGTGTACACAGTCATATCGAATCCAAAAAATTGATATCTTCCTTTTGAAAATCCCATTATTTTATATAGTATATAAAACCATTTTTGGTGTTAAAACTTGACACCCGAGATTTTTTGAATAATTGCCAAAATTCACAATTTTGGAATTAAATACTCAAAATTCCAATCAGCATTCAATTTGCACAAATTAACACTCAATTATAGAAATTAACCACACCATTGCAATGAACATGAAATTCTGGTCACCGACTATCTTGGTCTAATTTTCGAAAAATAATTAATAATTAAATAAATAGCCAAATTAATTAAATAATACACTTAAATGCTATAAATAGGAACATAGGCCAGAAAAGCCTAATTAAATGACGGGCCCATAAAATTCCTGAACCAATCTAGATAAATACTAAAACTTATCTAGTCTCTAATTATGCTACTCTAACCACCTAACATGCATAATTGGATAATTAAATCACTAATCTAAACTAACTAACCACCTAAATTAATCACCCTTTAAATGTCATTAGCCTACTAAGTAGAGTTTAGTACATAAACTCACCAGTTTAACGTGAAAACTGGTTCACCGCGACGGCGGCGTGATGGCAGCCTAAACTCTAGCTTGCTGCAACGCCAACGAAGGCTTGGAAGGGCCCGAAAACAGCCCAACAAGCTCACTGCTCAAGCTGAGAAAACCAACTTTGAAGTTGCTAGTTTCAAGGCCATGGCCATGGGCCAGATTGAGCTCAAATGATGGGCTGAGAAGCAGGCTGAAGACAGGTTGGACCTGGCCGAACTTGCAGAGATGCTGGCGTGGGGGTTAGGCTATGGACAAAGGAAGAAGACGGTTTTGGGGCAGCTTCGATGGGTGATGGGCTGCACGAAGGAGAGAGCTGCTTCAGTTTGTTGCTTGTCTTTGTGGCAGAGGAACGCTGCTGGGAGTCAATGAAGGAGAGAGGGTTGACCTCGGTTTGCTGCTGGACGGTGAAAGAGAGACGGACGAAGGGCAGCTGGCTTTGGTGGCTGGGGAGAAGGAAACAGGCTGGGCTTGGACGGTTATGGGCTGGAGATGATGATGATGATGGACAGAAGATGGTGGATGATGGGGTCGTGTGGCTGAGCGACGAATGGAGTAGAATGGAGGTGAGATGATGATGACGATGAGAGCAGCTTTCATGGGGTGCTACTTCGGACGATGCTACTGCTGGAGAAACTGAAGTTGCTGGTGGGGTTGACCGAATGGAATAGAGATGTAGACAAGTGGCGCTGGATGGTAGATCGGTGGAGTTTGTAGCGTGAAAGTGGAGCAAATTTGGTCTTCGAAGGAGCCAAAAATGAAAGAAAAGGTAGAGGCCGACGGACAGAAATGAAAGCGAAGCGGCAACACGAAGGAGGAGGGCGGCGATTGCGTGCTTGAGAAGATCGGTGGGAATGGATGAGGGAGAGAGGGAACCAAGCCTCAAAAGTCAAACAAGATTATCCAACACTTAATTGCTTGTCCCCTAATATTTTCTTGCATTTTAATCCCCAAATAAATCAATTTAATACCAAATGTTGCACCACCCAAGCCTAGCTCGAATTTCACTAATTTGGACTTTAATTTCATCTCCAATCTCTCCAATTTGAGGTCCAAATTTGATGAAAAAGAAGTCCACAAATTTTCGCCAAATAGTTTGGTAAGGAGGCCAAAAATTCCTTTGATTTGGCCCATCCGAATTTCTGTTATTTTCCGAATCGTCTGAAACGATTTTCCGCAAAAATTCCAAACTCAATAGAATTTCTCCGAAAGATAAGACAATGTCCTATAAATGAATCGTGACATGCTCGAATGTCCGATTTCCGAAACCAAATTCAATTTCATGGTTAAAATCGATCGAACACAATTTTAGTCCAATCCAACCCATTAAGTAGCTGTACGGATAAGCCCAACTGATAGAAAAGAATCTAAACAAACAAGCCACCACATCTAGGTCACGGTTTGGGTCTAATTGAGATGGGAATCGATTTGGCAAGAGACCGATGATAGGGGGAGGTATCCTATTCCACCCAATAGGAAGGGCGGGATAGGAAAGTCAACGAGCTAGTTTAGAGTGTGTTATTCCTGCGGAGGACAGCATGGATCAGCCCCATGTCCTACTAGGACAGGTGCTTGTTTTATATGTGGCCAGCCAGGTCACATAGCTAGGAACTGTCACAGAAGACAAACGGGATTATAGTTATCGCCACCGCTATCAATGGGTCAAAACCGAGGAATCGCGTCACTGAATGCACCTCAGGGTGGTTTGAACCAACCTCCAACTCAAGGAAGGACGTACGCTATCACTAGAGGACAAGCTGAGGACTCACCTCATATGATCACAAGTACGATCCTATTGAACGACCACGCTGCTTATGCTTTATTTGACCCTAGAGCTACTCATTCATTTATAGGCGAGTAGTACGTTAAGTTGGTAGGATTGATTCCTGAGTTGTTGGAGTCAGTGGTTAGTATATCTACACCATTAAAGGATAAGGTGTTAGCTACAGTGGGTTGTCTCGGTTGCACGTTAACGATTGGTGAGCAAGAGGGGAAGATAGACTTGATAGTCCTAGCCATATATGAGTTTAACCTGATAATTGGCATGGACTAGCTCACCAAGCAACGAGCTCAGATGGACTGCTATCGCAAAGTGATTCAGTTTAACTCATTAGCGGGTGAAAGTTTTGAGTTTATTGGAAGTCGAAGAGGACCCTCGATTACCTTTATCTCAACACTAGACGCAACCCATTTGTTAGATGGGGGTTGTCAAGGTTACCTAGTGACTGTCGTGGATATGACAGTCGAGGAGCAGAAGATAGAAGATATTGCAATAGTTCAAGAGTTTCTAGATGTGTTTCCAAAGGAGTTGCCAAGTCTTTCACTAGAGAGGGAGATTAAGTTAGCCCCCAAGACAAAGCCAATTTCTAAGGCTCCTTACCAGATGGCATTGTCAAAGTTGAAAGAACTAAAGGTGCATAAGTATGAATTGTTGGATAAGGGACTCATATTTCCTAGTGCATCACCTTGGGGAGCACCAGTTCTGTTCGTGAAGAAGAAAGATGGTTCGTTGTGCCTGTGTATTGACTATTGACAACTCAATCGGGTGACAATCAAGAACAAGTACCCACTGCCAAGGAGGGGTACTTCGCGCTTTGACAAGAAAGGAAAGCTGAGTCCGAGGTACGTAGATCCATTTAAGATTCTAGAAAGAATCAGGATCCTAGTGTCACAGGCCGATCGATCAACTCTCGATCACACGTAGGCTGACCTGTGCGGCCTTAAGGTTTTACCCCTAAGCAGCTTTTCAACACTCAACTCATAAGACTCGTATGTAGAGAGAGAAACTCTTAGAGAGAGAAGCTCTGGTTTTTGTATTGCTTGTGAATGAGAATACAATAAGGGAGGAGACCCCTTTATATACAAGTATAAGGCAAGCCGTATTCATAGATCTCCTTTAGATCTAACGGTGGAGGTTGCACCTCCCCATCTACCAACTACCGATATTTATAGCCAACTACCAACTACTCGCATTTATAACATATGCGTACAAATACAGTATCGCACCCCCAGGAGAATACTCTAAGTCTCAGGGGTATAAGCCGAGGGTTTTTAATGTTTCACGCCCGTGCCGGGGAAGCCTCTTGGACATGCTATCTTTCGGGCCGTGACATTCTCCCCCACCTAATCAGGCAACGCCCTCGTCGTGTCTTCGGCGTGAAAGGCTTTAATCTCCTTCTTGAACTGCCAAAAACTCCCCTCAGACTCCCAACTAGCTTCACTCTCTAGAAGACCTTTCCATCGGATCAAATACTCTCGCTTGGGCGCGCAATATCGCTTCCGTATGACTCAATCCGCCAAGATGTTCTCGACCTCTCGATCATACGAGGTTTTTGCCCTGAGTGGCGCCTAATGAGACTCCCCTTGATCCGGATCTTCCTCATCAACTTGGAAAGGTTTGAGCATACTTACGTGGAACACCGAATGCACCTTGAGTTTTGGTGGTAGCTCCAGCTTGTATGCGACCTTCTCGACCCGTTGAAGCACATGAAATGGCCCCTCATAGCGATGGATCAACCCCTTTTGCACGTCCTTGTAGTGAAGGACTGTGTGTAGTTTAGCCAACACGTGGTCTCCTACTTGGAACTCCACATGCCGTCGCTTCTTGTCCGCCCATTTCTTTATGTGCTTGGAGGCTTTGTATAGACATGCCCGTGCTAAGTCCGCATATTCTTGCATATTCTTGGCAAACTTGTACGTGGGCGGACTACTCCCCCAGTAACCCGAAGCGAAAGTGCTTGGGGTGTTCAGTTGCTGCCTAGTCGCAACCTCGAACGGACTTTGGCTGGTTGACTCGCTTTGTTGCAAGTTATAGGAGAACTGGGCTGCATCGATCAACTTCGCGCAATTTGCTTGCGTCGTGCTCACATAGTGTCGGAGGTAGATCTCCAACTCGGACCAAAAATGTCCCATGAAGCAGGGATCTCAATCGCTTATGATCGTTTATGGCACCCCCCAATACTTCACCACATGCTCCATGAACAGTTTGGCCGCCTCCTCGACCGAGCAATCCTTTGTCGCAGGCACAAAAGTTGCATACTTTGAGAACCTATGAACCACCACCATTAGAGTCCGACACCCTTTGGACTTCGGCAAGTTGACGATGAAGTCCATGGAAATGCTTTCCCATGGACGAGTTGGAACAAGAAGTGGCTCCAACAAACCCGGCGATGACCGTTGCTCCAGCTTGTCTTGTTGGCACACCAAACAATTCTTAACATATGCTTCAACGTCGTCCTGCATTTGTGGCCAGTAGAACCGATCTTCAACGAGGGCCAACGTGCAGTGGATCCTTAGATGACCTGCCCACTTTGAGTTGTGGCACTCGCGCAAGATCTCATTCCTTAGCTTCCCATGGAAGGGCATATACAGACGCCTTCCCTTGGTGTAGAGGAGCTCGTCCTCACACCAGAATTGTCAGGTCTTGCCCTCCTTAGCATACCCGATAAGGGCTTGAGCTCTTAGATCATGCGTCAACCCCTCCTTGATGCGGTCGACCCAAGGACAGCTCGGTCGACTCACAGTGTGGCTCATCAGCTCCGTCTTTTGGCTCAACGCATCGGCCACAGAGTTGGCCTTCCTCGACTTGTACTCAAACGTGTAGTCGAACTCCGCTAGGAAGTCTTGCCATCGAGCTTGCTTCGAACTCAACTTCTTTTGGGTCTGGAAGTAACTTATGGCCACGTTGTCCGTCCTCATGACGAACTTCGATCCCAAGATGTAGTGTCTCCACGTCTGAAGGCAGTGCACCACCGCGGTCATCTCCTTCTCTTGGATGGTGTATCGGCGCTCGGTGTCATTCAGCTTTCGGGACTCGAATGCCACCGGATGTCCATTCTGCATAAGAACGCCATCGATTGCATAATCGATGCGTCTGTCTCTACCTCGTAAGGTTTGGTGTAGTCGGGTAATGCCAACACCGGCTCCTCGGTCATAGCGGTCTTCAATCGATCGAAGGCTCTTTGACATCGATCCGTCCACTCCCATGCCTTTTACTTCTTCAGTAAGTCTGTGAGTGGCACGCTGATGCTCGAGTAGCTCCAGATGAACCGTCAGTAATAGTTGGTGAGGCCCAGGAATGATCTCAACGCTGGCACCTTCGTCGGCGGCTCCCATTCGATGATCAATTGAATCTTGGCCTTGTCCATGCGCACTCGTCCACCCTTGACGATGTGCCCCAAGAACGAAACTTCCTCTTGGGCAAAGGCACACTTCTCGCGCTTAACGTATAGCTCGTTCTCGCGCAAGACTTGGAAGACTTGCCTTAGGTGTTCGACATGCTCCTCCAACGTTCAACTATAGGCCATAATATCATCTAGGTAAACTACTACAAACCTATCTAGGAAAGGGTGGTGTACCTTGTTCATCATTGTGCAAAAAGTGGCCGGAGCGTTGGTCAGGCCGAACGGCATTACGAGGAACTCGTAGGATCCGTACCGCGTCACGCAAGCTGTCTTCGGCTCATCCCCTTCAGCGATCTGAACTTGATAGTAGCCCGATCGGAGATCCAGCTTGGTAAACCACTAAGCTCCACCAAGTTGATGGAAGAGATCCGCAATGGGCGGGATCGGATACTTGTTCCTCACAGTCAGCTTGTTCAACGCTCAATACTCGATGCACATCCGAAGTGACCCATCGTGCTTCTTTTGGAATAGGACCGGCGCACCGAACGGGGCTTTTAATGGCCATATGTAGCCCGCATTGGGCAACTCCTTGAGTTGTCTCCTCAACTCTTCCAATTCAGGCGGCGCCATACGGTAAGGCGCCATGGCAGGCGGTCGAGTGTCAAACACTAGCTCGATCCAGTGATCCACCTCTCTCTTGGGTGGCAGCTTCTTTGGCAGCTCCGAAGGCATAACATCCTTGAATGAGTTGAGGACTTGGGTTGCTTCTGTTGGGACTTCTTTCCCTTCACCCTTGTCTTCCTCAATCTTCAAGGCTACTAAGAAGGTCACTTCGCCCTTCCTTGCTCCTTTGGTGAGTCGTATGGCTAAGATCATCTTCCGACCACAGTCCAACTCACGATGGACCTGAATCACGCATTGACTATTCTTGTCCAACACGCATATGCATTCGGCAAAGGGAACTACAACGGCATGGATTCTATCTAGGAATTTGTTTCCAATGATAATATCGTAGTCGTCAAGTGGAATTACCTCTAGAGTTTCTTTGCCTTTCCATGATCCGAGTTGTAGCTCCATGTCCCTTGCAACCCCGATCATAGGGACTTCCTTCGAATTCACCGTCTTGAGCCAACCGGCTCCCTTCTCAACCCGTAGGTTAAGTTTCTCCATGGCTTCCTCCGAGATGAAGATGTTGGATGCTCTCGTGTCCACGAGCGCACTCATCGTGGTCACTCCGATCCTCATGTCCATGAACATCAAGCCTTTAGGCTCCTTCGCCTTCTTGGCCTTGATCGTGCTAAAGAGTCGCATCGATCCCAATCGCACTTCCTCCCTAGACTCATCCTATTTGCAAAGAGCAGCCAATTTGGCCTTGTTCGAGCAATCTCGCGCCATGTGCGAATCATCGCAAAAGAAACAGCTATACGAGTGTACCTTCCTTTGTCCTCCACCACTTGGCCCCGCATGAGCCTTGTATTGATTAGCCGGTGGCTTACCTCCGGTTGAGCAGTTATATCTCCCCTGATCTCCCCCACCAGTGGCTTTGTCCCTAAGACGAGTGTCCAATCAGGATGTGGAAGGCGAAGCCTTGTACTCCACGAGCGACTTAGCTACGGTCATGGCCGTAGTAAGATCTCCCACGTTGTACTGCTTTAACTCTTGCTTTGTCCATGGCGTAAGACCACCCATGAACTGGTGAAATGCCTCAACTTCATTCATTGAGGGGATTTGGAACAGCAACTCGGAAAATCACTTGATGTAGTCACGCACACCACCTTTCTGCTCGAGATGCTTTAGCTCGTCACGAGCTTCCTCCTCCACGTAAGTGGGGAAGTCGTTCCGTCGGAACTCCTCGACAAAACCACGTCAGGTCGCGATAGGATTCCCGCACCTATCATGCGACTGACGACACGACCACAACAATGCACTATTAGCTAAATACATCGATGCAATGTTTACCTGTGTTTGGTCGTCGTTGATCCCCGTGGCTTAGAAGTACCACTCCATGTACCACAAAAAGTTGTCCACGTCCTTGGCCACTCGTGAGCCCCGGAATTCCTTCAACTTTGGTGTGTCCACTCGTGGATCTTGCACCGTGATCACCCCGTTCACGCGTGCAGCTTGTACTTCAGCGAACTTACCCGTGAGCTTCGCTATCTCTATGCACATGGCCGCCATCATGGCCTCCAAGGGTTCGCACCGTTGTGTGAGTTCCTCCTATAAGGTCCCTAGCAACTCGTGGCAGAGTTCTCCCATGCCGGTCTTGAGCTCTTGCACATCCACAACTAGCTCCTCCATTCCGACGTCGACTCCGTTCATGGTCTGGGTCAGGTTATCGACCGATCATTGGACATCGGTGACAAACAACTCTAGCTTCGCCATCCGTTGTGCAAGATCCCCCATTGGATCCCTAGAACTCGAACCACCACGGTTCTTCTTCCCCTTGGTAGTGCCCTTTTCGGCGTTCCGCCCACGATCAGCACCATCACCACCCATGGTGAGCACCTCATCAGATTGTGGATCAGCCATTGTACTTGCGCTTGGATCACAAATCAACTCTGATACCACTTATCACGGGCCAATCGATCAACTCTCGATCACACGTAGGCTGACCCGTGCGGTCTTAAGGTTTTACCCCTAAGCAGCCTTTCAACACTCGACTCACAAGACTCGTATGTAGAGAGAGAAACTCTTAGAGAGAGGAGCTTTGGCTTTTGTATTCCTTGTGAATGAGAATACAATGAGAGAGGAGACCCCTTTATATACAAGTATAAGGCAAGCCGTATCTGTAGATCTCCCTTAGATCTAACAGTAGAGATTGCACCTCCCCATCTACCAACTACCGGCATTTATAGCCAATTATCAGCTACTCACATTTATAACGTATGCGTACAAATACAGTATTGCCCGCCCCCAGGAGAATACTTTAAGTCTCGGGGGTATAAGCCGAGGGTCTTTAATGTGTCATGCCTGTGCCAGGGAAACCTCTTGGACATGCTATCTTTTAGGCCGTGACACTAGCGTATCATCTTCCATTATCGCCGAAGCTAGCACAAGTGCATGATGTCTTTTACGTGTCGATATTGAGGAAGTATGAGCCTCACCCAATCCACGTGCTTAATTTAGAGGAATTGGGTGTGGATGACAGAGTGTCATACATGGAGAGCCCGATTCATATTGTGGATCGCAAGGAATAGGTTCTGCACACCAAGATCATCTCGTTTGTCAAAGTGGTTTGGCAACACCATGGCACTGAAGGAGCAACTTGGAAAAGTGAAGAGTCGATGAGACGACTGTACCCTCACATTTTTGTTTAAGATTTTTAATGGTTTAAATTTCAAGGACGAAATTTTTATAAGAGAGGAAGAGTTGTGACATCCTGCTTTTCCACTTCTGTTTTCAAATTGAATGAGTCAAGTTTTTCATTGACACGCCTCTAGCTTTTTTCCCAGAATTGGCCACTCATGAGTTAACCGATCTATTAGATGAAGCCGTTAAGGAATTTTAACGCTATAGACCCGAGAATTCGACTAGGAACCGACTACTCGGCCGTGCTAATCTACAAGGGTCAATATGGCACTATCAAAATCGATTAGAGGTTAGAGATAGGTCGATTCAACTAAGATAGGTGATCAGTGTGTGGGTGATACCACATGATTACAAAATTCTCATCGAATAACGCTAGACTGATTATTCTGTCTTTTCTGTACCATGTGTCCGTATTGGAAACTTCGAGATTTTCACAACAACCAAAAGTCGCCAATGTGTCGAAGATGTACATTATGACTCGAAAATAACCACCCACAAGTCAAATGCATTAAAAATTCCCGAAAGCTACCCGGTAGATTATGACGCGCTAAAATCGCGCCAGATTGAAATTAATTGCAAATTTAAACCCGATTTTAGAAATTAAAAGTTCAATAATATCAAAATTCATTTTAGGAACGTCAACTCATCCTCTGAAGATTTTTCTTCAAACCGAGATTTTCAGTGAAAAATCCAAAGTAAGGGTATTTTGGACCGGAAAAATCCAAGGACTGTTTTTGCCGCATTTTTGGGATTTGAGCTGGATGAATGGACGAGAAAAATTGTTGGGTGGGATTATGGCAACTTGGTGGGATTTATAGACTTCAAATTGAATTAATTTGAAGGAGAATTGAAGAGGAATTGAGTGGATTTGATAAGCAAATGTGCAAAATTCGTATGCCATGGGGGAGAGGACTTTTGGACCACATGGGAAGCTTCTAAGGGAAGCTTTGGCAGCTGCAAATGGTTGAGGAAGACAACTAAAGGGTGGTAGGGTCAAAACTCAAGTGTTTTAGATATTTTGGTGGCCCGTCCTTGACCAAGAACCTTTTTCCTCTCCATTCTAGCCTTTTCCTCCATTGTTGAAGCAATTGAGAGCTTGAGAGAACTAGAGGGATCAGCTAGCAAATCGTCTGAGCCTCCCCTAGTCGGTGGCATGCTCGCCAAGCCACTGGACCCTCTTTTCCCCCTCTATTTTCTCTTTTCCCAGCTTTTGCTCCAACTGGCCTTTCTCCAAAGATCTAAGTTAAAAGTTACCTTCATGTGCGAACCAGCTCATGCGGCACCCACCATTGTCTTCAGCACATCCAAATTGTACGGGAGCACCTCGCCGCTCACCAAAACGAGCCGCCGACCTAAAGCTGCCACATGCGGTACCGCTTGGAGTCCGCCTGAGTGCACTGTTTTGTGATTTTTGTGAATTTCCTCCCCTTTTGACCCTTCCTCTGCCCATTCAAACCACAACCAAGTCTCCCTTGACCCCCAGGTCTCACCGGTTGCTGGCCACCAGCTCGTTGGAACTTCGATCGACCCTTCCTTACCGTTATAGCTATTGGTTCCCTCTCTCAGTTCAGTCAATAACAGAAGCAGAAACCAGCAAGGCTTTGGGACTTTGTGGCCTGTTTCCGAGTCCTTCCCACCCTTGGTTGGTGTCGCCGCTAGGAGGATTGTTGCCCGCCTTAGCGTTGCTGTCACCATGGACTCATTGAAATGCTAAACTAGTGAGTTTACTCACTAAACCTTACTTAGGAGGTTAATTAAGCTAAGTATGGTTAGGTGGTTAGATTAGCTTAGTTAATTGTTAATTAGATTAAGGGATGTGATTAGCTTAGTGGATAATTAATTAAGGCTAATTAGGTGATTAAATTAGTGTAATCATGATTAGGCCTTAATTAATTATTTCGATTTACAAATATTATTTTATTAAATTATATGAATATAATATATTATTTATTTATTTATTTTCGGAATATGTTTAATTATTTATTATTTCCAAAAATTAGATCTAGATAGTCGGTGACCAGAATTTCGTGCTCACTATCGTGGTGTGTTCAGATTACGCATTTGATGGTTGGATTGTGCAAATTGAGTGATGATTGTTAAAATTAGAAAAATCCCAATGTCGGGTTTTGACATCGAAAATGGATTTTACATACTATATCTAATAGTGGGGTTTGAAAAAGCAAAGGTATCAGTTTTTCTGGTTTGAATTGATCGTGTACCCACGTATGACTACTTTCTGAATATTTTTAATATGAAGAAGATAAGCCAGAATCACTATTTTATTGAGGCATTCGAATGCAATGCACGATATCCTTGGCCGAGATTGATTGGTCGTGTGTTGATTAATGAGAACCCATCTCGAGCTTTTAAGCCGAACATTACCCTATATGGGATACCCATTTGGTGGGACTCGGGTCGCAGTAGATTATGGGCCTACGCTCCTTCTAGAAAGCCGTCTGTTGAGAGATGTCACCATGCTCAATGGTAGTGAGACGATGCCTGGCTACGCTAGTAGACACCGAACTTATGAGTAGGTCGTAGCCCTAGAGGGGTCAAATTAACAATTGGAATGCATGATTGATTGATTTTAATGCGCCTTATTATGAGACAAAATTGTGTGACATAATATGGGACGTGTCATAACAGTTTGGCCTTATAATCGAGACCCCTATGATTTACTGAGTTGAGCGAGGCGTTTTGATTGTTATGTGCATTAATTATATGCATTTATGATATGAACTAAGCAAACGTGCATGAAGGAATTAAGGCAAGGTAAGTCCTCTGTTTTAATTGTGTGGTTGTGTGGCTAAAGCGCCCTGTGATGTATTTTTTTCCTAATAGAGGTTTAGGGGGGTGAACTTGCTAAGACATTGTCTCACTCTGTTGTGGGCTCAATTTTAAGGTCTTTAGGTGGAGGACCGAAGCCCCGAGTCTGTGGAGGTGGAGTTTGAAGGATCGGTGTTTGTGTCTGATGAGTGGGTCGTAGGACAACTTCTTTTTCAGAGTCGATCTTTTATGGACTTTTGACCAGACTTGTTTTGTAACTAAACCCCATTGTTTATAAAAGTTGGCTTTTGTGAAATGTACCCTGCTTTCCTATACTATGCTATTTGTTATCAAGGGTTTATTGTTTCACTTCTGCATGTGCTTAATAGAAAGGGTCGGCGACCCGTCCTGAGAAGTCGCAAATTTTTATCAACCCCAGAGGGATGTGTGTGCGCTCGTGGATCGGGGCGTGACACCTCGAGCCGAAGTTGCCAGCTCGCCTCCACCGTTCCAGCCGCCCGAGCCACCATCGTCTACCCCTGCTCGTGCTGTTATCTAGCCTTGCTCGTTCTCACGCCAGCCGAGCTGCTCGACCAACTTCTTCAACCCGAAACAAAATTGAACTCTCAACTTTGGGCTAAAGGCTTCGTGGGCCGTTTCCAGGCCCTTCCGAGCCTCCTTTGGCATCACCGTAGGCCCGAGTCTCGCTTGCCTTCATGTCGCCGTCACCGTGAACTCGTCAGCTCGTCAAACCAGTGAGTTTACTTTCTAAACCTTAATTATGAGGTTAATGATGCTTAAGGAAAGGTTATATTAAGTGAAGCTAGATTAGTGTCAATAGTAGCTTATTTAGTTAAATTAGATGAGTTAGATAGGTCTATTAGGTGGTTAGTTAATGTAATTAGTTAGTTTAGGAGGTTATTATGTAGCTAGGATGGTTAGAGTAATTTGATTATTTCAATTAGGTGGTTAGATTAGTGTATATATCTTAATTAGCAATTTATTTAATTATTTTGTAATTTATTTAATTAATTATTTATTTCTAGAAATTATATCGGGATAGCTAGTTGTTAGAATTTCGTGCTGATTGTCATGGTGCAATTAGTTTGTGCAATTGAGTGTTAATTTATGCAATTGGGTGTTGATCGATGATTTATTATTTATTATTTCAAAAATATGAAATTTTGGTATTTAATTAGAAAAATACTGGGTGTCAGTTTTTGACGCCAAAAATGTTTTTAAGTACTATATAAAATTGTGGGATTTTAAAAGAAATGATATTGTGCCTTATGGTTCGATCTGATGGTGTGTCCACGTACACCTATTTTACCGGGTATTTTTAATACGAAGAAAATAAGCTAAGCACATTATTTAAATTGAGACATTTGAGTGCAAAGCACAATGTCCTTGGCCAGGATTGGATGTGCGTGTGATTGTTGTAAGAACTCGTCACGAGCTTTTATGCCAGATGATGCTCCTTCGGGAATGCTCTAAGTTAACGGATGCCAGTCGTAGTGGAGGCTGGGCTGATGCTCCTTCAGGAATGCCGCCTAATGTAGACATTGTTGTGCTCGATGGGGCAAGATGACGCTCGGCTATGCCGGATGACCGCAAACTATTAAGTCAACCGTTGCCGTTGGGTCGTAATTAATTGGAACGCTTGAATGAGTGATTTCACCATGTCTAATTATGAGACAAAATTGTGTGGTATGGAATGGGACATGTCATAACGATTTGGCCTTATAATCAGAACCCTTGTGATTGATTGAATTATGAAAGTGAAGCATTCCAGTTATTGATTGTATTTACTACATATATGAATGTTATATGAGTTGTACTGACATGTAGGAAGGTGTTGAGGCAAGATAAGTATTCTGTGATGTGTGATTAGGCTGCCTCTAGATGTATTACCTTCCTAATCAAGGTTTAGGGTGTAGACTTGTTGAGACATTGTCTCACCCCGTCGTGGGTTTCAATTTACAGGTCCTTAGATGGAGGAGTGTTAGGTATGATATGGGGTCCCGCAAATGATGGATTTTGAGCATACCTTCCTCCGTATTCTTAGGACCACCCTGACTCAGGAGCTAGTTGAGTTCATGGTATGGGTCAATGAGGGCGTACCTCAGTTGGTACCTTACCAATTCATAGCACGGTTCATTGGCTTTCGATAAGGGGGTCAAGAGGGTCCCTTGCTGGGTTTCAACAGGCCTCCCGTTGGGACCAAGAAGTGGGAGGTAGTGCATCCTATGGATCTCAACACCCCTAATGGTGTCGTGGTGCCTAGTTGGCTTAGTGGCTCTCTCTCTCTTTTTGGTTTAGACTCTTTTGTATATAAACATGTTTGTTTATAAAAGTGTATTTTGTTGAAATTGGTTGTCCTATTTTTCTATCCCATGTCTATTTGTTTGTTGTTTAGGGATTATTAGTTTCGCTTTCGCATTTGCATTAAAATGAATGGGTCGGCAACGCGTCCTGAGAACATCGCAATTTGATTGACCACTTAGGATGTACGCGTGCTCGAGGTTCAGGGTGTGACACTATGTTTGCGATTGGCACATGCTTTTGGTATTAAGTGATCCATTGATGGCTCACTCCTTTGTTTGATTGGTTGAGAAATAAGGTTTAAAAGACCTACATGCATGTGATTTATAGATGAATGATAGGGTCGATGCATGATATCGAGGAAAATCTTAGGATCACGTAGACCAATGCAATATGGATTTATAAGTGTTATTGACCATGTGAATACAATTGGTCGATAATAGCTATAAGTCAGATAAAATGAATTGGGTAGGTGTCTTGGAGGGACTTGCGCATGAAAGACAAAGGCCGACCCTGAGGCCCAAATCTTCTTTTTCAATTGAACTCCCTTTGAGGGACTGATTTTAGTATGATGTTGTGCTTTTAATTGTTTTGACACATATGCCTGTTTCTTTCCAATGTCCAAAATTCCCTAGGTTCAACCTTAATAAGACGTACTAGTATCACATGGGAGAGAAGGGCCACCATATAGATAATTGCTTCATACTCCGTTCCAAAATCTTGAACTTGCTAGATAAGAAACTACTCACCTTTAAGGATTCAGTGTCGAATGTCTAACAAAGTCCTCTTCCCAAACACGTTGAACATGTCAACATGATTTTTAGGGATGATAACAAGCATTTACTCCTAATGGATATCCAAAAGTTGTAATAGATCACACCCTTTGCTGATTGCTAGATTAAAGGTGACGTCACTCGCGATAAGAAGATAGCTTGCTTAGCAAAGCTAGCTGAGAAGCTAGCTAAGCTAGGATATTTTTCAATATGAAGATGGTGAGCTCACTCTAGGATGGATGTCTCTAGATGAAGTTGATTTGTCTAGCAAAGACAAAATCTCAAAAGTCATAAAGAAGGCTAGGAATCCAAGTCAGGATGACACTTAAAAGTAGAATTGTCGAACCTTGAAAAGCGAAGTCCCTATGTTCCAAGACTTTGACATTGGAAGTAAGAATGAATATGAAGCTTCTTGCATGGATTGTGAATTCGTTGTGAATTTGTTCGAAAAGCTCACACAAGTGGTGAAGTTGTTGATATCCTTGGCCAAGCAAGTGGCAAATATGAGTTTAAGGTGAAGTTCACACCATCACCAAGTTTCTTCGTTGATGTGAAGGACATTATGCCAAGTGGATGGGATGATGAAGAGGACTTTGCTTCAATTCTGTCAAAGAAAGGAGAAGCCCAATCTGATGGCAATGATGATGAATATAAAACTTCCCATTGAGATCGAGAGTTTATAAGGAAAGCCCACAAAATGGGTGAGGTAGTGGACACCCTTGGGCAACCAAGTGGGAAGTACGACTTCCTAGTCACGTATACTCCCCATTCAAGCTATTTCCAAAATCTCAAGGATATCGTTCCGACAAGATGGGGGAATGAGTTCAAGGAAGACTTTATGGCTATGATTGAGCCTGTTGTGATTGATCTGACTAAGGAGAAAATCCCTCATGGGGCTGGTGTAATCGACAAGGGTTTCATCAAAGTCGGCTCATTGATTGACAATTTTGAAGCCATAAAGATCTCAAGCGTGGGTTTTGGACTTGTCGTCATTGAATTGTCTCCAAAAGTTGGTGATGCTCCAATACCAAAGTGTCTCCTACTCATGACACCAAGGCGGTCCCTTGGAACTATAACACATATGAAATTGATGCTGCCACCCGATTGGGTCGAATCTACCCACCGTGTGAAGGTGTAGAAAAGAAGGTTGTAATCAACAAGGAAGCCAAACAACTCCTCAAAATACACAAGACAAGTGAGGTAGAAGTAATAGACCAATTGCGTAAGATGCCCTCTCAGATTTCCTTACTAGAACTTCTCAAGACTTTTGAAAAGCATAGAAATGTCCTCCTCAAAATCTTGAACTAAATCCCATGTGCTTGAAAATATTGGAGAGGTATAGCTGGAATAGTTTGTTGGTGCCATACTCCTTAGAGATCATATAACTTTCTTTGAGAAAGATCTCGCTCCTAAAGACCAAGCACACACTAAGGCGCTATATGTGTTCGCTTAACATTTTGGAACCAAAATTTCAAGGGTATGGTCAATAATGGTTCCGCATTGAACATTTGCCTTCTATCCACTCTTCGCCAATTAGGCATTGACATGGAAAATGTTCGCCCTCCAAAGATTCTTATTCAAGCTTTTGATAGGTTGAGGAAGGAATCATTAAGGGAAATTGACCTGCCGCTCATAGTCGTTCTTGTTACCATTACTCAAAAATTTCAAGTGCTAGATATCCCAAGCAACTTTAGCCTGCTATTAGGACGGCCTTAGATCCATGCTACAGAGATCATTCCTTCCAGTCTTCATTAGATTATGAAACTTTCCATCAATGGAAAGATCGTGACTATCTGATGCGAAAGATAATTGAGACTTTCCATAACACCGCCATACCCATCATTGAGCCTGAAGTCAAGGGAGAGTCGAGCTACCACTCGCTTGACCTTGTCTCTATCACTCATGTACCTGCTAGGTTAATCATCAGGAAGCCTTAGTTCTCAAAAACATCATTAATGTCAAGTAAATAACTACTCAAGAATGGTTTAGCTATTGGAAAAGGTTTGGGTAAGCTCACCCAAGGCATGCCAAATCCTATTGAGGTGATGTCACGATCTCTCTTTTGTCGTCAGGGGAAAAGAAAGAGGTTTAGGTGTATTGCCTAAAGAGGTAGACTAAAGGCTTTGGATTAGGTGCGGGCTCTCTCAAGCCCATACCTCTTGTGACATTGGATTTCATATTTCAGTTTTTAATAACCTAAACTAGCCTATTGAGGTCGGCTAGAAACCAGTCGAGACACGGGAGTGTTGTCTTGATTCTTATGCAGCTAGAGATTTCTAGGAACGAGGACTTGTTTATGCCAATATTTCTATTAGTGCCATTGTAGTACTACTAACTCGAAAGGTTGTTTATCTAGATGGCCACATAATCCTAATTACTGATTATAAGGTGCATTTGGTTCAGCATTCACAATGCGCTTTTAGCCTCCACAGCCCCTTGGAGAAACGCTAGACTATTTGGAGAGTATTTTTAAGTAGCTTTCAAGTGAAAGTCAGCATTGGAAAGGCTAAAAGCCCATTGCTAGTAAGGACTATCTTTGAGCTTTTAGTATTTTGCCAAATGTTGAAACTTAGTTTTTCTTCCAAAACTATTCTCATTCATTCTTCAAATTTTTTATTTTGCCCTCGTTCTTATTTTTTAAATGCCAAAATAATACTAAAAAATAATATATATATATATAAATGCCAAAAAAATTAAATATATTTTGGTATGTTTTAAAAAATTATGTATATATTTGATTTTTTTAGTTTTATAGTCAAAATTTATATTTTAAAAGTTGCATACATGATTTTTTTCAATTTTAAACAAATAAAAGTTAAAAAATTCCGATGAAGGGTTGGTCTTAAAAAAAAAGTTATATATATATATATATATTTGTATTTGATTTCTTAGCATTATTTTCAAATTTATATTTAAAAAGTCACATACATTGTTTCTTCAAATCTTAAAATATAAAAATTAAAAAATTTCTACGAAGGATTTTGTCTTTAATAAAAAAAAACATATATCTATGTATTTGATTTTTTTAGTATTATTGTCAAATTCTATATTTAAAAAGTTGCATACATTATTTTTTCAATTCTAAAAAATTAAAAATTTAAAAAATTCTAATGAAGGTTTTGGTCTTTTTCTTAAATAAAAAAATTACATATATGTATTTGATTTTTTTAGCATTATTTTCAATTTTATATTTAAGAAGTTGTATACATTATTTTTTTTTTCAATTTTAAACAAATAAAAATTTAAAAATTTCAATGAAGGATTTGGTCTTTTTTTTAAAAAAAATTATATAAATGTATTTGATTTTTTAGCATTATTGTGAAAATTTATATTTAAAAAGTTGCATACATCATTTTTTTAATTTTAAGAAAATAAAAATTAAAAAATTCCGATAAAGGGTTTGGTCTTTTTTAAAAAAACAATTATATATATATTCGATTTTTTTAAGTATTATTGTCAAAATTTATATTTAAAAAGTTGCATACATTATTTTTTTTTCAATTTCAAACAAATAAAATTAAAAAAACTAATATTAATCACCCAAAGAGCTTTTCAAATGTGTTTTCTACCAAACGGCGTTTATTTCAAAAATGCTTCTCAATGCATCATTTATGAAATGGCCTTTGCATTTGCCTAAAGCCCTTTAGGCTAAACTGCTTTGCTTTTTCCTAATGGGTTTTCAAAATGCCAAACCAAACATACCCATAATCCTTATGAAAGCTGCTAAGTATCCTTAAAAATGTTTTTGTAGGGTTATTTTCCTTAATGTCTAGACTAATACTAACCTAATTTAGAAAAGAAAAAAAACTACACTCAAATTATCGAAAAGTGGCGCGGTAAGTAAACATCCAAGAAATTGAAATGACTTAAAAGAAAATATGGTAAAGGAAAAGCCGATACGAGTCGGGCAAATAATATTACATGGCATTGTTATCATGCCTCGAGACAAGACCCGCGTGAGTAAAATGAGAATTTAAGTATGCATGAAATTACACTAGATAATTTTAATCTATGCAAAGTGGGTTTTTTTTTTCAAAAAAACAAACAAAAAATTGTTATAAAATATCAAAATAACATCAAATTAGGACAATGACTTTATAAAATTAGGAATATCTCATTAATGTCATTTATGCCCTAATTTGATATTATCTAACATTATATATATATATATATATTTGAAATTTTTGAATTTTCCATTTTTATTTTCTTTAAAAATATTAATGATAATTCCTTAAACCGATCTATGCTAAAATGGAATAACACAGCACATGAATTTCACAATAATCGAGCTCAAATCAACCATTTCAAGAACGACACTTAGTTTGGGCATTTCGTCGAACAAATAGTGTACATCAACCCACCTCAAGCAACTTCCCCAAGCCGTATTTGTGACCTTCAATCTTGACCCATGAGCAATCTTATGTGGAACTAAAGTATCAAGGTTATAATACCACATGCAAGGAGCAAGATTAGATAGAAATAATAGCCTAAAACACAAAAGAACCAAACTAAAATCGGCCTCAAATATGTAAGGTTGAGTTAATTTTGCAAATCGGGACACAGACCCCTGGAGTGCCATTAGTTGGCACAAAGGGACACTTAAGTGTCAAAATTTACGAAAGGTACACTTAAGTGCCAATATCGGAGTAAAATGGATCACTTGAGTGTCAATCGCCAAAATGCTGACATGGTGATTTTCCGGCAAGGCAAAGACAAAATGACACCGTTTTAGTGTTGACGTGGAAAAAAAAATAATATAAAAAATAATAAAATTAAATTTACAATTAAATTTTTTAAAAATTTTAAAATAAAATTTTTAATATTTAAAAAAATTAATTAAATTTAATTTAAAAGTAGATTTATTTAAAACATTTAAAAATAACAATTTTTAATATTAGAAAAAGGGGGCAAGTGCCCTAGCCGGGGGGAAGGGTCGGCTGGGGTTGTCGAGCCCTGGCCAGGGGCTGGCAACCCCGGCAGACCGGCGGCGAGGGCCCACGAGCCCTTGCCCCAAATCCGGGTGACGGTCGCAGCCCTCGCCCAGATCCGGCGAGGGTTGGCGGCCCTCGCCCAGCCGGGCCAAGGGTCGCCACTCGGCGAGGGGTCGCCGGCGACCCTTGGCCCGATCGAGCGAGGGTCGCCGACCCTCGCCGGGTGGGCAAGGGCCGCGACCCTCCCCTAGATCCGGGGCGAGGGTCGCGACCCTCGCCCAAATTCAGCGACTGCTCACGGGCCCTCGTTGCCGGTCGGCCCGTGTCGCCGACCCCGGCCAAGGCCCGGCGACCCCGGCCGACCTTTCCCCCGACCGGGCGCCGCCGGGAGGCGGTGGTGGTGACTACGTGCTGAGCCCTCAGCCGTCTCCGCTCCAGCTTCTTTTCTTAATTTAATTTTTGAATTTTTTTAATATTCATATTTGTATTTTTAAATATTAAGTAAATTTATTTTAAAATTAAATCTAATTAATTTTTACATTAATTTATTGCCATGTCAATGCAGAAACGATGTTGTTTTTGTACTACTTGGCCACGTCAACGTGCAAAACGACGTCGTTTTGCACTTATTTCGCCAGAAATTACACACGTCAGCACTTTGGCCGGATTTTAGCCGGAGTAGCACTTAAGTGTCCCATTTCTTTTTGAATATGGCACTTAAGTGTATCTTTCGTAACTTTTGGCACTTAAATCTCCTTTTGTGCCAACTTATGGCACTTGAAGTGTTCTTATCCCTTTGCAAATCTAAGTTTTGAAGCCAAGTCAAATAGACATGTTGTTTGCCTATATTCAAGCCTTGACAACCATCACATGTAGGATTCATAGGAAACATCACTTCATCCAAATAAAAATAGGTAACATGGACTTTCAACTGTAACAAACATCACAAAAAACGATCAACCGAACGCATTGAAATGAACTCTCCATATGCTGGCCAACCATGTCTCAATGTGGATTGGCTTGACCTTTGGCTCAAGTTATAGACGATCTCATGGTTCACATAGAGATTTAAAGACTAAACCGGGTTGACCTATGCATCATTTGTACTCCCATATAACATTAATCAAATTCACAAAGACAAATAATGCACGAAAATGGGGTGTAGTAAATCAAACATGCAAGACTCTTAAAGAGATTTCAACACTTGGAAAAATTCTAGCCTCAAAATCAGTTTTTTGGATTAGTTTTCCTTTTGACTTTTCACTATTAAAACATGTTCACACTTGACCAAAAATCCACCTAGGATTCATACCTTGCTTCCTAGTTTCTTTTGCAAGTGGCTCTTGGTCGCAGAAACAAGAAATTATCCTCCGGGGGCACATTAAAGTTGGCTTCTTCAAACCGAAAATGAGATTTGCATAAGAAAAGACTAACAACGAAGGCTTTCATTGACCTCCAAAATTAGACTTCATGACCTCCTTTGTTTGTGAAATTAACACCAAACCAAACTATATGTATTCTAGTTTTGGTTATAAGTCATGGCTTTCCTCATTTGTCTCTTACTTTTCTGAAAAACACTCGTTTTTTCTCACCCATGACAAACCGGTCTCAACACTTGGAAAAATTTTAGGACTTTCTTGGCCCGCCAAGAGGGTATTTTTTAGGGGGCTTTGGGAGGTCTTCTCGATCTCCATTTTGGAAGTGCAATCTATGGTTGGAAAGATCTTTGAGTAAAGTTTCACTATCTAGTTGAAGGTTTTGGCTAATTTTGGCCACAAGTTCATGAAAATTTCACTTTTCTCTACAAAGGTCAATCTGGAATTTATGGGTTTTGATTTTTTTTGAGTTGCTTTAGGGGTGTTTTTGGTGAATGACCGTGAGCTTCCCCTAGTGCTTCTTGTCCCCTACATTTTATCCCTCAAAGGAGCTTACTTCATAGATCTTATCCACTGAATTAAGCAATCTCTTAGTCAGCGTTTTGTCCCCTGCCAAGCTTTCCAATTAAGCTAGTTTACACACTTTCTGAATTAGCCAAATTTTAACTTTTGTAGCTGTTGAGTATGCTGATTTTGCTGCGATTTTCTTGTGCTTTCGACAACTTATCCCTAACCAATTTTCATCCACTTGTACTACTAATAATGGTCTTCTATCACATGTAGAGATCAGGCTGATTGGGCTATTGAGTAGGATATGGTGGGGCCACAAATTTGCTTACTCAGCAGCTCCGAATTGAGACCAAATCGTGGATTGGGTTTTGGTAGCTAGTTTGAGTGTTCTAATCCATTGATTTGGCTACAATTTTTTATCAATTAGCAAGCTTATGTATAGTAATTTAAGATCATGGCCAGTCTTTAGAATTTTCCCCGCCCAATTTTTTAAGAAAGTCCCTTAAATTTGGCCATATTCTTGCTCGAGAATGCCCAATTCAATGCAAATTTAGTCCTTTTGGCTTGATTTAATTGATTTGACCTGACCCAAGTTCAATTTCAACTTAATTGAGGGGGGGGCAAGATGATGATTTCAGGGCTCGGCCGAAATTTTGCAAAATTTGCGAATTGGTTCCTCAACTTTTGAAAATTGCATTTTGGCCCCAACTTGCCATTTCAAGTATAATCTAACCTCTTGGGCTTGGCTAGTCACATTCAGATCATCAATTCCAAATTTTTTATCCTTCTTTTTTTCTCTTTTTTTTTTTTTGTCTTTTTAAAATTTTTATTATTTTGATTTTAATTTTTTTAATATCAAGAAAATAAATGCATTTAAAAACTATACTAAATGCCTAGGTAATCTTTATGCAATAATTCGACAAAAAATATTTTTGCCGAAAAATAATTTGCCATCTTTTGGAAATAATCTTTGGGCAAAAAATTGATGTATCAACAACTACCCTTCTTTGAAAATGAACTTGAAGAGGTTTCTTTCAAAGATAATGTGACAAATGATTTTTTTTTTTGACTGATAAGAGCAAAATGAAAATGCAAATGAGCTTCATGTAAAGAGCGTGGTATAAGGATAAACCTAAGAATACTTTGAAAAGTGTGATTTAAGGCAAAACCAATAACCTCGTGGTTTAAGGCAGAACCCACTAACCTTGTGGTTTAAAGCAATCTTGTTAACCTTGTGGTTTAAGACAGTTCTACTAACCTGATGATTTAAGGCAGTATCCACTAACCTTGTGGTTTAAAGCAGTATCCATTAACCTTGTGGTTTAAGGCAGTCCCATTAATCACATGGTTTAAGGCAATCCCACTAATCTTATGGTTTAAGGCTAACCCATGAACCCCTTGGAATTGCATGGTTTAGGGATAATCAAGAACCTTTTAAAAATGCATGATTTAAGGCTAACCCATGAACCCTTAAGAAATGTATGGTTTTATTAGAGAAACCCGTCATTTGAGAATATTCTGAAACGAGCAATGCACATTAAACAGATCCATTATAACAAGTGTTCTAGTAGTGAAAGCATACTAGATGAGATCATTTTGAACACATGTTATCAAAAACAATATCAAAAGAGTATCGATAATGAGAATGCAATGATTGCATAAGCAAATAAAGCTAATTCCAACCACTTGAAAACTTGCAAAATTGTCATCACACTTGGAAGATATCCTTAATCCTTAAACTCTCGTGGAAGAAAAGTCTTTGTCCAAATGACCATGACTTATGAGAAAGGTTTGTTATGTAAACCAAGCAAGGGCCCCTAGTTAGAAAGGGCTTCTCGCATATTCTCAAGAAAAGGGTTGTTTGATCCCATCCATCCATGTGGGAAATAAACTGATCACTCAATATGTCTCACTCCTCCAATGCGCAAGGCTTTGAGAATCATTTGCAATAAGTACACATTGACCAATCTAAACAATCTTTTAAAAGGATCGTAATGTGGGCTTGGTCATGACTTCAACAATGGATAAGCACAAGCGGCTAAGAAATGAAATGACCATCAATTATCCTCTCCATTGGGCTTACAAGTCAAGAAACCCTAAGATGAGATAAGACATCCTTGCCCCCACCTCCTCGAGTGGTAGTTTTTCAATATGACATTCGCATGTCAACCCAAACGATCACAATCTGAAGTGACTTGATTAAGCGATGTAATGTAGGTTCGGTATTGGGTTAAGAAATGAGAGATCAATATGCTTAATAAGTGTATCAAAGGGTTTTAGAATTGGGGATTGTCTGAACATCATTACCAACTCCTTTTCAAAACTCTTCAATTCTTTGGCATTTGATTGGTTTTAAGAGTCCGTTTGCTAATCATTTGACACGAGAGCTTTGCTCTTTTATCTAATGATTTTTGCATTTGCAATGATTTTTCAATGCAAGCATTTTTCTTTGACAATTTTTCTTTCCCATAAGAGTTTTTTCTTTCTTGATGCGACTTTTGACAGGCATTGGCCTTGCTCTTTCCAAGCACATTATTTTTTCATACCCCTTCGTTTTTTCATCATTTTATGGGCTTTACCATTCAACGATTATAATGATCTTTCTTTATGTGGGTAGAATGAACTCTCGAGACTGCTATCCTTAATCAGCACTCTTGGTAAATCATTTGCCTTCTCCTAGTGTGAGGAGACGACCATCGGCTAGGTTTCAAGAAATGAATTAATATGCTCACATTGGCTTTGCAAGGGATATAAGTGTTTGAGATAAAGGATAGAATGCTCTTCTTCATATGGGGATATTTCGGACTTTCATTTGAGTTCACCTAAAAGATATCACAAGAAGATTTATACAAATGAGGGAAAATAAGTCTTTTTCATGTCTTTACCGCATAGTGTGTCACAACCCCAACTTTATTTCCAGGGTCACGAGCAACAAGGGTTATTTTCGCAACGTCCTATGCACATCACCATTCCATTTCTCTTTATCTTTTCATTAAGCACATGCGGAAGCGTACATACAACACCTGGACAAAAACAAGCAGTTATGAAAACAACCATTTACAAACACACAATTACATTAGCTACGTTTACAAGCCCTTTTATCATGGGCCGTTAAATTTACAACTACAACATCTCTAAAAGATCGGGGTAAACCTTAGCTCCTCTAGTAAGATTGCAACTCACAAAATTGACATGAGACTTCCATGCTTACAAGACTAAAAGGATGAATGGTAAATTTTGGGGAAACTCAGTAAGTAGAACCCACTAATTTCCGGTTGGGAGGATGTCTCACCTATCAACAAGCATATAACTCATCCAAGACATTAATCGATGGCAGATCAATAGCAAAATAAAAGCTTTATCTTGGATGAAACATGAGAAATCCTCAGTCAACAATATGCAAGCATAACTTGATATTGACCCACAACTGAGGAACTCATGCCTCACTCAATATTATACTAGCATAAACAAAATCCATTCCATAATACGAGGAACCATTCCATAATATGAGGAACTCACGCCTCACTCATATGCAAGCATAACCAAAATTCATTTCATAATGTGAGGAACTCATGCGCACGAGATTCATTTATTAACAGTTGAAATCCATCGACTCTTCCGAAATCCACATGGCATCTGAACTTAATCGGGCAACGTCCCCTAATTGAAGGGTGACGGCTAGAATTATCACAACATCTCGTCCTTCTGGCAAGGCATCCCGTTGGCGTGGGGTTATCCCGTTCTTATTAACAAGGCATCCTATTAGCGTGGGGACATCTCGTTCTTATTAATGGGGCATCCCATTAGCATGCGAGAATCCTGTTGGTGAGGGGGCAAGGTCACCGAATCCATCATTCGACGGCTAGAAATTAGTCCATCGTGTGACCATGCATCAAGCATCACAATGCGGTTCTTATCTTCACTTTTAGTTCAAGGGCCCAAAGGTGTGCCATGCATAAGTGTGTGAAATGACTTACCAAAACCGAGACGTTTAAGCATGCTGAGCATGAATCAAGGATCGCGACTTGATCTGACATGTTTGAGAACCGATCTAGAACCCAACTTGGCTCGGGAACAGTATATCACGATATCGCACTAAGACCATGATAGGACCAGCCCATCGTGACATGTTCAATGACCTAGTACCAGACTTGGCTTGGGAATGATATGCCTCAATACCACACCGAGACCATGAAAGGACTGGCATGTCGTGACATGTTCACCAACCTAGTACCATAGTTGGCTTGGGAACAATATGCCTCGATATTGCACCAAGACTAAGAAAGGACCGATCCGTCATGATCCCATGTACGTCAAGGCCGATGAAGCCCTTTTTTCAAAGCTCGGGGAGTGAACTAGAACATGTACTTGTGAAAGCGGTTAGAAATAGTTTTGTAAGGAAATAGCAAATTTTTCACAAAAAACGCTTTACAAATCAGTTTGAGTCAAAGCATGACTAAAGCATATCAAACAAGTACACAAATTGGATTTCTTTCGAAGAAATTCAAGCCAAAAGCATGAGCCAAGCTTGACAAACAAGAACCAAACTCAATCAAGGAGCAAAGTCTAAACTAATCCAAGCAAACACAACCCAACCTCAAGCAACAACAAGCCAATCAACTTCATTTTAGGACTTGTCACATGCTTGGAATAGTGTAACACAGCATCCTAACCAAATATTAGTAAGTTGTACTTCACTTCAAGGGACGGCCTAGGTGATCAAGCAACGTGCAGGCGAGCAAACGGGCAAGAGGCCCATGGCCACAAGAAAGAGAGAGAGAGAGAGTGACGGTGAGGGTGAGGTTGAGAGAGTGAAGAAGGAAGAGGGGGTGGTGTGTTGTGTGAATGAGGGAGGAATGCCCTTCCCCTAGTCATAGACACTCCTAACTTGTTCTCCAAGCCTTAAAAGTCAAGACTTCCTCTTTAAGTCAAGAAGCATTAAATTTAAGGTAACTTGGTCACTAAGTCTCAAGGTAGGATAGGGCTTTAGCTTGATAGCTTGGGACACCTCGACACGGCATTTAAAAACTTGGGTCCAAGCTTGGGTGTGACTCACACCTCGTGAATGAAAAGCAATTTTGAACAATTTCCTAAATAAGTGTCTTTAATTGATCAAACAGAATCGAAAGGTTATGAAATTTTATTATGTTGTAGAGAAGACCTCAAATAAAAATTTTCATGAAGGAAGTCAAGTCAAATTCGTGTTATGGAAAGAACAGCAAATCATTGAACATAACCCAATAATCTACCCGTCAAGCAAATTCAACGGTTAGAGAGAGAGAGAGAGAGAGAGAGAGAGAGAGAGAGAGAGAGAGAGAGAGAGAGAGAGAGACTCATTTCGAAATCCAAATATTCACAAAATTCTTTGAAATTTCTATATGTTGTAGAAATGTATGTCCTTTAAAACTTTCATGAAGGAGGCATGGTTAAATTGGAAAGGGAAAATTTTATAAAAATTCGAGAAGGCAACCCGGTTACCATTTTCACTACACAGGGCAGGTTCTAGACGGTGAAAGATTGGGCCTTCGTCCCTACCATTTCATCTCATAATATATGAAATTTAAGTATGTTTTAGATTAAGATGTTTAAAACAACTTTTATGAAGGGTGTTTCTTTAAATTCGCACCACAAAAATCTATGTAAAATTGGCAAATAGCAGAGGTCTAGAAATTTTGAAAATCAAACGTGGCAACCTTAGTTGGGAAAAGGAGGTGTCCCACTTGGTCAAGAAGTATTAATTGGCATCCTTATCTCCCAAGTTTCCAACTAGGTCCTAGGTTAGCTTGGACACTTCATCCTCCTTCATTTGATGAAGACATTCTAGAATTCTCTTTTGCTTTATCATTTCCATCCTCAAGAAGGCAGTCTTCCTTCCTCAAGAAGGTGAGCTAGAGAATTCTATTGTCCAAGTTGATTCCAAGGCCGAGGAAGGGATCATTAGGTACATCTCAAAAACCAAATCATGTACACCTAAGGTTCAGCCATTACGTCCCATATTCACTTAGACCGGTCAGCCAATAGGGTCAATTGTCCTTCGATCAGTTCAAGGCCAATCCTAAGGCTACCCATGGCCTAGCACTAAGACAAGGCACTCATGGACCTTAGAATTAGTGACGGAATAGCCGGGTCTATCCTTGGGCTCATTCGATCGACTCCCGATCCACCGGTGAGGTTCATGGTCAATGCATTACCAATCCATGATCGGACATCACCAATTTGAGATTCCGCTCCGATCACCAAGAATTAAAATAGGGAATGATGTATTTTTGGTTAGAAGACGGTCGCATTTGATCAATTCGGATTGTCCGTGTATCGGTGCATAACCGGGCGAAATCACCCATGACCAGAAACTGCGGCTGGTCGGATCAACCCATGACCATCTGCCGATCTAAAATCATCCCGTGACCAATTCTCCTTATCAAAATGTCATCTTATGAGCTGGTGATCCTATCCCATCGACATGGTCAATAGACAATTCAGGGCCAACACCTCAACCAATTCGTGATCGGTTGGTCGGTCGGTCGGTCGGTTGGACCATTACTGATCCATGATTCCTTACCAATCGATCCTTTTAGGACCTTATGGCCAATCCTTACAGGGTTGGAATTGAGGATGTTACATAGTGTTAGCCTAAAACCTCCAAATTCACCTCTTCATGGGGTAGTTCTGGATAAGAGAGGAGCGAAAAGAAGCACCTGATAAGTACTTGATCACCTAGAGCATATTATCAACCCAAGATTTATTCCACCAAGCAAAATTAAATCTAGCAGCCCAAAAAATGATTAAGGCAGCAGGAATAGGGCAACCAAAAAATAAGTGGTTGACCGAATTAGGTCAAGGAGAGCAAAAACCGCAATTCAAAACCGAGATACAACCATAGGTGAGTAGTAGAACTTGAGTTGGTAGTCTGTTTTTTGTGATCAACCAAAGCAAGAATTGGTAGCACGGAAGTAGTGAAGAGTTCCAAATTAAGGGAGCCCACTAATTTGGTTGGCCTCTCGGTCAAATAGCGTCCCATGCTGAGGCTGCAGAGAAGTTGCTAGAAGGGTTGCCGAACCAAGAGAAGCGATCGGGATCACCAGTAAGATGAGGAAAGGGGTCAATGCAGGAGTTAATCACTTCCAAAACAACCAAAGAAGGGTCCAGAAGAGCCAAAAAATCAGCAACAGTTGCTCCTTTGGGAAGCCGAGTTCGACACCTATCTACATTGGAGAATAATAAGTTAAGCGGCCCTTTGGGATGCTTGTTGTCAAACCAAAGGAAACCAAGCATCCATCCCCCACATGCTAGGAAAAGGACTTGCGAAACTCGCCATGGAGGTCTAGGATTTTCTTCCAGGACCAAGAACAAATTGTAGGTTTTGGAGGTGAACCAAAAACTTGTTATATGTTTAGAGGCGAACCAGAAACTTTGTGGTTTTTTTTTTTTTTGTCCTTGTTTCTAGAAAAGCACTAAAGGTTTTTTCTTGCAATGGAAATTCTCCATTTGTTTTCCATTTGATTTTGAGGAGAGGAGTACTTACTTGTGGCCTTGGCAGTTAGGTGACCCCTTCATCAATTTCATAATTTGGTGGCAAACAGTGGAATGAACCTGTTGTGTTAAGGGTTGAAGAGAGTCTAAGATCTTCGGTCTCATTAGTTCAAGCACTCTCCTCTTTTTTTTTTTTTTTTTTATTTGGTAAGGTAAAAATATTTTGACTTATACCCGAACTATACAACCCAGAAGACTAGCATAAAAAACTTACACTTAAAACGGCAACAAGCCAAATCAAGTGGAAGGATGCCAGGAAAAAAAAAGATCAAAAGCTACTGAGGCAGCAACAAGGATGCCAAAAGGCACCACCAACAACCAAACAAAAGGGAACAAGCAATAGCAACAACAACCAGCCTAGTAGTGGAAACAACAAAGGAAAGGAGACGAAGAACAAGGGCCACCGAGGTCCTCTAACCGTCTCAGTATCAACCCTCAGAAGAAGAGTCTTGTAGAACTTATACGCTAAGGAGGGCACCGAATAACAGCAAAGACCGGAGCACCCAGAAGGCTAAGAAGTGAACATAGCCGGGTCAAGACCCCACATGCGTTGAGATCTTCTATTCTTTGGAGTGTCCGCCACCTGGCTAAATGATATAGCTTTGTCCTTCACAACTTTAAGGAGGTGGTTCTTCATGGTAGGCACAGAGAGAGATTTACCCCAGAATAAAATGTCATTCCTAGTTTTCCAAATAAGATGGCAGAGAGCAGCAAAGGAAAATCTAGCAACCGACTGAGAAAAGTCACCACTCAAAAGAAATTTTAGGGCCCAGGAAATGGTATCTTGCCACGATCTTGTACCATGCCAAATTAGGTTGCATTTTGAACCCCAAAACGACACTAATCCCGCGGTAATCCAGTAGCCAAAGAAGAGATGATCAATGGAATCCAGTCTAGTACTACAAAAAACACAAGAGCCATCAGCAATCCTTGCAAAGGAGAGTAGAAGGACCTGAGTGGGAAGACAGTTCCTCGTGATGATCCACAAGTGGAATTGGTGTCGTGGGGTAATAGATTTGCTCCAAATGAAGGGGAACCAAGGAACCACATTATGCTTCGAACGGATAGCTTCCCAGGCTGAAGTAGTCGAAAAAACACCCAAGGTGATCTCAAGCCACGTAAATCAATCCGGGACTGGGACAACGAAGGCAGAGGGTGTCCCCCCGCTTCAATAAGGAGCTTGGTCTCCAGGCCTGGAGCGGAAAATAGATTAACAACCGAAGCCTGCCTAGACAAACCCGACCAATAGATGTAAGTGTTAGGGAAGACCGAGTTAAAGAGGCCCTATGAGAGCCAGGGGTCAAACCATAGGGAAATTGTTCGGCCATCACCCACATACCATAAAAAGAATCACTGGCACTCATTCCTCAACGCAAGGCATTTCCTCCAAGCCCAAGAGCACACCGTAGGCTTCGACACAACCCAGGAGTTCTTTCTCTTTAGGTAAATGGAATGAATCCACTTACACCAAAGGGACTCTGTATCAGTGAATAGATTCCAAATATGTTTCAGCATAGCAGCCATGTTACAATCCTGAAGAGATCGAATCCCAAGTCCTCCTTCCTTCTTAGGGAGGCAAACTTCATCCCAAGCAACTTTTGCACCCCCGCTACCTAGAACTGGGCCTTTCCACATAAATTGCTTGAAAATTTGTTTAATGCGATCCAAGACCACTCTAGGAATCATAAAGATACTCACCCAAAAGACTTGGATGGAATGGAGAATTGACCTGATAAGCTGAAGGCAGCCCACAAACAAAACACTCTCCTCGTTTTGTAAAAGTGAAAGATGCAAAATTTATTTTATTTATTTTTATGGCAACATTGTTGCTGTTTCCAATGATCAAACACCATACCTCTTAGACTCGTTCATTCATTCCCCATACCATTAGGCCAGAGCACTAGTAGTGTCCATGGGGCACTTCTTCTTTTTCTTTTCTTTTCTTAATTAAACCGGCTCTAGAACGACACATCTTTTACACAAAGTTGGTGAATTCGACATGTGTTGCGCCTCACATTCTTGCTTGGTAGATAGATATCTTGTTCAAAACAATTTCTTGGGTTTGTTTTTTGGATATTGACTTTTTCTGCCAAATAAGGAAACTAAATCAAAAAAGAGGTTAGAGGGGGTACATCGGAATTGATACCAAATTATCCTTCTCCTGAGTTTGTATTTGAAAACTCCTGGGAATATCTCGAATGTAGACCATTGCCATTTTGTCGAGTCATTATAATTTTCTTCGTTTTACGATTTTTCCACCAAAGCAACTAGATGCACATAACACAAATACATATGCATGTATAGAATGTATACATGAAATGCATGATGCAAGTGTTAAGTGAATTGGGTTGTACAAGAAATGGCTCTACAGCCTTGATTTCATTCATGGAAAGTATATCTTGACCGCATCAACGTTTATAGGATTTGGAAGCTCGTGGTCATCCATTTCTACCAAAATTAAAGCCCCGCGGGTAGTATCTTCTTAATGACATAAGGGCCTTCATAATTCGGAATAAATTTTCCACGTGGGTCTAGTATGATAGGCAATACCTTCCTCAACACAAGTTCATCCACTTGGAAATGTCTCGATTGAACTTTGCGATTAAAGGACTTCGCAACTTGCTTCTAGTAGTATTAACCAAGACATAGTGCACTAAGTCTCTTCTCATCAATCATATTCAGTTGTCCGCATCTTTGTTGCATCCACTCAGCTTCCAAGAGTTTTAATCTACGAGAGAATCCTCAACGAGGGAATTTATATCTCTATTGGTAAGACGGCCTCCATACCATATACAAGTAAGGCGTTGCCCCTGTTGAAGTATGTATTGAGGTTCGATATGCCAACAATGCATATGGCAATCGTTCGTGCCAATCACAATAATTGTCCGCCATCTTAAACAGAATCTTCTTTATGTTTTTTGTTAGCTGCTTCCATTGCTCAATTCATTTGCAGGTGATAAGGTGATGAGTTCAAATGGCCAATTTGGAATTCATGAAGCAACTCATCCACAATCTTGTTATTTAGATTCAAGCAATTATCAGTAACAATGGTTTTTGGTACACCATAACAATTAATGATGTCATGACGAATGAATTTGGCTATGTTTTTCGTGGTGACATTGACATATGAACTCACTTCAATCCATTTTGTGAAATAATCAATAGCTACCAAAATGAAGCAATCCCATTGGAAGTTGTCGGGTTAATTGGCCCAATTATATCGATTCCCCACATGAAAAATGGCCACGGCTGAGACATTAAATGCAGTTTGTTGGATGGGGCTTTGACACTGTCTTTATAAATCTGGCATCGATGACAGTAGCAAGCATGTTTGATACAATCGATTTCCATGCTTAATTAGAAATATCTGAGCCTCATGATCTTTTTTGCTAAAATGTGGCCATTCATGTGTGGTCCACACTCTCCGTCATGTATTTCTTTCATCAACTAGTTGGCTTCTCTAGCATCAAAACATTTCAATGGGATTGAATCAAATGATCTTTTATAGAGCACACCGCCAGAAACAAAGATTTTCGATGCTAACTTCTTGAGATATTTCTTGTTAGCTACCTCACATCCTTGAGGAAATTCTCCCAGTTGGAGGTAATTCAAGATGTTATGGTACCACGGTTTTCTGTCTAGCTTGCCTTCAACTGACATGCAGTAAGCTAGGTGTTCAAGAATCTCAAACTTTAATGGCTCAATATCCAATACCTCCATCACATGCAAAATTGATGACAATGCGGCCAATGCATCGGCAAATTGATTTTGGAACCTTGGCAAATATTCGAAAAATATTTCCTCGAATTCCTTTGTTAATTCTTCAAGGAATTCATGATATAGGATCAGCTTAGGATCGCATGTCTGCTAGCAACCCTCTATTTACAAAATAATAAGTGCAGAATCGCCATATACCTATAAATTCTTGACATTCATGTCAATGACTAATTGCAAGCCGATGATGTACACTTCGTATTTTGAGATGTTATTAGTGCAATGGAACATCAATTTTGCAGCTACTAGATAATATTGGCTAGCTAGAGAGATCAAAACTAGCCTAATCCTAGAGCCAGATAAATTTATAGCCCCATCAAAGTACATGGTCCATTTATCATTTGCTACTGCCAAAATACGTTCATCCAAGAAGTCAGCTATGTCAAAAAATTCTGCTTCTCTAGGATTTTTCAGCCAACACATCGACTATGGCTCTCCCTTTGATTGATTTCTACACTACGCTATGTATATCAAATTCAGTAATGAGGACTTGCCATTTGGCAATCTTTCCAACTAAAGCTGGCTTCTTTAGCAAATATTTGATTGGGTCATTCTCCATCACGAGCAATTTATGATGGTGGAGAGTGTATTGGCATAGTTGGTGCAATACCCAAATCAAAACTACACATGTTTTTTCCACTTCGAAGTAATTCATCTTAGAGATAGTGAATTTCTTGCTAAGATAATATATCGCCCATTATTTTTTATCAATTGGCCTCTTTTGGGCAAGCATGGCCCCTAGTGACTCTTTGTGGATGGTTAAGTAGAGGACCGGAGGTATTCTTGGGACTAGTGCTAAGGTATTGCTTTATCTCTTCAAATACTTTCTGGCATTCGGCATCCCAATCAATCTTAGTATTCTTCCTCAAGAGTTTGAAGAATGGTTTGGTTGCCTCTGACAGTTGAGAAATGAATCTTGCAATATAGTTCAATCTACCCAGGAGACTCCGAACTTCCTTGACAATAAATGGAGCTTTGAGGTCGCAAATGGCTTTAACTTCTAACGGATCGATTTCAATGCCTCGACTATTGACCATAAAACCTAATAGCTTCCCAGACTTTGTCCAAATATGCATTTGGCGGGATTAAGTCTTCACTTAAATTTTCTAAGCCAGTCAAATAACTTATTTAAAACCCTAAATGGTCTTCTCCATGCTTTGATTTGGCAATCATATCATATACCTCTATTTCCTCATGCATCATGTCATGGAATGGGGTGACCATTGCTCTTTGATATGTGGCTCCCGCATTCTTTAGGCCAAATAGCATCACCTTATAACAAAAAGTCCTTTATGGTGTAATAAAGGATGTTTTGCTCTTATCCTCCTCTTTCATCCTAATCTGGTCCTAATCTGGTCCTAATTTGGTTGTATCCAGAGAACCCATCCATGAAGGAGAATAGTTCAAATGCCATGATGCTATCAACCAAAACATCAATATGCGGTAGCGGGAAATCATCTTTTGGGCTTTATCAATTTAAATCTTGATAGTCTACGCAAACTTTGACCTATCCATCATTCTTCATGACTTGAATGATATTAGCAATCCAATAAGCATAATGGGATACTTTGATGAAATCCACTTTTAATAGCTTCATAACTTCTTCCTCAATTTTCTTAGAAAGTTCTAATTCGTTCTTCGAAGTTTTTGCTTTTTTTGTGGCATGTTTGGGTTAGTTGGTGTGCTCCATGATTTCTAGGTCTAGTCTCGGTATATCCACATAGGACCATGCAAATACATCTTGATAATCCTTTAAGAACTCAACCATTCTTTTTTCCTCGCTCTTTGAAAGGCCTGTCCCAATCTTAGTTTCCTTAACATTTTCTATGTCGCTAAGGTTTACAGTATCCGTTCGTTTGGCTATCAAGGGTTTAGATTCTTCATGACAAATCCAATCTTTTTCAATGTCTTTCTGAATATCATTATCCTCATTAGATTCGAAGAGACTTTCATCAGGCAACTCTGAGTCACATACGTATGTATCATGACTATGCTAAATGACATGCCTGAGATGCAAATGTGGGGGTCAGTAAAATCACTTAATGAATGCCATGCATGACGCACATTCAAAAACTCTTTTTGAATAACTATTTGAAGAAAAATACGAATTAGGAGATTGTCCTCATATCCTTAGACATCTTTTCCCAAAAACTTTGAAAATTAGGTGTCATGAGGAAGTCCAAGCCTCAAAGCATCATCATAGGATTGGTGGAATACTTCCTTATGCCCTTAATAAAACATGGATGCATTTGTATTAACATGATAAGGCCATTTTACAAGGTTCATGATCTTGGACCATGGCTCACAGTCCAATACCTCGATCACAAACGAGAATAACAAAAGTAGCTAAACAACTCTTCCCATGCAAGGGAATACATAAAGGAAATGACATAAAACTAAATAGGATAGGTAAGTAGCATCCTAACTCCAAAAGTTGAAATAAGCTTGCAGAAGGCCCCACCTTGTCATCATCAAAGGTGGCACACACATAGTTGGCAAGAAATAGATTTGCTATGTCCAGGATGGCTCCCTCCTCTTCTTGTAGCAGCTCGGGTGACTTGATAAAGGTCTTCTCCAATGGTGGATAAAGATCCTTTAGTGATGGAAGGTGCATGCCTTGTTAATTCTGCATTGCATTAGTGCAACCGCAATATTCGATTTGTCCCATACAACTTCCACACACACCTTAGCCCCAATAGTTACTTTGGCCCATGCGTCCCTCATACATACTTTGGCTTCCACAATCGCATTCGCCCATATGGCCTCTATGGTTACCTTGGCCTCTACCTCTATCGTATATGCCTTAACCAGCAAGCTCTTCATATTTCACTTGACTCTCAAGATCTTTTTAGTAGCCTAAACCTACTATTTTATGATTCCTAAGGGCTTCAACGGGCTTAGTAATACCTTGTGCATACACTCCCAATCCCAGTCTAGGAATATGGTCATACTCCAGTAAGACTCTCCTTGACATGATAGACAGGCCAGACCTTTTGCGACTCTTAATAGCGGTCCCAACAAGTACGTGGACCATTGAGACTAGCTCGAAAGTATGGTAGCTAGATTCCTCCTTCTCCTCAAGCTCCACATACAGGGTGGCTATGTCTTGAAAGATCTTAAAATTAGTTTCCGCATGAATGGATATAAGTTTCCCCTTCGAGATGAACCTAACCATCTGATACAAAGAGGAAGGGTATAGCTTCGATGGCATGGATCCAGGGATGACCCAACAGGAAATTAAAAGTGCTAGGGATATCCAACACTTGGAATTTTGTTAAGAATGAGGCAAGGCCAATCAAAAGGTTGAGCTCAACTTACCAGATTGTCTCTTTCTTTATACCATCGAAGGCTCAGACAATATACTTGGATGGTTTAATTTGCTCTTTACCAACCTCGAGATGACGAAAGGTGGCCAATGGACAAATATTTAGAGTGAACTTCTTATCAATTAACACCCAGGCCACCCTCATATCACAACACTTGGCCGATATGAATAAGGCCTTGTTATGATCACATCCCTCCTCCGGAAGATCTTCTTCTGAGAAAGAGATTTGGTTCTTCAAGAGAATGGACCCAATGAACTCCTCTAGCTGCTTATCCCCAATGGTCTCTGATATGTGTATCTCATTTAAAATCTTCAATAGTGCCTTTTTGTGTTTCTCGAGGGCCTTGAACAACTCCAAGAGTGAAATCTGGGTAGGCATCTTCCTTAGCTACTCTACCACGTCAACCTCATTGGATTTGATCATTGCCAAAAACTACTTCGCTTCCTCATCAGTGATAGTTTTCTTTTCCATACCTTACGAGGGTGCACGATAGCGACTTGATCGGGTAATAGCATCAACTTGATTTGTCCCATAATCCCATGGGACTGCGTTAGGATCGAAACTGGTGATAGGACTTTTTGAGATCTCGTCTTAATCATAGTGCGGCAACTCAATTACCATTAGCTTGAGCTCATCCTCTCCCAATTCAAAGTTTGCAAACTCCATGACCGCCAAATCAATAACCACATGTTTAAGCTCATACTCATTAGAGTCCCATTGGCCTTCTTCAATGGATGAATCAATGATTACTAGTGTCATCATGGCTAAGTCGTCCATGTTTCCCCACCCATCAGGGATGGTTTCTTTAGGATCCATGAAAAAACTTGGAGGACGTGAGTATTTGACTAGATAGTCATACTTCCCACTTGGTTGGCCTAGTGTATCTATCACTTCACCTTTTTCTAGTGCCATCTTCATAAATTCATGATCTCTGCAAATTTTTTTTTCACTTTGAGCTCAGATTTGGCATCAAAGGCTTCTTCCTCATTTATGATTAACGGTTCAGTTTCCTTGGTTACGTTGACAACATTCGGTATTTTGATAGCGCTTACTTCCTCGACTGACATCTCCCAATCGCCCCAAATTCACAATGGGAATTCTCATAAGAGAAATTAATTACAACTATCATTGTCTCATTTGCTCGGCCTCCTCCTCCATTTCGGATATGCCCATGTTGATCATCTTGGTGACATGCTCAAATTTCTTCTTAGTTGGGACACCTTCATCACTTCTTTTGTAATAATTAGTTAAAATCAAATCTTCAAATAGTTTGTTGACGTCAACCTTGACCATTTGCACGTTCCTACCCTCTCCTTCAATAATCATATTGACATCCCCGACATGAATGGGTAATGGGTTTTGCTTGACGTTCGGTTGCGCCTCCTTAAATGACAAGACATCTTTGTCTAATAAGCTTTGGACCTTGTTTTGGAGTGCTCGACAATTATCCACGTCGTGGCCTTTCTCACCCATATGGTATCGCAAGACTTTCTCAGGTCGAACCTTGGGAATTTAGGAGGGTTGTCATGAGGAATCTCCTTAGCTACCAACACTTTCTGTAGTAACACGGGCAATAGTTTGGACAAGGGTCTAGGCAAAGGTATGAACTGCTTTGGCGTCCACTTCCTAGGCTTATAATTTTGGTACCTCCCTCATGATGCTAAAGGATTTTGAGGATTCGAAATGGTTTTGTTTCAGCTGGGGCCTGCACGTAAGCTACTTCTACTTCTTTCTTCTTCTTATTAGTAAATTTCTTGTCCGTACCTTCGGTTATCTGACTTTCATGCATGACTTCTTCAATTCTCTCCTCGATGGCAACCAAACAAGTAAAGTTTCCACAGCCAAAGCCAATCGTTTTGTTGTAAAAGTCTAGAGGAAGGGTATTAAGGAACAGCTCCACAATTTCAACATCATCTAGTGGTGGTCGAACCTGAGTAGCCAAGGTGCGCCACCTTTGTGCAAATGACCTAAAGGACTCATTTATCCTTTTCTCCGTCCGCGTTAACACTTTGCACGTCAAGGCAATCTCGGTATTGTATTTTTATTGTAGCACAAATGCCTCCGCCAATTTCTCCCATTTTTCCATCTTTTATGGTTCCAACAGGATGTACCATTACAAGTCTTGGCCAAATAGACTCTCCCGAAAAGTTTGAATCAACAATGGGGTGTTCTACACATAGTGCCCCAACTTGTTCAAATAGTACTTTAGATGGAGTTTTGGATCACCGATACCATCATACTTAGCGAAATCAAGAACCTCAAACTTCTTGGGAAAGTCCATTTTGGCGTATCGAGATAGATCCTCGATATGTTAGCTTCATATCCTTGTATGGCTTTAAGCTTATCCTCAAGCTTGGCAAATCTTTTGTTGTTCTCCTTTTCTATTGGGGCTAAGATGGCTTCCGAGATGGGGTCTAGTTCCACTACTATGGGTGTTTGATGGGGAATCTCTTTAGCAGCATTCTCTCTAACGTTGGCATTGCTAGCCTTAGAAGTAGCCACAAGTGTGTCTTTATTGGGGCTACAAACATTAGACTAGCTCAAATATCCTTCGTGAATTGGGCAAATTGGGTTGTCAAGTTAGTGATTCTATTATCCAAGGCATTGAACCGGGGGTTTTTATCTTATGTATTCATCCTTGCAGCTATAGAACGGAACCTAATGGGTGATTGTCTTAAAGCCGTGTTGTCAATACCTATTCAATATAAATAAAACAAAAGAACAAACAAATCAGCATACAAAAATGAGATAGAAAAGAAAAAATAAGAAAAAAAACTTTAAAACCCTTCAATTTTATATTTTCTTATAACAAAATAGAAATAAAAAAACCCCCGGCATAAGCCGAATCTCACATAAGTGGCTTCTTATCAATATTTTGTCATAGGAAGTTATACAATTAAAGGGGTAACGCATGATGATTGATCAAAATGCCATCTCATATTCCTTTATAATCAAAGTAATTATAAAGGAGGGAAAAGCATCACTAATTACATAAAAAATTGTGAAGGAAAATCCCTATACATCCATTAAAGTAAAGTAACTCCTAAACATTGCTATTAAAATTTCATATAAGGAAACCTTTATACAACTTTTATAAAAACACAACTCTAATGGAGTATGACTAATCTTTCAGTTTTCCCCTCAACGCATCTTGCGGATGCGTTTGTTTGTTTCAGTCAAATGCTCCACCTTAGCTAAAGCTTCACCCCTTTCCCTTATAATTTGTCCCATTTGGATTTCCTTCGGAGTTGGTTTAGTAGGAAACTTTGGAATGACAACGGCAACTTCGGGTTCAATACGGCAGTCAATATATTCCCTTGATGCATTGTGCTCCCTCATTTCTCCTTCCAACTCGGTAACCCACTCAATATCCTTGGTGGGCAATGATGTAGGATGTTGACGATATTTTCCACTTCTTTTTTCATGTCTTCAATTTGGTTCCCCTTGACAACCTTATCGCGAAAGTCAAAATGAAACAACCCTAACTTTAGAGGAGAAGGGATTTCTTGAAGTACTCGATATTGACGAACTACTTTCAAAGAGGAATAAGACATAGATCCTATCAAACCTAAGAGTGGAATCAGGTTATCGTGACTGCTCTTAAGTTGTGCTTTAGGGAAGCGAATCCAAGGGGCTTGCCACAAGATTTGGTTTGGCATGATATTTTCGAAAGTTCCACCTAACCACGGAATGTCCAAGCATGGAGGAATTTTTCTATATCCTTAAGTTTGGTAAGAGGTTTGTATCTTTATCCATGTTGGTAATAGCCAAATTCCCTCCAAATCCTTTTAAGTGAGAGAGAATCCAAACTTGAAGGATGCCTATGGGTGCTCTAAGGATTGAATCTTTGTCCTCTTTGAAACAGTTGAGAGAGAGGAACATTTCAGCAAGAAGCTTGTGTGTAAATCCCCTAAGGTGAAGGACTCTATAGACAACATGAGCAAGGCTAAGATCCATTGTCTTTTGGGTGAATGGGAAAAGAATGAATCCGAAGTATGCTAGAAGGAAAATTTTGGCATTTTGAGGATCAAGGCTTGGGAGAAAACTACAGAATCTTTGTTCGATGAAAGACAAAGGGAGGCATTTTGAATTCCTATTAAGAAGTTCTTTAATCTTGAGAGGAGGAACTCCTAGGAATTGACTCAATAGTGGGATAGGACCTACTCCTAAAGGAGGGTCGACAAGACCGAATGAAGGGACATTGCCAATAATGATTTCTAACTCCTCTAAAGTCGCAGTCAATTCATGATGACCAAACACAAATGTTGAAGTATTGGGGTTCCAAAATTGGGCCATGGCCTTCACTAATGGCACGTGGGACTCTCAATATAAAAGAAAAATAAGATAGCCAAGTTTCTTCTCTATAAAAGTCTTCTTGCTTGCATCAAGTGCGTCCCACATGTCTAACAATGCCCTCTTTGGGATTGGGATGATACGAAGCTCAGGGAAACTATCGCGACCAATTTTTCAGGTGTGAACCACCTAAGGTTTGGCTAAGGATTATTAAGTCTAGACTTAACTCGGGCTCTCCCAAGCCCATACCAATTTGCGACTTATGTTCAGATTCTTAACATGCATATAGATTTTATCCAGGAGTCGCCGCTAATCTATTTTTTGGTGAGCCGATTAGAAACCCAAGTAAAGTAACGGGAGATTTACTTTACTCCTACGAACCAGAAACTATGGGTACGGGGACTTGATTACACTAGATTTCTCTAATGCTCTTTCGGTACCATTCTTTTATTTTCAAAAAACATTTTTGCAGGTAGCTTTAATTGATTTTAAATCTATTTCCCTAACATGTGAGGTGATCATGCGGGTGCGCAATCCACCAATTTAACACCCAGATAAATAATGAATAAATTACAAAACTTACCTCAAATCAATGAAAGCATCTGCAATGTTAAATTAAAATCTCCATCAACAACCCTAGATATGATTTCTAATTAACACGCAATTTTTGTTTTGTCTTCAGTTAATTAATGAAAATCATGCAATATTAACTAAATGACCTAATTCTAATGACATGTAATTTCTAATTAAATGGGCCTAGCAAAAATACTAAATGGCATGCATCTCAATGAATCTAACCCTAATCACGTGCATATGCCATTTTTTCCTTTTCCCTAAAAGAATGCATTTTATCCTAAATAATAAAACTAATTCAACTTACGACATTTTTTGTATTTTTATGAAATTCGGAATTAAATAAAATGTGAAAATTATTTAACTAGATTAAGATTCTATTCAATTTGCATTAGGAATTAGGTTAAGCCAAATCCTAATTTAAACTAAATATTATCTTATCTCAAATAATCCTAAAATGCAATCTATCTAATATCTAAATTTATAATAAATTAAGAAAAATATTATCTAGAATTAAACTAAGTGCAATTTTACCCTAATATGCAATGATGTACAAAAGATGCCCTAATTCTACATCATATGCATGATGATTTTTTTGTTGTTTTTCCTTTTTTTCTCTTTTTATTTTAATTTCAAAATTAATAATTGCCAAATAATTAAGCATGCAATCCGAATTAAAAAAAGAACTAGCAACCTAAATTAATTGATTTTTTTTTTTAAATTCGAAATAAAATTCCTATTCAGAGCATGCAAACCCTAAAACTACATTTTTTTAATTTCTTTTTAAAGAAATCTAATTTAAGTAACACCACAGCAAATCAAGTAATATTGATACCAAAATTGACGAACCATATCTCGCGCATGAGATCGGGTTAGCCAATTTCACATAAATCACGAATTGGATCTCGGGCGGGAAATTGGATTAGCGATTTTTTTTAAGTAATTGCGAGTCGGATTTCAAGCGCGAAAATTAGACTGACAATCACTAATTTCAAGACAATTTCATATCGTGCAATTTCAATTTCACATTAAATGGATAATTACACTAAAAAGAGAAAATAATGAAATAACAATAACAACAATAAAACAACAAAAGATAAAATAAATAAAAGAAAAGAAAAAAATTGACCTAAATTAATTTTTGGCTTTTTATTTTTTTTTTTTTTAAAAGAAAAAGAAAAAGAAAGAGGGGTTGGTGGGTGGTCCGACGAGGGAGAAGATCGCCGACTAGGGCTCCAGCAAAGGCTCCGACGAGGGTAGTGACACGGACCGGCACGGGCTGACATCGGATCTAGGTACGGGCGTCATAGATCGGCGGCGTCGAATCTAGGAGCATTGAGGGTCTAGGTGCGAGCGTTGCGGGTGAGGAACTCCAATCGTAGGCAGAAGCAAGGTGGAGGCAGCGTCGAGGCGGACAGTAAGACCGGCGACCCTCGGGGAAGATGAACAGTCCCCATATTAGGGTTTCCCCCTTTTTTACTTTTTCTCTCTCTCACGTCACTCACTTTTCACTTTTTACTTTTTTGTGTTCTTTTTTACCCAACCGAAAAGAACCCCCCAAACAAATTGCACGCGAGGTATTATATAGGTTTAAATAATGTATCTTTGCGGTATACACTTTTTTTCCTTTTTTGTTCACGCATGATACCCCTAAATATATTGTTGAAATGTACCCATCTCGCGCAATCTTCCCTTTTTATTTTTCACATATTCTATCCTAAAAATTCCTTTTTTGCACAAAATAGTATATGTAAAAAATCTTAACGGAATATAACAAAAATAAAATTTTCCTAAACTATATGCCATGTGATTTTCTATTTTTTAGCAAAAATCAACCCCAAAAGTTTAGGTGTCAATAGAAACCCATGGTACCTAAAACCTAAAGAGGCATTTTCATCAATCACCATTTGTTACAAAATAAGCTTAACTTAATCATAATACATTATATGCACGAAAAACATTATTTACATCGGGGAATAAAACGCCAGTACCTTCGATAGAGGAAAAAAAAACGCGGCAACCATAAAGATAGATCGCATGTTGACTCGTGAGGCTTGCTAAGAGGTATGATTCTAAAGGCTAAAGGTTCCCATTTCAATTAGATTAAAAGAGTTTTCCCCACTCCGCACTTACGTCGGACAGTTCTCTTTATTATTAGTCAAAATGATCAGAACCGAAAGTGGATAACCATGAGTCATTCTTTGCACGGGTTCCATCTTTAGCACCTTCTATTAGTGCGATTGAGGTTTTAGATCGTAGGTTGTGTGTGCAAATGTGTAGTGCTAAGGTAAGTATAAACACAAGCACAACAATTGATATCCAAACAGCACTTCAATTTCATCCATATAAACAAACATTCCCACACCTCTCTGCAAAACAAACGGGCTAATAGACACTCCACCCCTTATTACTCCAAACCTACAAAAACATTTAACACGTTAGCGGACTAACCTTATTTTCCATGCTACTTTGACACATGCTATCAAATGAAGACCATGTTAGTGAACAACCAATCAAGTTATCATGGCCTAAGTCCTTTAAGGTTTACAATCAAGTATCCAGCAGAATCGTCAAGCTGTCACGACCTATCTTTTGCCATCGGGGGAAACGAAAGAGGTTTAGGGGTATTGCCTAAAGAGGTGGACTAATGGCTTTGGATTAAGCATGGGCTCTCCCAAGCCCATACCTCGTGCGACATTAGATTTCATATTTTAGTTCTTAATAACCTAAATATTTTTAGGAGTCGCCACTAGCTTATTGGGGTCAACTAGAAACCAGTCGAGAGACGGGAGTATTGTCTCAATTCTTACGCAACCTGAGATTTCTAGGAATGGGGACTTGTCTACGCCAATATTTCTATTAGCGCTCTTGTGGTACCACTAATTTCAAAGGTTGTTTATCTAAATGATCACACAATCTTGATTACTAATTATACTCCTCATGAAAGCCGCTAAGTGTCCACATGAATGTTTTTGTGGGGTTGTTTTCCTTAATGTCTAGACAAATGCTAACCTAATTTAAAAGGGAAAAAAAAATTTACACTCAAATTATTGAAAAGTGGTGTGGTAAGTAAACATCCAAGAAATTGAAATGACTTAAAAGAAAATACACGAAAGGAAAAGCCGATACGAGTCGGGTAGATAATATTATATGGTCTTGTTATCATAGCACGAGATAGGACCACCGTGAGCGAAATGGCAACTTAAGTATGCATGCAATTACTCTAGATAATTTTAATCTATGCAAAGTGGATTTTTTTACAAAAAAAAAATAGAAAATTCATAAAATCTCATAAATTTCACTTATGCCCTAATTGATATATATTTATATATTTTTTCGTTTTGAAAATTTCAGATTTTTCTTTTAAAAAAATATTAATGATAATTCCTTAAACCGATCTATGCTAAGATGGAATAACATTGTACATGAGTATCACAATAATCGAGCTCAAATTGATCGTTTCAAGATCGAAACTTGGTTTGGACAATTCGTCGAACAATTAATGTACATCAACCCACCTCAAGCAACTTCCCCGAGCCATATTTGTGACCTTCAATCTTGACCCATGAACAATCTTATGTGAAACTAAATATCAATGTTATACTACCACATGCAAGGAGCAAGATTAGATAGAAATCATAGCCTAAAAACACAAAAGAACCAAGCTAAAATCGGCCTCAATATGCGGGTTTGAATTGATTTTGTAAATCTGGGTTTTGAAACCAAGTCAAATAGACATGTTGTATGCCCATATTTAAGCCCCAACAACCATCACATGCAGGATTCATAGGAAACATCACTTCATCCAAATGAAAATAGGTAACACGGACTTTTAAATACAACAAATATCACAGAGAATGATTAACTGAACACATCAAAACGAACTCTCTAAAAAGCATACATACATGATCAATGCTGGCCAACCATGTCTCAATTTGGATTGGCTTGACTTTTGGCTCAAGTTATAGATGATCTCATAGTTCACATGGAGATTTAAAGACTAAATCGGATTGACCTATGCATCATTTGTACTCTCATATAACATTAATCAAAGTCACAAAGACAAGTAATGCATGAGAATGGGGTATAGTAAATCAAACATGCCAGACTCTTGAAGAGATTTCAACACTTCAAAAAATTCCAACCTCAAAATCAGTTTTTTGAACTAGTTTTCCTCTTGATTTTTCATTATTAAAACATGTTCAAACATGACCAAAAATACATCTAGGATTCTTACCTTACTTCCTCGTTTGTTTTGCAAGTGTCTCTTGGTCGAGGAAACAAAAATTATCCGTCGAGGGCACGTAGAAGTTGGCTTATTCAAACTAAAAATGAGATCTACTAAAAAAAAGACTGACAAGAAAGGTTTTCATTGACTTCCAAAATTAGACTTCAGGACCTCCTTTGTTGGCAAAATTAACACCAAACTAAACTATATGTATTCTAGTTTAGGTTATAAGTCATGGATTTTCTCATTTGTCTCACTTTTCTGAAAAACACTCACTTTTTCTCACCCATGACCAACTAGGCTCAACACCCAGAAAAATTATGACTTTCTTGGCTCGTCAAGAGGGCAATTTTCGTGGAGCTTTAGGAGGTCTTCCCAATCTCTATTTTGGATGTGCGACCTACAGTTGGAAATGTAACATCCTTGATTCCGACCCCGTAAGGATCATCTATAAGGTCCTATAAGGATTGATCATGGGCCATTGGCCATGGATCAATCGGTTCGATCGGCAAGGAATTGTGGATCGGTCATGGACCGACCAACCGACTAACCAATCAGTCATGAATTGGTCGAGGTGTTGGCCTCGAATTTTCTACCGACCATACCAATGGGATAGGATCAACAGCTCATAAGATGATTTGTTGATCACGAGAATTGGTCACAGGATGATTTTGGATCGGCGGATGGTCATAGGTTGATCTGACTAGTCGCAATTTCTGGTCGCGAGTGATTTCGCCCAGTTATGCACAGATACACGGATGATCCGAATTGATCAAATTCAAACAAATTTCAACTAAAAAAGCATCATTCCTTATTTAATTCTTAGTGATTGGAACAAAATCTTGAGTTGGTGATGTCTGATCATGGATCAGTAATGCACTGACCATGAACCCTACCGGTGAATCGGGTGTCGATTAGAATGAGCCCAAGGATAGACCCGGCTATTCCGTCCCTAATTCTAAGGTCTGTGAGTACCTTGGCTTCGTGCTAGGCCATGGGTAGCCTTAGGATTGACCTCGAACCAATCGAAAGACAATCGACCCTATTAACCTACCAACCATCCAAAAGAATAGTTTGGGCAAATATGGAGCATAATGGCCAAACCTCGGGTATACGTGATTCGGTTTTTCAATGTGTACTTAATGATCCCTTCCTCGACCCAAGAATCAACTTCGATGATAGAATTCTCTAGCCCGCCTTCTTGAGGAAGGAAGACTGCCTTCTTGAGGAAGGAAAGGATAAAGCAAAAGAAAATTCTAGAATCTCTTCATTAAATGAAGGAGGATGAAGTGTCCTAGCTAACCTAGGACCTAGTTGGAAATTTGGAAGATAAGTATGCTCAACAATTAATACTTCTTGACCAAGTGGGATGCTTCCTTCTTCCCAACTAAGGTTGCCACCTTTGATTTTCAAAATTACTGAACCTCTATTATTTTCCAATTTTACACAGACTTTTGTGGTGCGAATTTAAAGAAAATTCACTCATAAAAGTTGTTCTAAATATCTTGATCTGAAACATACTTAAATTTTATATGTTTATGAGATAAAATGATAGGGACAAAGGCCCAATCATTCACCATTTAGAACCTGTCCCATGTAGTGAAAACAGTTACTAGGTTGCCTTCTCGAATTTTTATAAAATCTTTTGTTTCAACTTTAACCATGCTTCCTTCATGAAAGTTTTAAAGCACATCAATGTCTACAACATATAGAAATTTCAAAGAGTTTTGTGAAGATTTGGATTTCGAAATGAGCCTCTCTCTTGGACTGTTGAATCTGCTCAATGGATGAATTTTTGGATTGTGTTCAATGATTTACTTCTCTTTCCACAACACGATTTGGACTTGGCTTTCTTCATAAATAAATAAAAAAAGCGTCATCTAGGGTCTTATCTACATAAAATTTCATAATTTTCTGAGCCCACTTGATAAGGTATTGATGCTTATTTTGAAAATTGCTTGAAACTGTTTTCGCCCCAAGATAAGAGGGCCATACGCCCAACTTGGAAGGGTAGAGGGTTGCACGTCCAACTTAAGGAGCAAGGCTAATCTAGAGTTTTCTTAATTTATGATAAGGATGCATTAAACATCTTTGGACTCTAGTTCTTCAATGCCAAGTTTAGGTGTGCCTCAAAAGAATAGGTTATAATGCCTCCTAACCTAAAAACTTGGAGAGCAAGTTTGCAATATGAAGATATCTAGCCTAATGATTACTCAAGATCCAAACATTATATGGGAGAGGCTTAGTCATTAGCTTAGGTGTCCCCATAATAATTACAAGTAATTATTTCACAATGACTCAATCCCTAGATGGACCAATGGAAAGATGAGCAAGTGTTGCCCTTAGGAACTAGACTTGCCACCCATCTCTTTAGCTTGTCACCTCTTCAACCTAGATTGTCCACCTACACGAAGATGATTGGTCCATTTGGAAAGATCATCATGAGGGGTTTGCCTATAAATAGAGGCATTCCCTCCCCTCATTTCCACACCATCTCCTCTTCCTCCCTCACTCTCTCAACCTCACCCTCAACATCGCCCTTTCTCTTTCTTGTGGCCACGCCCTCTTGCTCATTCGCCAGCCTACACGTTGCTTGGTCCCCTAGGCCATTCCTTGAAGTGTGGTAAGTAGAATATACTAATATTTGGCTAGGACGTTGCCTTACGCCATTCCAAGCGTGTGACAAGTTCTTGATTGAAGTTGGTTGTCTTGTTGTTGCTAAGGTTGGGTTGTGTTTGCTTGAAGTGATTTAGACTTTGATCCTTGATTGAGTTCGGTTCTTGTTTGTTGAGCTCCGCTCATGCTTTGGCTTGAATTGCTTTCAAAGAAGTTCGATTTGTGTACTTATTTGATATGCTTCGGTCATGCTTTGACTCAAACTAATTTGAAAAGCATTTTTTTGAAAATTTGTTATTTCCTTACAAAACTATTTCCAACCTTTTTCAGAAGTGCATGTTCTAGTTCACACCCCAAGCTCTGAAAGGGGGTTTTGTTGGCCTTGACGTACATGGGATCATGATGGATCGGTGCTTTCTTAGTCTTGGTGTGATATCAAGGCATATCGTTCCTAAGCCAACTTGGGTACTAGGTCAGTGAACTTGTCATGATGAGCTAGTCCTTTCATGGTCTCGATGTGGTATTGAGGCATATTGTTCCCAAGCCAAGTTCGGTACTAGGTCGGTGAACATGTCACAACGGTCCAGTCCTATCACGATCTCGATGCGATATCAAGGTATAGCATTCCCAAGCAAAGCTGGGTACTAGATCGGTGCTTAAACGTGTCGGATCAAGTCATAATCCTTGATTCGTGCTTGGCATGTTCAATGTCTCGGTTTCAGTAAGTCATTTCACACACTTATGTATTGCATGCCTTGAGCCCTTAAACTAAAAGTGAAGATAAGAACTTGATTGTGATGCTTGATGAATGGTCACACGGTGGACTAATTTCTAGCCGTCAACCAATGGATTTTGGCAATGTTGCCCCCTCACCAACAAGATGCCCCCACACGAATGGGATGCCTCGTTAATAAGAACGAGATGCCCCCATGCCAATGGGATGTCTCATCAAAATGATGAGATGTTGTGACAATTCTAGCTGTCACCCTTCGATTAGGGGACGTTGTCTGATTAAGTTCGGAGACCCGATGGATTCCAAAAGAGTCAATGGATTTTGACTATTAATAAATGAACCTCGTGTGCATGAGTTCCTCACATTATTAAATGTATTTTGGTTATGCTTGCATATGAGTGAGGCGTGAGTTCCTCGTACTATGGAATGGATCTTGTTTATGCTTATATAATATTGAGTGAGACATGAGTTCCTCATGTTTCATGTCTCACTCAAGGCAAAACTTTTGTTTTGCTATTGATCTGTCATCGACTAATGTTTTGGATGAGTTATGCGCTTGTTGATGGGCGAGGCATCCTCCTACTTGGAAATTAGTGGGTTTTACTTTCTGAGTTCCCAAAAACTCACCCCTCATCCTTTCAGTCTTGTAGGCATGGAAACTCACGTCAATTTTAGGAGTTGCAATCTTGCTAGAGGAGCTAAGGTTTACCCCAACCTTTTGAAGATATGGTAGTTGTAAATATAACGGCTCATGAAAAAAGGGCTTGTAAACATAGCTAATGTAATTATGTGTTTGTAAATGGTTGTTTTCCTGGTTGCTTGTTGTTGTCGGGGTGTTGTATGTATACTTCCGCATGTGCTTAATGAAAAGATAAAAAGAACGAGATAGCGATGTGCCTAGGACGTCGCAAAAAAAACCCCCCGTCGCTTGTGACCTTGGAGATGGAGTTGGGGTTGTGACAGGAAATATCTTTGAGTGAAGTTTCACTCTCTAGTTTAAGGTTTTGGCTAATTTTAGTTGTAAGTTTATGAAATTTCTAGGTTTTGTTGTTTTTTAAGTTGCTTTGGAGGTGTTTTTGGAAAACGACCATGAGCTTCCCTAGTGCTTCTTCTCTCTACCTTTTATCCCTCAAAAGAGCTTGCTTCATAGATCTTATCCATTCAATTAACCAATATATCGGTTGGCTTTTTGCCCCCTACCAAGCTTGCCAAATGAGCTAGTTCACCCACTTTTTGACCTAGCCAAAATTTTCAACTTTTGTAGCTATTGAGTGTGCGGATTTTGCTGCAATTTTACTGTGCTTTCAGTAGCTTATCCCTAGCCAATTTTTATTCACTTGCACTACTAATTAGGATCTTCCATCACATGCAGAAATCAGGCTGATTAGGCTGCTAAGTAGGATATGGTGAGGCCATAAAGTTGCTTACTCAACAACTCCGAATTGAGACCAAATCATGGACTGGTTTTGGTAGCTTGTTTAAGTGTTTTAATCCATCAATTTGGCTACAATTTTTGATCACTTAGTAAGCTTATTTATAGTAATTTAAGATGTTGGCCAGTCTTCACAATTGTCCCCGCCCAACTTTTAAAGAAACTCCCTCAAAGTTGGCTATTTTTTTGTCCAAGAATGCCCAATTCAATGCAATTTTGGTCCTTTTGGCCCGATTTGATTGATTCGACCTGACCCAAGTTCAATTTCAACTTAATTAGAGGCCAAGATAATGATTTAAGGGCTCGGCTGAAATTTTGCAAAATTTGCAAATTGGTTCCTCAACTTTAGGAAATTGCATTTTGGCCCCAACTTACCGATTTTTTTTCATTCTTTTTTTCTTTTTTTTTTAGTAATTATTTTGTTATTTTAATTTTTTTATATCAAGAAAATAAATGCATTTAAAAAATATACTAAATTCCTAGGTAATCTTTATCCAATAATTTGACAAGAAATATGTGGCACCCCTTGACGGCCCCCGATCCGTTTAGGTCGCCACAGTTCACTTACCTTTTACTTTCCTTAATAACATGTCACTCTGATACCATTTCAATTTACAGCAGGTCCATACAACCATGGGGGTTTACATCTTTTAGATCGGTCCCTTGCGCAATTCATATAGCGGAAACATATCCAGCAACGCCCTTCCTTGTATTCAGAAAATGATACACACCAACTAAACATTTATAGGTAAAAGCCACACACTTTTATTTACTTAAACTAGATGGACATCATTCATCGGTACATCAAAATGCGATAGTTTTCTATACATGGCTATACTTCAAAAGTTGATCGACATTTCCTCCAACAGTCGTATACTTAAAGTCCATCGATCAATGTTGGCATCCAAAAGTTCCTTCCTTTGCTATCCTCATCTTCACGATCACATGATCCATCTACCGGTGACAGTGGCAGCAAAGGTATCTTATCTAGCCTGAAATGTTATTCCCCAAAAGGGGTGAGTACAGCCACTCAGTAGGTAAATGACCAAATAAACCGCTCAATGCTTCACACAATACAATCATGACAATCATAGCATAAGACATATCATTCAAGCATCCATGCATAATTTACCTTGGAGCCATGCATATGTCATCATACCACATGTACACACATCCTCATGTAATCATCACCATCATATCATACAAGTACCATCATGTCATAGGTGCACATACATCCATGCACTTACCATCATCATGTCACACATACCATCATGCCATAGGTGCACATACATCCATGCACTTACCATCATCATGTCACACATACCATCATGTCATAGGTGCACATACATCCATGATTCATATCATCCATGCTATCAAGCATACATCACCATGAGATCCATTCATGCCTTCATGATCGCATTTTCAATATCAAATAGTATCAACTTATTTTCATAAGCTGATCATGCATCATGCCATATGCATACACCCATGCACATGATTCATTTTCAATTCTTATCTTTCACAAGGATCTCATCAGTTTTTTCTTTCCGGGGACCAATGTTTGCATCCCACAATTTATCGCTCGCACCCAACCAAGCATCGTGAGGAACCTCCGAGCATGTATTCAAAGTACAACCGGGCATCCAGCACCCCCCACATTCTAGGCATCTCGTACCCCAACTGGCATCACAAAGACCCTCCGGCATTCAGCCATTTAAGGCCACCAGGTATCCGGCCTTTACCCTTCTAGCCAGGTATCTCGAGCCCCAACTAGCATCACGAGGCATCCCTCGGCACAATACCTGCCGAGCTTCCGGCTCCCCCACTCTCTGGGCACTCGAAACTCTTGAGGACCCTCCGACATCCGGCCATTCAAGGCCACCGAGCAACCGGCCGTACCCTTCTAGCCGGGCATCCCGACACTCCGGGCCATCGTCGGCTCACGCCTCTGACGGCCTTCTCACTTATCTTAGATCTCACTTTCAATTATAGCTCAATTTCAACATGGCATATGATGTGATGGCAAACAAGATCATTTTCATCATTTGATTTATATGCATTTCCAATCATCATCATACATGCAGCAAGATACAATCCATGGGGTCCATGCAACTTAAAATGAGCAAATTCCAGCTTGGTCAAATTTATAAAACATTTAAATTAAATATCCATATGATTTTCAAAAATCATAAAATCAGGACATGTGATAGACAAGACAAAAAGATAGCAATTTCATGAAGAACACAAGCTCAAAAGAGTTTCACACAAGAAGATATTGTTCACACAAATACGGCATGTAAATTCGGATAAAATCAGATTGCGCGGTTCTTGAAATATTTCGATTAAAATACCCGAATGACCTCGGAAAATTATGAAATTTTACCAGGTTATATTTAGGACCGTAAATTATATTTTTCATGAAGGCATCTAGGCCAGATTCATTCTAGCTAATTTTCTATAGGCGTCCGAAAATCTTGTTTCTAGCACCGAAACGTCCAGTATAGCTATCTCCGAAATATTGAATTTTCACCTACTTATCCATCTTTTTTTCCTCTGAAATTTTTATATGTTGTGCCTCAAGAGGTCCCCTACAACTTTCATTAAGGGATCTAAGTGAAATTTCCAAATAATAGTCACCATATGGGTCCAAGAAGTCTCGGGTGTCCAGTACCGTATTTCCAGATTTACCATCTTCAAGAGAAAGTCGATTCACTAGGCTAAAATTGCTCATTTTACCTCAAATTTTAGTATGTTAGTCTTTAGGATGTTCTCTACAAGTTTCATGAAGAAGTCGAAGTGAGATTCTCGGAAAAAAGTGACATGCAATGCACAAAACCGCCAAGAGGTCGACAAAACAGTTCCAGATCTAGCGTTTTCGTAGGAGAAGGGTTTCACCCCTTAAAACTCAGCCTTTTTGTCTAAAATATTAGTATGTTATACTTTGAGATGTTGTCTACAACTTTCATGAAGGAGTTGAAGTCAAAATTCAACTCGAAACACGCATGCAAGCCTCTACAAACTTCTGGTTCAGGCAGTATACGCGAAAACAACAAGCTATTTCAAGAACAAAGCACACTAGCTTCGGTTTCTCACTCCTAAACACCCAAAATTCAACACCATTCCAAACACACATGCAAAACACACATGCAAGAGTAGAATGCAGATCCCAACTTGCCTTTGACTCAAGCAAAAAACAGCAACAAACAATGACAAAGCAGCAACGAACGGGGACAAATCCTCCTTCTTCTTCTTCGCACGGCCTCCCTCTTCCTCTCTTGGTTTCCCTCTCTCACTCTCTCGACAGCTCTCTCTCTCACTCTCTCAAAACCGGCCACTCCCTCTCTCTCTCTTTCTTCTTGGTTGTTTATATACTTGCATGCATCCTCATTTTGCATGGGGGACACTTGTCCCCAAGAAGGAGACAAGTGTCTCTCTTGCCGAAGACACTTGGATAACCCTTCATGCCACTTGTCACTTTTCATGCAAGTTGATGGGCCTCCTTGGGCCGGGCCTCTTGGCCTACTTTAGGCCCATCTCACTTGGGCCTAAAGTCCAAACTTAAATGGCCCAAGTTTATTTTTAATAATACATCTTAATCCTCATTTAAATAAATACCTAATTGCATAATAAAATGGCCAAAAGACGTTGTGACATTAACCCATAAAATCAAATCCATAAGGTGCATAGTCAAGAAGTCTTCTTTATCAAATTGTCCTAATAGCACCAACCTTGATCATCCATTAATATTTTCCCTTAAATAAATACCTAACTTGCAAAAATAATAAGGCCATAAAACTTGTAGTCACAAATCCATAAATTCCAATTTATAATACACATGGCCAATGATAACATTTTCTTTCCTATCACATAATTATCCATTAAAAGCTTGGCCATAAATCTTATTGCAAATTATGGATTAAATGGCTATAAAATAACTTAATGGTACTTCCATCACCTATTCATAGACTTTAATGTAACTAGAGGTCGTCATGAATTTTGGGATGCCACAAAATATTTTTGCAGAAAAATAAGTTCCAATTTTTTGGAAATAATCTTATAGTAAAAAAATTATGTGTCAACATGTGGTAAAAATGAACAAGCATGAAGGCCTAGGTTATCCAGGCAACCGTAAAGGTTAAGGTAATCATGAAGGCCTGAACATTAAAGGTAAGAGTTATCAACGCCTCTTGCCTCCACCATTGAAGGATTTCTTGTAAGAAGAGGAAGCCATTGTCCATCACTTCGCCGACTTGTTAAAAGATGATTTGGTTGGCACCGTTGATGAAGATGAAGAGTCTACAAATCTCACTATGTAAGGGATATTTATAATTTATGCATTTCATTTTAGTTATATCCCATTCATTTCTCCCCTGCAAGGGAATTCCATTCATTTCATTTGTTTACACTTGTAATAATCTAGATCATAAACTCTATGAATCCAAATGATATATGTTGTAATGCAGTTTTTGCATATTAATAAAATTAATATTTTGTTAATAGAAGTGTGAAGTTTCCCAAACTAGACCTATGATGATGCTTTGAGGCCTGGGCTTCCGCACAATCTATAGTTTCAAAATGTTTTGGTGGAATGAGGATGTCCGATGAGATAAAGGCGAGTTCCCAATAAATTTTTTCATAATCCAAATTTGAAAACAAGATTTTCATGGCATTTGCATGCATTGTGTTCATTTATATTTATATACTAACCATTTTTTATTGCATCTCAAGCATGACATTTTACATCATGATAGTCATTTGCATGGCTCGGATTCGCATTCAAGAGAATTTGGCGAACCCGATTATTCCGACTCAGAGAATGAGGATGATCCTCGAGTTATTGAAATGGAATGGCTCAGACATGAAAAGCCCAAACCTCCTACCACTAAGCAACCAATCACCATAAAATTTGGAGATTCAGATAACCCCAAAGAAACCAAGATTAGGGCAGGTCTCTCTTAAACATATGCTAATAGATTAATTGAACTTTTGAAGGAATACTAAGATGTTTTTGCTTGGTTTTATACTAATATGCCAAGTTTAGATCTTGAAATAGTGGAACACACATTATCACTCGATCTCAATATTCCAACCAAGAAGCAGAAGCTCAGAATGACAAAATTTGAGTTGTCTAAAAAGATTGAAGAATAAGTCATGAAGTTCTTAAACGTAGTTTTTATTGAAGTCACTCATTATGCTGATTGAGTTGCTAATATAATCCTAGTTATGAAGAATGATGGACGGGTCCAAGTTTGTGTTGATTATCGTGATTTGGATAAGGCAAGTCCTAAGAATGACTTTCCTTTACCACACATTGATGTCTTAGTTGACGGTACTGCTCGCTTCGAACTGTTCTTCTTCATGGATCGATTTTTCGGTTACAACCAAATCTAGATGAAAGAGGAAGACAAGACTAAAACATCTTTCATCACTCCATGGGGAACATTTTGCTACAAAATCATTCCATTTAGCTTGAAGAACGTAAGGGCAACATATTAAAGAGCCATGGCGGCACTATTTCATGATGTGATGCATAAGGAGATTAAAGTCTATGTTCATGACATGATTGCAAAATCAAGACATGGTGAAGACCATGTTGAAATCTTGAGAAAATTATTTGACTAATTGAAGAAGTTCAACCTAAGGCTTAGCCCCGTAAAATGCATATTTGGGGTAAAGTTTAGGAAGCTTCTTGAATTTATTGTTAGTAACAAGGGCATCAAGATAGATCCCTCTAAGGTTAAGGCCATATGCGAGCGAAAACCTCCTTTTACTGTTAAGGAAATTCAAAGCCTATTGAGAAGATTGAATTATGTTGCGAGATTCATCTCCCAATTGTTAGAAACTGATAAGCCATTCTTTAAGCTGTTGAAGAATAATGCAAATGTGACATGATTGCAAAATCAAGACATGGTGAAGACCATGTTGAAATCTTGAGAAAATTATTTGACTAATTGAAGAAGTTTAACCTAAGGCTTAGCCCCGTAAAATGCATATTTGGGGTAAAGTTTAGGAAGCTTCTTGAATTTATTGTTAGTAACAAGGGCATCAAGATAGATCCCTCTAAGGTTAAGGCCATATGCGAGCTAAAACCTCCTTTTACTGTTAAGGAAATTCAAAGCCTATTGAGAAGATTGAATTATGTTGCGAGATTCATCTCCCAATTGTTAGAAACTGATAAGCCATTCTTTAAGCTGTTGAAGAATAATGCAAATGTCAATTGCGATGAAGAATGTCAGAAATCCTTTGAAGAGCTTAAGAAAATCTTTCATAATCTCTTGTACTAGTACTGCTTATCTGAGGCATGCCTTTGATCTTGTATCTCACCTTTCATGAAGAGTCTTTAGGAGCCATGTTGGCACAGAATGGACCAAGAGATGAAATAGAACATGCCATATACTGCCTTAGTAAGACCTGTGTAGCCTTGATTTGGATCTTACACCAACTGAGAAAATATACTTTTCACCACTGCATCCTACTGGTGATTGAGAATGACCAAATTAAATATCTTTTGGAGAAGCCTACATTAGTTGGAAGGCTTGCTAAATGGCAAATATTACTCTTTGAGTTTGATATCCAAAATATGACACATAAGTTCGTCAAAGAGCGAGCCATAACTGACATGTTAGCGGAAAATCCCAAGAAGTCAGATAAGTGTGATGAAGTTGATGAACAAATTTATCTAGTCTCGCATGATAAATGGACCATGTATTTTGATAGTGCCGTTAAACTTTCTAGTTCTAGCACTGGGTCGGTTTTAATATCCCTAGAAGATCAACATTACTTATTAGCCGCAAAGTTGGTATTCCCTTGTACCAATAATACTTCTGAATATGAAGCTTGCATTCTTGGTCTGCAGTTGGCCATTGATATGAAAGTTAGAAAGTTTCACGTTTATGGTGATTATGCATTCATCATTCTCCAGACGAGAGGTGAATGGCAAACTCGAGACGTAAAGTTGACTCCTTACCATAAATATCTCAAAGACTTAGTCAAGGAATTTGACGAAATCTCTTTTGATTTTATGCCAAGATCGCAAGATCAATTTGTTGATGCCTTGGCAACCTTATCATCAATGTTACAAGTAACCAACAGTTTGAGCATTGATTCTTTGCAAACCAACATCTTGAAGAAGCTTGCTTATTACTTGATGATTGAAGACGAACTTGATGGTCAACCCTAGCATTATAATATTATGAATTACCTTCGAGACGGCACATTTTCCCAAGGGGGTTAGGTCAATGATCGAAAATACTTGATGAAGTTGGCATTCAAATTTTTCCTTAGTGGAGGACCCCTAAATAAAAGGTCTTTGAATTCAACTTTACTCAAGTGCGTGGACACACAAGAAGCCAAACTCCCGATGAAAGAGATACATGAAAGAGAATGTGGCCCTCATATGAATGGTCATCTCTTGGTAAGAAAAATCATGAGGCTTGATTATTACCGGTTGACCATGGAAGCCAATTGTATTCAACACGTGAGGTGCTGTCACCAATGCCGAGTCTATGTAGACAAAATCAATGCTCCTCCTAATGAATTGCATCATATGTTCGAATCTTGGCCTTTTTCAATGTGAGGCATCGACATAATCGGACCAATTAATCCTAAAGCGTCAACTAGATAGCATTTTATTTTGGTTGCTATTGATTACTTCACCAAATGGATTGAAGCCAGTTCTTATGCTCACATCATTGCAATAAGTGTGGCAAAGTTCATTTGTCATGATATCATTGCAAGATATAGGGCTCCCGAGGCGATTATCACAGACAATGGATCAAACCTAAACAACAAAATAGTGGCCGAATTGCTTGGAGAGTTCCACATTCGTCACTTGAATTGTTCTCATTATTGCCAACAAATGAATGAAGTTGTGGAAGTGGCAAATAAGAACATCGAGAAGATTTTAGCCAAAATGACTGAAAATTATCATGACTGGCATGGCCAGTTGCCATATGCTTTGTTGGCTTACTGAACTTCAATTGAAAATCAAGGTTTAGGTTCCTCATTGGTCAACAGGGGCAACACCGTTCTCATTGGTCTATGAGATGAGGTTGTGTTACCCGTGAAAGTGAAAATCCCTTCACTGAGGGTACTTTCTAAAGTCAAGCTCCCTAAAGATGAATAGATTCAACAAATGTTTGAACAACTCAATATGATTGATGAAAAGAGGGTAAAAGCCCCATTGACACTAGATTTTTAGCCAAGTGTCATTAAATGGTAAAAAAAATCGAGGTTTGAATTTATGATCGAGATGGAGCCCCATTTCTTGGCCAAAAAATGTTGTTCTTCACTTATTTCTTTTGCATTATCGTTTTTAAACAATTTCTAGTTCATTTTAAGAAAAAGTCGAAAAGTCAAACGGTTGACTTTTGGATTGATTTTTATCAACCTTTTGACTAAAAGTTAAACTTGGGTCAAAATTTGGCTTTTTACCAAAGAAAATGTCATTGACCCTTAATTTTACTTTTACCAAATCAATTTCTTAAAAATTCAACGATTTGACCAAAAACCAACCTTTTAGGGAAAGTCGACTAAATGGTTGACTTTGGGTCAAATTTATGACCAAAAAATTCGAAAAAAATTACAAAAATACATTTCTTTTAATGTCAATTTGACTTTTGTGTCAATTTCACAAAATTCAATTAAGAACCTTAATTTTTGGATTTTTCAATTTTAGGTTTCAAATCGATCAAAAATGAAATTACTTTTATTTTAGCCATAGTTAGGCATAGTTCCTTCTTCAACATTTGGTTTAAGGACTATTTTAAATTTGCCTGTGCATTCAATTTCACGAATTGTTGGGTCAAATTGTGAATTGCCATTTTGAGCCATAATTAGGGAACCAAAGTCGATCCTTCATGACTTGTGAACAAACAGTCGTTCTTTACTCATTTTCTTAAGATAAGTCCAAATCCAAAATCAATTTTGGATAATTCACATAAAAACTCATGAATTTAAAGAATTTTATCTTCCCAGGTATAAGAAAGTTAAGCAATTAAACTTCAATTAATAAAATTCAAATTGACCCATATATGGTTATAGTTTAATTTCATGAATCTAAGTCCAATTTGGATATTAGGCTTAGATCCATTTTTGACATATAAGCTCAAGCATTTCAATTCAAGGTCAATTTGAATGCAATAAGTGATCTTACACATGAGTAGTTCGTTATATAGGGCAATTGTGACATCAATTGAATTCAATTTTAGTTAATTTGCAATTTTGCCCATTGAATTGCAAATCTGATCATTTTAGCCCTTTAGGCCCTATTTAAAGCACCCATGATTTTGACTCATTGTCTTTCACAATAAACATTCAATTAGGTCAATAAAAGATCCCTAGATCACATTCATAAGGGTTGACTAGCTTAATTGTATCTCAATTGGCCAATTTCTTCTTAAATAGGGTCAAATTCCTTTTCAATTTCGTCCATAAGGAACAAATTGCATAAATTTTGGACCCACGAGGGTCCCAAGTAGGTGAAATGGCCACAACCAAACCAAACTAGTCAAGAACCGGTCAAAACCCGACCAGATCGAATCGATCGATCAACCACTGCGAGCTTGTCAGTTTAGCCCCTTTTCTGCTAGTTCTTGACCTCTGGCAACCAATTCTAGAATCCTCTCAATGTCAATTTGTTGAAACTTTACTAATTAATCCATGAATTTTATCAAATTGTAAATTAACCTATAATCAGACATTTCGACATAATTCTCGATTTTGGCTCTTGTTTTTGCAAATCCAACCCACTAGATAGATTACTCGATACTTGATATCATGATACAACCTTTAAAATGGAATTTTAATCTGTTTGATCGAAATTTCGACCGTCGGATTAAATCAACAAAAATTGCATGATTTGGGGGGGGTATATATCCATTTTCCTTCCATTTTTCAAGGGGAGATCACTTTGCATGAAATCTCTCCTTCTCCTTAGTCTCTCTCTCCCTCTCTCTCTCTTTGTTGACACTTGATTTTTAGTCAATGCATCATTAAAAGGTAAAAAATCGAGATTTGGATTTCTGATTGCAACGGAGCCCCATCTCACAACCAAAAAGTGTCGTTTTTCATTTTTTTTTTGCATTGTCATTTTAAAGTAACTTCTAGCTCATTTTCAAGAAAAACCAAAAAGTCAAATGGTTGACTTGAAGTTGACTTTTTGGTCCATCCTTTGACCAAAAGTCAACCCTAGTCAAAAATTAACTTTTTTCCCAAAACGATTCCATTTAACTTTAATTTCACTTTTGACAAATCAATTTCTTGAAAATTCAAAGATTTGACCAAAAAATCGTCCTTTTAGGAAAAGTTAATTAAATGGTTGACTTTTTAGTCAAACCTTTCACCAAAAAATAAAAATAAAAAAATGCACAATTACATTTCTTTTAATACCAATTTGACTTTTGTGTCAAAAATTTAACAAAATTCGATTAAGAATCTTGATTTCTAAATTTTTTAGTTTTAAGTTATAAATCGACCAAAAATAAAATTACTTTTATTCTAATCATAATTAGGTGTAGTTCGTTCTTTGATATTTGGTTTACGGACTATTCAAAATCTATTTGAGCATTCAATTTCACGATTTATCGAGTCAAAATGTGAATTGCCATTTTGAGCCCTAATTAATGTACCAAAATTGATCATTCATAACTTGCAAATAGACGATTGTTTCTCACTCATTTCCTTAAAATAAGTCCAAATTCAAAATCGATTTTGTGAAGTTCTTACTAGAAATGATCAATTTGAAGAGTTTTATCCTTCCAAGCATTTGAAAATCAAACAATTAAGATTCAATCGACAAAATTCGAATTGACCCATTCATGGGTATGTTTGATTTCATGAATCTAGATCCAATTTTAATATTTAGGCTTAGATCCATTTTTAACCTAAGCTCGAGTCCTTCAATTCGAGGTCAATTTGAATATGATAAGTAATCTTACATATGAGTAGCTCATTAGATAGGGCAATTGGAATACTAATTGAGTTCAATTTTAGTTAATTTGCAATTTTGCCAATTTAATTGCAAATTTTACCATTTTATCCCTTTAGGCCCAATTCAAAGAACCTATGGTTTCGACTCATTATTTTTCACGATAATCATTCAATTAGGTCAATAAAAGACCCTAGATCACGTTCATAAGGTTCGATTAGCTTAATTGTATCTTAATTGGCCAAATTGGTCCTTTAGGCACCAAATACCCACGGGGATCCCAAAATCGAATCAAACCAAACCGGTTAAGAATCGTTCTTTAACTAGCCGTCGGCGGGACTGGCTAGTTTTTAGCCTTCGATGACCGGTTCTAGAATCCTCTCAATGCCAATTTCACTTTTACACTTTCAATTTCTCAAAATTTTACAAATTGATCCTTGAATTTTGTCAAATTGCAAATTAACCCATAATTGGACATTTTTTCCACAATTCCCCATTTTGGCTTGGTTTTCGCAAATCAAACCCACTAGATCAATTACCCAACACCTCAAGATCATGATGGTGCTTTCGAAATTGATTTTTAACCATCAGATCAAAATTTCAATCATTGAATCGAACCGACGGCCGAAATCGCTTAATGTTGGGAGTATATAAACGAAATGTTGTTCCATTTTCAAGGGGGGTTTCATTTGCATGAAATTTATCTTCTCTCTCTGATTTTGGCACCAAGAGACTCTCATTTCTCTCTCTGTTTTTGGTTCAATCAGTTTCCTCTTCCGGCAACCGGATCGTCATCGATTCAAGCCCCACCAACAACAATCCATCTTCATCAGTGATCATCTCTTTTTGCTGTCTAGATCTAGTACTTGCTAGTTTGTGGAGGTTTGATTGAAGTACCAGTAAAAACTTTGATCGATTTCGATCAAAATCCATGAAAATCCCAACAAAGATAACGATTCGAAACTCAAATCCAATAAAATGAGATCGATTTAGTCGATTGGAGCTAGGATTCAAGATTAGGAACTTTTACATGCTTAAGATCAATGATTATGAATGCTACAATAATTTGTTATTGATTTGAATGATGATTGTGTTCTTAAGTCTATTCTAGATTTTCATATGTTTGTACCTAAGTTACTATTTTGACCAAAACGAGGTCAGAAATGACACTGTTTCAACTCAAGTCTGTTAGGCTTAGATAATAGACATCCCAAGTTTCGAAATGGTTGGTCGTAAACCCCAATCAAGCATTGTTTGACCCTCAAAAAACACCTCCAAAGATGAGAGATTCTGCGGTATTTTAGGTTTTTTTTCAATTCTTTTCTATTTCGCCTTCTGTCTTTGCTATTTTTGTACCGACTTTCATGGTCATTTTATGACAAAATTTTCTTGATTATTTTTGTTCCAAATCATCTTGCACATCTTTTGTAATATTTTCATGATTTTTGGATGTGTTTAACTAGGTCAGATTCACTCAGATCCAAACCTACGTCAATATGTTCTGTATTGAACTTTGATTTTTCCATTTTATGCATTGATTTCTTTGTTAAGTTATGGAATAACTTTCCTTCATGAAAGTTGTTTGTATAAGTGTCGTACATGTCCTATATTTTGTTTTTGAAATTTTTAGACATGTTTAGCTAGGTTAAAAAATCACTTGATCTGAACATAGGACAGTCTGTCCTACATTGGTCCGAAATTTATTTTGATAAAATTGAGTCCACAAATGCACCTATTTGATCTCAAATCATTCATGAGATTTGAAATACATGATACATATACATGCTTTGAAGGGTATTTATGTTGGGAAAGTGAGTCAATTGTATGCATTAGAGTAAAAGGTATTGTAGCAACATGTGCCGAACATATAGTTTATCGGTTTTGCCATTTTTTCCACGAATCATATGATCTTAATTGATTTTCAAATTCTTAACGAGAAATCTTCATCATCACATGATCTATATGTCAGATTTTTAGTCAGATTTATGCATGTCTTGAGGATGGATGAAATTGTGCTCATTCTGTAAATTTAATGCTGAAATGAAACCTTGTCATATGTGCACCTTTCCATGCTTGTTTGAGTCATTTAGAAATCAAATCTTATGAGCATGCCTTCTTGACGATTGAACCACATGTTGCAAGGTTTGCATACATGTTTCGGTCATGTTCTTTGAGTATCATCTTGCATATTAAATTTGTCTCACAAAAGTGTTCATCACACTTAGGATTCCCAAGCATACCATTAGGAATTATGAATCATTTCATAATGTCATTTAAATTGTATGACATTTTGCATGCCGACTTTGGATTAGATGATTATCCAAACTTTCTATCACATCCAATCCTAAGTCCCATATGATTTCTTCATGCCATTTGTGCATTCTTTGAGTGATTTTGAGGTTTTCTAATGGATGCTTATGTTTTGTTTCCTTAGTTACTGATGCACACACTTTTAAAGATCTTGATCTTTGGATATCAAATTGACCTAGTTTGGACTTAAGCTCTTTAAGGAAGACATAAGACACACTTAGAGGTTTCTGATGTCACTAATTTCACGTAGATTTCTCATCGTTTAGACCACTTTTTCATTTTTTAAATACTAGATCAGAATCTGGACAATTGATCAAATTTGGACCCCTATCCTAACCCCTATTTGGACAGATCTTTGAAATTTATGTTCCATTTTTTTTTATTTGGAATCTGCACTTGGCCTCTTAATGAAACTTTCTTGTCATCGTGTTGGATATGTTGTGTGTAAAATTTGATGATTTTTAGACATGTTTTGATAGGACAAATCCTCGTGACATTAGCTGAATCTCCTGTTGTTTTGACAAATTTCTAATGTGTTATTGCTTGTTGTTTGATTTTTTTTTAAAATCATGTGTAGATTGTTTAAAAAAACTTTCTTCACAAAAGTTGCTCATCATCATGTCATGCATGTTAGGGCATTTTTTTTATTACCAAATTGTCATTAGGTATTGCCCAATTTTGCTGTCCTTACACGCTTGTTCTAAAATTTCTTGATATAAACATGATTGTGATTGTTTAGTTATATATTATAGGTTAGTTTGTGCATGAAATTAGGCCATACCATCTTCATGGAAATTGTTCTAAATGCTTTGACATTTGTTGTTAAACAATTAGCCTTTTCAAAATTGCATCTTTCAAAAAATACTTTGGTACATGTGATGTTTCTAAAAAATAATTTCTAAGAATTCTTTTCCAAAACTTGATTTGGCTTAAGGAAAAGTCATGGTTTTGATCATATTCAAAATGCCTGTCACAGTCATGAGTGCATTTATGTGAGCCCAAGCTAGTCTTGGCAATTAAATGTGTTCCATAGCCTAGATATTCCTTAATTCTAAATTTTTTCATACCTTTTTAAAATCTTGATTTGATATCATGAAAGTCACCGTTTGAATTGTATTCAAAATGCCTGCAATATTTGTGAGTGTATTTATGTGAGCCCTAGGCTAGCCTTAACAATTGAATACCTTTCATAGCTAAGATATCACTTTGTCTGAAAACTTTTCATGAATGATTTTGAAATATTTTTCTGAAATAGCACATGTACCCCTCATACATATAATCCTGCCATGCATTAGAAATTGCCTGTGTTTGTGAGTAGCGTATGCCCTTGGTAATAAGTGACTCACCGACGGTTCACTTTCATGCTTGATTGGTTGAGAAACAAGGTTTAAAAGACTTGCATGCATGTTTTGATTTTTGCAATGCATGTGACTTTTAGATGAATAGTAGGATTGATGCATGATATCGAGGGAAAACCCTAATATAACATAGATCACTTGATTAGGAGACTTATAAGCATTATTGGCCATGCGAGAACACAATTGGTCAACTATTGCTATAAGTCACAAAAATGGATTGGGTAGGTGTTTTAGTGGGACCCTCGCATGAAAGACAAAGGCCAACCTTGAGGCCCCAAATTTGGCTTTCGTATTGAACTTTCATGAAATGATTGATCTTGACACGATATCTTGTTTTTGATTGCTTTGATGTATATGCTTGTTTCTTCTTAGTGTATGCATCTAGTTATAAGTTTCTTAGATTAGGTTTAGATTATGATCTCGAAGATGGAGAAAGCATGAAGACGATGGAGGTTGATGTCTATTTCGACCCTTATCATGTACTATTCATTCCCCTAATATATGTCTCGGGTTTCATTTGTTGTATAAAGCCCGACGAGTTGCAGGTTTTCTCTCTTCCTCTCATCTTTTTCAATTGTGTTTCTTTTTTACATTTTCTAGGATTGCATGGTAGATTTACTGCTTTCCCTGATTGTTTACCTACTGTCTCGTAATTTCATTTACATTGATTGATTTCTTTTCTTGTGTTTTCTAGAAATAGAATAGTATAAAAATGACCAACCACGCATGATCGCTTAGTTTAGGATTAATGATCTCAAAAATGTAAGAAGAAACACATGGACATGTTAGGAAAACATAACATACTGTTTAGGTATTGAAAGTGTATTAATAAAAATATTAGCGTAACCCAAGTCCCCAAACCTAGATATTTGGTTGCGTAGGATCGAGGGAATACTCCTAACCCTTGATTGGGTTTTCTAGCTGACCCCCAAAATGAGGTTAGTGGCGACTCCCGTCTTATTCTTAGGTTGTCATAAACAACTAAACCGTATAAATAAACCCCTCGCATGGGATACGAGTTTCGATGAAACTCATTATGGCTTAGCATACTTGATGTGGCAGTACCCTAAAGAATGAAGCGATGCAATCTTTATGGGCGAATGGTACTATCAAGAGGGCTACCATGGTAAAGGTACACTTAAACCCAATATTCATATCCAACCTCCTCTCTCGAGGTGTGTCACCCATATGGGTATAGGTCGTGATACTCCGCTATCACGCGAGGTACAAGTTTGGGAGAACTCACAATCTTGTGGAAGGAACTCTCAAAAGGCTTGATCTGAAAGGCGATGTGATGATATCTTTTGAAATGCAAGTCGTGAGGGAACTCTCGTGATCAAGCACCCCTAAACCTGACTTTTCCCCTTCCTTTCCTTGTGATGATGAAGGATTCAAGGGTGGTGAGATCGGGTCGTGACACTCTTCTCTCTATTTGCCGCCCATTTCTCCTTCTTCTCTCTCTCTCTCTTAAACCGACCCAACTTTGCCCGCTATTCGTTGGCCTTGGCTGTCGATCAGTCACCGCTTGTCGCGACCTAATCTCACCACTCTCAATCCCTCACAATAAGGAGAGGAAAGGGGGAAACGTCAGATTTAGGGGTACTTAATCACAAGAGTTCCCTCATAGCTTATGTTCCGAAAGACGTCATCACCTCACCTTTCGAGTCAAACCTCTCGAGAGAGGATGTCGAATCTGAATATCGGATTTAAAGGTACTTTTACAGTGGCAACTCTCTCGATAGTACCCTTCACCCATAAGGATGGCATTACTTCATCTTTTGGGGTATTGTCACATTGAGTATGCTAAACCATAGTGAGTTTCATCGAAACTCATACCTCACATGACGAGTTCATTTATATAGTCTAGTTGTTTATGACAACCTAAAAATAAGATGTGAACTAGCCTCATTTCGGGGGTTGGCTAGAAAACCTAATCGAGAGTCGAGAGTGTTCCCTTCATTCCTACACAACTAAATATCTAGGTTCGGGGACTTGGGTACGCTAACATTTCTATTAGCGCCCTTTCGGTACCTAAACAGTATGTTATGTTTACCTAACGTGTTCATGCATTTCTGCTTACATTTTCGGGATCATTAGTCCTAAACTAAGCGATCATGCATGGTTGGTCATTTTCATTCTATTCTATTTCTAGAAAACAAGAAAAGAAAACAATAAATGGAATTAAAATTACGAGACAGTAAGTAAACAATCAAGGAAAGTAGTAAATCTACCATGTAATCCTAGAAAATATAAAAAAGAAACACAATTGAAAAAAGATAAGAGGAAGAGAGAAAACTTGTAACTTGTCGGGTTTTATACAACAAATGGAACCCAAGACATGTGTTGGGAAATGAATAGTACATGATAATGGTCGGAATAGACATTGGCCTCCAACATCTTCGTGTTTTCTTCATCTTCAGGGTCCTAATTTAAACATAATCTAGAAACCTATAACTAGGTACATACAATGAAAAGAAACAAGCATACACATCAAAACAATCAAAAACACGACATCATATCAAGATCAATCATTTAAAGAAAGTTAATAAAATTTTGGGGCCTCGGGGTTGCCTTTGTCTTTCATGCGAGGGTCCTACTAAAACATCTACCCAATCAATTTTTATGACTTATAGCCATTATTTACCAATTGTGTTCTCGCATGGCAATTAAAACTTATAAGTCTCCTAATCAAGCAATCTATTTGATCCTAAGGTTTTCCCTCGATATCATGCATCGACTTTAAACAAGCGTGTAGGTCTTTTGGATCTTATTTCTCAATCAATCAAAAGATGAGTGAGCCGTCGGTGGATCACTTATTACCAAAGCCATGCGCCAATCACAAATACAGGAAACTCTAAATGTATGACATAATTGTATGCATGGAGGGTATGTGTGATGTTTCAAAGAGATCTTTTGAAGTCATCACAAAATTTTTTTAGACACAGTGATGTCTCAGCTATAGGCATTCAATTGTCAAGGCTAGCTCAGGGCTCGCATAAATGTACTCACAAGCATCGTGGGCATTTTGAATACAATTCAAATTGTGACTTTCATGATGTCAAATCAGGATTTTAAAAAGGTTTAAAAATATTTAGGATTAAGGAATATCTAGACTATGGAATACATTAAATTGTCAAGGTTAGCCTGGGGCTCACATAAATGCACTCACAAGCAGTCTAGGTATTTCAAATATGGTCCAAACCACAATTTTTTCTTAAACCAAATCGAGCTTTGAAAAATAATTTCTTAAAAATTATTTTTGGGAAACATTACATGTAGCAAAGTATTTTTTTTTTCTTTTAAATTTGATTTGAAAAGACGATTCATCCAAGAATCATTTAATAATGAATATCGAGATATTTATAGCAACTTTTATGAAGATGGAATGACCTAGGTTTATGCACAAACTAATCTAGAAAGTTTATCTAAACAATCACAAAATTGAATAATGTCCATCAACAATCTAGTTATGAAAAAAAAAAATCAATGATATGTAGGACATAATAACAAACAACTTTTGTGAAGAAAGTTTTCCTAAACGAGCTACACATGATTTTACAAAAATCAGAAAATAAGCAATAGCATGTTAGAAAGTTGTTAAAACAGCAAGACACTTAGCCAATATCACAAGGATTTATCCCATCAAAACAAGTCTAAAAATCTCCAAATTTTCACATAATGTAGCCAACATGTTGACAAAAGCTTTTTGTTAAGAGGCCAAGTGCATAATCCTAATAGAAACAATTGAACAAAAATATCAAAGGTCTGTCCAAAAGATGGTTAGAACAGGAGTTCGAATTTGAACCCAAGTCTAGATTTTGATCTAATTTTGAAAAGATGGAAAGTGATCTAAATGATGAGCGATTTACATGAAATTAGCAGCATTGGAAACCTCTAAGTGTGTCTTATGACTTCCTATAAGGGTTCGAGTCCAAACTAGGTCAATTAAGTGCTCTAAGATTAAGATATCTAAAGATGCACATATTAGTAACTAAAATAATAGAACACAAACATACATCAATAAATCTCAAAACCATTCAAGTAACACACAAATGGCATGAAAAAAAATCACATGCGACATACAACTAGATGTGACAAACGATTAGGGTGATCATCTAACCCTAAATCAGCATGAGAAAATGTCATACAATTTGATAACAATACAAGATGACTTAAGAATCATGATGAAATACTGGAGAGTTTCTAGGTAAAAATGCGCTCTTATGGCACATATTAATCATGCAAAATGACACTCAAATGTAATGACATGAACATTTATTCAAACCTTGTAATATGAGGTTTTGAGTGTCAGAAGACAATATCACAAAATTTGGACTTTTAATGACTCAAACAAACTTGGCAAGATGCATGTACAGCAAGATTTGGTTTCAATATTAGCCTCATAGAACGCGCATGATTTTAGATATCTCAAGATGTGTAAAAATCTTATGAAAAATCCCACACTCAGAACATGCAATGGTGAACATTTCTCATTATGAGTTTGAAACATAAATGTGATCGCATGAATCGCAGCAAAAATGATAGAACAAAGATGCACATTTAGATTATGTACTGATGCAGCACGTTTTAACCTTAACTCATGCAATTGACTCACTTGCCAATGTCGAGACTTTGCAAAGTATGCATAAGATGAACATATGTATCATATATTTCAACTTTCATGAAGGATTTTAGACCAAATGGGTGCATTTGTGGACTCAATTTTATCAAAACAGAATTCCGACCAATGTAGGACAGACTGTCCTATGTTTAGATTTAAGTGATTTTGACCTAATTAAACTCATCCAAAAATCTTTAAAAAAAAAAAAAACTATAGGATGTTCTCCACACAATTACGAGCAACTTTCATGAGGAAAGTTCTTCCATAACTCAATAGAAAAATCAACAAAAAAATGACAAAATCAAAGATCAATACGAAACAAATTGACCTAGGCTTGGAATTGAGTAGATCTGACCTGGTTAAGCACATCCAAAAATCATGAAACAATTATTGGATGTGCACAAATGATTTGGAGCAAAACTTTTAAAGGCAAGATTGTCCAAAAATCATCATAGAATGCTACACTAAAATAGTAAACTCTCATTTCAGAGCAAAAACATAACTGAAAATCTAATTGAACTACAGTAGAATTGCTCATCTTCGGAGATGTTTTTTGATAGTCAAATGACGCTTGATTGGGGCGTGTGACCTATCGTTTTGAAGCTTAGGATGTCTATTATCTAGTGAAACGACTCGAGTTGAAATGACATCGCTTCGGACCTTGTTTTGGTCAAAACAACAAATCGGTCCTAAGGCTACAAAATTGTAGATTTAAGCAAGATCAAGCACAATCATTCAAGTTCAAGCTTTAGCAACTCATCAAATGTAGCATCCTTGATTTCGACCCTTATTTTGGTTCCAATTAGGAGGCTAAGCTAGATAGGCAAATCTTCTTGAAGAATCAAAGTCAAATGCATTAAATGAGAATAATGAGTGGAAAACTTGTACTGTAATGTAAAAAGAAAAGAGGGCCTGTAGAGAAATGGCTTGTAAAAGTCTTATTACAATATAAATCAGTGTATTATGTATGATGTATGTCCTAATCTTCCAGCTATTGTTCGTCTGGGGAATTGTTTATTCACGTTTCCACATGTGCATGATAACAAGATAATCAGGACAAAGATGAGCCTAGGACGTCGCAAAAATAACCCTTGTCACTCGTAACCCTATGTGACGACCCTCGACCTGTTAGGGCTGCCACGGCGTTCCTTGTCCTTATCATTCTTTTTTATGGTGGAAACGAGTATCTAAACTCCATCATCATTTAAAACGATGCACACGAAATATAAACCAGGCACTTTTATTTATTTGTATCTTCAGACGACTCATGTCGGTACATATAGGCCAAAAAGTCCTTATTTCTAGCTAACCCAAAATTTGTCTAGACCATCCTGCAATCTATTTACATAGTCATCTTCATATCACATCCCGGTGGTCCAAAAATGCTACAATTGATCCCCCGGGTCCTCCGCCTACTCGATCCCACTCGAACCGTCGTCGTCGTCATCCGGAAGTGGAAGTGGCCCCATTGTATGCCCATTGGCCTGGGCATACAGGACAATGAACCTCATCAGCACGGGGCCCATAGTGAGACCGGCGTCCATTGTCAGAATCACCATGATCTGGATAAATGTGACGTCCAATAAGTCAGGGTCTACATGCTCCACCTGATCCCCCTAAGATTAGTGGGGATGCCATAGAACATGGAGGAAGACGCGAGCTGGAGTGGCATGGTCACGTCTCTAAAATATAATAATCCCACAAGGGGTGAGTTCAACTTCTCAGCAAATGAAAGCCTGTTAGATCATATTACACAAGTCTACCACTACTCATTCGACGATGTTCTAAACATGCAATGTGGGAAATCGACATGACTCGGGTGACCTTGATTCTAAAGAAATACCACAAAATGACACACCAGAAGATTAATAGACATCTAAGACAACTCAAAAATCGATTCAACTGTGGTTCTAATTGCCACCATCCTCCAAAGGGACCCATGTTGCACCCCTCTAGGCATCTCGCATCCCACCTAGCATCACGAGAACCTCTGGTTCCTTATTTCAATCCCCAAGCATCCAAAGCATGTCACGTTATACCTCCAGTCATCTCGCCTCCCAACTGGCATCACGAGGATCTCTAGGGCTCAATCACAGTTCCCAGGCATCCAGAGGACATCGTTTTCACTCCCCTCCTTTCAAGGATCTCGAAAGGTCCAACAAATCTCGGGCTCAACTTGCCATTCTTTCCAAATCGTGATATACCCTTCATCGGGGATATCTTTAAAAATACGTGATCTCCCATGTCAAATTCTAATGGCCTTCTACGCTTATTTGCATAACTTTTTTGTTGATTTTGGGCCGTCTTGAGTCTATTTCTAATGATTTCCACCGTATCCGTGGTAGCTTGCACTAATTCTAGTCCTATTAGTTTTCTCTCACCCACTTCATTCCAGTAGACAAGAGTCCTACAACTTCTCCCATATAGCGCCTCATAGGGAGCCATACCAATACTTTGCTGGAAACTATTGTTATACGCGAACTCCATAGGTGTAACTTGTCATCCCAACTTCCTTTAAAATCAATCATGCAAGCACTCAACATGTCTTCCAATACTTGGATTACTCTTTCTATTTGTCCATCCGTGTACGGATGAAAGGCAGTGCTAAACTGAAGCTTGGTCCCTAATGCAATTTGGAGACCTCGCTAGAAATTCGAGGTAAACCTCGAGTCTTGATCTAATGTAATGGTTACAAGAACATCATGTAAGCGTACTACTTGGCTTACATACATTTTGGCATATTTGTCCGTCGGATAATCCATACGTACTGCTAAGAAATGGGCAAATTTAGTCAGGCGATCTACTACTACCCAGATAAAGTCATGACCACTTGACGTCCTTGGTAATCCTTGCACGAAATCCATCGTTACATGCTCCCATTTCCATTCTAGTATATCTAGGGGTCTTAGCATTCTTGAGGGCTTGCGATGTTCCACCTTCACTTGTTGGCATGTCAAGCATTGAGAAATGTGCTTAGCAATATTTGCCTTCAAACCATTCCACCAGTACTATTGACGTAGGTTTCGATACATCTTTGTATTCCCAAGGTGGATACTATAATTACTTTTATGTGCTTCCAACAAAATTTCCTTCCTTATCTCTTTATTATTTGGAACACATAGTCTTCCCTAGTATCTCACTGTTCCATCTTCTGAAACTTGGAACTCTGGTCTTTTCCCTAATGATATTTCGTTTTGAAACTTCACAATTTCTGGGTTAGACTGTTGTAGCGTTCTAATTCTTCGAATAATTTCCAGTTCAATCCTCAGTGCTGTTAATACACCGGTGAGATGGTCTATTTCCAACTTAAACTTTGAATATGCTATCCTTTCCAACATGTTCCATTTTGTTGCCGTTATACTTGCTACTTCCATTGCTGACTTGTGACTGAGAGCATCCACTACCTTATTCGCCTTTCCAGGATGATACAGTATCTCACTATCATAATCCTTCAACAGCTCCATCAACCTTCTTTGTCTCATATTTAACTCCTTTTGAGAGAATAAGTACATCAGACTTTTGTGATCTATATAAATTTCAAATTTCTCCCCATATAAATAATGTCTCCATATCTTCAATGCAAAAATTATAGCCGTCAATTCTAGATCATGAGTTGGATAGTTCAATTTGTAGGGTTTTAATTGTCTTGATGCATAGGCTATGATCTTTCCATACTGTACTAGGACACATCCCAATCCTTTATGGGAAGCATCGCTATATACCGTGAATCCACCAGATCCAGACAAAATAGTTAGTATTGGAGTTGTGGTCAATCTTCTCTTGAGTTCTTGGAAACTCCTTTCACATTCACCACTTCATTCGAACTTCACATTTTTCCTAGTCAATTGCATCAACAAGCCTACAAGTCATGAGAGTGCTTCCATAAACCTCATATAGTAACCTGCAAGTCCCAAGAAACTTCGTATTTCCGTTGGCGTTATTGGTCTTGACCAATTTATTACAATCTCGACCTTCACTGGGTTCGATTTTTGAAAGAGTTTCTTCACAAAAGTTTTTTACCATATCTTGAAGTTTAACATAGTTAAATTTCAGAGCAAACAAACAAGTTTTAGACCTCGAACCAAACAAATTTTGGAAAACATAATTTTTGGACACGGACATAGTTTTGGTAACGGTTTGGGTGATTTACTTCTCTTATTCTAGGAAGATCTGGGTCAAGGTGTCTTCATAAAAAGTGTTCATCTAAGTGTCATTTAAAACATATTTAAATTTGAGGATTTTCCAAACTCGTTTGGTTATGTTTTTGGAATTAATCTTGGAGACGTGTGAGTGGACTCGGTTTCTACCGATGAGGGCCAATTGTGGTCTTGTAGTTGTTCTTGGTGTCTTGCTTGCCAGAAAATGTATATTTGTGATTCGGTTGATGTTCGGCCTGCTGAGAACTTATGCGTGAATTTGAGTGCTACGCATGCAATATTATGTGATTGGTTATTTTTTTTATAATTATCCATTATTATTGCAAAAGATGGTTCTATGGGCCTTTAAATATAAAGAAAATTTAGGTGTTGAGTTTGGACACCAAAACTTATTTGCTTAATTAAACAATGAGGTTTTAAACTAGGTGCGAGCAAAGTTTGACAGATTAATTTTGAGTACATGAGCACCTACGAATTTATTTCCGAAAGATTTGAATAAAAATAAAGAGTTGCAAGGTTTATTATTTGAAAAGGGATTTTGGTGTTCCTGGCTAATAACGACAATAAAAAGTGGTTTGATTGATGGTGTGCTCGTGTGATCACCCAAATACCCTGATGTGTATGATTATGCAGGGTAATGAACTCGTCCTAATGCGTATGAATATGCGGGACGATGCTTGATTAAGTTTGGATGCCCCACGTCAACGGATGTCGAGTCGTGGTAGAGGCTGGACCGATGCTCCTTATTGGAATATCGTCTTGATATGTATGAATACGCGGGATGATGTCGTGCCCAATGGGGCAGGATAATGCCCGGTTACGCCAAATGACCATCGACTTTTGTGTTGGCCGTGGCCTGAGGGGTCGTAATAATCGAAACATGCCTGAATGGTTCTGTTAGTTGCGCCAAATTATGAGGCAAAATTGGGTGGCACGGTATGGGACATGTCATAACGATTTTGTTTTATAATCGGGACCCATGTGAATGTGTGAAGGACAAGAATTATGTGTTCTGGTTATTATTCACACTTGTAATATTTATAATGGCATATGTGATGCGCTAATGTGCAACAACATGCTGAGGCAAGATGAATTTTGTATGGTGTGTGTTTAGGACCGCCTTCAAGGCGAATTTGCGTCCTAATAGAGGTTTAGAGTTTTGACTCGCTGAGATTTATCTCACCTCGTCATGGGTTAACCTTTTTCAGGGCAGTAGCATGGACGATCCAGAGCTTGAGTCAGAGGGATCCGGGGTGTAGGTTGCCTAGGAGTTCTTTCTGAGGTAGAGTTGTATATATGAACTCATAGGTTAAATTTGGTTAATGTATAAAGCTTAGTTTGTGAAAAATCGCTAACATGTTTTTACTATCCCGTTTCTGATGATTGGTTGAGTGTTTATTAAATTCGCTTCCGCAAGTGCTTAATTGAAAGATAAAAAGAATGGATCGGCGACACATCATGGGATATCACATTTTTAATCAATCGTCGAGGGATGTGCGTGCGCTCGGGGTTTAGGGCGTGACGGTAAGTTTCTAGTGAGTAAAGGATTTAAGAAAGGTATGGTCAATACTACACTATTTATTAAGAAAGAAGGTAGAGACTTTCTACTTCTCCAAATTTATGTAGACGATTTAATTTTCGATTCTTCTGAACTTTTGAACACTACGAATTCTTGACCCATTAATCTTAATAAGTACAAGAAATTCTCTTAGTCTATGCAGGAAGAATTTGAAATGAATATGATCGGCCATTTGACATTATTTCTAAGTCCACAAGTTAGACAATTCAAATAAGGGACCTTCATCTATCAAGAAAAATATGCTAAAGAACTTGTAAAGAAGTTTGGGATGGAAAATTGCAAGAAGACCGAAACTCCTATGTCAAGCTCCTCCAAACTTGATAAAGATGAAGGTGGAAAGAAAGTGGACTAGAAGATATACAAAAGAATGATCAATGCTCTACTCTATCTTGTTGCATCTCATCCTGATAAATTATTTAATGTATGTATGTGTTCAAGATTTCAGGTTGACCCTAGAGAATCTCATCTCAGTGTAATCAAACATACTATCAAATATATTGTCACTAATCCAACATTAGGTTTATGGTATCCAAAATGAGGATGCTTTACTTTACTTGGATACTCATATGCTGATTTAGGTAGTTGTAGAGTTGATAGGAAAAGCACATCAAGGACATATCAACTTCTAGGATAAATGTTGGTGTCTTGGTTCTCAAAGAAATAGAACACTGTAGCTCTCACTACTGTAGAATTAGAATATGTTGCTCTTGGAAGCTATTGTTTTCAAATTCTATGGATTAGACAATAATTGAAAGATTTTGGAGGAGAAGAGTCTTGTATTGAAATCATATGCGACAATACAAGTGCAATTAACCTCATAAAGAACCCAATTCTCCATTCAAGAGAAAAGCACATTGAAATTCCACATCATTTCATAAGAGATCATGTGGAAAATGGTGAAATAAATGTCTAGCTTACTGGTAGATATTTTTATCAATCCTATAGAGAAAGGTACATTTTAATATGTACATGAAAGATTGCATATTACTTACCCATTTGTTTAAAGTCTATGCAAGTCAGGAACAAAGAAACAACCTTCTGGAAGGAACAATCTCTTGCAAGCATACTCTGATTAAGGAACATGTGGTCTTGCAATTCAAATTTTGGCACGCAAGTTTTTTTTCCTTTTATTAAAATAGGTATCAAAATCATAAATTTATTCTATTTTTTATTTTCCTTTTATATATTCTCGCAATTTCTATTTTTCCATTTATTTCCTTTATTTTTGAATATTAGATCAAAACTTCCCAAAATTACAGTTGTTTTCAAGTTGGATCATGCCTGTTCATTTGCCTCTCTTCATTCTCTTTAAAAACCCTAAAAATCCTTTCTTTCACTCATGATCGCTCATTCTAGTAATTTCCCAAAAGCTCTCTCTCTCTCTCGCCCCCCTTCTCTCTTGTGACCAAATTTCCTCTCTCTTTCAATCACTCTCAAAACTTCTTCACCACAATGGCGATGAGATCCTCCAAGTCTGTTCCAGTCTCCTCTCATAGGAAATCCTCTCACATTACGAGCAAAGGACCTCGATCATCGGTAGATAAAGAAATCCATTTCGATCTCACCAAAACTTCCGACAAAGAATCCTTGAGGAGTTCCACTTGATCATCTACTGAAGAGGAAGCTACTCAAGGACCATTGCCAATTGTCCATGTTACGATAAGAGACCCATATCTCGTTCTTAAGCGTTATGAGTTTTTGAAGAAAGGAGGGCTTTGATTGATTTCATTATTGAATATTTGAGAGACAATGGATATGGAAATGATACAAAACTCATGCAAGCAATAGAGGCGAAGAATAAGGCGAATCCTTCGAAGGCCAAGGAAATAGTTGAATATGTAGGTTAGACCCCTGCTCCCAAAGGTGGGTTTGAAAGCCAATGGGAAGAAAAAAGGGAGGATGATGATGAAAGGCTATATAGGAATTTTCAACCAAAAATAGGAGTCGCAACGGTTGTGGACAAATTGAAAGGAAAATAGTTTCGTTCTAAGGAACATAGGGAATGTTATGCCCTAATGCTAAACAAGTTTGGAAGGAACCGTAGGATTGTGGACTTCGACTTTCTGAAGAGTCTAAAAATATCACTTAGGGAGAAGTTTGCCAAGTTACAAATGGAAACTTCTCTCTGCAATCATCCGAAGTCTTTCTAACGGCCTACTTTTATTTGAATTTGTCAGTACTATTTGCTACACACATTCAATTTACTGTGCATGATGATGTATTTGATGTGGATGTGAATCTTTTGGTTGACATTATAAATGTGGAAAGAAGTGAATTTAAGCCAATTGATGTATCTGCTGAAAAGGTATGTAAGTTCCTTGTAAAGGATAAGACTTCTAAGGGAAGTTTGTCCTAATCAAACATGTCCACGACCAACATTTTGGTTCACAAAATAGTGATAAATTGTATCAAACCCAAGGCAACCTCCAAAACAGATGTCTCTAAGTTTGAAGCAAAGATGATGTGGGCTATTGGGAATGGAGTTGCTTTCTCTCCTCCTCACACAATTTTGATGCACGTGTATAGAACGGTGATGAAGGAAAAGGGGCAACTTCCATATGGAGCCTTAGTGACCAAATTATTTGAGCATTTCAAAATTCAACTACCTTCAAATCTCTGCACAAGAACTCTTCCAGCCATGTGCATTGGAGAAAATATGGTATCTAAAATGAGAATAAAGGACATTTTAAATGCCTAGAAGAGAACGAGAAAGAGAACGAGAATAAAGTACTCCTAGTTTTATTAAAACTAGTGCAATCGCAGAAAGAAAGAGAACGAGAAAGAGTATTGCTTCTTAGACTCCCAAAAAGTCTTATTGAGAGATGAAGATAAAGATGAAGAAGAAACTCTCTCTGATATCACTGCAACTATAGAAAAGATGGAGCTTGCTACAATGGTTGCTGAATCTTGTGAAAGAGAAGAAGAAAGTGAGAATGAAGAAGATAATGAAGATGAAGAAGTAAGAGAGGATGCTGAGAAAGAAGGAGATGGTGATGAGGAAGGAGATGGAGAAGAAGCAAAAGGAGACGAAGAAGAAAAAGAAGCAGAGACTAATACGGAGAAAGAGCTTGGGGATGCTGAGAAGGATGAACAGAATGAAAATTTGGGGGAAGGAGATCTTAATAAAAACAATGTAGGTTCAAGCATAGGGGGAGCAGTTGAGAAAACTCCTATGACAAGAAAGGTCATAGACTAAGCCTACAATGATTTTGAGGTTATCAATCTCCACCTAATGCAGAAGATATTTATGCATCTCACTTCCCAAAAAGTTCGGTCAGAGATCAAGAGGATGCTGATATTTAGGGGGTGTTTCAATCTTCTACAGTACAATCTGAATTTGCTTGTGGCTTAGACACACCTCCAATTCACTTTCCAAAAGCCGGTGCTCAAACTAAACTCAATCTTAACTATCCAAGCATTGTCAATCTGCTTATGGTAATTAAGGCTTAGCAATATGGAATGGAAGTTGAAATCCATAAGCTAAAATTCTCTTTGAGTGACAAGCTACAAACCATCAATCAACAGGTTGAGCAAAACATGGCAAAGATTGAGATTGCCTTTGGCCAATGATTGCCCAAGACTGAGGAAACAGTACAAAACCTAGAGGATTTCCATTTTGTTCAAATCCCTCACAATGCCTGACTATTGAAGAAACTTCATTCTTTTCATGTTTCTTTTGGAGATAGTTTTAAACTTGGTGTGTCTTTAATGCTTGTATGGTTTGAAGTTTATGGTGTGTTTTGCAGACTTTTTAGACCCTCTTGTTGTTGACAAATAGAGAGAGACTTTACAAATTCTTATGTCCGGACTTTTGTGCTCATTTAATTATATGTTTGCTTATTTGCCTACTCATAAATTACATATATAGTTGTGCTATGTTAAATCACTATTTTGCAAGTCAAAATAAGTTTATTATTTAAATCTACATGAAAGTTTTGTCACTATCAAAAAGATGGATTGTTGAGAAAACTCCATCCAGATTTTGAAGTTAACAAAACTTTCTAATTCTAATGCTTATGTTAGAATAGGTTTTGGAACAATTATATATTTTAAGCACTATTGATGATCTTTGGCAAAGTCTATTTTATTCTAGAAGCATATATACAGTATCCCACTCTGATGGATTTATAACGTGTCAAGGTCCAGAAAGAAGTTAGTTTAGATTGGCTAAGGACTCTACTTCACATAAATATATTGATTGAGTCAATCAAACTGATAGATAAAATTTATCCTGGAGATAAGTTCTAAATGAGGATAGCTATACTTATGGTAACCAAAATTTTGATTGCACGGGTGATTAGAATCAAGTAGAATTTCTCTCTTTGTCTTCAAGGTCCACAAGATATTCTTTGAATCTTTATTTCCAATGGGTAGATTGGAAGAAAATCCTCCGATGATTGACCAAACGGCTAGTAGCATGGAGGAGTATTTAAGGAGATTAATCAATCAAGGAGATAAAGACTCGAACCCAAAACTCCAAAATCTGAAGCTGACCTCAATATTATTTGTCTTTGTCTTTGAGCTTTACAAATTGTGATCAAGAGAGAAAAACACATCAAAAGGAGTGATTTAGTGTGATAGCGTGATCTACCATTGAGTGTTTGCACTCAAAGTTGTAATCTCTTGTTGATCTTATAGTAGAATCCAACTAGTAGACTCTCAGTGTGGGAGAGTGGACGTAGGCTTAATATAAGCCAAACCACTATAAAACTTGTGTGTAATTTTCTTTTCCCTTAACTCATCTTACTTAAGTTTGTTTCGTATTTACGGGTTATCACAAAAGTCTAGCTATTCGCATAACAAAATCTGATATTTATTCAGACTTTGATCTCAACTTATTTCATTTTGTATTTATTGGTCAAGATTTTATTTTAACACTTATTTACCCACTCTAGGTGTTCTTACTAGCTTTATTACCTTTAGTTATTGAAGAAATAGGTCCAAATACTAATCTTTCGATAAGATCGGTTTCCAGATGCCTAAAACCTTTCACATTTATTAAAGTTGTATGCATCATCCATGATTAATTAAAAGGTAAAAACATGATTTCAACGAATATCATTTTGGCATCTTTTAGGGATCTTGTAATATGGTATCGCATGGTCTTCCTATTTACTAAAAAGCAAGCATTAAATTTTTTTTATGTATTCCAATCATTTGAGGCAATGGCTTGAAAGCATAGGATATACATGCTCAGAGCATTTCCATAAGGTGTTGCTAACTTGGATAAAGTAGCGCATCAAAGAGGACCATAGCATTGATCCGATTGCCATATCTTTGGAAGGATTGTTGTTTTATACATAATTTGTGCAAAGTTGGTGTCACGCCCCGAACCTTGAGCGCACGCACATCCCTCGATGGTTGATGAAATTGTGACGTCTCAGGATGCGTCGCCGACCCATTCATTTTATTGCACGTGCAGAAATGAAACAATAACCCCTGACAGCAATTGATTAGGGATAGAAAAGTAGGATAACAGTTTCACAAACAAACACGCTTTCATAAATACAACGGTTCATAAATACAACGGTTTATATACAAAAGTCTACAACCAAAAGCCTATTCCAAAAAGAAGAGCCAACGATTCATCTAGGCACACGAATCCCCATTCGAAATCTTCGAGGCCACCGGGGGTTCTAGGTCCTCCACAACACCATCAGAAGGGTCAGCTACACCCTTGTCTAGAGCGGCGTCGACTACCACGGTGGGGATCTCAAAACCCTGAAGGGAACCAACTCGGTATCCATTGAACCCATGGCGAAACCATGCCCTAAATCAATGAGGTACCCTCTAAGGTAGGCCCTCATCAACCCAAACGGTGGTCACAACGAGCTCATAAACCCAGTGACTCCTAGGAATAGGGAAGTCGGTACTCAGCTCAGTAACCCTTTGAGGATGACCATAATGTACCAGAGGGGCCGCCATCTAAGGACCTGAAACATTTAAGCCCATGACGGGGTAAGACAATGTCTAAGCAAATTCACCTCCTAAACCTCGATTAGGAGGGAAATACACCTAGAGGCGTCCTAACCACACAACCACAGAGACTCACCTCATCTCACATCCTCTTTGCATTTCAACACAATTCATATCGCAAACATAAGCAAAAATAAAACTCAATCAATTGGAACACCACATCTCATATCTCACATAGTCACAGAGGTCTCGATTGTAAGGCCATATAATTATGACACGTCCCATACCATGCCACACGATTTTACCACATAATCAGGAGCGATTAAGACACTCAATCATGCGTTCCAATTTTTATCATGGCCTACTCGACGTTTGGTGGTCTTTTGGCATAACCAAGCATCGTCTCACCCAATTAAGCACAACAACGTATACATGATACGACAATCCCAAAGGAGCATCGGTCTAAAATCTACTGCGATTGGCATCCATTGATGAAGGGCATCTCATATAGGAGCAACATCCACCCGACTCATTCCGGGGACGGGTTCCCATACCATTCATGCACTCAATCAATCCCGACCAAAACATCGTGTTTTGCACACAAATATCCCAATTAAAATAATGTACTTGGCCAATTTTCTTCATATTAAAATCACATGGTAAAATAATCATGTGTGGATACACGGTCAATTTGAACTAGAAAAATTGATACCCTTCCTTTTAAAATTCTACTATTTGATATAGTATTTAAAACCATTTTTGGTGTCAAAACCCGACACCTGGTAATCTCTAATTAAATATCAAAATTTCATAATTTTGAAATAAATAACCAAAATTCCAATCACCACTCAATTTCCACAAATTAGCACTCAATTGTATAAACTAAAAATACCACCGTAATCAGCACGAAATTTCGGTCACCAACTATCCCAAGATAATTTATGAAAAATATTAAATAATTAAATAAATAGCAAAAATAATTCAATAATGCAAATTAAATCCAATAAATGCTAACCTAGGCTAGAAATACTAATCTAACAACCTAAAGGGGAGAAGAAGAGAAAGAAGATGGTTGCTGCAAGAGGGGGGCCACCAAAATATCCAAAGCACTCAAGAGGTTGCCCCACCATCCATGGCTGTCATCCTCACCCCTTTGCTACACCAAGGCTTCCTCAAGAAGTCTCCCAAATAGTCCAAAAGGTTGTAGCACCCCCTAGCTACGAATTTTGGATCTTTGGCCTCCAATTTCATTCAATTCCTCACCAAAACTTCTCCATTTAAGCTCAAATTGGCCCCCATAAAATCAACTAAGGTGCCCTCGTCAATTGAACCAACTTGACAGCCAAAAATGTGACAAAAAATGGCCCTCTAATTTTCCCAGTCCAAAATAACCCAACTTTGATTTTTCGCCGAAATCTCGGGTTTGCAGAAAAATCTTCAGAGGATGAGTCGAAATTCCTAAAATAAATCGTGACATGATAGAACTTTCAATTTCTAAAATCAGGTTCAAATTTGTGGTTAATTTCAACTGGGCGCAATTTTAGCGTGACCTAACCTACTAGGTAGCTTTTAGGAATTTTTAGTGCAATTGACCTGTGATCGATTGTTTTTTAGCCACATTGTACATCTTCGACTCATTGGGGACTCTCGCTTGTTGTGAAAATCTCGAGGTTTCAAATACGAGCATAGGGTACAAAAATGATAGAAAAATCATTTTAGTGCTGTTCAACAATAATTTTGCAATTAGGTGAAATCACCCACACTTTAATCACATACCTTAGTCAAATTAACCTATCTTCGTTCTCTAATCGATTTTGACAGTGCCGTATTGACCCTTGCAGATTAGCACGGTCGAGCAGTCGATTTCTGATCGAATTCTCAAGTCTATTGCATTAAAATCCCTTAACGGCTTCACCAGATAGACTAGTTATCTCGTGAGTGATAAGCTCAGAGAAAAAGACTATAGGTGCATCGATGAAAAACCAAACTCATTCAATTGAAAACATAATTGAAAAATCAAGATGTCACAACTCTTCCCCTCTTATAAAAATTCCGTCCTCGAAATTTAAACCTATTACAATCTTTAACCAAAAAGGTGGGGATATTGTCATCTCATCGAATCTTCACTTTCCCAAGTTGCTCCTTTTGTGCCATAGTGTTGTCAAACCACTTTGACCAATGGGATTGTCTTGGTGCACAAAATATGCTCCTTTCGATCTACAATCTAAACCGGCCTTTCCACGTACAACACTTTATCGTCCACATCTAACTCTTCAAAATTCAACATGTGGGTTGGGTCAAGTTCATACTTTCTCAACATCGACACGTGAATGACGTCATGCACTTGCACTAGTCTTGACCGTAATGCAAGATGATACGCTAGAGTCCCTATTCTTTATAGAATCTCAAAGAAACCTACATACCTCGGACTTAGCTTTCATTTCTTGCCGAAGCGCGAAGTACCCCTCATTGGCGACACCTTCAGAAAGACGTGCTTACCAACTTGGAATTCCAATGGTCTTTGACGCTTATACGTGTAGCTTTTCTGGTAAATCTGAGCGGTCTTTAATCTGTCTCTAATAACTGCAATTGCATTCACTGACTGCTAAACCAACTCTGGGCCTGTGATCTTTCGTTCTCCAACCTCATCCCAAAAAACTGGCGTTCTGCACACTCTACCATACAACGCTTCAAAAGGTGTTATCTAAATACTCTGCTGGTAACTATTGTTGTAGACAAACTCGACGAGATGAAGCTGTTCCTCCCAGCTTCTTTAAAGTCTAGCACACACACTCCCAACATGTCCTCAAGAGTTTGAATTGTCCTTTCAGACTGGCCATTTATTTGTGGATGGTAAGCCATACTGAATTGCAGCTTCGTTCCTAAGGTGGTCTGCAAGCTTTTCCAAAAGGCAACTATAAATCTTGGGTCTCTATAAGATGTAATGTGGCACCCTTTGACGGCCCTCGATCCGTTAGGGTCGCCACAGTTCGCTTACCTTTCAATTGCAGCAGGTCTATACATCCATGGGGGTTTACAAAAATTTTTTTGATAGGTCCCTTACGCAATTCATATACGGAAGCACATCCAACAAACTCCCTTCCCTATATTCAGAAAACGATGCGCACCTACTAAACATCTTATATAAGTTAAAGCCGAACACATTTATTTACATAAAGCAGATGGACATCTTTAGTCGGTACATCGAAACGCCAATGTTTCTATACTCGGTTATACTTCAAAGGATGATCGACATCTTCTCCAACAGTCGAATATTTAAAGTCCATCGATCAATGTCGGCGTCCAAAAGTTCCTTCATTTGCTATCCTCCTCCTTGCAGTCATATCCAACCACTCGATCCATCTACCGGTGGCAGTGGCAGCAGAGGTATCCTATCTAGTCTGAAATGTTATTTCCCAAAGGGGTGAGTACAGCCACTCAGCAGGTAAAGGACCAATAAACCACTCAATGCATCATGCCAAACAATCATCACAATCATAGCATCACATGTCATTAAAGCATCCATGCACAACTTACCTTGGTATCATGCACATATCATCATCATCTTTACCATGCACCCATGCATATAACGTCGTCATCATATCACATGTATCGTCATCATTGCCATGCATCCATGCATGTAACATCATCATCATATTACATGTACCATCATCATTGCCATGCATATATCATCATCATCATGTCATGCATATATCATCATGCATAATTCAATTTCAATTTCATTTTGGACCGCCACATTTCTCTTTCCCGGGACCAATGTTTGCATCCCACATTCATCACTCGCGCCCAATCCTGGCATCGCGAGAACCCTCCGGGCATGTATCCAAGATACAACCGGGCATCCGGCACCCCCACATTCCGGGCATCTCGTATCCCAACTGGCATCACAAGGAACCTCCGGGCATGTATTCAAAATACAACCGAGCATCCAAAGGGCATCGACTTATTCGAACCTCTGGGCATCTCGCATCCCACCTGGCATCGTGAGGAATCTCTGGGGCTCGCCATAAAAATGGTTACCCCTACCCTCCGGGCATGCATCATAATACAACCCCTCACCCTCCGGGCATGTATCATAATACAACCAGGCATCCAAAGGGCATCGACTCATTCGAACCTCTGGGCATCCCGACTCCCGGGGCATCGTCGACTCACACCTCCGACGGTCTTCTCATCACCACGATGCATATTCTCATACATCTCATTTTCAATTATAGTTCAATTTTAACATGGCATGTGATGTGATGACAAATCAAGATCATATTCATCATTGAATTCATACATGCATATCAAATCATTACCATACATGCAACAAGACACATCATCCAATCAATACAATTCATGGAGTCCATGCAATTTAAGATGGTCCATATTTCATGCCGTTTACAAAATTCCAGCATGTACCATTTTTAGAAAATATTTAAATTAAATATCCATATGCTTCTCAAAAATCATGAAATCAAGGCATGTGATAGACAAGTCAATAAGATAACAATTTCATGAAAAATACATGCCCAATAGAGTTCCACACAAGAAGATATAATTCCCACAAATACAGCATGCAATTTCGGATAGATACAGAATGTGCAATTTTTGAAATAATTCGATTAAAATATCCGAACGACCTCCGAAAATTATGAGCTTTTACCAGGTTATAGCTAAGACACTGACGTATATTTTTTATGAAGACATCTAGGCCAGATTCGTTCTAGATAATTTTCGATAGTCATCCGAAGCTTCTGATTCTAGCACCGAAACGTCCAGTGTAGTTATCTCTGAAATGTCGAGTTTTCACCCACTTATTCTTCTTCATTTCCTCTGAAATTTGGATATGTTTTACTTCAAGAGGTCCTCTACAACTTTCATTAAGGGATCTAAGTGAAATTGCCAAAGAATAGTCATCATATGAGTCCACAAAGTCTCGGGTGTCCTGTACCGTGTTTCCAGATTTACCATCTTCAAGAGTATGTCGATTCACTAGGCTACACTTGCTCATTTTACTTCAAATTTGAGTATGTTAATCTTTAGGATGTTCTCTACGAGTTTCATGAAGAAGTCGAAGAGATATTCTTAGTAAAAATCGACAAGCAGCCCACAAAACTACCAAAAGGTCAGCAAAACAGTTCCAGATCTAGTGTCTCCGTAGGATGAGGGTTTGACCCCTTAAATCTCCACCATTTTGTCCTAAATTTTATTATGTTGTAGTTTAAGATTTTGGCTACAACTTTCACGAAGGAATCAAAGTCAAAATCCAACTCGAAACACACATGCAAGCCTCCACAAGATTCTGGGTTAGGCAGTTCACACGAGATCAGCAAGCATTCTCAAGAACAAGCCACATTCTAGCTTCGGTTTTGCCTACCCTAACATTCGAGATCTACCACCAACAAATCACACATGCAAGACACACATGCAAGAGTGGAAATTGATCCCAACTTGCCTCTAGAACCAAGAGTGCAAACGGACGGCACACCGGCGACGGACGGATGGCATGCGGGCGGCGACGGGCGAGCTCCTCCTTCCTTTCTCTCTTCCTCTCTTCCTCTCTTTCTCTCTTTCTCTCCTCTCTCTCGGCACCTAGACCGACCACTCCCTCTCTCTCTTTCTTTTTGGTTGTATATATATTTGCATGCACTCTTATCTTGCATGGGGGACACTTGTCCCTAAGAAGGAGACAAGTGTCTCCCTTGTTGAAGACACTTGGAGGCCATGCGGCTCCTCCTCCCCCCCCCCCCCGCCATGCACAGACAGCCCAATGGACTCTATGGGCCGGGCCTCTTGGCCCACTTTAGGCCCATCTCACTTGGGCCTAAAGTCCAAACTTAAATGGCCCAAGTTTATTTTTAATAATACCTCTTAATCCTCATTTAAATAAATACCTAATTGCATAATAAAATAGCCATAAAACTTGTAGTCACAAATCCATAAATTCCAGTTTATAATACACATGGCCAATGATAGAATTTTCTTTCCTATCATATAATTATCCATTTAAAAGCTCGGCCATAAATCTTATTGCAAATTATGGATTAAATGGCCATAATTTGATGGTACTTCCATAACCTATTCATAGACTTTATTAGTCTGTCGACCACAACCCAAATGGCATCATTACTCCTCTGACTCCTTGGTAAGCCCATCACAAAGTCTATTGTGATGTGTTCCCATTTCCACTCAAGAATTTGGAGAAGTTACAAAAGTCCTCCCGGCTTACAGTGTTGTGCTTTCACTTACTGATACGTCAGACATTTGGTGACATGCTTGGCGATATCCGCCTTCATATCGGTCCACCAATAGTGTTGACGCAGATTCTAATACATTTTCGTACTACCTGGATGAATGTTGTAACTGCTATGATGAGCTTCTAACAAGATCTCCTCCTCAAGCTCTGTATCGTCAGGTACACACAATCGTCCTCAGAACCTCAGTGTTCCGTCTTCAAAAATTTGAAAGTCAGTCTTTCTCTTTTTGGTATCCTCTTATGGGATCTTTTGAATTTATGGGTCTCTTAGCTGAAGCGTCTTGATTCTAATCTAGACTTCTGGCTCAATTCTAGGGGTGGCCATAAAATTTGAAAGGTGGGCTACCTTAAATTTGAAAACCAAATCTCGAGCTCTCTCAAGTAAAACCCACTCCTTGACCATCATCTGTGCAACTGAAGACTTCCGACTCAATGCATCTACGACCTTATTAGCCTTTCTAGGGTGATATAAGATGTCACAATCATAGACTTTCAAAAGTTCCATCCAGCGACGCTAGCTCATAGTCAACTCTTTCTAAGAGAATAGGTACTTGAGACTTTGATGGTATGTAAAGATCTAGAACCTTTCTCCACATAAATAATGTCTCCAAATCTTCAAAACAAAAATAATAGCTGTGAGTTCCAAGTCATGCGTCGAATAATTCAGCTCATGGGTCTCAACTTACGGGACGCGTATACAACGACTCTGCCATGTTTCATTAATACGCAACCCAGTCCTCTAAACGACGCATCATTGTAGATCTTGAACCCTCTAGGACTAGATGGAATCATCAACACTAGTGCGGTAGTTGGCTTCTGCTTAAGCTCCTGAAAACTATGCTCGCACTTATTTGTCCACACAAATTTCTCTTCCTTCTTCAACAGTCAAGTCAACGGCCAGGCTAACGTTGAAAACCCTTCCACGAACCTCCTGTAGTAACCTGCCAATCCCAAAAAGCTTATGATCTCTATAATTGTCATCGATCTTGGCCAGTTGATAACTGCTTCGATCTTGGCCGGGTCCATGGAGATTCCTTCACTTGAAATCACATGACCTAGGAAAGTAACACGAGTCAACCAAAACTCGTACTTGTTGAACTTGGCGTACAGTTCATGATTCCTCAATGTCTGGAGCACTATCCTCAAATGCCTTTTGTGCTCCTCAGGACTTCTCGAGTAAACTAGGATATCGTCAATGAACACGATCACAAACCGATCCAGACATTCCTTAAACACTCAATTCATCAGATCCATGAAAGCAGTTGGGGCATTTGTCAAACCAAACGGCATTATCGTGAACTCATAATGGCTATATCGAATACGAAACGCTGACTTTGGTATGTCCTTATTTGTGATCCTCAGCCGATGATATCATGTCCTCAAGTTGATCATAGAAATTATTAACACTCCTTGCAATTGGTCAAACAAGTCGTCGATCCTCGGTAATGGGTACTTACATTTTATCATCACTTGATTGAGTTGACAATAGTCGATGCATAGGCGCAATGAACCATCTTTCTTATTCACAAACAGAACTAGTGCTCCCTAAGGTGATGTGCCGGGACGTATGAATCCCTTATCCAACAACTCTTGCATCTGCACCTTCATTTCTTTTAACTCAAAAAATGCCATGCAATAAAGGGCCTTAAAGATTGGTTCCATCCTAGGGGCTAACTCAATCATGAACTCAATCTCCGTCTCTAGCGGTAGGCCTGGCAATTCCTTTGGAAACACATCTCAAAAATTCTGAACCACTGTGATATCGTTGATCTTTAGCTCGTCAATTGCCATATCCACGACAGTTGCTAAGTAACCTTGACAACCCCCATCTACCAAACGGGTTGCCTCAAGCAACGAGATTAAGATAATCAATGGTCCTCCTTGACTCTAAATAAACTCGAAACTTTCACCCGCTAATGGGTTAAACTGAATTGCTTTACGATAGCAATCCATCTTAGCTGGTTACTTGGGCCTTGTTTGGCAACCATCCAAACAAAGTGCTTGATTCTGATTTTTGTTCCCAATCGGTTTGGGAACAGAATCGCGTTTGGTAAATTTTTGTCCAAAACGATTAAGGGAATAAATTTACTCCGGAATCGGTTTTGGACAAGAATTCGAGAATCGAAAAATATGATTCTCCGTCCGAGAATCAAAAAGAGAATCAAAAGTGCTGAATCAAATTTTTTTTTATTTCTATATTTTATTTTTATTTCTTCCTAGTATGAAATATATATTTGTTGTATATAGAATACATATTTAATTTTATGTTATAATTTCGTATTTTTATTTATTACATATTGTAGGGATATTAGTATAGTTTATACTATGGTTTATTATTTACTATATAATAAAAATTGATTAGTTAATATTTTTATTACTTAGTATAAAAATATAATTAATCAGTGAATGGTTTATGAAAATTCAATATCAAATTGGGTCCCTTCGGGTCGCTTCACCATTGGGTCCGCATGGGACCACCTCAGAAGGAAGAGAACCCCTGCTCCTTGGGCTTCTCTCATTTGGGCAAGCAACATTACTCCCAGGTTCCAATTCATTCTCTGGTTGATTGCTAAAAATCGTCTACCCACGCAACAACTCCTTCTATCATATGGTAGAATTGACTACACCACCTGTGCTTTTTGTAATGAAGTCCCTGATTCCACTGACCACTTATTTTTTGATTGCCATCTAACGGCTTCTGTCGCTTATTTTTGGGCCACTCGCTGCAATCTTCCACAGCGTCCCGGGCCTTGGAAGGATAACCTCCTCTCGGCTATACGATTCCTCAAAGGCAAAGATTTTTTCACATTATAGCATGGCATTCTTTTGCTGCTATGTGCTATATCATTTGGAAGAAAAGGAATGCCATTATCTTTCGTGGAGAGTCGGTCGTCCTTACTTCAATCAAAAATCACATTATCAAAAGTGTGAAGGACAAAGCTGCAAGTTTTTCTAATATCCCTGATATCTCGAGGAATAGACGTCTCCGGCGGAGTTGGGGCTTCCACCCGGCTATCTTTAGCGATCGACAGAACAAGCTTAGATCGGTGTCCTTCAACACCCTACCTCTTCGGTATCCGGGCGTTGGCTTCTCTTCTGGCAGCGGAGGGTCTTTGCTAATCTTAGCTCTTTGTTGTCTCTCCTAGACCTTCGGTCCTTGCTCTATTTAGTCCATGTTGTTCTTTTCTAGTTTCTTGATTGTGCTCCCTTCCACTCTCCCTACATTGTATCGAGAGTGCAAGATTAGGAGCCGGTCGAGTTTTTTGTATATTTGTTCAAAGCTATAATACCTTTTACTTTACCAAAAAAAAAAATTCAATATCAAATTTATTTTAATCTAAAAAGGTAATTAAAAAAGAATTGGAATAGAAATTTTATATAGTTACCAAACGCATTTCTATTCTTTTTCTATTCCAATCAGAAATTTTATTTGTTACCAAACGCATTTTTTTACTCAGAATCAGTTCCCGAGAACAGAATCAGAAATAATCATTTCTAGTCAGAATTAGTTCCCGAGAACAGAATCGTTACCAAACGCGCCCTTGGTGAGCCAGTCCATGCTAATTATCACATCAAAATCATACATGGCTAGGATTATCAAATCTATCCTCCCCTCTCGTGCACCAATCACTAACTTGCAACCAGGACAACCCATTGCGACTAACACCTTATCTTTTAACAGTGTAGATATACTAACCACTGACTCCAACAACTCAGGACTCAATCCTACCAGCTTAACAAATTGTTCAGCTATAAACGAATGAGTTGCACCAATGTCAAATAAAGCATAAGCAGCATAGTCGTTCAACAAGACTGTACTTGTGATCATATCAGGCGAGTGCTCTGCCTATCCTCTGATGATGGCGTACACTCTTCTTTATGCTGGAGGTCTGTTCTATCCACCCTATTATGCAATATGCGGCACAAACCCTCTATTCTGACCCATCAGTGGCGGCAGCAACAATTGCTGCGGTTTTCATTAGTCTGCTGGGACAATTTCTAGCAAAGTGACCCTGTTAACCACACTCAAAACAAGCACCCGACTTGGAATGGCATGGGGCTAATCCATGTCACCTTCCGCAAAACTGACACATGCCCATCTAACTCGCCATGGACTTGCCTACCCCACCCTTCCTATTAGGTGGAATAAGATACCTTCCTCCGGTCATGAGCTTCTTCCTAAACTGGTTCCCATCCCTATTCGAACCAAACCACGACCTAGATGCAGTGGCTTGTTTGTTCAGATTTCTCTCTATCAATTGGGCCTAACCATATAACTCATTATAATATTTTAGGTCGAACGGCACTAGTGGATTCTTCAGGTCTGATCGGAGGCCGTTCATAAACCTTCAAGCTCTATCTTCAGGATCTTCCACCAACCTAGGAGTGTACTGTGATAGCTTCACAAATTTAGCTTCATACTAATCTACTGTTAGTATTCCTTAATGGAAGCGCTAGAATTCCTCCATCTTCTGCTCTGAGGCGCTGTCAGAAAAATACTTGCTATTGAAAGCTCTCAGGAAGGCGTTCCACATTGGAACATCACATTCAGGGACTACTCTACCTCTAATGGCCCTCCATCAGGTACTAGCGTTACCCTACAACTAATATACTACCAGGACAATATTTTCTTCTTCAGTACACATCAACAGTGCAAAGGTCTTCTCCAAGTCTTGGATCCAGAGGGTTGCAACCTCAAGGTCTCCTGCACTGGTGAACCTCAATAGGTTCAGCTTTAAGAACTGCTCCACCAACTTGTGCATCAACCTCTCTCTCTCAACAACCACGTTCCCAAGTGGAACTTCCGCTGGTATGATAGCAGGTGCAGCAACGGCCGTAGTAGTAGCAACTGTAGCAATGGCGGTAGTGGCGGTGGCTTGAATCTGGGCTTACTACCCCCATTAACGCTCCAAGAGTCTCAAGTGCCTGAATGATCCCATATATTTTAGGATCGTTAAGGGCTGCTACCCCCAACATCGACTGGAGGTGGTGCTACTCCACTTGTGCTAGCCTAAGACATTACTCTACCACGACCACCTCAGGTACCATCCCTTATCGACGTTCTACCCTGAGTCACTAGTCCAATGATCCTCTTCCTAGCAGTCCTCTACTCTTGATCACTCATTATGCAAGTTCTTTACAAAAACCTGCTTTCCAATTCCACACAGAATTAGAAACTGAGCAATCACACCAAACAATCTACCAAACAACTATCAAACACACGTATCAACATAAAATAAAGGCCATTCCTACTAATTATCCCATAACCCATCGCACCTTATCACTCCAACCACTAACCAGCACTAATGCCACTCCAGGCAGGGATGTCACACCCTGAAACTCGAGCGCGTGCACATCCCTTTGTGGTCGATGAAATTGCGATGTCCCAGGATGCGTCGTTGACCCATTTATTTTATTGCACATGTGGAAGTGAAACAATAACCCCCGACAACAATCGATAAGGGATAGAAAAGCAAGATAATAGTTTCATAAACAAACACGCTTTCATAAACACACCGATTTATATACAAAACCCTATTCCAAAAAGAAGAGCCAACGAGCCATCTAGGCACACGAATCCCCATCCAAAATCTCTAAGGCCTCCGAGGGTTCTAGGTCCTCCACAGCACCATCAGGAGGGTCAACTGCACCCTCGCCTAAAGCAGCATCGACCACCATGGCAAGGATCTCAAAACCCTAAAGGAGACCAACTCGGTATCCATTGAGTCCGTGGCGAAACCATGCCCTAAATCAATGGGGTACCCTCTGAGGTAGGCCCTCATTGACCCAGACGATGGTCACTATGAGCTCATAGACCCAGTGACTCTTGGGAACAAGGAAGTTGGTACTCAACTTAGTAACCCTCCGAGGCTAACCATAACGTACCGAAGGGGCCACCATCTAAGGACCTAAAAAGTTTAAGCCCACGATGGAGAGAGATAATGTCTTAGCAAGTTCACCCCCTAAACCCCAACTAGGAAGGAAATATGCCTAGAGGTGTCCTAACCACATAACCACGCAACCACACTACCACAGAGACTCGCCTTGTCTCAAATCCTCCCCGCAAGTTAGCACAATTCATATCACAGAAATAAGTAGTAATAGAACTCAATTAATTGGAATGCCACATCTCATATCTCACGCAGCCATAAGGGTCTCGATTATAAGGCCAAATCGTTATGACCCATCCCATACCATGCCAAATGATTTTGCCCCATAATCAGACGCAGTAAAGACACTCAATCATGCGATCCAATTTTTATCACAGCCCAACAGGCACGACTTACTCGAAGTTCGGTGGTCTTCTGGCGTGGCCAGCCATCATCTCACCCCATTGGGCACAGCAACGTCTACACGAGATGGCAATCTCGAAGGAGTATCAGTCCAGAATCTACTGTGACCAACATCCAATATAAGGGCAACGTCCACCCAACTCATTTTGGGGACGGGTTCTCATACCATTCATGCACTCAATCAATCCCAGCCAAAACATCGTGTTTTGCACTCAAATGTCTTAATTAAAATAATGTACTTGGCCAATTTTCTTCGTATTAAAAACACACGGTAACATTTTTGGCTGGTTAAAACTATTTTTGGTGTTAAAACCCGACACCCGGTAATTTCTAATTAAATACCAAAATTTCACAATTTTGGAATAAATAACCCAAATTCCAATCACCACTCAATTTGCATAAATTAACACTAAATTGCCTAAACTAAAAACACCATTGCAATCAGCACAAAATTTCGATCACCGGCTATCCCTATATAATTTTTAGAAAATATTAAATAATGAAATAAATAGCAAAAATAATTCAATAGTGCAAATTAAATCCAATAAATGCTAACCTAGGCCGGAAATACTAATCTAACCACCTAAATGGACCTAGAAAATTATTACACCTATCTAGATAAATAGCACAATCTAATTGGCCCTTAATTAATATATTCTGACCACCTAACATGCATAATTAAGCAATTAAATCACTAATCTAATCTAACTAACCATTGAATCCTTAACTAGCCTAAACTAATTATCCACTAAGCGTCATTAACTCCCTAAGTAGAGTTTAGCAAGTAAACTCACCAGTTTAGCGGGCCAGTGACTCCACGGCGATGGCGACGTGGAGGCGAGTGACAAACAAGCCTATGGCGACACCATTGGAGGTCCAGACGGGCCTTAAAATAGGCCTAGAAGCCTTAGCTAGGGGCTAAGCTTCAGCCTCAATCCTAGGGCCGAACGGCTAAAATGGCACAGGACAGGTGGCAATGGCTACAACGACTCCAGGCGAGCTCAACGGGAGCAAACGGTGGCTAGACAGTGACAGACGGCGGCCAAGTGAGCTGCGACGGTGGCTAGGGTAGCTCGGGATGGCCACCGAGGCACGCGAGCGACATGGGACGGCGCGGACACACGGCTGGGCTCGTGGGTGTGCGGCTGGCATGCAATGATTCGGCAGCTTTGAGCGGTGGTCAACGGTGAAGAGGGAAGGCTTGCTGATTTCTCTAGTTCTTAGAGCTCACAAAACACACACAACAATAGAGAAAGCGGAGAAGAAGAGTGTTAACACCCAAATTTTGGCGACCGGTTTGGTCATTTATCACATTAAAAATTAGGGGTTAATTTTATCCTTGAAAAAATATTAATTGCATAACATATAGATGTAGGTGCATTTATTTTTAATTTACATGTTTTGCATTTATTGATTGGACTGATGATGGGTGTATTTGAATTAGTAGTTCTGAGCTTTAAATTGATAGGCTGGACTAAGCCCATGAAACAAGCAAATTGGCCCAAGCATTTTTTTTTAAGTAATCGGAAATTATCTCGTGAGAAAATAAAAATTTGGAATTTTTTGGGATATGATGAATTTTGTGGATAGGGCAGATGTGAAAAGTAAATATTACATTTGGAAGAAAAAGAATCTTCGTCGATATCAATTTGGAAAAATTAAAACCCTAGTCTAAGGCTTATAAATAGATTAGTCGTATAGGGTTTTCAAGGGGCCACCCATATCGATACACACGGCCGTGTGGAGAAGGGGGCTTCTCTTCATCGAAAAAGGAACTCAAAAAGTCAAAAAAAAAAAAAAAAAGGAGAGAAAAGAAAGGGAAGAGGGATTTCGGTTCTTGGGGAAAGAAAAGGAGAGAAGCGTGTAGAGAAGATAGGGGAGAGAAAGTGACATGAGAGGAGAGAAATTTTGCAGAGGATGTGAGAGAAGATCAAGAGAAGCGAGGGTTTAAGAGTAAGATTAGGGTTTGAAGTCAATTTGGTTACCAAGAAAAAAGAAGTTAGGGATTTTATTTAAAGAAAATGAAGCAAGGCAACCAAACAGTCATAAAAAGAAACTTCCGTTTAAAATTTTTTAAAAAATAACTGTCAATAATTTTTTTAAAAATGAATTCCAAAAAATCGGCAGAGATATGACAATTTCCAAAAATATAAGAGGCAAATAATAATTCGAGAATAATCGTCCTGTTCAAGAAGGAAAGAAACTTATGCACCAAAATTTGAAATAAAACTACATGAGTCTGGAAGGCTTTCAGAAGGATGTATCTTCCATATGTTGAACTAATAAGTCTGCACATCCACAGACTTTAGCCAGTTGCAAGAGTAATATTAAGCTTTTCACGGATGGACTCGAATAAGCCTTAATGGCTTGGTGAAGATATCTGTCGGTTGATTCTTCGAATCAATGAATTGAACATTGATTTCACCATTTTGCACATGGTCTCTTATGAAGTGATGGTGAATTTCAATATGCTTTTCCCTTGAATGAAGGATAGGATTCTTGGTAAGATTAATCACGCTTGTGTTGTCACATCTGATTTCGGTGCAAGGTTCTTCTATTCCATAGTCCCTTAGTTGTTGCCTGATCTAAATAATCTATGAACAACAACTTCCAAGAGCAATATATTATGCTTCTGCTGTTAAGAGTGCCACAGTGTTCTGCTTCTTTGAGAACCAGGACACTAACATTTGTCATAATAGTTGACATGTTCCTGAAGTACTTTTTCTATCAATTATACAACCAGCCAGATCAGCATCAGAGTAACCGAGTAATGTGAAGTCTCCTCCTTTTGGATACCACAGACCTAACTTTAGATAAGTCATAATGTATTTGATAATATGTTTGACAGCACTAAGATGAGACTCTATTGGGTCAACTTGGAACCTAGCACACATGCACACATTGAATAGAATATTAGGTCAAGAGGCAATGAGATAGAGAAGAGAACCAATCATGCTTCTATATATCTTTTGGTCAACTTTCTTTCCATCTTCATCCTTGTCAAGTTTGGAAGAACTTGACATGGGAGTCTCAATCTTCTTGTAGTTTTCCATCCTAAATTTCTTGATAACATCTTTGACATATTTCTCTTGATAAATGAAAGTTCCTTTCTTTGATTGTCTATAAACACATTTTTGGTGTTGTAAACCGACGCCCGGTATTTTCTAATTAAATACCAAAATGACCCAATTTTGGAATAAATATCCAAAATTACAATTCTCACTCAATTTGCAGAAATCAACACTCAATTAAATAAACCAATCATACCATTGCAATCAGCACGAAATTCCGATCACCGGCTATCCTCGTATAATTTCCGAAAAATAATAAATAATTAAATAAATACCAAAATTAATTAAATAAATACATTTAAATGCCATAAATGCAAACTTAGGTCGAAAAAGCCTAATTAAATACTAAAACGGGCCCAGAAAAATTCCAAACCTATTTAGATATATAATACAACCTATCTAGTTGCTAATTAAGCTGTCTAACCACCTAACATGCAATAATGAGTAATTAAATCACTAATCCCTTCTAACTAACCACCTAAACCGTACTTAGCCTAAACTAATCAACTCTTAAGCATAATTAACTCCCTAAGAAGAGTTTAGTGATTAAACTCACCGATTTTGAAATCTGATGAGTTCACGACGACGGCAACATGGAGACAAGCGATAAACTCTGAAGCGGCGGTACCCTATGAGGCCTAGAAGCTGTCCAAAAAGGCCTCGAAGCCCACAGTTCCTTGTTGGCTTTAGCTTCTGCTTATTGGGCCGAGGGATTGAGTTAGGTGACGGTTTGGGCTAGAAGTAGCGAGACGAGCTGGCGAAGGCTGGTGCGGGCAGCGGCGACACTCGATGGCGACTAGGTGGCAACGGGAATGACTCTAGTGGCTGGACAAGGGCTGGACAGTGGTCCAAGGGATGCGAGGGACAGCGAGATGGCACAGGACGAGTGGGACAAGCGGGAAACCGAGCTAGGCTCGCGAGCGGCGCGGCGAAGCGTGACGATGGCAGGCAGGCATGCGATGGCAGGGGAGGGAGGCTGCTCGGTTTTCTCTGCAACTTAGGAGTTCTCTAAGGTCTAAAAATGGAGAAAGCAGACTGAGTTGGAGAAGAAAGGGGACAGCAACCCTTTAAGGGTCCCTCCAAGCCTTCATCCTATCTCTTTGTCCCCAAGACAAGGTCCCACATGTTCAACTCTATCCTCAACCAATTTTGTGCACCAAAATCCACCTAGAACAAGTCTCAAATGGTCCAAAAGGTGAGGTGGACCATGGGATACGAATTTGACACAAAATTCCCAAATTTGATCAATTTCTCTTCAAACGGGCCTAAATCAGTCCCTATAAATTCTACCAAGGTGTCCTCGACCAAATTGACATTTTTCCTTGCCAATAAAACCATCTTACATCCTAAATATGCAATAAAAAAACGATCCCTTAAATTTTCCAAACAAAAATGATCCTATATTAAATTTCTGCCAAAAATCTCAATTTATAGAAAAATCTTTGGAAAATGATTCAACATTCCTAAAATGAATCATGACATGACAGAACTTTCAATTTCTAAAATCGGATTCAAATTTGCGGTTAATTTCAATCTAGTACGATTTTAGCATGACCTAGCTTACCGAGTAGCTTTTAGGAATTTTTGGTGCAATTGACCCGTGATCAATTTATTTCCAGTCACAATGTACATCTTCGATACATTGGCGACTCTCGATGGTTGTGAAAATCTTGAGATTTCAAATACGAGCATAGGGTACACTTCAATCACCTATCTCAATCGGAACGACCTATCTCTGATCTCTGATTAACTTTTAACTGTGATGTAATGATTTCTGCAAATAAGCACGGTCGAGTAGTCGATTCCTAGTCAAATTCTCAAGTCTATTGCGTTAAATCCCTTAATGGCTTCCCCAGATATTCTAGTTATCTCATGAGTGATCAACTCAGAGAAATGCACTATAGGCGTATCGATGAAAGGCCTGATTCATTCAATTGAAAACAAAATTGGAATTTTAGGATGTCACAACTCTTACCCTCTTATAAAAATTTTGTTCTTGAAATTTAAACCATTACAATTCTTTAAACAAAAAGGTGGGGGTACAGTCGTTTTATCGAATCTTCGCTTTCCCAGGTTGCTCCTTATGTGCCGTGGTGTTGCCAGACCACTTTAACCAATGAAGGAGCAACCTGTTAAGAACCTGTTCCTTGCAATCTACAATCTGAACTGGTCTTTCCATGTACGACACCCTGTCGTCCACATCTAATTCCTCAAAATTCAGCACGTGGGTAAGGTGAGGCTCATACTTTCTCAATATCGATACACTAGAGTCCCTATCCTTTCCAGAATCTCAAGGAGACCTATGTACCTTAGACTCAGTTTCCCTTTCTTACCGAAGCGCGAAGTACCCCTCATTGGTGACATCTTCAAAAAGACGTGATCACCAACTTGAAATTCCAATGGTCTCCGACGTTTATCTACATAGCTTTTCTGGTGACTCTGAGCGGTCTTTAATATGTTCCTGATGACAGCAATTACATCCACTGACTGCTGAACCAACCCTAGGCCTGTGATCTTTCTTTCTCCGACCTCATCTCAACACACTGACGTTCTGCATGCTCTGCCATACAATGCTTCGAAAGGAACCATCTAAATGCTCTGCTAGTAGTTATTGTTGTAGGCAAACTCGACAATATGAAGCTATTCCTCCTAGCTTCCCTTGAAATCCAACACGCAAGCTCGCAGCATGTCTTCAAGGGTTTGAATCATCCTCTCAGACTGGCCATCCGTCTGAGGATGATATACCATATTGTACTACAGCTACATTCCTAAGGCGATCTACAAACTTTTCCAAAAAGCAGCTGTGAATCTTGGGTCTCAGTCAAATGTGATCGTCATCGGCACTCCATGCAGACGAATGATCTAATGCACGTACAACTCTGCATGTCTATCCAAATCAAGATCCTTTCACATAATGATGAAGTGAGCCGACTTCGTCAGTTTGTTGACCACTACCCAAATAGAATCATTACCCCTTTGACTCATTGGTAAGCCTATCACAAAATCCATTGTGATATGTTCCCATTTCCACTAGGGAGTCTCGAGAGGTTGCAGAAGTCCTCCTAGCTTACAATGTTGTGCCTTCGCTTGCTGACACGTTAGACACTTAGCGACATGCTTCGCAATGTCTGACTTCATACCGGACTACCAATAATGTTGATGTAGATTCTGATACATTTTTGTACTACCAGGATGAATGTTGTAACTGCTATGATAAGCTTCTAATAAGATCTCCTTTTTAAGCTCTGCATCGTCAGGTACGCACAATCGTCCTCGAAACCTCAGTGTTCCATCCTCAGAAATCTGAAAATCAACCTTTCTTTTATCAATATCCTCTTGTAGAATCTTCTGAACATCCAAATCTGTCAATTGAAGCGTCTTGATTCTAATTTGCACATCCAGCTCAATTTTGAGGGTGGCCATAAGATTGAAAGGTGGCCTACCTCAAATTTGAAAATCGAATCTCGCGCTCTCTCGAGTAAAACCCACTCCTTAACCATCATTTGAGCAACTGTAGACTTCCAGCTTAAAGCGTTGGCGACCTTATTCACCTTCCCGAGGTGATACAGAATATCACAATCATAGTCCTTTAGAAGTTTCATCCAGCGACGCTGTCTCATATTCAACTCCTTCTGAGAGAATAGATACTTGAGGCTTTAATGGTCAATGAATTTGGAATCTTTCTCTACACAAATAATATCTCCAAATCTTCAGTGTGAAAAATGATTGTTACGAGTTCTAGATCATGCGTCGGGTAATTCAATTCATGAGGTCTCAACTAACAGGAGGCATATGCAACAACCCTACCATGTTGCATCAACACACAACCCAGTCCTTTGAATGACGCGTCACTATAGATCTTATATCCTCCAGGACCAAATGGAATGGTTGGCATAGGTGCAGTAGTCAACTTCTGCTTAAGTTCTTGGAAACTACAATCACACTTGTTTGTCCACACAAATTTCTCTTTCTTCTTTAGGAGTCAAGTCAACGACAAAGCCAAAGTTGAAAATCCTTCCACAAACCTTTTGTAGTAGCCTGCCAAACCTAGAAAACTTCTTATCTCTGACACTGTCATGTCAGTCTCGACCAACTGATCACTACTTCAATCTTAAACGGGTCCACGGAGATTCCTTCACCTAAAATCACATGATCTAGGAACGCAACATGAGTCAACCAAAACTCACACTTGCTAAACTTAACATACAATCCATGAATCCTCAAAGTCTAAAGTACCATTCTCAAATGCCTCTCGTGCTCCTCAGCACTTCTCAAATACACCAAAATATCATCGATGAACACAATCACAAATTGATCCAGATATTCCTTAACCACTCGGTTCATCAAATCCATAAAAGTAGTTAGAGCATTCATCAGTCCGAACGACATTACAATGAACTCATAATGGCCATATCAAGTAAGAAATGCTACTTCAGTATATCCTCATTTCTGATCCTCAACTAATGACACCATCTCCTCAAGTCAATCTTTGAAAATATCAACGCTCCTTGTAACTGGTCAAACAAGTCGTCAATCCTTGGGAGTGGATACTTGTTCTTAATCATCACCTGATTGAGTTGACGATAGTCGATGCACAAGCGCAATGAACCATCTTTCTTCTTCACAAACAGAACTAGTGCTCCCCAAGGTGATGCACTGGGACGTATGAATCCCTTATCCAACAATTCCTGCATCTGTACCTTCAGTTCTTTCAACTCAGATAACGACATCCGATAAGGAGCCTTAGGGATTAGCTCTGTCCCAGGAGCTAACTCAATTACAAATTCCATCTCTCTCTATCTCTCTCTAGCGGTAGACATGTCACTTCTTTCAAAACACGTCTAGAAATTCTTGTACCACTGAGATGTCTTCAATCTTCAGCTCATCAACTGTCATATCCACAACAGTTGCCAAGTAACCTTGACAACCCTCGTCTAAGAAACGGGTTGCCTCAAGCGACGAGATTAAGGAAATCGAGGGTCCTCCTCGATTCCCAACAAACTCGAAACTTTCACTCATTAACGGGTTAAACTGAATCGCTTTACGATAACGGTCCATCTTAGCTCGTTGCTTAGTAAGCTAGTCCATGCCAATTATCAAATCAAAGTCATACATGGCTAGGACTAACAAGTCTATCTTCCCCTCTCACTCACCAATCACTAACTTGCAACCAGAACAACCCAATGAAGCTAACACCTTATCCTTTAACAATGTAGATATGCTAACCATTGATTCTAATAATTCAAGACTCAATCCTATCAGGTTAACGAATTGTTTAGCTATAAACAAATGAGTCACACTAGGATCAAATAAAGCATATGTAGCATAGTCGTTCAGCGAAGCCGTACCTGTAACCACATCAAGCGAGTCCTCTACCTTACCTTTTGTGATGGCGAATACTTATCCTTACATTGGGGATCTATTTTGTCCTCCCTGCCGTGCGATCTGCGGCCTAAACCTTCTATTCTGACCCATTAGCGACAGTGGTGGCAACTGCTGAAATCCTCTCGGCCTTCTGGGACAGTCTCTGGCCATGTGACCCGGTTGGCCACACTCAAAACACGTACTCATCCTAAGATGGCACAGGGCCAAACCATGTCGTCTTCCGCAGAAGCGACACGCGCCATTATGATGCGGCACCGACTTTCCAACTCCACCCTTCCTATTGGGCGGCACATGGAACCTTCCTCCGGTCATGGGCTTCTTCCCATACCAATTCCCATCTCTATTCGAATTAAACCTCGATCCAGACAAGGTGGCTTGTTCATTCAAACTTTTCTCTATCAACTAGGCCCAATTGTACACTTCATGATAGTCCTTCAAATCCAGCGGCACTAGGGGATTCTTTAGTTCTAGTCAAAGGCCATTCATGAACCTCCGAGCTTTGTCTTTGGGATTCTCCACCAGTCTGGGAGCATACTGAGACAACTCTGCAAACTTCCTCCATCTTCTGTTCAACAATCATCATCCATTGGCGGAGGCATTGAAATTCCTCCATCTTCTGTTCTCGGGAGTTACCCAAAAAGTACTTGTTGTTGAAGGCTTTGAGAAAAGCGTTCCACATCGGGACTACGCCTTCCAAAAATACTGTGTCTTTGGTGGCCCTCCACCATACATTCGCGTTACCCTATAACCGATATACTGCTAAGACAACCTTTTCTTCCTCATTGCACCTTAGGAGTGCAAAGGCCTTCTCTAGGTCCTAAATCCAAAGTGAGGCAGTCTTGGGATCTCCAGCACCCATGAACCTCGGCGGATTTAACTTCAAGAACTATTCTACAATCTTATGAATTGGTCTCTCCCTTTCCACCACTATGTTCCTAGCTGGAACTTCAGCAGGTGGGGCAACTGCAGCGGCCTCAGCAGCAGCAGCAACAGTAGTAGTAACAACAGCTGTAGCAGCGGCGGTAGTGGCAGCGACTTGATTCTGGGCCTACTGCCCCATTAGTGCTCCCATCGCTTCAAGCGCCTGCATGATCCCTTCGAACTTGGGATCACCAGGGGCTGCTACCCTAGCACCAACAAGAGGCGGTGCTACACCACTTGTGCTAGCCTGCGCTAGCACTTAACCACAACCTCCTCGGGTATCGACCCTCGTCGGCGTCCTACCCCAAGTAACAAGTCCAATGGTACGCTTTCTAGGAGTCCTCTACTCCTGATCGCTCATCTTGTAGGATATTTAAAGAAACCTGCTTTCCAATTCCACACAGAATTAGAAGCTAAGCGATCCCAAGCAAACAATCTACCAAACAGCTATCACAAACATGCACCAACATGAAATAAAGGCCAATCCTACTAAATATCCCATAAACTTATCGCACCTTATCACTCCATTGACCAGCTCTAATACCACTCCGGGCGGGGATGTCACACCTTGATCCTCAAGTGCGTGCCCATCCCTTGGTGGTCGATTAAATTACGACATCCCAAGACGCGTCGCCAACCCATTCATTTTAATGCACATGTGGAGGTGAATAAATAAATGCCCAGACAACAGAAAGATGGAATAGAAAAGCAAGGCCAAAATTTTGAAAACCACAACACACTTTTATACACATCAGACTAAGTTATACACAATACTAGTCTATATTTACAAGTCTACAAAAGATAGAAAGGCTATAAGTCCTTTAAGCATTTGAACCCTCAATCGAAAACTACGAGTCCCTAGCTTCGGGGAACTCGAGTCTACCACTACACCAACAGGAGGGTCAGCCGTACCCTTGCCAAAAGCGATCTCTAGCACCGACATAAGGATCTCAGATTCTGATAGGGGACCTTCTTTGGGCCCATCTCGCCCGCGACGATACCACGATCTGAATTGAGGGGGTACCATTCGAGATAGACCTACATCAACCTAGACAATGGATCTCACGTGTTCGTAGACTTAGGCTCCTTGGCCTTTAGGAAGAGGAATCAGGGAGACCTGTTTGGTGACCTTCTTCGGCTGGCCAAAATGTTTGGGAGGTACCTCTATCTAAGGACCTGAAAATGTTAGCCTACGACGAGGTAAGACGATGTCTCAGTAAATTCACCCCCTAAACTCTGACTAGGAAGGAAATACGCCTAAAGGCTGCCTATGCACACACAAGATAGAAGACTTGCATTTGCCTCAATTCCTAACTGCAAGTCAATACAGTTCATATTCTCAATCAATCAATTCAATTCAATTTACTGATCAACTCAGTCAATCCAACCAACGATAAATCGATACCATCAGTACTATCTATCAATTTGATATGACCAATGCTCACACAAGCTGAAGTAATCGTTCAATACTCTCACAAGCTACAATATATGGTCATAACTCTCACAAGTAGATATAGATAGATAGTAGCTTGCACAAGTTGATAATATAGATCATGTTCTCACAAGCTGCTATAATGATCTTAGCTCACACAAGCTGATCTGGTATACTGCTCTCACAAGCTAATGTATCAAAACCCATAGGCTAATACAATATACTACTCTCACAAGCTGATGTGCAAAGCAGCCTAAAAGCTGATAAAATGTATATTGCTCACACAAGCTGACATATCAAGTGCATAGGGGCCCAAAACTAATCAACCCTTAAGCATAATTAACTCCCTAAGTAGATTTTAGTAAGTAAACTCACCGGTTTTGAAATCCAATGAGTCCACGACGATGGCAACGCGGAGATGGGCGACAAACTCCGAAGCGGCGATACCCTACGAGGCCCGGAAGCGATCCGAAATGGGCCCCAAAGCCCATGGCTCCTTGCTAGCTTCGACTTTTGCTTATTAGATCAAGGGACCGAGCTAGGCGGCGATTTGGGCTGGAAGTGGCAAAACAAGTTGGCGGAGGCTGGTGCGGACAGTGGTGACGCTCAACGGCGATCGGACAGAGCAGGGATGACTCAAGCGGCTGGATGGGGGCTCGACAGTGGTCTAAGGAACGTGAGGGATGGCAAGATGGCACGAGACAAGTGGGACGAGCAAGACGTCGAGCTAAGCTCACGGGCGCGCGGTGAGGCACGACGGCAGCAAGCGGGCATGCGACAGTAGGGGAGGGAGGCTACTCAGTTTTCTCTGCAACTTAGGAGCTCTCTCAGGTCTGAAAATGGACAAAGTAAACTGAGTTGGAGAAGAAAGAGGACAGCAACCCTTGGAGGGTCCCTCCAAGCCTTCATCCTATCTCTTTGTCCCCAAGACAAGGTCCCACGTGTTTAGCTCTATCCTCAACCAATTTTGTGCACCAAAATCCACCTAGAACAAGTCTGAAATGGTCCAAAAGGTGAGGGGGACCATAGGATACGAATTTGACACAAAATTCCCTAAATTGGATCAATTTCTCTTCAAATGGACCTAAACCGGTCCCTATAAATTCTACCAAGGTGTCCTCGACTAAATTGACATTTTTCCTTGCTAATGGAACCATCTTGCATCCTAAAGACGTGATCAAAAACGGTCCCCTGAATTTTCCGGATAAAAACGACCCTATATTGAATTTCCGCCAAAAATCTTAATTTGCAGAAATATCTTCGGATGATGAGTCGGTGTTCCTAAAATGAATTGTGACATAATAGAACTTCCAACTTATAAAATCATATTCAAATTCGCAGTTAATTTCAATCTGGCATGATTTTAGCGTGACCTAGACTACCTAGTAGCTTTTAGGAATTTCTGGTGCAATTGACCCGTGGTCAATTTATTTCGAGCCACAATGTACATTTTCGACACATTGGTGACTCTTGGTGGTCGTGAAAATCTCAAGATTTCAAATACGGGCACAATATACCAAAACAACAGAAAAATTGGTCTAGTACCGATCAACGAGAATTTTGCAATCTGGTGGAATTACCCACACTTCGATCACCTATCTCAGTCAAAACGACCTATCTTTGATCTCTTATCGATTTTTAACTGTGCCGTAATGATCTCTACAAATTAGCACAGTCGAGTAGTCGATTTCTGGTCGAATTCTCAAGTCTATTGCATTAAAATCCCTTAATGGCTTCCCAAAATATTATAGTTATCTCGTGAGTGATCAACTCAGAGAATAGCACTATAGGCACATCGATGAAAGACCCGATTCATTTAATTGAAAACAGAACTAGAATTTCAAGATGTCACACATTTAACTTTTTTTTTATCTTTGTATGTAGTTTTACCCAATTTCGCTCGAGTATGCTGTTTTATGGGCAATGTCTCTAACCAAACACCTTTGATCATTTGCAAAAATGAAAAATATGGGTCCTATTATAAGAGTCTTATATATATGTTGAAACAGTATGTGCTATACTGCTCTTCTAGATTTTAGGACCTCTTTTGTTGTTCACTTCCTCAACCAAGAGTTAAGGCTATGTTAGCAATATATGATGCCTGTATTTCTTAGAACTAGAGTTGTAATTGATAATTAGACATTTTAAAAGTTTTATATGAACTATAAGAACTTAAAGATTTAGTGAGAAACAGCTAAATTGTCGAGGTTAAAGAGTGAATGTATGAAGTGGATTAGTTCAAGGCTTATGGAGTGTATAATGAATTGTAGGCAAATAAAGTTTCTCATGTCAACAATTCCGACTTAACCAGGAAATAACCGAATTAAGAAAAGCAAAAACAAGTTATTGGTGTATGGGCAACATCCTTACCCTAACTAGTCTATCTTTGAGCTTCTTATCCTGGAGTACTGATTACTTGCCAAACTGTCTTTTGGCTTTAAATATCTATATCTGACTATATGCATAACTATATCATTTATGTGTGTTGAGAAAACTCCTATGAGGTTTTGAAGTTAACAAAACTTTCTTCTTCTTATTCTTGTTCTTATTCTGAAGATTACTAGACTTTTGTGCTATATCGAGGAGTTTTGTCAAAGTCTATCTACTCCAAAAGTTTTTCCCACTCTGACGAGATCCAGACTGAAACCAAGTCCAGAACGAAGATATAATCAAACTCATTATTATTGATCTTTTGACAAGGTTTCAGTACAAATGAGAATTATCCTTAATATTTGGCTTTCCGGTGAAGAATCTCACTTACCTTTTATAAATATATTGATGGAATCAATCACTAATTGATGAAATCAATTCCAAAAATAAGTTCCTTTTTGGGAAGTATCTACTTATGGAAATCTAGATTCTGATTGTATGAGCAACCAAAATTATCGGATTTTTATCTCAATCTTCAGATGGCTACAAGATTTCCTTAATCAATTCTGTCAAACGGATTGACTGGAAGAAATTCCTCTAGAGAATGCCAACGTTCAGGAATGGGTAGAGGAGCATTTAAAGATGTTATTTAGTCCATTTAGGGTAGTGTGTGAAAATTGAAATTCCAAAGTTTGAGGCATTTCTAATCACTTGTTCTTCATCAACAGTACTTACAAATTGTATTCAAGAGAGAAAAATACAAGAAAAGTGACTTAGTGAGAGAAAAAGAAATCATTCACTGAGTATTTGTACTCAAATGATTGTATTTCTCTATTGATTCCTTAGTGAATTTCAGCCAAAAGGCTATCGATGTGGAAGAGTGGACGTAGGCTTGACTTAAGCCGAACTCTTTTTTATTTGTTCGTTACAAACTTTTTCTGAACTTATTAAATTTCTAAACCTTTACTTCAGAAGTATGATAGCACCTTTAGTCAGACTTTGCTTGAAATTTAACTCATTCTGCATTTATTAGTTTTTATACCTATTCATCCCCCCATCTAGGTGGTAATACTAGCATTTTCAATTGGTATTAAAGCTGCGATGCTTGTCTTATTGAAGTATTTTTACTTCTAAGTTAAAGATCTTATATGACTAGTATCTTGGCAGCAAGGCTAATTGAAGGATATAGAAATACTAGGCCACCCTACTTTGATGGAAAAGAGTACAATGTGTGGAAGAATAAAATGAAAGCATTCCTAAAATCCAGAGACCCTCTGGAATGGGATGTTATGGAAAGAGGAATCAACCCAAGAGCAGCATCAACCCCAAACGAGGGAAAAGAAGTCATAAATAAAGATGCTGATGATTCCAACCAAGCAAAATTACCAAGAAATAGACTCTTGATGCGAAAGCTATTTATTCTTTATACTATGCCTTGTCTCCTACTAAATATAACAAAATTTTTTCATATGAAATAGCTAAGGAAGTCTGGGATAAACTTCACGTCACTTATGAAGGAACGGGTCATGTAAAAGAGACAAAAATAAACATCTTACTTGGCCAATATGAGTCCTTCAAAATGAAGCCTAGAGAGTCTATTGAAGATATGTTCAGTCGCTTTACGAAAATTATAAATGGATTGGCATATCAAGGTCAATCAATTTTTGCTCAAATGAAAGTCAACAAACTACTGAGAGGACTTTCAAAGGACTAAAATCATGTGAAGAGATCAATTTGAGAGACGCAAAGTATCATGTCTCTTTTTGTTGACGAGCTAATAGACACTCTTCAATCATATGAAGTGGAACAAATTGATGATGAAGAGGATCCAAAAAGTAAGAAATCAATTGCACTTAAATCTAATGCTAATTATAATTATACAAATATAGACGATGACATGGACAATGAGGAGTTGGCCCTTATGATAAAGAAATTCAAAAAACTGAATAGGAAAGGAAGAAGATTGAATTGGAAAAAGCAAAGCAAGCAAAATTCCCAGAAGAGATCGATGGAAGATGTTGAAACAAGAAATGATGTAATATGCTTTAAGTGCAAGAAGAAGGGGCATTTCAAGCCTAGCTGTCCTATATTGAAAAAGAAGAAGGAAAAGTATGAGAAATACAAGAAAGCTCTTAAAGCAGAAACTTGGAATAACACAAAATGTGAGGAAAGTGAAGAGGAATTTGTAAATAATCTATTTGATGAATAATTCAGAATCAGACTCGAATCGAATTAGACTCGAGACACAAACTCGAGAATCGATAAGAAAATCGAGGTAAGTCATTCGAAAATTTCTATTAAAGTTTCTAAATATATAGATGAACTTTGTCTCAACCTTAAATCCTCTCTTAAAAGGATTTCCAAATTAAAGAAGGAAAATTCAAAGCTCATGCAGTAGGATAACTCTTGGAGAGAAAAGTTTGAAAGTCTGAAAAATGATTTTGATGGTTTAAAAGAAAATGCTGATTCTCTTTCAAAAGAAAATGAATGTTTGAAAAATGAGATTTCATATATTTCTACAAAGTTTTCTAAAGGGTAAAAATCTTTAGAGAAAATTTTTTCAGCTCAAATACCCTATTTTAACAAATCTAGTTTGGGTCTGAACAATGAAAGTATTCATTCGATCGATTTTCCTAAAGTATTCATTCGATCGATATTTGTTGCTCTTAAATGTTTTAAGTGTCATAGCTCAGAACATTTTGGAAATGAATGTCCTAAAGTTTGGAGACCTGTTAAGAAGGATTGGGCAAAGGCTATCTTTGAAACTAACTCAACAAGACCCAAGAAAATTTGGGTACCAAAGACAGTTTGAGATTTATTTTTTGACTGTAGGTCATTGTTAAAAGGAAGAGCAAGTGGTACTTGGATAGTGGCTGTTCATGGCATATGACTTGAGATTCAAGTAATTTCGTAAAACTACAAAGACCAAAATGATGAAATGTCTAATTTGATGGAAACAGTAAAGGAAAAATTATTGGATATGAAACGGTGAGGATTAGTAGTTTAATCATCAACAATGTTTCACTGATAAAAGGTTTAAATTACAATCTTCTGAGCATAAGCCAACTATGTGATACAGGATTCAAATCAATTTTCAAGAAGATGTTTGTTTTGGAGTAAGTCGAGACTTATCTCAATCCTTCACTGGGCAAAGACATGGCAATATTTATCTTCTGGACATAAGTCCAAAAAGTTCTCAATGTCTTATTTTAATTCAAGATGAAGCATATCTTTGGCATCGCAAGCTTGGACATGTGAATATGAAACAAATTGCAAAACTTTCATCTAAAAAGTTGGTACGAGATCTTCCTAAAATGGTATACCAGAAGTCTGAGTTATGTACCCCTTGTATTTTGGGAAAATAGGTCAGAAGCTCTTTTAAACCTATAAATCAAGTTTCTACTAATCATGTATTGTAGCTTCTTCATATGGATCTTTTTGGACCAACAAGAACACAGAGCATTGGTGGAAAGAAATATTGTTTGGTAGTTAAGAATGATTATACAAGATTCACCAGGGTTTTCTTCTTGGCAAGTAAGGCCGAAACCTTCTTATATTTTTCAAATTTTGCTAAGAAAATTCATAATGAGAAAGCTTATGCCATATCAAGCATAAGGACCGATCATGTGGGAGAATTTGAAAATGAAGATTTTGCAAAATTCTGTGACAAGGGTGGTCTTTAACATGTTTTCTCCTATCCATATATCCCAGAACAAAATAGAGTTGTAAAAAGGAAAAATAGATCATTACAAGAGATGGCCAGAACTCTACTAATAGAATGTAAAATCTTTTCTCATTTTTGGGCAGAAGCAATTTCTACTGCCTGTTATATAATTAATAGGATATTTTAAGGCCTATCCTAGAGAGGCCTCCTATGAAGTATATAAAGGGAAGAAGCCAAATATCTTTTATTTGCATGTGTTTGGTTGTAAGTGTTTTATTTTGAAGAATGGAAATGATCAGCCTGGAAAATTTGAAGAAAGATCGGATTAAGGAATATTTCTTGGTTACTCTACTTCAAGTAAAGCTTATAGGGCCTTCAACAAAAATACACAAACTGTCGAAGAATCTATGAATGTCAGATTCCAAGAAAATATTCAAAACCAACAAGATCAGACTCAGCTTGAAGAGTTTGAACTAGTTTCAGACTTAATAAAGTCTAATTCCCCCAAGGGACTTTAGTCTTCTGGTGATCAAAGTCAAGCAGAACAAAAGTTAGAAGAATTGAAGAAAACTTATGATTGGCAAATCCTTGTAGGAAACAACAAACCTAACAGTAACTAGAAGTACAAATCAAGTCATCCCAAAAAACTCATCATTAGTAATATAGATGAAGGAATCCGCACCAGATCCAAAGCAAAAGTAGATTCAAGTGCATTAGCACTTATTTCAGAAATAGAACCAAAAGGAGTAGAAGAAGCATTATCTAACGAAAGCTGGATAGAAGTGGGTGTTCAGAAATAATATGGATGAAAAGGGCAAAGTAAGTAGGAACAAAGTAAGGCTTATGGAAAAAGGATACACACAAGAAGAAGAAATACACTATGATGAGACTTATGCACTTGTAACCAGGTTAGAAGCCATTAGACTACTGCTTGCATATGCTTGTTTTCTTTATTTCAGGTTATTCCAGATGGATGTCAAGAGTGCTTTCTTAAATGGATTCATACAAGAATAAGTCTATGTGGAACAACCATTAGGATTTAAAGATCCTAGAAAATCAGACTTTGTTTACAGATTGAAGAAGGCGATGTATGGACTGAAACAAGCACCTCGAGCTTGGTATGAGAGGCTGAGTCAATCCTTGGTAAGCAATGGTTTTAAGAAAAGAATGGTTGATACAACCTTGTTTATCAAAAAGGAAGAAAATGATTTTTTACTTATTCAAATATATGTAGATGATATAGGCCCTGTTTGGTTCAGATTTGGAATGCTCATTTGGGCTCTAAAGTCCCTTGGCCAAATGCAAAACTATTTGGTTCGTTTTTTTTTTTATGCGCGACTTTGGCGAGATGCAATTGCATCTCCAAGTGGCTCTAAGGGCCTTTAGCCCAATGCAGCTCTTGAGGTCCTTTGACAAGTTGCATCTTCAGAATGCAACTTCCGGTATTATTCATCTCTTCGATAGAGAAGCCAATCGGTCGCCTGAATAAAAATAAAAATATAAATATAAATATTTATATAAAAATAAATATGTTTATATTTTTATATAAAATCTAAAATAGATATTTTTATATAAAAATATAAACATATCTATTTTTTTATATTTTATGTTTATATATATTTTATATAGATATAAACATATCCATTTTTTATATAAATATATTTTATGTTTAATAAATAAATATATATATATATATATATATATTTATAAATATAAACATATCTATTTTTTTCTCCTATTGTTTTTATATAAATATATATTTATATAAACATATCTATTATATATATATATTATGTTTAATAAATATATTTTATGTTTATATTTTTATATTTTTATATAAAAATATGTTTATATAAAAAAACATAAACGTATTTTTATTCAGGCAATTCGGCCGCTGAATTCGGTGGTCCGGTATAAATATATAAACATATATTTTATGTTTATTTTTTATATAAAAATATAAACATATCTATTTTTTTATATTTTATGTTTAATAAATATATATTTATAAAGAAATATAATATATATTTATATATATCTTATATATTTTATATAGATATAAATAAATCCATTTTTATATAAATATATTTTATGTTTAATAAATAAATAAATATTTATAAATATAAATATATCTATTTTTTTCTGATTGCTTTTATATAAATATATATTTATATAAACATATCTATTTTTTTATATATTTTTTATGTTTAATAAATATATTTTATGTTTATATGTTTATATTTTTATATAAAAAATATATAACATTTTTGCTTTTTTTAATTTAATAAAAGTTAATTACAAATGTAAATTTTACCAAACGGTATTTTGGCCAAAGTTGTTTCTCAATGCAAATTTTACCAAACGACATTTGCATTTTGGAAAACCCCATTTACCCAAAGGTATTTGCATTTCTGCAAATGCATTCCCCAAAAGCCAAACCAAACGGGCCTATAATCTTTAGATCTTTTAATGAAAATCTGTGCAAGAAATTCTCAAAGTCTATGCAGGAAGGATTCAAAATGAGAATGATGAGCAAATTAACCTTCTTTCTATGTCGGTAAGTCAAACAATCAAAGAAAGGAATATTCATCTATCAAGAGAAATATGCTAGAGATGTTATCAAGAAATTTGGAATAGAAAACTACAAGAAGACTGAGACTCCCATGTTTTTTTTTTTTTGGTAAAAAAAACAATGATGAAGGTGGAAAGAAAGTTGACCAAAAAATATATAAAAGCATGATTTGTTCTCTTCTTTATCTCACTACCTCTTGACCTGATATTCTATTTAGTGTGTGTATGTGTGCTAGATTTCAAGCTGACCCAAGAGAGTCTCATCTTAGTGCTGTCAAACGTATTATCAAATATATCGCGACTTATCCAAAGTTAGGACTTGGTATCCAAAAGATGGAGACTTCACATTACTTGGTTATTCTGATGCTGATCTAGCTGATTGTAAAGTTGACAGGAAAAGTAATTCAGGAACATGTCAACTATTAGGACAAATGTTAGTGTCTTGGTTCTCAAAAAAGCAAAACACTATGGCACTCTCAATAGCAAGAGCAAAATATGTTGCTCTTGGAAGTTGTTGTACATAGATTCTCTGGATCAAGCAACAACTAAGTGATTTTGGAATAGAAGAACATTGCACTGAAATCAAATGTGACAACACCAATGCAATCAATCTTACCAAAAATCCTATTCTTCATTCAAGGGCAAAACATATCGAAATTCTCCATCACTTCATAAGAGACCATGTGCAAAGTGATGAAATCAATATTCAATTCATTGATTCAAAAAATCAATTGGCAGATATCTTCACCAAACCCTTGGAGAAAAGCTTATTCGAGTCCATCCATGAAAAGCTAAATATCACTCTTGCATCTAGCTAAAGTCTATTAATGAGCAAACTCACCTGTTCAACATATGGAAAACACATCCTTCTGAAAGCACTTCAAACTCAGGTAGTTTTTTTAAAAATTTTGGCACATAAGTTTCTTTCCTTGATGAACAGGTACAATTATTCTCAAATTATTACTTGCCTTTTATAACTTTGGAAATTGTAATATCTCTGCTAATTTTTCAAAATTTATTTCAAGAATTATTGACGGTTATATTTTTGAATTTTTAAAATGGAAGTTTCTTTTTTAAAACCTTCATCTTTTTTTATGACAACCAAACTATCTTCAAACCTTAGTCTTTCTCTCAAACCCTTGCCTCTCTTGATCTTCTCTCAAATCCTCTGCAAAATTTCTCAACCGTTCACATACGAACATGTCAAGGAAGTCCTCCAAGTCTACTTTGATATCCTATCAGAGGAAATCTTCTCGTATTGCTAGTCGCGGGCCTCGGTTTGTCCCTGAAGGTCGGATGCATTTTGATCTCGCTGGAGATGATTCGCCTCGAAGCTCTCGTCGCCGCTTAGTAGAAGAGGAAGTTACTCAAGAAGTAACTCCTATTTCCGTAAGAAGGCCTAAGGTACTTCTTAAGCATTATGAATTTTTGAAAAAAGGATGAAGTCCCATGGATTTCATAAGTTCTTTCCTAAAAGAAAATGGTTATGGAAATGAAACCCTATTTTTGAGAGCCATGGAAAAGCTAAGACTGGTAAAGGTTGGAAGAGCTGAAAAGGAATTTTTGAACTTTCCTATTGATCCTCGCTTTTGAGACGGAGGGTCAACTTGAGAACAAAAAGGAAGATGATGATGAGAGGGTTTTCAAAAAATTCCAACCAAAAATGGGTGTTGCTATGAAATCGTTGGAGAAAATAGGAAGTTGTTTCATTCAAAAGACCATAAGAAAGTTTTCTCTCAAATGCTGAACAGAAGGGTTATCAACCCCCATACTATGGATTTTGACTTTTTGGATTCTCTCAAGGTAAACTTGAGAGAAAAGTTTGCCAAACTTCAGATGGAGAAGTTCTGTGTTGAGACATCAGAGGCTTACCCTAAATTGACAGCATACTTTTATTCCAACCTGTCTGTCTTGGATCCCACTCATGTTCATTTTATTGTGTGTGATAGGGTGTTTGATGTTGATATTAACCTTTTGGCTGATATTCTAGGGGTAGAAAGGAGTGGATCCTTGCCAATTAATGTATCTAACGAGCAAGTCATAAAGTTTCTGGTAAGGGATAGGATTCCTAGGGTGAGTATTACTTACTCTCGAATGTCTGCTTCTAATATCTTGCTTCACAACATAGTCATCAACCGAATCAGATTCAAGGCTGCTTCAAAGACTGATTTTTCCATATTCGAAGCAAAAATGATATGGGCCATCTGCAATGGTGTTGTTTTCTCACTCCCTCACACAATCCTACTGCACATATACATAACTATTATGAAGGGGAAATGACAATTACCATACACGGTATTGGTAACCAGACTCTTTAGACACTTACATATTCAATCGCCATCTCAGCTTCACTGTAGAACCATTGTTCCCATGCAAATCGGATTGAAAATGATTTCAAAGATGAGATTGAATGATCTCTCTAGAGCCCGACTCTTCTGAAGAATGAATCTATTAGCAAAGTCAAGCTAGAACCTACTGCTGAAAAGAAACGCAAAGGAAAAAGTGTTGCCTCAAAAACACCAAAACGAAAACGTCCTATTCTTCTCTAGGATGAAGAAGACAAAGAAGATGATGATGAGACCATTTCTGCTATTACCTTGAGTGATATTAGAGGAACAGCTGATTCTAAGGAAGAAAAAGAGAATGAAAGCGAAAAAGAACCAAAAGAATAGAGTAATGGTGAAGAAATTGAAGTAAAAAAGAGTGGGGATGATGACTAAGAAGGAGATGCCAATGTGAACAAAGAACAGGAGGAGACTGACAAGGAAGGAGAAGATACAAGGGAAATTGTTGCACAAGGTGTTAGAGAGACGGGAACTAGCAAACAAACCCATGCTGGTAGAGAAGGGGTTCAAGAAGGACAAGTTACTTCTCGGACTAAAGGCACTAAGATAGGGGGGAGTAGGTGAGAAAACTCCTCTTACTGAACCAACTTCTAGTGATCGAATTAGTCGATCTCCTCTAGATGTTGAAGACATTTTTGCATTTAATTTCTTGAAGTCTCACCTAAAGGTCAACATAAAGAAGCTAATGTTTAGGGGGAGCAATCAATTTCACACGTTCAGGTCGATGTTCCATCACCTTTGGATACTCCACTGGTACAATTTGCTAAAGCTAGTGCCCAAACAAAATAAGAATCAAACTATTCTCGAATAGTAGAACTCCTCCTGGAGATTAAGGCACAGCAATATGCAATGGAGTTTGAAATCCAGAAGTTACATGCTGCTCTCAGTACTACCTTAAAGTCTCTTACAAGTAAGGTACAATCTCTTGATGATCAGGTCCAAACATTGAATCAACGGGATTCGCAGAATTTGGCAAAAGTTGAGACTGTTTATCATCAGTACCTAACTAAGCTTGAGGAGACCGTATAGACCTTAGAGGATTTCCTCCTTATTCGTGTTCCAAAACAACCCTAATCCTTTTTCAACCCAACCTCTTTTATGCTTCATTGATTTTATCTTTTTGCTATTGACAAAAAGGGGGAGAGTTATGTAGATTGAATTTTTTCTAAATCTTGTCCTTGACTTGCAATTAAGATTGACTTTTCTTGGTGTGGTTTGTAGACTTTAATTGTTCGTACTTTATGGATGCAGACTTCATGCATACTCTGTGTATTTATGTTTACTATCTATCAATTATCATGTGTTGTTAAAGTGTTGTTTTGTAGGATAATTGTGTTGTTAAAGTGTTGTAGGATAATTTTTTATAATGATTGGATCTATATGAAAGTTTTGTCACCATCAAAAAAGGGGAGATTGTTGAGAAAACTCCTATCGGTTTTGAGGTTGACAAAACTTTCTTCTTATTATTATTGTTCTTATTCTGAAGATTACTAGACTTTTGTGCTATATCGAGAAATTTTGTCAAAGTCTATCTACTCCAAAAGTCTTTCCCATTCTAACGAGATCTAGACTGAAATCAAGTCTAAAATGAAAATATAATCAGACTCAGGATTATTGATCTTCTGACAAAATTTCAATACGAACGAAATTTATCCTTAATATCTGGCATTCTAGCAAAAAATCTCACTTACCTTTTATAAATATATTGATGGAATCTATCACGAATTGAGGAAATCAATTCCAAAGACAGGTTCCTCTTTGGAAAGCATTTACATATGGAAATCTAGATTCTGATTGTATGGGTGACCAGAATCATTGGATTTTCATCTCAATCTTCAAACGACTACAAGATTTCCTTAATTGATTCTATCCAACGAATGGATTAGAAGAAATTCATCTAGAGAATGCTAATGGTCATGAAGGCATAGAGGAGTATTTAAGAAGTTCATTCAGTCCATTTGGGGTAGTGCGTGAAAATTGAAATTCCAAAGTTTGAGGCCTTTCTAATCACTTGTTCTTCATCAACAATGCTTACAAATTGTATTTAAGAGAGAAAAACACAAGAAGAGTAACTTAGTGAAAGAAAAAGAAATCTTTCGTTAGATCTTTCGCTAGGTGTTTGTACTCAAATCATTGCATTTCCCTATTGATTCCTTAGTGAATTTTAGCTAGAAAACTGTCAACGTGGGAGAGTAGACGTAAGCTTGACTTAAGCCGAACCACTATAAATCTTGTATGCAATTTTCTCTTTCCTTAACTCTTTTTGCTTTGTTCATTACAAACTTTTTCTGAACTTATCAAATTTCTAAACCTTCTCTAATTAAGTCTTTATTTACTTCAGAAGTCTAATAGCACCTTTAGTCAGACTTTGCATGAAATTTAACGCATTCTGCATTTATTTGTTTTTACACATATTCACCCCCTTTAGGTGGAAATACTGACATTTTCAATGTGATTCTGTTTTCTGCCAAAAAAAATAAATATTTCATTGCAAGCCCAGATTTTGAGGATATGCCACATGTGCATGCAGCGCCCACAACTCACACAGGTACATATGAGTATTTTATTTATTTCTGGCTTGGGGTACTTCCTGATGAACATTCATACTCTTTTGTTTCTGATTTACCTGATATTCTCTTTTATTGTTGTAGACCCCCAGTAGTGGTTTTCAATATGGTTTCTAGCTAAATTGGTTTTGTACTCTTTTTTTTGGTTGGGACAAATAATTATACTAAAGTTTTGTGAAAGGGTGTACCTTCTGTTCGCATGAGAATCTGTTTTTACCTATGTTAATCGAATTGTTTCAGAGGAGGTTGCCTTTGACTTATGAGATAGATGCTCAGATTTGCGGTGAAGCACACCCTCGCGATGAACAATGTCATGTAATTTGAGTTGGGAGATGCAAAAAGAAAACCGTTAGTCCTTGCCAGTGGTGGATCGCTAGTTGCTTGCACACCTACGGCCGGCAAACCAAAAGTGTCCGTTATGGGGCTATAAAATTGTCAAGACATTCTATCGTTTGGTCATGGGGAGTAACCTATCGCAGTCTTGGTGTATTAAGAGTTACATATGGGTCATATAATTGCCTAGATAGGCAGTGTATAGGTTGAAGTCCCCAATTCTTTTCGTTGATTTGGACGGGAGCTGAGTATCAGTTTGTACCGTTGTAAATTTCTTTGTATCTAAGTTTTGCTTTCTCTAGCAATAACATCTTTGATTGTTGCCATTGCCACTGCTTACGCACAAGCTATCTTGCTCTGCTCTATTCATTTCTGGGCATTCTCGCTTCGGTCCAAGTTATTAATACTGAAGAACTCAAGCAAAGTACAGAGACAAAGAAAAAAGCTGGCTTCAGGCAATGTCAACAAATGAACAACTCATAATTGGTTCACCTTATTGTTAGTGTTAACGTGATTTCTATGTCAAATAGGCCAAAATCTGAAAAATTACTAATGGAGAGTGATGCCGCAGATGTGATGAAAAAGGATTAGTAAGCCCCCAGCTAAAGAGGCATAGGGAACGTCAGTAATTGCACCACTAATTCACAAGGTGGAAGATAGGTAAACATCAACAGATAGAGGTTCGCATGCATTATATTTGTTCTCCAAATCCAAAAGATACATCTTAAAAATGACACTTTCATTCTCTTCTCTGACTTTTCGTTCTTGTTGGGATCAGCTCTCTTCCTCAACTCCTCCATGATTCCATTGTCAAGGTTAATCTTTGTACTCTTCTTATTAGACATGTAGGAACCCATGCAATTTGTTAGGGAAATCCCTTATAATATTTTGAAGATGACAAAATAAAACAAAGGCTACTAACGTGTTTAATAGTTGAGTAATAAACTATGCAGATGATAGAACATGTAAATGATATTATCAAAATCTATACTTGGAAGAATTAGAAGACAGACTCTATGTTAAAGTTGAACTTATACAAATTGTGTCCAGATCTTAAAGCTAAATCTGTTCAGAAACAGAATATGTTCAGACTTACATTCAGATTGTAAAGTCTATTCTGAAGAATTCCAAACTTTTGTGTCAAAGTCTGAAGAATCCCAAATTTTGTGTCAAAGTCTGAAGAATCCCAGATTTTGTGTCAAAGTCAGTTCACTCTGACAAATTCCAGACTGAACGCAAGTGAAGAAGTGAGACACTCATACTCTACTTCAGACGGAAGACATTCAGACTTTACTTCAAACGGAACACTCTCAGACTTTACATCCAGAACGAGACATAAGTCTAGAACATGACAAGGTCCAGAACAAGACACAAGTTCAGAACATAGTAAATTCATAATGAAGCATATTCAAAACAAAACAACTTGACAGAACGTAATACAAGCCCAATCATATAATGGCTAGTAATCTGGTTTGGATTCCACATCAAGATAGATTTAATTGACTCAATCTAATTGATTGATAATTGGATCTTGAAGACAAGAAATTTCTATACAAAGAAGCTTTACTTATGAAAATCAAGATTCTATTTGTATGGGCGATCAGAATCAATTTAATATTCTACTTCTATCACTCAACGACTACTAAATCTTCTTGATACAGATTTGTCCAATGGATGGATTAGAAGACGATCCTCTAAGATACTGTCCAATGGCTAGTTTGGAAGTTGATGAGTATTTAAAAAAACCAAGGACCGAAGAGCAAGTAAGAGACGAAGCATAGAATTTATAATTCCAAAGTCTGAGCAACCTTCAATCATACACTTATCTCTTGTGAGCTTAAACGTTTGTGATCGTGAGAGAAATACCAAAAGAGTGACTTAGTGAGATAGTGTGATCTACCACTAAATGTTTGCACTCAAAGTTGTAATCTCTTGTTGATTGCATAGTAGAATTCAGCCAGAAGGCTATTAGCATGGGAGAGTGAACATAAACTTGATCTAAGCCGAACCATTATGAATTTTGTGTTCTTATTCTCTTCCCTAAACTCATTTACTTTGTTCATAGTTCTGTTTATAGTTAAAATCTATTCAAAGTCTGTTATTGTTCAGACTTAGTTTCAAAAGCAAAATATTTTTATTACTCTTTGTGAAAATTGTCTTCACACCTATTCACCCCTCTCTAGGTGTTTATACTAGCACTTACACAATTGTCCCTGAGGACCTAAGCCTTCACGATTCTTTTCATGTTTGCCTTGGACCATTCTCTCCAGTCACTAGGCAGCAAGGTGAGAGCACAGTTCTATCGGAGACGACAACCTTTTCCACCTTGTCCTCGAGAATGTCCTTAATGCTCTTGCACAGGTTCTCAAAGGACTCATTTTTCTTCTCCTCTTTGGTCTTCTCATCAAGTTTCAGTCCCTCCTTAGTGACTGAGACCACCTTCTTCCCATCATATTCCTTCAATCGCCCCATAGCACATTCATAAATGAGGCAACTGATGAATTCGAAACGCTTCTCACAAGGTCTTTGATTTTCCACTCCTCCAACTCCAATTGTCAACAAAAAGCCAAACATCAACAACCATAATCAGTGACCCGTCGAGTCCACTACGTTCGTAAATTCAACAGATTTACTAGACTCTGCTAAAAGCACACAAATGCTGCATAATCCAATTGGAGATTGGAAAGTATCCTACCTCATCATCCTTGAGGAACAGTGGGACTTTGGTTCCTGTGCCGAGTTGCTCTCCCCTGACGTCCCTTGTGATAATGAAGGAACCTCTAGCTTGCAATTCCCAGATGTATTGCTAGTCGTCGTTGTGCTTCATGGTCACAACAACTTTCTCAGCCTCAAGGTAAGCTGAGTAAAACCCAACACCAAATTGTCCAATCATGCAAATATCAGCACCGGCTTGCAATGATTCCATGAATTCCTTGGTCCCAGACCTTGCGATCCCAGGTTATTCACAAGATCCGGTTAAAACAAAAAGCTAGAGCACTAGATGACAACTATACACCAAGTCAAACATTCGTTCAAGGGCTTGAAGACGCAGGTGTCCCATTCACTAAGCGAGCCCAATGCGATGCAGGGCACAGACACAATCACGGACAAGCACTAGCAAATAAACAGAAGGAAGCGGAGAGATGTTCATGAGATCAGTTGCGTATAAGTTCGCGAAGGAACTCCTTGTTGTTGTAGAAAGTGTTGGTAATCAAGCTTAGGAGCTAGTTTGATCTCCACCTGGAACGCGAAGGTCTCTGCTTTGGCCGTCTGCCACATCCTTGAACTCCACATCGGTCAAGAAGTATCTGAAGAGATCCGGCGGTGATGGTGAACGAGGTTGTGCTTATGCGTCGGAAGTCGTGGTGATCTTCGAAGGTAACCGAGAAGGAGGGAAGAAAAGAAGAAAAAAAAAACAATTTGGTGTTTTTCTGAATTCCAACGCTTATATTTTTCAATTCATATATATATTACAAAAATGCCTACATTCCAATCGCTGGAAAAATAAAGATTTAGCCAATTTAAATCTTTATTTGACACAAGATCCACTTCAAATCCTCTTTTAAGAAAATGTCCGCACTTCAATCCTTATTTTAAATTTTTTCCAATTCTATTTAAGGGGGTTTAGAATGCTTACTCATTGCCTAAATAAATTTTTTTGCACACCCACCTAGGATCACCAATTTCTGCAAGCTCGACCCTCACCAGAATTTCCTTATAAAACAAGATCAAGTTAGTTATTAGAATTCGAGCGTAAATTAAAAAAGAGAGGTTTGAAGTGCATTACCGTTGTCAAAATGAGCAAATGAAGTAAAGAAATTTGAAAACAAAGAGGTACCATGCACACCATAAGGGAAATTATGCATAGCTTAAGGCAAATGGAGTGAAAGGCCTAAAAATGATGGACAAGCCTTTATAGGTGCGGCACTGGGCTCTAAACGAAACAGGTGGGGACAGCTTAGGCCCGCATGAGGTCCTGCACCATTTGGGCCTAGTTATGTGCTAAGACATTCGGCCCTGGTGCTCTGGGCCAGTGTACTATTGGCCCACTGTGGCTTGGGCTCACGTGTGGGTTGTCGGTATTTAATCACCAAGCTGATGCTGGAAGCAACACGTGGAGACCCGTGCTAGCGGGGGGCTGCCGTCATCATTCTTTATTTTTTTTAAAAAAAATTAAAAATTAATATTTTCCAAAAATTTCGACTAGCCATAAGTTTTTAATCTAACGTTTGACCGACCTAATTTTTTTAACCCGGTAGAAAAGCTCGTGATTGAACGAATGTACGGAGACATTTGAAGGATACAAAAGAAGGGGACAATGGGCGTGAGGTGTACTATCCATGATCCAACTACAACTCTCAAGCATTGCCACTAGCACCAAGCCCCACGTCGGTGGTGTCGCCAACCTCATCCATCTCAATCGATGTAGCCTTGCCTCAGTTCAAGCCCCATAATGTAGCTGGCAAACATATCTTTTGCGAAAAGCAAGTGATTGAACAATAAAATAGACAAAATAAGAAATTTTGGTCATAATAACATATGTCTATCGGAATAGTAGTAAATTTCACTATAGATCAACACAAGGATTATAACCATACTCGAGTTACTCAAATACTTATGGTGTTTCCTAAGCCTCAATTATACCCAATAACTCATGTAGTGTTTTGCCCCACAATTCTTCATGAAATAATATCTCAATTTTATGAAGGAATTATATACAAATTCTAACCATATACCATAAGAATTTATTTGGCTTCAACATATAAAAACTAATGGTGTAATTGCATGAAGAAAGCCCACTATCAAGCACTCGATGAAACGGTGCTTCAATGACCCTTGGATATCTTCAAAGTGTAGTTCACAAGCAAAAACCTTCGAGGCTCTTCACAAAGAACATTCTCTTCTTATATATAGGCAAGGATCAAATCCAAGATTAAAAGAAAAAAAAATCTCCAACTAGAAAAACCATTCAACTATGAAACATGTTTTAAAACCATTCAACTATGAAACATGTTTAAAATAGAAAACTTACTTGAATTATGAAACTTTCCTTTTTTAGTTTAAATTTGAGACATATTTTGAACAAAAGCACATTCCCTTTGAGCTCGACAGCCCCTAACTATGTCAATCTCTCCCATGAAACAAACCATTTTTTGTGATTTGGTTTGGTTTCAACTTTTTCAAGACCAAACCAAACCAGATCAAACTAAACCAAAGTGCAAAACTGCATTGTATAAATTATTGATATTGCTAATTATTTTAACCATTAATACATGAAAATGGCCTATTTAAATAGGCTTGATTTTCATTTTGTGTGAATTTATCAACTACTGTGAGCGTATAATGTCGACACCTAAATTTTTTAGTTTGTAGCGCATCTACATTTTACTACATTTAGATACTTCCAACATTTTCTTAGGAATAACATTTTTGCACCAAAGAAAACATGAAGCATGGCTATAAATTGCATTTAAATTAGCCCGGTTGTGAATTGAATTCCAGTCGACCCAACACGCAAAATGAGCCATACATTCATTTGAACTTCTGTGTCCAAGCCCGCACCAACCTGGCTCCCTTTCATGGTCATCCCGCCAGCACAAGGGAAAAGGAATCTGCTGCACGGGTGAAAAGAAAGAAGAAAGGAAATAAAATCAAATACGTGCGTGGCTTTTTGTGTTAGTTCATGTTGATTGTTGCTTGTGTTTCAGGAACAATAAACATGGAAATAATAATTAAAAAAAAAATCTGGATGATGTAGTTCAATTTGCACATCAATCGTAATTTAGTTCTGACCAGTACCAGTGTAGGAAAAATAATTTTTTTATTTTTAGTTAATAGTTAATTTCAGCAATTAGTATGGATGTATTCATCCACTGTTCATTTCGCATGGCATGGATTTGTTTCTCTTTATTTTTACTCATTTTTACTAACTCGTTCTCGCAAGAAGTTTAAGGTTGAAATTCCAAGGGAACGTAGTGCAAATTTTCAAGAAAATTCGGGTTTATATTACATATTATTTTGGCATATAGATTATAGTTCAAATTTATTTCAGCACTTAGTTAATTTTTAGTTTAATTTCTTTTCACTATGAAAAATATATATAAATAAAGAAGGGGAAATGCGAAAAAGGGAAAAAAAAATAGAAAGATGGATTGCATTTTCATAACAATTATACATCTAGGAGTGTATTTTAGGAATCATGCATATTCATAAATATAATTTGTTTTCTTAACATTACATTGCACTTTAGATTGCATTAAGTAGATTTTTCTTCTTAATGTAATAGTTCATTTTAGGAAAGTAGTTTATACAGTAGATACTCATGAAGTATCATTTATTTACTTTCCAGTTTTGAGCGATAGTTTATTTTGGAGATTTTACATTTGAGTTTCTATTAATAGCTCAAGGGTTCCTGTCCCAGAACTTAATAACAAGGCTTTACGTTGATCTTTTTCCCCAGTACAGCTCCACTTCTTTAACCATATTTATTGTTGTAAATAAAATAAGTGATTGAATAAAATACATAAAATAAGAAAATGAATTGGACATCAAATTTATGCGGTTCATTTCCGTGACCTACGTCCACGGGGAAATGAGCGCACAAGTCCATTATAAATGAAATTATAATACAATGGAGATTTACAATCATACTTGAATTACTCAAAAACTCCTAGAGTTTTTCATGCCTCAAATCGACTAATAATTTGGTGTTTAACCATCACAATTTCTTTTGGAATAATCTTGCAATCTCGTACAAGGATGACATGAACATTCAAGCAAGATTTAATTGGCTTCATTTTGTGTAATTTCACGAGGAAAACCTTTCTTAATCAAAACCTTAAGAGAAATTTTCAGTCTCCTCTGTGCAGTCCTCGGATCTCTCTCGTCGAGAGCTCTTCCTCTTTGCATTTAAAGAGAAAATTCACTAGAAGCAAATAAAGAAAGGGAACAATGAGTGTCCATCGCTGAAAGACACCATTATGGCAGCTTTCTTCGTCGTTTTCCTTTCCCTTTTGTCCCGAATCAGCGGAGGCCGTCATCAATCTCTCTTTTCCCTTTCTTCAGTTGAGCAGCGTCGTCTCTTATGGTCAAGACCAGCACGGTCTCTCTTTCTTTCCACGCTCTTAAGCAACGCCATGATGGGATGGCATCACGGCCATGGACAGGCCATCATTGCATTCCTCTCACCACTCTTGAATTGAGGTCGAGCGTCTATAATTCTTGTCCGGTCTGGTTTGATCTGGCTTGGAGATATATTTCAACATCTAAGGTGAAGAGATCAAATCAAATATTTTAGTAAGTATATGCTTAGATAATGCTTAAGTGGAGCCTTTTTTCGTAGTGAATCCAGCAAATCCAATATGACTAGTATGAAGGAAATTTTATGAAGGAAATTTTTTTAGTTATACAGAGTCCGATGTATCATAATAACCGAATATTCTTTAGGAATATTTCGTTATTATGTATTTATATAAAATTATGATTTTATTATTTAAATAATATGTTCAATCATAGCTATGGATAACTATAAATTATTCAAATGTTTGAAAATCGGTCCTTTAAATTTAAAAGTTCTTTTTTTTTTTTTTTTGGTTAAATTCAAAAGTTCAAAAGCACCAAGAAGAAAGTCGAAAGAAATTGGACGTGTGAAAGGGTACACCTCCATAATTGTCCTCCATCTCTTTTTGCCTTTTTAAAGCCATCAACTTTTTTTACTATAAATTGAAAGCTGCGGCTGTTGTGAAGTTGCCTGTCTTTCAATCCAATCCCACGAGTCACGCAATACAAATGTCCAAAATGATGTCTCTCACTAAAGAAAGTGGCATTGGACTTCAGGCGTCCAAACCGAGAGTTTCATCATATATATCTTACAATAAACATCATTTTCTCCTTTTCTAATGACACGCGTTTGTTCTTCTTTTGTAAATTCCAGAATGAGGATGGTCTGGCGGAGAAACTTTTCACATTAATAATGTAATAGAAGGCTCTTCCCATTAATTATTGTAACGTTATTGTTTCTAAAATGTACAATTCAACGCAAAGCTGAAATTTGACAAACAAGAGCTGCGAAAACGAAATGAATTGAGGCAGAATTGGGCTATGATATATGTAGATGGTTTGTCAACATACAAATTTTTCACCTTTTTTCCAAATGAAACCGTTCGACTATATGGTAGCTATGGGGATCTTACCAAGTCGGTTTGTCAATGAGATTGTGGTCAGGCTCAAGACAAAGACAAAGACAAGTGGTCGAAAATTTAGTTGGAATGAAGGGCAACCATATCGATAAATTAATTGGGGTGAATTATATGTGTCCTAGTATTAGGATACTTGTTGCCGCTAGGGACAAGAGTGTTTCGAATATCAGGGGACTTAAGTATAAATTCAAGGATTATGAATTGTTGGGTTGAGCGATGAAGACGCACCGAAACTTTTTTTGTAGGGGACTTAAGTATAAATTCAAGGATTATGAATTGGTGGGTTTGAGCGATGAAGACGCACTTAAACTTTCTCTTTTTTTTGTAGGCATGCCTTTTGTTAAATGTAAAAAAGCGAAAGAGGGAAAGTGGGGAATTTGTATAGATGTATTCATTCGCCATTGATTTTCGCATGGTGTGGATTAGTTTTGCTTTAATTCATAGCATTATGTCACTTTAGTTTTCTATATTTTATGGTGTGCACTAACTGGCTCTCGCAAGATGTTTAAGGTTAAAATTCCAAGTGAATCTTTCGACCCAAAAAAAATAAAAATCCCAAGTGAACATAGTGCAAATTCTCATGAAAATCTGGGTTTATATTACATATTATTTTGGCAAATATATTATAGTTCAAATGTATTTCAGCATTTAGTTAATTTTTAGTTTAATTTCGTTTCACTATAAAATATATATAAATATAAATATATATAAAGAAGGGGGAATGCGAAAAAGAAAGAAAACAAATAAAACGATAAACTGCATTTTCATAAAATCCACACACACACACATCTAGAGAGTATTTTAGGAATCATGCATATTCATAAATCGATTTTGTTTTCTTTACATTGCTTTGCACTTTAGATTGTATGAAGTAGATTTTACTTCTAGATGTAATAGTTCATTTTAGGAAAGTACTTTATATAGTAGGTATTCATGAAGTATCATTTATTTACTTTCCGGTTTTGAGCCATAGTTTATTTTGGAAATTTTACATTTAGTTTCTATTTATTGCTTAGGGGTCCTGTCCGAGAACTTAATAACAAGGCTTTTCATTGATTTTTTCCTAATACGGCTCAAGTTCTTTATTTTCCTACCTTTTATTTGCTCTATTTATTTCGATATTATTGGTTTTTATATGTGTTTGCTTGAGTGAATTTATGCATGATCAACTGCCTTGCTCAACATTGAGAATAAAATGGGCAACTCAGATTGAGAAGACTACATGAATAACTGTTTTCATAAAAAAGAGAAAAATATACCAAATTGGGCATTAGATATATCCAGCCTAATTAAGTCTCGGATCCACAAATCTTTGGTTTGTAAAAGTAGGAAAAGCTCCCACGTTATACTTGACTCTTAAGTGGTTCATAAAAAATTAGTGATGACTCTTAATCAAATGAAATAATTAATAGAAATCAACATGAGATTGATCGTGCCAAGAGCAAGCATCACCTTGCAAGAAGGATCATTTGCGCTTGCTTGGTAATCCAGCAACTTCCTTGGGGATCTCACCTCAGAAGAGGGTCACGACATAAAATTTGGCTTTTCCCCATGAAATTACAAAAGATAAAGAGATAAAGTAAAAGAAGGAAGAACGACTAAGCCAAATCAAGCCAAAAAAAAAAAAAAAATGGTTTGGGTTGGTTTGATCTTGACTACAATATGATTTAGTTTGGTTTCACTTTTCTTCAAACCATATTTATTGTTGAAAATAAGAAAAAAAAAAAGTGATCAAATAAAATAAATAAAATAAGGAAATGAATCAGATATCAAAGACCTACATGGTAACATTTCTACTCCTTGATTTTTTTGTTCTTTTGTTTTCTGAAATATAAAAAGAATCGAGATCCACTTGGTAATGTCAACTATTCTCCATTTCCTATAATAGAAAAATAGTTAAGGAATAGATTTTGAACAGAAACAAGAAGTAAAAAACAATGACTTTTTATTCTCAAGAATAATTTCTAAAAATAAGTCGTTTTCTTTTATTCTTTTATTCTTCTTCCTCCCCTGCCATCCATCACCCTTGCTGCCCCAGCCTCCGTTAGTCACTGCCATTACCAACTGCCACAAATTATTAAAAAATTAAAATAAATTCTACATTAAAAAAATTTGTGGGTTGTACAAAACATATTTATATTCTTTTTCTATTCCGAGAATAGAAATTTTATATAGTTACCAAACATATTCTTTTACTTAGAAATTATTCAAGGGAATAGAAATAGAAAAATACTATTTTTGAAAAGAAATTATTCCCCGGAATAGAAATATTACCAAACGCGTCCCAAATTTACGTGATTCTCCTATGTCTATGGAGAAAGGAGCACACAATTTATAAATAAAATTACAATACAATGGAGATTACAATCATACTCAAGTTATTTAGTGGTTTTCATCTCTCAAATATGACTAACAACTCTATGTTTAATCCTCAAAATCTCTCTCAAAACAATCTCTTGATCTCATAAAAGAATGACATGAACATTAATGCAAGATTTAATCGACTTTATTTTGTGTAATTTCTCGAAGAAAACTTCTCTTAATCAAAACTTTTAAGACAAAATTCTTCAATCTCCTCTGTGTCGTCCTCAGAGCTGTCACTAAGAGCTCTTCCTCAAGGATTTAAAGAGAAATTCACTAGAAGCAAATTAGATTTGCTGAAGCGGCCGCCATCCTCCCCTGTTTCTCTCATCTACAGATTAGGTTTTGTCATTGCAAGGCTAATTCGATTGCGGATTGGGTTGCCAAGACCCATTCCCGCGGGTTTCTGTCTTCGTCTTGGGCTGCTTCCCTTCCCTCCCCCTCCCCCGGGGCCTCCTATTTTGTTAGACCTAATTCTCTCCGATGCCTTAGATGCGGGGTGTATCTCTACTTTTACTTGAATGAAGTCTCTCTTTTAGACCAAAATAAAAATAAAAATAAGGAAGTGAGTGGCCATCGTTAAAAGACACCACTATGGCTACTTTCTTCGTCGTTTTCCTTCCCCCTTTGTCTCATATCAGTGGTGGCCATCATCAATCTCTCTTTCCGTTTCTTCAGCCGAGCAAAGTCGTCTCACCAGCACGGTCTCTATTTCTTTCCACGCTCAAAGCAATACCAAGAAGAAACACGAAAGAAATTGGGCATGTAAAAAGGTACACCTTTATAGTTGTCCTCCATCTGATTTTTTTATAAAGCCATCAACTTTATTGACTATAAGGGCGTGCATGTTTGTATTTCTTTTTTTTATTTATGAACAGATTTTCTGTTTTTTTTTTGTTTTTGTTTTTCGGAAACAAAAAAAGAACATAAACGCGTTTGTTTGCGTTTTTGTTCAAAACCTATTTTTTTTTTCTGAGAACAAAATTAGAACAAAAATAAGAAACAAAAAAATTCCAGAAATACTTTTGAAGAACAAATTTTCTCTCTCATCTCTTTTCTTCTTTTTTTTTTTCTTCTTTTTTCTTTGGCCGGTCGCCGGCCTCGGCCATGGCCGGCGACCGGCCGTCAAGGGTTGGTGACCTTGCCGAAGGGTCGCCGGCCCCCGGCGAGGCCGAGCTCGCCCGGCCACCGGCGCGAGGCGAGGCTCAACGAGCTCGGGCTCGCCCGGATCCGATGAGGCCGAGCCTCGCCCCGCGCGAGTGGTTGGGCAACCTCGCCTTGCCAAATCTAGGCGAGCCTAAGCTCGCCCAGCCAAGGCGAGGCCGAGCCTCGCCTAACCATGGCGACGCTCGGCCTCGCCGGGATTGGCGAGCCTCGCCGTGGTTGGGTGAGGCCGCCGTCCCTAGTCGGCCGGCGACGGGCCAAAAGAAGAAAAAAAGAAAGAAAAAAAGGAAAAATAAAATAAAAATATTAAACAATTAAAAGAAATAAAAAAAGAATACAAATTTACCAAACGTATTTATATTCATTTTTTATTTCTGGAATAAATTTACCAAACACGTCTTTCTGGTTAAAAATTGTTCCTGGAACAGAAATAGTTTTTTCTATTTCTGTTCACCGGAACAATTTTTGAACAAAAACATAAACAAACGTGCCCTAAATAGAAAGCTGCAACTATTGTCAAGTTGCCGGTCCATAACTTTCAATTAAATCCCACGAGTCACACAATGCAAGCATCCAAAATGATGTCTCTCACTAAAAGAAAGTGGCATCGAACGTCGGGCGTTCAAATCAAGAATTTCATCGTCTATATCTTACAGTAAATAGCTTTTTCTCCTTTTCTAATGTAACGCGCTTGTTCTTCCTTTGTAAATTTCTAAAGGAGGATGATTTGGTGGAGAAGCTCTTCACATTAAGAATGTAACAAAGTATTTCCCGTTATTGAATGTAATGTTATTGTTTCTAAAATGTGCAATCTGAAAGCACGGTTGAAATTTGACAAACAAGAGCTGCGCATTCGAAATGAAATTGAGGTAGATTTGAGCTGTAATATATTTATATAATTTATCAACACAAATTTGTCGCCTTTTCTCAATTGAAACCGTTTGACTTTGCAGCAGCTATGGTAATCATATCACAGCAGTTGTTAATGAGATTGTGGCCAGGCTCAAGACTAAACAAGGGCAAGTGACCAAAGATTTAGTTGGAATGGAGGACTGAATAGCAACCATAAACAATTTATTAGATCTCATTATGGTGGTATGTGGTTAGCTTGAATCTATGGGATTCGTAGTGCCGGTAAAATAACACTCGCCAAGGTTATCTTCATTTGGCTATATTCTTGCTTTGGCAAAAACTGTAGCTTTCTTGATGATACAGGGGAAATGCCAAAAACCAAGGGCTTAGTCATGTTGCAAGAAAAATTATTGTCCGTGACTTGTGACATTGATAACGTTGATAGATGCTAATTGCATTGGATGGTGTTGATTAGAACAACCATATCCAAAAATTAATTGGTGTAAATTCTTTGTATCCTGGTACCAACATACTTCTTGTCACTAGGGACAAGAGTGTTTTGGATATCGGGGGACTTAAGTATAAATTCAATGATTATGAATTGGTGGATAGGGCCATGAACATGCACTTACTTTTTTACAGGTTAAAATATAGAAAAGCAGAATAGGGAAAGTTGGGAATTTGTATAGGTGTATTCATCCACCGTTGATTTTCACATAGTGTGGATTAGTTTCGATGTAATTCATAGCATTAAGTTGTGTCGCGACCAAATTTTCGAGTACACCACCTAGGATTTGGCTAATGGATTACTAAGTCTAAAGTTAGCTCAAGCTCTCCCAAGCCCATATCAATTCGCGACTTAGGTTCAAGTTCTTAACATGCAATTGATTTTTCAATTAGGAGTCGCCACTAATCTATTTTTGGTGAGTCGATTAGAAACCCAAGTAAAGTAACGGGAGATTTACTTTATTCCTACGAACCAGAGATTGTGAATTCGGGGACTTGATTACGCTAAATTTCTCTAACGCCATTTATTTTGAAAAAAAATGTTTGGCAAGCAACTTGAATTAATTTTAATTCACTTTCGTAACATGTGAGGTAATCATGTGGGTGCGCAAATCACTAATTTAACACCCAGATAAAGCAATGAATAAATTGCATAACTTACCTCATAGCAACAAAAGCATTTGTAATCTTAGATCAAAATTCACATCAACAATTCTAGATATTATTTCTAATTAACACGCAATCACTCAATTTTTTGTTTTCATTTATTTAATGAGAATCATGCTTTGTACAATGCTGCTAATCTAACATAACATGACATGACATAGCAACATGACCTAAGTTATATGACGAAAGTGAAATATGAGCATGCAGTCTATCCTAAAAAATGAAATTGATTTATTCTAAAATAATTTTTTTGGTATCTTCCATGAAATTCGAAACTAGAAAATAACAAAAATTATCTATCCAAATTAAGATATCATCCAACTTATACTAAGATTTAGATTAGGTCAAATCTTAATTTAAACTAGAATGTTATCCATAACCTAAAATGCAATCTATCTAGGAAAGAAAAATACCTAAACTTAAAAAAAAAAAAATGCAATCTTATCATAATATGCAATGACGTGCAAAAAATGCCATAATTCTAATTTTTTTTTCCTTTTCCTTTTTATGAAATTCGAAATTAAAACTTGCCAAATAATTAAACGTGCAATTCAAATTTAAAACTAACATCCTAAATGAAAGCATTTTTTATTTTTTATTTTTTAACAAATTCAAAATAAAATCCATATTCTAAATATGCAAGATAACAAGAGATATTCTAAAACCAACCTAATCCTAATTCAAATATCTTTTGGATTTTTCCTTTTATAAAAATAAAATTGATTCAACGAACATGACGGCAAATTAGATAAGATATGATCGATATCCACAACTTAACGAACCATATCTCGCGCATGAAATCGGGTTAGCCAATTTTTAAATAAATCGCGAATCAAATCTCGAGCATGAGATCGAGATCAGATTAACGATTTTTCAAGCGATTGTGAATCGGATTTCGGGCGTAAAAATCGGACTATCAATTCCTAATTTAAAATGCTACCTCATGTCAGGAATTTAGATCATATATTAAGGAGTAATTCTACTAAAGAAGCAAAATAAAATAAAAAATAAAAAAGTAAATAGAAAAAACTATCTAATTTGATTTTTTTTTTTTTGCTTCCAATCAAGGCTTGGCAAGGGCGTGGTGGTCGAGGAGCTTGCGTACGCGGGAGGCCGAGCGACGGCAGCGAAGGAGAAGACCTCTTCCTCTTTTGCTTCCGTTTTTTTTTTTTTTTTTTTCCTTTTGGTTTTTCTCTCTTCTGCTGCTGCACGTCTCTTCCCTGTCTCTTCTCTGTTCTCTTTTCCTTCTGCACTTTTGCTTTTCTCTGCTTTTCTTTTGCTGCCTTGACTTTTCCTTCAACTTTTCCTTTCTTTTTTTGTGTTTCTTTTCACGGGACCAAAAGAAAAACCAAAGGAAAAGATTTTCTTCCTTCTTTTTTTTTTTGTGTTGAATTTTTCCAAAGAAGAAGATCGAAGAACAAACCCCCCTCAAAAACCCTAAAAACGAAGGAATAACATTTTCTCTCTTGCTTTGAATTTTTAACCTAGAAACTGAGAGAAAAACTCCTTGTGTGGCTGTATATTCAATGTGTGACTCCCAAAACCCTATGCATTTAATCTATTTATAAGCAACGAGTTAGGGTTTTAAATTTTCCAAATCCATATCCAAACGCAATATTTGTAATATTTGCTTTTCACATCTGTCCTTATCCAAAATCTTCATCATATCCCGGAAAAATTTCAAATTCCTATTTTTCACGAGATAATTTTTTATCATTAATTTTTGTGCCAATTTACTCGTTTCATGGATTTAGTCCGACTTGCCAAGTTAAAGATCAGAATCACTAATTCGAACTCACCCGTCACCGGTTCAATGAAAAAATGCAAATTAAAAACAAATGCATCTAAATATATATGCTATGCGATTAATATTTTTTCAGAGATAAAACTAACCCCTAATTTTATGCAATAAATAAATGATCGGATTGCCAAACTTTAGGTGTCAACAAGTCGCTTTAGTTTTCTTTATTTTCTGGTGTGCACTAACTCATTCTCATAAGAGTTTTAAGGTTGAAATTTCAAGCGAACGCTTTGCCAAAGCGAGTTATTTATTTTCCTACCTTTTATTGGCTCCATTTTTTTTTTTTTTGGTATTATTGGATTTTATATGTGTTTGCTTGAGTTAATTTTTACATGATCACATGTCTTTCTCAACATTGAGAATAAACTGGATAACTAAGATTGGGAAGACAGCATGAATAATTGGTCTTCATAAAAAGAGAAAATATAGATAAAATGATGCAATTGAGACTGTAATCATATTTGAGTCAATCATATACTCTTGGTGTTTTTTATCCCTCAAATATGAATAATAACTCTGTGTTTAATTTTCATAATTTCTCTAGAAATAATCTCTCAATTTCATTAAAAAAAAAAAAGAATATTAACACAATTCAATTTTGTGTAATTTCACTAAGAAAACCTTTCTGAATCAAACCCTTAAGAGGAAATTTTCAATCTCCTCTGTGCAGTCCTCGGAGCTCTCACTAAGAGCTCTTCCTCTTGGAATTCAAAGAGAGAATTCACTAGAAGCAAATATAGAAGAAGAAAGGAAACAATGGGTGGCCACCGTTTTTCTTTTTTTTTTGGTCGAAGGGTGGCCATCGTTAAAAGACACCATTATTGCAACTCTTTTCCGTCGTTTTCCTTCCCCTTTTGTCTCATATCAGCGGTGGCCGTTATCAATCCCTCTTTTCCCTTTCTTCAGCTGAGCAAAGTCGTCTCTCATGGTCAAGAACAGCACAGTCTCTCTCTCTTTCCACGCTCAAAGCAACACGATGATGGGATGGCATCACGGCCATAGACAGGCCATCTTTGCATTTCCTCTCACCACTCTTGAAGAGAGGTCGAGCGTCTATAATTCTCATCCGGTCTGGCTTGATCGGGCGCCAGACCAAGACATACTTCAACATTTGCATAATTCGGTTTGGTTGATGTCCAAACCGCATTAACTACACCATGCTCGCATTCTAATAATTGTCAATAAGAAAATAAGTGTGGTAAAAGATTTGTTTTTTTAATGTAAATGCACATTTATGGCAATATTTAAGTGGCTAAATGTAATTAATTATGATAAAAGGCAAGTCTTCTAGGCAAAGAGATCAAAACAAATATTTCATAGTGAGTATATGCTTGGATAGTGCTTAGGTGGAGCAAATTTTGTAGTGAATACAACAAATCCAATCTGAATAGTATGAAGGAAAATCTTCTAATTATCCTTAGTTCCATGTGTCCTAATGAGAGGGATTTTTAGGAATATTTTGCTATTATGCATTTGTATAGATAAATTGTGATTTTATCTATGTAGATATGTTTAAGCATAGATATAGATATAAGAAAATTATATTTAAACATTTGAAAATCAGATTTTTTTTTTTATTCAAAAGTTCAAACACCAAGAAGAAACTTCAAAGAAATGGGGTGTGTGAAAAGGTACACCTCCATAATTGTCCTCCATCTCATTTTTTCCAAAGCCATCAACTTCATTGACTATTAGTTGAGAGCCTGCTGTGAAGTTGCCGGTCTTTCAATTAAATTCCGTAAGTCACACAATATAAAGGTCCAAAATGATGTCCCTCACTAAAGAAAGTTGCATCGGGCTTCGGGATTCAAATCAAGAATTTCATCGTTTATATCTTATATAAACATTCTTATCTCCTTTTCTAAAGTATCGCGCTTGTTCTTCGTTTGGAAATTTCTGAAGGAGGATTATTTTTGTTGAGATGTTTTTCACATTAAGAATGTAATAAATGTTCTTCCCATTAATGAATGTAATGTTATTGTTGCTAAAATATCCAATCCAAAAGAATAGCCGAAATTGGATGAAGAAGGAGCTATGATCTCGAAACAAATGCACTTAAACTTTTTTATAGGCATGCGTACGATGACAACTCTCCTTCGGCCAATTAGTAGACTCTTTCAAAAGGCATTGTCTATGTTGCATGTGGACTACCTTTAGCTCTGGAAGTAATAGGTCCAAAAATTAAAAAAATAAAAATTAATAATCATCCGATAACATCGATTTCCACATACCTAAAACCTTTTGAATTTATTAAAGTTTTATGCAGCACACGTGGTTAATTTAAAAGGTAAAAGCATGATTTGGATGAATAGCATTTTGGTATCTTTTAGATATCTTGTAATGCGGTATCGCATGATCTTCCAATTCACTAAAAAGTAAGCATTAACATTTTTTATGTGTAACAACTTCAACTCCATCTCCAAGGTCTTGAGCAGTAAGAGTTATTTTCGTGACGTCCTAGGCTCGTTACCATCTCGATTTTTGTTATCTTGTTATCATGTACATGCGGAAATGTGGGCAAACAACTCCCCAGACAAACAATAGCTGAAAAACTAGGACATACATTACACATAACACACTAGCTTATATTATTAAAATATTTTTACAAGCCTTTTCTCTATGAGCCATCTTTCCCTTTTACATTACACTACAAGTTTCCATATAGGCCAGGAGAATTTCTATCTCCTCCAACGTGATTGCAGCTCACAAAACTGACGTGAGACTTCCATGTCTACAAGATTGAAAGATGAGAGAGTGAGTCTTGGTAACTCAATTTATAAAATTCATAGTTCTCTACTAGGAAGCATCTAATCATCAAAGCTTAACAAGTACAACGCTAGCAAACAGTGTCGATGACAGATCACTAGCAAATTACTTGTCATGCCTTGACTCAATACATGATGTTGATGTAACATATGTTTGACTTAACAATGAACACATTAACACATCATGTTTATGCATAACCTACACCCATGCAAATTCATTTATTTCGTCTTCCCTCAACCAAGCCCTCCCAACTCAACTGGGGCTTCTAGCTTCTTGTTAGGCTTTCCGGTTCGACTAGGGAATCTTGGCTTGACTAAGGCTTTTTGGAGCTAGTTTCTCGAGGCTTTCAGGTTCAAGACCCAGGCATCTTGGCTCAATGAGGGTATCCTAGCTCAACCGAGGCATTCCGTTCGATGAATTAGGCATTGCGGCTAATAATGTGTGGCGATGGACGCTTTTTCCTCTTTAAGTGCACACATATATGCATCATATAAGTTGATTCTTATCTTTTCTCTTAGCTGACACATATATGGCCCAAATACGTGCTCATCCATTCATGTGTACTATGAATTCTTGTACTACACTAATGAACATGTTGGGAATGACCCTTGGTCAGTGACTTGAATCAATCACTTAGCGTCGATCCCCGCATTGGACAAGGCTCGGAAATGGCTCACCTCAATGCTAATCCAAGAGGCTTGGGTACACCTTGCTTTCATGAAAATTCTAAGTTCGACCAACCTTGGCTTCGACCCAGCGTGAACATACTTCATACTATAAATGACCCTTGGTTTGTGGCTTGATTCAAACGTCAAGCACAAAGTCCCCGCACTAATCAAGATATAGAACTGGCTCGTTTTAGTGCCTTATCAAGACCTCATAGGCTTGGATAATACGCATACCTGTAACACCCTGAGTCTCCACTATATACATATTATCCACTTTGGACACTAAGTTATCATGGTTTTGTTCTTCTTAGGGCAACCCATACTACCCCAAGAAAACGTGTGTGTACAGTTAGAGGGCCTATTGCCTTATAAGGCAGCCCAGAACTCCATCCCTAGGCAATGTGGGACAAGAGACGTGACCTCTCCCTGTGCACGTCTAGGGACTGAGGCACGGACGTACCACCATCCTTCCTCTCCGTGCACCAACGCTTGGGCCGTCACATTAAGTGGTATCAAAGCCAAACCCTGACCACGTGTGGGGACATAGCGAGAACGTTGTGCTTCTAAGGAGTGGAGAGTGTGACGGCCCAAGTGACGATGTGCGAGGAGAAGGGATAGGGATGTGTCCACGCTTTGTTCCCCGGACATGCGTGTTAGGGAAATTCCTTATGATGTTTTGAAGATAACAAAATAAATCAAAAGCTACTAACGTATTTAATGGTTGAGTAATAGGTTATGCAAATGATAGAATGTGTAAATGATATTACCAAGGTTTATATTTGGAAGAATCGGAAGATAGATTCTATACTGAAGTTGAATTTATTCAGACTGTGTCTAGACCTTAAGACTAAATATGTTCAGAAGCAGAATATGTTCAGACTTATGTCTAGATTATAAAATCTATTTTAAACATAAGACAGTCAGACTCTACTTCAAACAGAAGACATTTAGACTTTATTTCAGATGGAAGATACTCAAACTTTACTTCCGACAGAACACTCTTAGACTTTACATACAAAACAAGACATGAGTCTAGAACGTGACAAGGTCCAGAACGAGACACAAGTTCATAACGTAGCAAATTCAAAATGAAGTATGTTCATAACATAACACAAGCCCCAAACATATAACAGCTAGTGATTTGGTTTGGATTCTACATCAAGATAGATTTGATTAACTCAATCTAATTGATTGACAATTGGATCTTGAAGACAAAAATTTTCTAAACGAAGAAACTCTACTTATGGAAACCAAGATTTTATTTGTATGAGCAATCATAATCAATTTGGAATTCTACTTCTGTCACTCAACGATTACTAAATCTTCTAGATACATATCTGTCCAATAGGTAGATTGGAAGACAATTCTGTAGATACTGTCCAACAGCTAGTTTGCAAGTGGAGGAGTATTTAAGGAGATCAATGATCAATGAACAAGTAAGAGACGGAGCGTAGAATTTATAATTTGAAAGTCTGAGCGAACTTCAATCATACACTTGTCTTTCGTGAGCTTAAATGTTTGTGATCGTGAGAGAAATACTAACAGAGTGACTTAATGAGATAGTGTGATCCACCACTAAGTGTTTGTATTCAAAGTTGTAATCTCTTGTTGATCACATAGTGGAATCCAACTAGAAGGCTGTTAGCGTAGGAGAGTGGACGTAAGCTTGATCGAAGCCGAACCACTATAAATTTCATGTGCAACATTCTCTCTCCTTAACTCTTCATACTTAAGTCTATTGCATAATTACAGGTTATTTCAGAAGTTTGTTCCATCGCATAACAGATCCTGAACATCTGCTAGAAGTCTAGTGGCTTGTTTGTCAAATCTCGATTCTTATTTAGACTTTGCTTGCGACTTGTTTTTTTTTTTTCGTATTTATTTGTTAAGATTTTTTTTAAACATCTATTCACCCCCTCTAGTTGTTAGTACTAGCATTTTTCAGCACGCAGGGAGGGGCTGCGTCTCTTGTCCCACATTGCATAGGGAGAGAGTTTTGGGCTACCTTATAAGGCAATGGGCCATTTAATTGTACACACACGTTTTCTTGGTGTAGTATAGGCTGTCTTAAAGAGAACAAAACTATGAGGATTTAGTGTCTAAAGCGGACAATATGTATATAGTGGAGACCTAGGGTGTTACAATACCAATCAAGACTTAGAACCGACATGCCTTAGTGCCGATCCAAGACCTTGTGGCCTTGGGCGATCCCTGCACCAAATGAGACTTGGAATAGGCACGCTTTAATGCTGATCCAAGGTTTTGTGTCCTTGGGTGACCTTGCCTCGTATTGAACTCAACCGAGCGAACTTCCGCCTCATTCCGAGTGTGGACAACTCAAGCACAATCATGAGCAAAACTATACAAAAGATCCAACATTCTATCAACGGCTTAATGGGTAAGCACCTAACTAGGCTCAATAATGGAGACTACCGCCCTAGAAAAGAAATAAGGATCTTACTTACATTGGCAAACCTCAGGAACTAGCTTGAAGAGCTTGATGGATTGGTGATGTGAGGCTGAGAGAAAGGAAAAGAAGGAGGAGGGTAGGTGTGAATGGCAAGCGGGCATAAAGTGGTGGAAATGAATGGGAGACCCTTCTATTTGTAGGCACCAAGTTCATCATTATACATCCAAGCGACCCAATCACATTTCACAAAGTGGCATGGCTATGGTATTGAGGTGGCAAGCCTAAGTTGCAAGGCGGCACAACTATTTGGAAAGGTGGCACACGTATTTTTATAAGGTGGAGATCTAATGGTCTAGTGTAATCATTTGAAGGCCTATATGTCTCCTTTTTATTAGGCCACATTAGCACTTGACTCATTATTAAGGGACAAGTCATTAGGTATAGGTGGCACCCTAAAAAGATGAGGTAGCACCAAGGCCATAGGATAGTCATAATGTGCCCCAAGGTGTCTCATTTTCATTGGGACATTTTGCCTAGATTCTTTACTTGATCCCCAAGGTGAATCCTTGGTAATCATGGCCAAATCTAGAAAGATCTAGGTGGAATGGTGAGTTAGCTTCCTTCTTGAAGAAATTAGGGTGCTCTAGAGAATTCTATTTTATTTATATCCACATAATATAGCAACCATGGGAAATAAGCCATTAGAAGTGCAATTGGGATCGGGCAAGAGTTTTTTGTGTACATTCCCTACTGACCATTCCGATTCTCTCAAGGTTTGTGGCCATGCCACCTTTGATGTGATTGCCGTAGGCAAAGTTTGCCTTCTTGGCTAGATCAGTGTCCAGGGCATGAGCTCAATAACAAGCCCTTAGATTAGTTCTAGCAGAATGGATCGAATCTTGCATCAGCCGTAAGTCTCGTCTAGGCTGACTCCCAATTCTCATGTGGTCGTTCAAGATTGGTCAGATTCATACTCGGCACACGGTCCTGCCGAGTTGAATCATGGTCATTCACGATCGGTGCATGATCGAGCGGAACCACCGGAACATGATCGTTTAGGACTGACTCACGATTGTTGATTGATCCGAGGTGGATGTGACTATCTCTTGATCAACCCTTATGGACGAGTAGTTATCCATCAACTGAGCTACTTGGGTCCATTAACATGGTCATTGGATTGGTCCACGACTGTTCCCTTAATCGATCCATGATCAGTATTTGGCCGATTCTTGGAACGATCCACGACCTATCCTTACCACTGGCACACCATATTCATAGCAATTTCTCATAGGTCGAAAATCGGAATGTTACATTATGTATTCCAATTGTTTGAGGTAATGGCTTGAATGCATAGGATGTACATCCTCATAGCATTTCCATAAGGTGTTGCTAAGTTGTATAAACATAATTTGTGCAAAGCTGGGTTCGTATAAACCATCATGAATGCGCTATGTGTATTTCGAATGCTACTCTTGCAACACTATTTTGTTCAGATTTAATCCCAGTATCCTTTCCTCATTACCCCGGAGCGTCTCCCTAGACATCTTGTGAATGGAGCAAACCTAATGTACATGGATGGAGTGATTTGCATTTATAATTAAGTGTTAATTGAGTTGAATGATTTGGATACTAATTTTGTAAATGAAATAGATAAAAAAAAAAAAAAATTGTGGACAAGTCATTCTCGAAGACTTTTACACTGCACTAATGTAATCAACAAGCCAAAGCAGCGAATAACGCCATGAAAAACATATGTAAATAAAACATGCCAAAAAATAAATAATTGCGGCTCGGCTCTGTCTGATCTTCATTACCGCTACTACAACCATTCAAATTCCAAAGGATAATATTCATAGGAATTTTCAATTTCACATGAAAGATTTATTAAAAGCTGCAACATGAAAATGATTTATGTTAACTCATGCTAATAAAAACTTATTTAATATGACAAGATTGTAGTTGTAAATGTATGATTTAATTAGTATTTTGGGCCCCAAACTAAATAGATAAAATATTAGTGACCATAAAAACATGGATAATGAAGGAAGGAAAGTGAAAGGTACACATGCCCCAACCTACGTTTTCTTTTGCCAATTGGAGATGCATTGTTAGAGGAATCTTAGAAGAAACTGGTCAAATCGATGCTTCGAATCACTTCTTTATGGTCAGAGCTAATTTTAAGCGGGTGATCGGACAAATTTTATCATCAACCATGAGTTTTTTTTTTTTTTTTTTTTTTTTTGGCGAAATCAACCATGAGTTCAAGCTTGTAAATATTGATCAATATCTTAAGAAAATATTCATGAATGCCTGCCTAATGCTGGTCATATTCAATATCTTTTAGTTTGGTTTCACGCTTCTTCTAACCACATCCCTTGTAGAAAAAAAAAGCGGTTGGATAAAGTGCATAGATTAAGGAAATAAATCAAAGACCAGATCTTTGTGGTTCATTTGTGTGGCTCACATCCATAGGAAGAGCGGCACAACATTTCACTATAGTTTGATGATATAATGAAAATTACAACCACATTCAAATCACACAAATATTCTTGGTGTTTCACCATCCTTAGTTACTATTCCAATAACTCACATAATAAACCCTCATAATTTCTCTAAAAATAATATTCCAATCTCACAGAAAAATAATAAAAATCTTAACATAAGATTTAGTCAACTTCACACAACAATTTTTGGCGTAATCTCACTAAGAAAGCTCTTTGAATCAAACCCCTCAAGAAGAACTCTTGGCACACTTTCCAATATGCTCTGTGCAGCCTTCAGAGTAGGGGTGAGCATCGGTCCAGGGTCAACCCTGGACTAACCCTAGACCGGCTCAACCCTGCCGGTCCTAGTCCGGTTCCTAGGGAGACTGGGTTGGTCTTTGATACTAAAATTCTGGACCAAGATGCGTGCCGGTCGGTCCTCGATCCCGAGAGTTCCGAGTTGGTCCAACCCGGACCAACCCTGATATATATATATATATATATATATATATATATATATATATATATATATATATATATAAAATAATATATTATTCATAATTTTTCTTATATAGAGAAAACCTTAAAATAAACGGTGTCAATAATATTAAATAGCTCTTTAGTGAGGAGTTCATGTAATTTTACATTGTTCTTTAATAACTTAGGTTTTTAATGTCTTTTACGGCATCAATAGTCATAATTTACGAATGAGGAAAATGTTTTTCTGAGGAGTCCTCACGGTGTCCAAAAAGGCACCTTATGGCATCCTTCTCTAATAATCGTTCTCTTCTGTCTTATTTGATCTCTTAGTCTTCAATTTGCTAAAATTGAAAAAAAATAACTTCTCCACTCGTCACTCAACACTCGCCTCGCTCGCTTTGGGTCACTTGTGCCATTCGCCGCTCGATACTCGCTTGGCTTGTTGTTCCCCACTTGACATTCGATACTCATTCTGTTCGACGCTCACTCCACTTGACCCTCACCGCTTGCCTTTCTTAGCTAACCTTGCTCATCATTGAACCCATTGAGTTGGTACGGTGTTTGGTTGCCCTTTTAAAGAGTACAAAAAATGAAATAAAAAATAATTGGTTAGTCCTAGGTTGACCTTGAAACCAAATCGAACTCATTGGGTCAGTCCGGTCCTCAATCGCTTTTTTAAGGAATAAAAAAAATGAAATAAAAAATTATCAGTTGGTCTCGAGTTGACCTTGGAACCAAACCGAACCTATTGGGTCGGTCCGGTCCTCGATCCCAAGCTCAATAGGGTCGGTCCTCGGTTCCAAAAATTGAGGACCGGCACTGTGCAGGTTGATCATAGGATTAGGAGGTAGACCAGCCTAACCCAGACCATGCTCACCCCTACTTCAGAGCCCTATTTGATATTAAGAGCTCTTCCTCTTGGCATTTAAAGAGGAAATTTAGCAGAAGCAAATAAAGATGAAGAAAGGAAACAATGAGTGGCCAGCATGAAAGGACACGATCATTCCGACAGTCTTCATCTTTCGGCGATGGCCATAATTAATCTCTTCTTCCCTTTCTTCACCTGAGTAAAGTCGTCCGTCATAGTCACGACCATTGACAGGCCTTCATTGCATTTCCTCTCAACAATCCTGAACAGTGGTAGAGTACCCATAATTCTCATTTGGCCCGATTTCATCCCATCGGCTCCGACTCAAGACTTGTTTTAATATTTATATAATTTGGTTTGATTTGCCGTCCAAACCACACTAATTACGCCACGCTTACATTCTAATAGTTTTCAATAAGGAAATAAGTGTTTGTAGAAGATTTGCACAATCATTTGATTTTTTTATATAAATGTACATTTTATGAAAATATTTGAGTTGTTAAAAGTAACTAATTATAATTAAAGGTAAGTCTTTAAGGTGGAGAGATTAGATCAAATATTTCATATTTGCTTAGGTAGTGCTTAGGTGGAGCATTTGTCGTAGAGAATGCAGCAAATCCAATCTCTGTAGTATGGAGAAAATGTTTCTAATTATCCGATAAATTGAATGCAGCAAAACCTGCTTCAAGTTGTTAGGAATATTTCTTATTTTATATAGATAAATTGTGATTGTACAATACTGGATTGGGATTTTATATATATATCCAACTATAGATATAGCTGTAGAATGATCATAAATGATTTAAAATGTTTGAGAATCAACTATTTTTAAATCCCAAAGTTCAAAAGCACAGAGTGAAAAGCACAAAGAAGAAAATCGTAAGAAATTGGGCATGTTAAAAAGGTACACCTTCATAATTGTCCTCCACCTCGTTTTTTTCTAAGGCCATCAACTTTATTGACTATAAATTAAAAGTTGCAATTGCTACGAAGTTGCCTATCTGTAACTTTCAATTAAATCCCGTGAGTCGCACAACACAAACATCCTCCACATCTTTTTTCTCGTTTTTTAAAATAACGCACTGGTTCTCCTTCTGTAAATTCCTGAGGGAGGATGATCTGGTGGAGAAAGCTTTTCACATTAAGAATGTAAAGGCTTTTCACATTCGAGAACCGCACGGCTTTGTGCGAATTTGCCTAGAAGAAGTATTTCCCTAGTGTCTATTAGAGAGAAGGAGGGAGGGAGGGAGGGAGGGAGGGAGGGGCCCGGGGGAGGGGAAGGGGGCAATCCTGCTAATTGCGAAGTGAGCTCCTATGGCACGCTCAGAGACCGGAACCAGCACCAGCAATTCATTTGGAGATAAGTACCAGGTATTCCTGAGTTTTAGAGGGTTCGATACTCGTCGTACATTCACGAATAGCCTCCACCATGCCTTGTTACATGCTCGGATTGATGTCTTCATTGATGACGAGGAACTTCGAGTTGGTGAAAGAATTAGTGATAACCTTCTACAAGCGATCGACAACTCCAAGCTTTACATACCCATATTCTCCAAAAACTATGCTTCAAGTCACTGGTGCCTTGATGAGCTTGTGAAGATGGTGGAGAACACCTCTAACTCTAAAGAAGATGGGAAGCACATATTGCCCATCTTTCTCGATGTGACAACTGATGACGTGAAGTTAAAAACCGAGTTGTACAAGAAGGCCATATCAAATTTGGAGCAACAAATGGAGGGTCAAAAGAATAAGTTCAGCTCTGAGGATATAGAGAAGTGGCGGCAGGCTCTCAAAGATGTTTGTTGCATCAAGGGATGGGAGCTGGAGAAATATGAAGGGTAACAATCTAACCATGATTGTGGCAATTATATTGTACAATTGAGCTATAGTTCTTTTGCATATTCATTAATTATATTCCAACTTTAGTTTTCCTAAATTTAAAGAGAAAGTTTCATATTCTTCATTTATTTTTTAAAATCATGAGATTTCCAATTTTTTCTGACCTAATAGGGTTATTATAATTTCGTTTTTCATCTATTTTCCATTGTATGAAAAATTTGGTTTTGCTTCATCTTTTTTATACTAATTTGATCAATAAGATTCCTATTGTATGCAAGAGAACTTGATTAAAGAACTGTTGCCTTCGCAAAGTTTTTTTCTATGTCGAAAGAAACAGGTAAATTTCTATTACAGTAATTCATCAGATGTTTATATTTTGATCCTTCCATCCGTTTTTGCTAGAAATTCTGATTCTTCTACTTGATATAAAGATCAACCATTTCACTTCCTCTATTCCTTAAACTTGTAATGGATGTTCAAGTTTTTAATTCATCATGTTCCGAAGCTTTGGGAGTAACCTTGTATTTTGTTATAACGTAAGCTTGATCGCATTCCCACCTGATAGCTTAGTAGATGGTTGGTCAATAAGCAAATTTGTCACCTTTTCTCAATTGAATCTGTTCAACTTTGTGGCAGCTATACAGAACTTATCCAGGCGGTTGTTGACCAGGTTGTGGTCATGCTCAACAGAAGAGAAATAAAAGTAACTGAAGATTTAGTTGGAATGGATGATCAAGTAGCAGCCGTAAAAAAATTATTAGACATTGATTCTGATGAGGTGCGGCTCATTGGAATCTACGGGATGAGCGGCATCGGTAAAACAACACTCGCCAAGATTATCTTCAACCATCTATATGATCGCTTTGGGAGAAACTGCAGCTTTCTTCATGTTGCAGAGCATATTGAAAAAACCAAGGGCTTAGTCGAGCTGCGAAAAAAATTATTGTCCGATATGTCTTATTATAAAGTGGCATCTAAAATTGCTGACGATGATGCTAGTGGGACCAATATGATTGAACATATAATTCGCAGCAAGAAGATGCTAATTGTATTGGATAACGTTCATGAGGCCAAACAGATCCAAACACTAATCGGAGAGACAGAATTGTATCCAGGTACCAGAATACTTGTTACTACTAAGGACAAGAGCCTTCTGACTATTAGGAGATTTAAGTACAAAATCGAAAAATATGAAATGCTGCCGTTGAGTGAGGAAAACGCACTTACACTTTTTAGTAGGCATGCCTTCAATGACAACTATCCTCCAAATGATTACTTCACTCTTTCAAGAAAGATTGTCTCTATTGCAGATGGACTACCTTTAGCTGTTGAAGCAATAGGTTCATCGCTTTTTGATGAGAAGGAAATAGAAATATGGAAAGAATTGCTGAAGCAACTGAAGAAAACATCTCATAAGGGTGTCTTGGGACAGCTAAAGATTAGCTATGATGCCTTGGATTGTGATGAACAAAAACAGATATTCCTCGATGTTGCATGCTTTTTTGTTGGTGAGAGTAAGACTAATCCAATGTATGTGTGGGAAGATTGTGGCCTTTTCCCAAAGCTTGCCATCGAGGTCCTTATTAAGAGGTGCATGATAAAGGTTTCAGATGATGGTAAATTTGGGATGCACGATCTGTTTAGGGATCTTGGAAGGGCAATTGCCAAAGAAAAGTATACTAGATTATGGGAACAAGACGACTTCCTTGACGCATTAAGTTCAACAGAGGTAAACTATGGCCAAATTTGAATACAAAATTGCTTACAGGCTGCCTTTCCGAGTTGAGAGCTACTCTTCTATTTCGTTTTTTCTTCTCTTCTACAAAATAAAATAGTGGGATATTAACAAATTCCTGCTTCTGCTCCTCAATTTCAATGTCAGGACAAGAGATTCGTTCGCGCACTCAGTTTGAAATCGGTGGCTTGGCCGGAACCTCCTATAATCGCCACTTCGGAGCAAATTAAGCTGTTCCCGTGTATTCGGTTTCTTTGGTTGAGTGAGGTAATCTGTCAAGGTGACTTTACAGGCTGCCTTTCCGAGTTGAGATGGATCAGTTTGGATTACCGTTATGCTATTCCTCCTGGATCTGACGTCGGCGGTTATAAACGGTTTGAGGCAACTAATTCATTGCACCTAGCAAAGGTGGTTGTGGTGAACCTTGCTGGGGTTGACATCACAGAAGATGTGCTCAAGATCCTAATCAAGGTATGCCAGTTTCCCTCTTAGTCTAATTTTCTCATTCAATGAAGATAAAAATCTGATGGATTTGTGATCTGATTTTCTCAATGGTAGCCTAAATCCATATTTGTTTCTTGTATGTCCTGATATTCCATTGGTTTTTGTAGGGGGCAAGGAAGTTGAAGGTTCTCACTCTTTGTTATAATACATCGATACATGGGACACCAACTTTTCCCTATGACTCAGGTTTGGAGAAGTTGACTATGTCTAATTTTTTTTCCTTGAAGGAAATTGATTGCTCTATTGGGAACCTGATGAAGCTGACTGAATTGAGTTTTGAGTTATGTGTCGAACTTGAAAAATTGCCTGAACAAATTGGAGGATTACGGAAACTGCAGCACCTCTCTCTCAGGAGTTGTGATAGCTTGAGGGAACTCCCCGACTCAATTTTGAAATTAACGTCGTTAACGGAGCTTGATGTATTTGGCACGAGAATTACAAGATTGCCGGATTCCATTTATAAAGTATCACGCCTATCATCTTTCAATGTATCATTCACATCGATTGAAAAACTGCCCAATACAATGAGCAAGCTTCTTTACCTCCAAACACTACATTTGAATCCTTGTCATCAGATAGAAGAGCTACCGGAGCTCCCAAGTAGTTTGACCATTCTACAGCTAACATCTACTTCGTTGGTGACTGTCCCTAACCTCTCATACCTTACTAATTTAGTTGAACTGGCCCTATCCGATGGCTCTGAATCTATCGCCAGATCAGATATAGTTCAAACTTGTGACTTGCAATGGCTTGGGAGTTTATCCAAACTAAGCAAGCTGCGATTTTGCTTTTCAAATGTCTGTGTTTCAACTATAGAATTGGGTTCCCTTTCTCTGCTGGAAGTGCTTACTGTACATGGTCTAGGCGTGCCAACTTTCAAACAACTTCCATCACAGTTGATGGTTCTAGAGCTCTACGACACTCGAGGGAAACAAGTACAGCCGCCTCCATTGGAAAAGGAGACCGCAATCGTTCCATCGTGTTCGAGAAAATTGGGAGAAGACAAGGTGCTACGGCAAATAGAAATTATAATGATCGATGGCCATAAATCGTCGAAGGGGCCAGTTCATCTGCCGGAGCTGGGGTGCAATGAGCTACAAGCTCCCGAGTTGATTGATCATTGGAGGGGAGACTTTCTTTTCCCAAGCTCCATAAATATGCTTCGAAAACTCATTCTGTGGGGTTGCCCAGGGGTTCACAATATTCAATTTGTTCCTACGCTATTGATAATATTTTATGTTGGAGGGTGCACTTCATTAAAAAGGTTAGGCGGCTTGTCAAACTTGACGTACTTGATGGAGTTGACTCTTCAACAGTGCCCGAGCCTACAGGTTGTTGAGGGCATTGACGAATTAAAGTTTTTGCGCCAGTTGGAAATTACGGAATGCAAATCAGTGGAAAGGATTCTTGATCCATCGAGCTCAAAAATACCAAAAAAGTGCTCAATATTCATAACATGTAGTGGGGAGTTACCCGACTGTGGTCGAACTTTGGACATTTGGGAGTCTTACAAAGAGAAGATTTTGAATGGAACTGAAATTGAAACAACGAACTCTGACACAGAAACAGGGGATGCTCCGCTGCGGCTTGCCACTATGATTCATATACCGCAGTTGAGCTCTATATATGACAGATCAGACTCTGAAACAGAAATAGAGGAAAGGGTGCGCCTTCTTTCTATCATAGATCATCGCAGTTTCTTTTGCTTTACTTGCTTTCTATTTCTGCTTTATTCTAAGAGACAATGAATCGATTCTAAAACGTGCAACCGAGGAAAATTTTGTTAAAATTCTCCGTCTTACTTGGAATCTCCATATGCTGTGTGTCCACATCGCTGGCAAGGTTAGGGATTTGGATCCCTCACCATCTATAATAAAAGGGCCTTTCTTAAGAAAAATTTTAGGCCCAATAGACCTCACCTCAGCTCATCTTATCGTTTCCTTCTGCAGGATGAGTACGATTTTTATAATTAGGGTTCTTTCCCATGTTTTCTTCTTCCTCTCTCCCACTGCTCAAGCAAGTCGCCCTATCCTCGTCAGTACTCGCTCGCTCCTCGCAAGCTGCAGTCTGTCGTTCACGGTCGGTCTCCATCATCTCTTCTTTCCCGGGTTCCGTCGTCTGCAAGCTTCAAGTCCTTTGCGAGCTTCAAGTTCCATGTCCGTGAGCTTCAAGTTCTTCTCCAGCGCCTCTTTTCACTCTAGTGCACATTTTCTTCTTCAGTGCCGCTCAGCTGGAGGAATTCAGAGCATTCATTTACTTCATCAGCGGTGGGAATCATGGGCCTGAACTCAAGCTCTGGATCACTAGCGAATCGCTGAAGAAGAGGTAAGAGTGGTGGCGCAGTTGGTGTGTTTTTTTTTTTTTGGTCAGAGTGGCAGGTGGTGTTTAGTTGAATGTAATGGTGTGATTTATGTTTGCATGGTTAAGCATGAGCTCGAGCTCTTGCTCTAGCTTCATATGGTAATAGTTGTATAAGTGTCTACTTTCTTGCAATTGACTATCTGAATGCTTGGTCTAGTTATGTTGCTATGCTTTTGTGGACTGCTCGATTGAGTGTAATCATGTGCACAGGATTGTTGTGCATCTTCTCGTGAAGAGTTTACCTATAAGTATATTCTGAAGTTTGGATAATGGTCGTTTTAATGAGTATCCACTCTCTTTATTACCTGTGAGGAGCTCTTGATGATTGAAAATGAAGCAAACAGTGCTTCTCTTCATGGTTCATCATGTAGAATTACAATGGGGCATCCAGATTTTTTTTTTTCCTTTTCATATTTTGGGTCGTTGTGGTTTCCATTGGTAATATGAGGTCTGCTGCATATGGTAGGGGATTCCATAGGTCAAATTTACTACGTGACCAACTGGACAATTGACTAGACGAAATAGACATGGCTTTCTTATCTATTGAAGCAGAAACACCAAATCTTGTTGCTTCATGATTGGTCCCATGTCCCTATTCTCCGTTTTGCAAATATTTTCTTACTTGAATTCAGAGAAGAGAGAAAAATGAGCCGCTTTGTAGCAAGGTGCTTGGTCAGAGGCCCTTGTGCATCTTAATCTACTTGCTTGGTGCTTCATTGTTTTATGCCTAATTCTCCTCCGGAATCAGTATGCTTTCTCACATCTAAGATGAGTCCTAAGGAATGTCTTAAAACTGTGGCGACTTGGTTTTATCCTTTGGATGTGTTCATTGGAACATAATTAGAAGACCACCGTGTATTTAAGCAATTACATGACTCACTAAGCACTAATCAGAAATTAGAGACCAGCGAAGGAGCTCCAGCATAAGGTCATGACATACTTTGCCCTGCATGAGACTGCACCAGGAATGCAACCAAGCCCACCATCCAATTTTTACAACTCACTATATATCCGACAGCCTTCTCCACATTTATCGAATCCAACTGGTTTAGTATCGCAAGACAGCATATAGCACAATAAGAAAACCTTGGAAGGTAAAAAAGGGGTCAAAGGGATGTCAATTACTTAAGCAACATCCTCAAGAAGCACAAAAATTCTAATTGATCAGAGACTAGGACAAAGACACGGACTATCAGCTTCTTTTCCCCACATATCCCCAGTGAAAGATCCATCTTCATTTTGTAGTGCTCTGATGTCTGAATCATAGTCCAGGCACAGCAAGGGAGAACATTTGATACCAGAGATTATCGTCGGTGGCAACTTTGATCTCCATAGAGAGAGCGCCCTCTATCAATGTTTGGCTAGCAATAAACACATTATAAAGTGACTAATCAAATTTCATAACATTTAAAAAGTCGACATGACCTGATTGCTTACATGCAAAACAGAGCCTAAGGTAAGTTTATTACTCTCATGATTTTGAAAACTTAAAAACATAAAATAACATTGAGGAACTTGTGTCTATGGTAAGAGTTAGGCAATCTACGACACTTCATTCCAAAGGATACAATTTGTCACATTTTTTATGTCAAAAACATCTAACTTGTTGAGAAGGGCTAAAGCTTGCACGGCACTGAGTGTATACACAACAGATATGCTCCATTCAATCTCAAGTGCTCTATAATCACCAACTGAAAACTATCCTTTTCTGAGTGCAGGATCCACCCAAAAACTTAAATCAGTAAACTCCGGCATGCTGAATAGCAGCAGATCCAGATAAACCAAGTCATTTTCAGTAATCGGCAGGAAGTGGACAAGAGAACAAGGAGAGAATTGTTAAAATTTTATACCTAGCTTTTCAATAGACAATATGTACTTGACATATTTATCTCCGGTGAGCTCCCTCATCAGTCAATAAGAGACTACATATCAGTTAACATGGAATCAAATCTTACACATGCCACATAAGAACTCAACAACTCAAGCGCAAAAAGTATAGAATTACAAAATTTCTCAAGGTCATCAAGGATCATAACGATCCTATAAAGTTAACAACAGATTGTGTTCAACTTTGTTTTGAACAATCACATGCATATTAAAATGGAAAAAAGGGAACCAAGCACATCTCTCTTCCCAAATGGAGAAGATGGGTCCATGCTCAAATTGCTTGCATTCCCAATTTTTGCCTCAAGCACAAAATAATCTCCAGTTCAAAGAAAGCACGCCATTTTGACAAACAAACAAGCACGTCCTATTGAGAATGCAGCGCTGCAAATGCTTAGAATGAAGCAGCAAGAAGAAACTCAGCAACATAAGTTAATTGGAACAGAGGAAATGGAGGATTGGTGTGAAGAATGAACAGTCAGTCAAATTAGAAGGGTGTAAAACTACGTCGTTTGCTTCAGCAAAGTTATTTCTTGTACAAATATGCATGAGCTCTATTTTTCTGTTATGTGTGTGTGCTGAGCTATCATTCAATGAGTGATTGGTTTAGATCTAGTAATTTTTCCTTTGTTGTTATATAAAAGCATGTAAAAATAGAACAACTGAAAGGTTGAGCTCTCAGATGAAAAGACCATGAAAGAAAGAAGAATAAGAGCTCGACATCAAGCTCTCTTCTCATTCAGCTTTGACTACTCCCTTCTCTATTGATTTTTCTTCATGTTATCAGAGCCATTCTCTAAGGGCTCATTGATCGCGACAAGCGGCCGAAGGGAAACTCGATAGGGAACACCACTGCCTTCGCGTTTAAAGCATGCGACGCTTCCTCTGATGAGCCAAAAGTGTTGAGCCGTACAAGCTTCTTTGTCCCAGGGTCTCTGATCTCGGCCGTGTATCTGCCCAGCGACTTCCTTCAATCGTGTATCTCTGAGTGCTCGAGATATGCATTGATTCATGGCTGCAAGAGCTCCCAAATTTCTTTTTCCTATTCACGTAAACTTGAGCAATTTTGTCACGATTAAGCTCAATGAAGATAATTTTCTTCTTTGGCAAGCTCAGTTTCATGGATTTCTCCGGAGTCAGGAGTTGTTTGGGTTTGTCAATGGTGAGATTTCTTCTCCACCACAGAAGATACGAGTAGATGTCAACGGTAAGGCAATTGAAGAACCAAACCCTAATTATGCAAATTGGATAAGAACCGATTAGCTAATTTCCTCGTGGATCAGCGGAGCAGTATTTGAGAATATCCTAAGGCTGATTATCGGATTGGAAACATCTTATGAGGTATGGCAAACTTTGTTAAACCGATTTACACAGAATTCTGTAGCTAGAGAATTTGAGCTAAGAGGAAAACTCTAAGCATGTCAAAAATGAAGTAGGCCATTATCTGAATACTTGAGAGAGCATAAATTGATTTGCAACCAGTTGAACACAATAGGTAAGCCTTTGGATGAGATAATAAAGGTGTTCGGAGTCTTGGAAGGGTTAGGATCGGAGTATGAGAATTTTCAAACAACAATGTATTGTTTGAAACCTCAACCGGATTATGATGAAGTTATTTCGCAACTAGAGAGATTTGAAACAAGGTTGCAAAATTACTCCTCAAACCAATATAATCCAAACTTCGCCTATTATAGGCAGAGGAATGTTGAAGGGAATCAAAATGTGGATAGTGAGACAATTCAATCAAGTCTTGCCTTTGTAGGACAGAGAGGAAACAATAGGTTTTATGGAAATAGAGGTGGATTTAGTTATGGCAGGGGTGGTCAAAGTTATAGTATTCGAGGTCGTGTTTATGGAAGAAATCAAAGTTATAGAGCCTGTGATTCGAACCATGAACAAGAGGTTTAGGCTTATAAACCACAGCTGAGTAATTTTGGCCAAGGATTTCAGCCTTATGCAGGTGCTCCACAAAGATATCAGGAAGTTAAGTCATATCCTCCCATGAACTCCTCACTTAAAAATAGTCAAGAGGAGAAAGCAATAGGAGGTGCAAGAGTGATATGTCAAATCTACAAACGACCAAGACATGATGCACTTCGGTGTTGGTATCACTTTGATAATTCCTTCCAAGACCAAGACATTCCAACAGCACTTGCAGCAGTACATCTCGAAGATCCGAGAGGGAGTGCATGGTATCCAAATACGGGTGCTTCAACTCATATAACTACTAATCCGGGTATTGTTCACAACTCATCAAAGTATATTGACTCGGATACAATAATGATAGGAGATGGGTCCTATCTTCCTATTACCTTCACTGGAAATGCATTTTTACACACTGAATGTGATGTGTTACCCCTTAATGATGTGTTAGTGGTTCCAGAAATAAAGAAAAATCTACTTTTGGTTTCTAAGCTAACCGATGACTATCCTTGCTCCTTTGTTTTTGACAAATATGGTGTTTATGTTAAGGACCATCAAACCAATACAATGATGTTGCTTGGAAGGAAAGTTGGGGGTCTCTACAAAGTGGACCAACAAGCCACCAAGGTCCTTTTCACTCAAAGACATAAGATAGTTGCAAAAGAAGTGTGGCACCAGCGTCTAGCTCACACTAATTTTTAGACCTTAAAGTTTCTTTAGAATCAGAAGCTGATCCACTGCAATAAGACGACTCAAGCTGTGTGTAGGAGTTGTCCAATAGTAAAAAGTACTAAGCTAGCTTTTCCATTAGCTTAATCTGAAACAAACTTTCCTTTGGAAAGGATACATTGTGATGTTTGGGGACCATCTCCAATGAGTTCGGTTCAAGGGTTCAGATACTATGTTATCTTTATAGATAACTTTTCTCATTATAGTTGGGTTTATCCAATGAGATTGAAGTCAGATTTCTATGATATCTTCATCCTATTTCAGAAGTATGTGGGAAATCAGTTTGATCGAAAAATTAAAGTGTTTCAATGTGATGGTGGGGGCGAATTTTCAAGCAATGAGTTTCAGAATCACTTAAAAGTCTATGGAATCAAAAACTACATGCCATGTCCATATACTCTAGAACAAAATGGGATTTCAGAATGGAAGCATAAGCATTTGGTGGAACTTGGATTATCAATGTTGTTTCATGCAAGAGTCCCATTGATTTACTTGGTGGATGCCTTCTTGACTGCAACTTATGTTATAAATATGCTTCCTACTCAAAATTTATAGATGGAGTCCCCATACAGTAAGCTCTTCAAGCATAAACCAAGTTATGAACATTTACGTGTTTTCGGAAGTGCTTGCTATCCTTGTCTTAGATCATGTACACAACACAAGTTTGATCCTCGCTCACTCACTTGTGTGTTTCTCGGCTATAGTGATAAACATAAAGGGTATACCTTCGGATGGTAGAGTTTATATTAGCCGAATGTCACATTCGACGAGAGTTTCTTCCCTTTTGCTAAGAAGCTAAATGAGGTTTTTCCACATTATACTGCTTTGTACAAGAAATGGGTTGAAGAGGTTGAATTTCTAGATCCAACCAAAGCAGAACGAGTGAGAAAGATTCCATAGACTAATGTAGGATTTTTACGAGAACATGAGTTGCTTGAAAACAAACAAATGTGTGCCCCAAACACCACCACTGAGAAGTCACAAATACCATCAATCCACATTCACCAACTATAACGTATTCATCATTTGTCTTAGAGATAAGTGGAGATGGTGCACCTAGTCAACCAACTACAATTTTGGTTGACAGCTACCAGAATCAAGAGAGACAAGCTTTACATCCCATGATATCAACTGAAACATCAACACCCTCCATGCAAACCTGGTCCAAGTTAGGTATTGTGAAACCAAATCCTAAGTATGCTTGTCTGGCTAAATATCATGTACCTACAGAACCCAAGACAATCAAATCTGCATTAGCTCATGAAGGGTGGCATAGAGCAATGGTCGAAGAGATGGATGCACTTCATGAAAACCAAACCTGGACATTGGTTCCAAGAACTTATCATATGCATGTGATAGGGTGCAAGTGGGTTTTTAAAACTAAACTAGCACCGGATGGAAGTCTTGACAAATTGAAAGCAAGATTGGTAGCAAAGGGATACAACCGGGAGGAAGGAATTAATTTCCTTGAGACGTTTAGTCCGGTCATCAAACAAGCAACAATTCGGATCGTTCTCTCAGTTGCAATGGTAAAAAGATGGTCGATACGTCAAATCGACATAAAAAATGCCTTCTTGCATGGCACATTGAAAGAGACTGTCTATATGGAGCAACTCCCTAGGTTTACCCATCCTACACTTGCTTATCATGTCTGCCTACTTCAAAAGTCTCTTTACAGTCTATGACAAGCACCACGTGCATGGTTTGAGAAGTTTAGTAATTTCCTACTTGAATCAGGTTTCTTTTGTAGCACTACAGATCCATCACTTTGTGTTTCATAAGGGGCAAGACACAATTTTATTCCTACTCTACGTAGATGATATCCTGTTGACAGGTAATTCTAATCTTTTACTTACACAACTGATTACATCTCTAAGTTCAACGTTTCACATGAAGGACTTAGGATGTATTCATTACTTCTTGGGTATTGAGGCAAAACACACACCCGAAGAACTCTTTCTTTGTCAGACGACGTATGCTGTTGATCTTCTTGAGAGAGCAAACATGAAGGAATGTAAACCAATATCAACACCACTGCCTCTGAAACTATCATATTCTTCTGATGATGAAGTCTATCTTGATCGATCACTTGAGTATCGTAGCTTAGTTAGGGGTCTCCAGTAATTGACAATAACAAGACCAGATATTGCCTATGCTACCAATATGCTTTGTCAGAAAATGCAGAACCCTACCGTTGGTGACTTTAACAGATTAAAACGAGTTCTTCGCTATGTTAAAGGAACTGTAAACCTGGGACTTTTCCTTCACTCCAACAGTTCCTTAAAGCTTTATGGGTTTTCGGGTGCCTATTGGGCTGGTTGTGTTCAAACAAGACATTCTACAACTGGATTTTGTACTTATCTTGGGTCCAACATACTCTCTTGGTCAGCAAAGAAACAAACTACAGTATCCCAATCATCCACAGAAGCAGAGTATAGAGCACTGGCTTCTACTACTGCTGAGCTCACATTGATAAGTTTTGTTCTTTGGGACATTGGCATCTGGTTGGCTTCACCAACAGTAATCTTTTGTGATAACCAATCAACAATATCTCTTACAACTAATCTTGTACTAAATTCCTGGACAAAACATATCAAAATTGATTTCCATTTTGTTCGCGAGAAAGTATCTCTTGGTTTTCTGAGTGTACAATATGTTTCGAACAACTACCAAATTGCTGACATTTGTACTAAAGCACTATCCAAACAGGACCATTACATCATAAGCACCAAACTGGGTCTAGGGTTCAAACCCACACCCAGTTCGCGGGGGGATGTTGAGAATGCAGCACTTCAAATGCTTAGAAGGAAGCAGCAGGAAGAAACTCAGCAACAAAAGTTAACTGGAATAGAGGAAACAAAGGATTGGTGTGAAGAATGAGCAGTCAGTCAAATTAGAAGGGTGTAAAACTACGTCGTTTGCTTCAACAGAGTTATTTCTTGTACACATATGCATGAGCTCTATTTTTCTGTTATGTGTGTGTGCTAAGCTATCATTCAAGGAGTGGTTGGTTTAGATCTAGAAGCTTTTCCTCTATTGTTATATAAAAGCATGTAAAAACAGAATGACTAAAAGGTTGAGCTCTTAGATGAAAAGACCATGAAAGAAAGAAGAAGAAGAGCTCGACAGCAAGCTCTCTTCTCATTCAGCTTCGACTACTTCCTTCTGTATTGATTTTTCTTCACGTCCAACGGAAGTAATTCCACGGACATCCATTAGCAATTACAGCTCGAATGCAACTACAGCACAACATTTCTGAAATCTTCATCTCACCTTCTTACACTCCCATCTATCTCGATCACAACAAGAGATCTCCATTATTTTCTTGCTACCCGAGCTATAAACCATCCCGCCCCAGGTTAAAGACCGTCTAATCAGCAACCAACAGTCGGGACATCAACGGAGACTAGCTTTAAAAAGCAAAATAGATATCAAATTGAAGAACAGAAGCAGCGGCGTAACGATTAGTAGTGAAAAATGCTCACAGAACCTCCCCGAAGACCTTACCACTCGATTGATCGAAGATAAATTAGAGCGAAAACGAAGGTTTGAGCTTGATTTAGAACTAAAAATGCTCTCCAAGTCGACTGAAAGATGAGACTTTCTTTCGTTAGTCTGAGCGACGAAGGTTTAATCAAGCCCAAGAGAATTTTTGGGCCAACGAAAACTAGGCCCAATTATCCATTTTTATCGGCTGGATATTATTTTATTATCATCCTATTTCAAGGGAAATGAATGATTTGAAAAATATTTTTAAAAAATATTATTTGTATAGATTACAATTACTTGTATCACTTATAAAAATGAATGATAGGGAAAAATTTTCATCATTTATCAAAATATTTAGGCATAAATTATTATTACTAATGAAAAAATTGTTTATTGATTAATTATTTCAAGCAATACAAGATATCATTTTTTAGAAAATATTTTCCAAATCATTTATCTTTCATAAAACAAATGAAGCATAATTATTATTGAATTCTTCACCTAAATTTGACTGGCTGCATTTGGACACCAAGAAATAATATATAACATAATATGATTAAATGAAACTTTATATTATTGAGCTTGTTGTCTGTGTAAAAGAAAAATGGAGAGAGCTTCGGCTAAATTTCTCAATCGACAAGTCTCTCCACTGGGCAGCATTTCTTAAGAGCCTAGCATTTGGTTGTGTTGAATTTTAATTTAGTTAGTTGATATTTCGTTAAATTTCCTCGAAGCAATGTACCAACGTTGTCTAGGATAAACATAACAATAAGATAACCTAATATTATTGCTGTAAAAGTGCCTTTGATGTCAGTTTTAGTATGTTTCGAAAAAATGCCTTATCAAAACAAAAGGTTACGTAATAAAAGAAACAATCCTTTAAACACACAAGTTTTAGTGGCTTGAAACAAAAGAAGACATAGGGAAACTGATCTCTCCATTTCTAGAGGGTTTTTGTCCTCAAAGAGTGAATCATGATACTCCTCTAGATATATCAACTTTTTGGTAGCTGCTGTTATTAGTTAGAGATGAGCAGCCTTGCCTCTGAAAAGATTAGATCTATTCGTGCAAATACAAGACAGCATTATGCGGGATGCTTTATCCTTGTCATATTGCTGAAGATAGAGTGATGTTCGCTAGAATTGCATCCGGTTGCTTTATTCATACTAATGTTTTATCCTTGTCATTGGATCCAAGACAAATTAGAAGAAGAACTTTTCTTACCTGAGAAAGTCTACACCAATGATAATAGATCTAATATGATAAGTAAAACCTTGTTGATGATGAAACTTGATTCTTGTACTGATAACCCTAGTATAATGAAACTTCCCTCATAAGGTGAAGGGAGGGATTTGTTGGGCTAGGTCCCCCTCTTGTGGGGCTCATCACATCGTCTTAAATAAACTAACAAAGAAAAAGAAAAGAAATAGGGCTGAATGTTCTTGATTTAGAAGAGAGAGGAGCAGTTCGTTGTTATGGAGAGCTTTGCTTTGGAGAAGAGGAGAAGCGGTCTAAATTCAATGGTGAAACTTTGTCGGAATTGGCCAAAATTTTAGTATGCTATTCATGAGTCTGTGATCTACAAGTTGATCGGTTGCGTTTGTTAAAATCTTCTCCAAATTGTCTCTTGATTTTCTCTAGCAGCGATTAGATCTTTCTTACTACTTTATGTTAATCCACCTTTGTGATGATGATATTTTGTTAATGTGAAGAGCCTCTAGCTGTGTTATTTGAAATGAACTATTATGTATCATGCATAATAGGTAGGACTTGGCAATTGAAATCTCCGCGATTGTAACATGGCGGCAATGTTAAAACATATATGGATCCTATTTATGGATAAGGAATCTCTTTGGTGTAAATAGATTCACTTTACATATTTAAAAAAGAAGAGTTTCTGGGTAGTCACGAAACCTATGTTTTGCTCTTGGGCTTGGAGGAAATTGCTTGACCTCAAGAGGGACTTCCAATAATACTTTAAATAGCGGGTGGGTGGTGGCCGGACCGTTTCTCTTTGGTTCGACCCCTGGCATCCTCGTGGACCTTTAAACTTGTTCTTCACGGACACTTATATTTATCGTTCGGGGCTTTCCAGGCAAGCTATGGTAGCAGACTTATTTTCTGCAGAAGGCCAAGCGACCAAAGCTGTCCTCCAATCTTGGATGCATCCCCTTCCCGTTCTTACTCATATCCCTGACAGGCTAACATGGCTGCAGCTCTCCCCAGGTACTTTCTCTATTTCTTCAACATGGGAAACCATTCATCGGAAGGGCAATTTGGTTTCGTGGTTCTGCTTTGTATGGAATAAAATGTTCATCCCCTAGTACCAATTCCATCTATGGCTCATCACAAGGAACCGGCTACCTACTCAAGTTTTGCTACTTTCCTATGGTAGAATTGCGAATGTGTCTTGTGCATTTTGTAACTCTTCACCGGACTCTAGAGATCACTTATTTTTTGGGTGCCATGTTTCTACTAGCGTTGGTTTTTTTTGGGCTTCAAGATGCAACCTCCCGTGGAAAAATAGGTCATGGATGGAAACTTTACAATGGGCCATGAAATTCCTTCCAGACAACGAATTCTATCAATCTATTGCTCGGTTCTCCTTTGGCGATCTACGTCATATAATTTGGAAGACTAGGAACAATATTCTGCTCCGGGGACAAGCCTTGTTCGTACCAGCTTTGAAGCAACATCTCATCAAAGTTGTCAAGGATAAGGCTCTCACCTTCAACCATGTTGCGGACACTCCAAGGAACAAGAGGATACAAAGAAGTTGGGGTCTTGATTCCTCTATTTTCTCTTCCCAAGTGTCAGGTCTTCCTTAGAGCTTGATTGAGGGTTGCCGTTGTCTTGGGTTGCAGGTAGGTGCACTCAATGAAGTTGGGGGGCTAGATCCAACCTTTTTTTTTTATGTTCGGAGGTTCTTCTTGTTGTTGCGGGTAGGAGGACTCAGCAAAGTCGGGGGCTAGATCCAATTCTTCGGAGGTTGCCAACCCTTGCTGTGAAGGTTGCCGCTGTGCTGCTGTCTAGTTTCCCTTTCCTCCTTTCTTTCTTGGTTGTTGCCACTATTTGGCTACTTGTTGCCATTGTTTGGCTGCTTGGTTGCCACTGTTTGGCGGGTTGTGTTTTCCTTTATTTCTCGACACCCTTCCACTCGTTATGACATGATTGTTATTATGAGTGTAAGTTTTTTGGTGCTGAGAACCCCTTACTGTATTGTTTTGGTTAAAAGTCAATATATTTCTTATTTTACCAAAAAAAAAATCCTATTATGTATCATGCTATTCTTGGTGATTAGTGGAAGATTTTGATCTTGTGATTTTTCCTGTAATGTGCTTTTCACGTAAGATTTATGGGTGTTGGTTTTGCCTTGCTTCAATAGTCAGCACTATCTTCACTGCTTTAGGGTTAATATTGCTAGAATATTGTGACTAGTTGCTATTGGGTTTAATTTAGTATTAGTTGGTTGATTTTTGGGGAATTTATTCATCATGAATGGGCATAAGCAATAAATTGTTGCCATTTCTATGTTACAGAATACGAATGCTTGTTTGTCTATCGCAGATAAAGATTGGTGTGGCAATGACTTTTTTTTTTTTTTTTTGGTCAGTTGTGTGGCAATGACTTCACGAGTTCCTTTTGTGTCTAGTAATTGGAAGTATAGTTGCAAATGGGTGGGCTTTTTATTGAAAAATTTGCCCCGCCCGATCAACTTCAGGCTCGGTTCAAAGGTTCGGGCCTAAACAAGTCCTCTTGGATTGGCATCAATTAAGGGCTGGGTTAGGCTCAAAATATGAATAACTTAAAAAATGAGAGACGCGAAAAATTTTCAGTCATCTCCGATCTCCACAACGCTGTTGGAAATCGATGCAACACCATTGAGAAAGCCACGGGCGGCCGAAGACGGAATCTCCACAATGCCGTTGGAAATCAACGTAACACCGTTGAGAAAGCCACAGGCGGCCGAAGACGAGCCTCCCAATTCCGAGCCATCACCATCTCACCCTTATGGGTGTCAAAATGGGTCATTGACCCATTTATAGACCCATTTATAGCTAAATGGGTCGTTAATGGGTCAAGCTTGCACCCATAATGGGTTTTAAAAGTAAAAAAGCTGAAATAAATGGGTTTTAAATGGGTCTGTTCTCAGACCCATTTATGACCCACTTATCAACCCACTAAGGCAAACCCATTTACTCTCCCTCTTCGACGTCTTCGTTTTCTTGCTTTCCCTCCTCCATCGTACGACGTACTGCAAGTCGGGACTCAGAGGCCGAGAGCTCGCCGGTGAATTCCTGTCTTTTTCCGAGCACTCCTTCTCCTTCCGCCGTCAGTCGCCGCAGCCGCCACCGTCGTCGCCGTCTTCGCTGTCCGCGGAAAGCGATTGCGCTTTGATTGGGCGAATCTGCGGTCTTTTTTAGATCTCCGTCACTCTCGTCCGGCGCAGTTCAGCCGCAAACCTAAGCCGTTTTCGTAACAGCCGGGTAAGTAATCGTGTCGCGGGCACGCCCTTCTCGCTTGTCTCGTTTCTAGGTTTGGCCTCTTCTTTGGTGGCAAGCTGATCGGGGCATGGGGCTTGCTGGGTTTTTCTATTGGATTGAGTTGCGATGTGGGTCATTCCGATTGGTTTTTCGATTGGTTAACCTCGATTGGGGGCTCCAAAGGTTCTTATTCTTCGGGTGAAACGATGGGTCTTTCATTACCAATACAATGCAGCTTAACCTCAATCACGGGCTCCGTAGATACGTGTTCTTCATTTGAAAGCCAAGAAATTGAATCATGGAACCCGTGACTGTTGCTAGGCGGATGGTAGCTAGGGCCAAAGTGATTCATTCATGTTGTTTCGTCTGTTTGTTCTTGTGATCTTTACAATAAGAACAATGTTCTTGAAATTGTGCGCATGTATTTTGTCAAAAGGACCTACATGAAATAGAAAAGTTATTACTTGATTCCCTGGTCTTGTTATGAAAGTGTCTGCATTGCTTTTTAAATTGTAGCGATGCATTTGGTTACATTTAGGACTAGCATTTCAAGTAAAAGTTGTTGCTGTGTGACCTCTGGTTCGAGTCGCAGAAATAGTTTTCTTGCAAAAATCTGTGTACATTATAACCAAAGTGGTCGGACCTGTCCCATCATCCCGCGCAGAGTGGGAGCTCCGTGCACTAGCTGTTGTTTTGTTCCAGCATTTTGCAATTTGCTATTGCTTGAGCTGGTGCGCAGGGTCTTTTCGGTGATCCGGTTTGGTTCCTCTGTTCTTGCCTTTCGGATTGATTTGTTTATTGGGTCATTCCGTTTCGGGCTGGTGAATTAGGTTATATATTGGAAAGTTTGTAACCGTTCGACGGTTTTCTGTTATCTTTTGTTCACCGGTATAATTCCTACCTTTGCTGTGTATATAAACTGTTTATGCTACCTGCTTATGAGTTGGGTTTATACGAAATCAGCTGCAGGGTGTTTACTTTCTCTGTTTTTATTATGATGTTTTAGGTGCTTTCCTCCCCTGTTTTATCTACTATTTGCGAGAGATATTACAAAGTCACAGCAGAAGCATTACGAGTTTGTAGGGAGCTTGTTTGTGTTGTTCACCCAAATATTGAGGTGGGGCTTATCTTATGATTTAAGATTTGTTAGTTGACATGTCAAGACATAGCGAGGATCAAGGAGAATATTCAACTACCGAACGATCCAAGAGAGTTACATCCTTAGTTCATGAGGATGAGGAAGATATCTCTACTTCCTCTAAGCGTTCAAGAAAACACACTTCGATTGTATGGTCTGAATTCGAAAAATTCACAGATGGTGATGGCATGAGTAAGGCTAAATGTAAATGGTGTGAAGTAACTTATATGGCTAGCCATGGGACAAAAAACTTGTTGCGTCATTTAAATACTTGTCCCAACCGAGAGGTTAATGTTGATGGTTCTGTGGTACAATTTGACCAAGGTGTGTTTAGAGATATGCTTGCAAGAGCGATAATCAAACACAATTATACATACTCTTTTGTAGAGCATGAGGCAACAAGAGAATTGTTTAGTTACCTCAACCCTAATGTGAAACACATATCAAGGAATACAGCAAGAAGTGATGTGCTAAAAGTTTATGAGAAAGAGAAGGGAATTTTGAAATCCAAATTATTGTCTCTTTCGAGCCGAATATGTTTGACTTCTGACCTATGGACTTCTATTACTACGGATCATTATATGACTGTCACTGCTCATTATATTGATGAGGATTGGGAATTGCAATCAAAAGTCTTGTGTTTCTCCTATGTGCCACCTCCATATAGTGGTGTCATACTTTTAGAAAAATTGCTGTCTTTGTTGAGAGAATGGGGCATTGAGAGAAAGATCTTCAGTATCACTTTAGATAATGCATCATACAATGACATTATGATTGATATTTGGAGAAATACACCTTCTGTGAGATCTTCTTTGTTATGTGATGGACAATTTTTTCATGTGCGTTGTGGTGCACATGTTTTAAATCTAATTGTACAGGAAGGTTTAAAGGTTATTGATGGATCCTTACATAATATTAGAGAAGCTGTCAAGTATGTGAGGGCTACACAAGGGAGGAGAGTTAAATTTGCCAAATGTATATTGCAGTCGTGCTTAAAGACCAGTAAAAAGGTATGTCAAGATGTGGCCACCGGATGGAATTCTACATACCTAATGCTTGAGGGTGCCCTTTTCTTTGAATGTGCATTTTCGCATTTGAAGTTAATTGACTGTAACTTTGTCACATGTCCATCTTCTGAAGATTGGGTCAGAGGAAAGAAAATTGCTTTGTTGTTAAAACCCTTTTATGATATTTCTACTTTGTTCTCTGGAGTTAGATATCCCACGGCAAATTTATATTTTTATGGAGTATGGCAGATTCAGCTTCGTTTAATACAGGCAAGGGATACTAAGGATGAGGCTATTAGTTCTATGGCTAGGGCAATGCTCAAAAAGTTTGAAAAATATTGGAAGTGTTATAGTGTTGTCTTATCATTTGCTGTTATATTGGATCCTCGTTATAAGTTACACTTCTTGGAGTTTTGTTACTCAGAGTTGGATATGGATGATCATGTAGAATTTGTACGGGGCATTCGAGAAAAACTCTATACACTTTTTGATGAATATGTAACCTCCATGTCTAGAGATGATCGCTTTACTTCTTCAACAAGTCGAGGTAACATTTCAGTTGAGGGCATCGATGAGAACATTGGGGATGACATTGATGAGTATGATGCATTTGAGAGTGAACACTTTGGATCACAATCTACTAAGTCACAATTGGATTTGTATTTGGAGGAGAATAGGCTTGACAGAAAGAAGTTCCCAGATCTCAATGTCCTTGATTATTGGAAGACTCATTCTCATCGATATCCCGAGTTATCCCTTATGGCACGTGATATATTGAGCATTCCTATCACTACCGTTGCCTCAGAATCAGCCTTTAGCATTGGAGGATGTATTTTAAATAAATATCGTAGTTCCCTTTCCCCTGAAAGCGTAGAGGCTGAGCTATGCACTAGAAATTGGTTATTTGGAGTTCCGCCTAAGGAAGATTTGGATGAAGAGTCTCTCATCATTGACTTTCAAGACTATTTGCATTAGGTACTTTTTTTCATCTCATTCTTTTTGTTTGCTCATATGATTTCATACACTTGTCTTTATAATGATGTATTCTTTTCAGGTTCTAGACTAGTTGTTGGGTCTTAATTTGAAATTCCTTTTACTCAGGTATCAAGTTGATACTAATGCCTTTTTGTCAATGCTAGTGCTTCAACCTATTCCGAAGATGGAATCAGTGCCTACCATTGTTGTGGGGCTTCCTTTTTTTTCCTCTTTTACCCCAAATTGACGGTCAAAGACGATTGGATTGGTGGATTTTTTGTTCTGTGAGTGATGTTCATGGGGCGGTTTGTGGTGATTGCGAGTTGGGCTCTGATTCTTGTTTCTTTCTTTTTGCATTTTCATTGGCTGATTGGTGGGCTTTTCTGTTTTGCATATACTAAGCAGACAGCCGTATGGACAAAGAAATTTACAATCAGCTAGTTCAAGGCTGAAGAAGAAGGGTATGACGTGAGCAAGTTCCACAAGACTCCACATAGCGACAGTCCACCGAAAGAAGAAGGACCCAAGGACACCAAAGGCGTTTGGTGGATCAAGTCCATTCTAGGAAGATAGGGGGAACTCGATTTCACAACCAGCTTGATGAAGATGATGCAACAAAGGCTTCATGGAGTTCTGAGTACATATGAGTTTTCATAAATAATCAGCATAAGATGTACCCCTGTTTTAAGTTAGATTGAAATCTTTTAGTCTCGAGACTACCATGCGTTTGTTTTGTTTGATGTATATTTTGCTTCTGCTGTGTGCGGATATTGTATCAATGATGAGAGATTGGCAATGAATAGGAGCTGTTCAATTATGAGATCATAGTGGCAAATTTCAATACTTGTGACCTCTTAAAATTAGTCTAGGCATAAAGGTGGCACCTGTAGAGAATGTTGCATCAAAGTTATTTGTTCAATGCTCTCAACAAAAGGGGCTCATGAAGATCTATAGACACTTGCTCAACTATCAAAGTACTGCACTAATATTCCTTAAATTCTTACATCCATTGAGACACATTCCATCTATAAAAAAAAAAAAAAAATCCTTAGAAAAATCAGTCACTTGGCCAATTGGAAAAATGATACTAGAGAAGGATAGATTGGTTTCTCTTTTTTCCATTGGTTTATTTTGGCCTCATAGTAAAATGAACAAATGCTTGTAAAGTAGAAAGAAAGCAACTTAGCTGTTCTTTTAACGTATGTTGGAACCCTTATGAAAATACTTACATAATTTGCTCGATCATATTGCAGAAAATATATATATATATATATATATATATATATATATATATATCCTCTAGAGCTCGTCGAGCGAGCTCGAGGCTCGCTTATGGCCAATTGCCGGCCATTGTCGTGGCCAGCGGCCGGCCAAAGAAGAAGAAGAAAAAAGAAAAAAAAAGTTATATTTAAAAAATAAAAAAATAAAAATTTATTTTTTAAAAAATAAAAAAATAATTAAAATTCGATTTTTTAAAATAATTATTTTAAAAATTATAAAAATTGTCCATTAAATTTGTGTTGTATAAAACTATTTTAGCAATACCATATGTATATAATAAATTAAGTTTAGTTAAATGGGTCGGGTATGGGTCGGGTCGGGTATGGGTCAAAATTTTTGCATTGCAATAAACGGATCATAAACGGGTTAAATGGGTCGATTTGGGTTGGATCATTTATGACCCGACCCGACCCACCCATTTAACGGGTCTACTCACCCTAGATGCCACCGCCTCTGCTTCAAAAGTCGAAGCCGATCGGGCGGGCTTCTATTGAAAAGTCTTCCGACCTCTGTCCTCACTCCCCTCATCAAACTCGAACGCTATCGACAAATTGCCCTTGGGCTCGGGCTCAAGATGGTGTTGTCGCTCCAAATTTTCTTCGATGAAGAAATTTTAATTTTTTTTATTTCTTTAATCTTTCTAATGAGGACGTAGGAGCCACATTGAGTCAACTTGGCATTTAACAATCACATGAGCATTTTTTTTGTCTTTTAATGGAAGATCCAATGCGAACGAATAAATCATAGTTCAAGAATCTGATTGCAAAAAAATAAATTCAAAGACGATATTACGCAAGCTGATAAAGTTTAGGGGTATCCTATAGCGTTATTCCATGTCAAGATGATAACTTGCTAAAGAAAAGTGGGAAATTTTCGGCATTTGTCATCTAGACTTTAGCATTGCTATGAAACATTTCTTGTTGCCTAAGAGATGGATTATATATCCCGTACATTGACGTCATTTTGCTACGTGGAGGGCACAATCGTTGATCTGGTTATCAATAATACAAAAGTTTGGGCAAAGCAATAATTAAAGACACGTTCGGACTTGAACAGAACATTATGATTAAGCACCCCTTCGCGAGAATAGAACCTGGAATTATCCTAGATACTGAATTGGTAGGGCAACGGGAAAGTCGACTTTATGACTTTTGGGGGACAAACGTGATGATCAACATCGCAAATTTCGAGCTACTAACAAAATGAAAACCAATTGGGCAAAAGATATCACATCTCTTCTCCGTAAGTTATGCGGACTTCCAATGTAGCTCTTCCAACCAATTTTCACTAAAAATTACTAATGTGATTAAAAGGACTACATTAGAATTTCACGTAAACATTTAAGACTAAATTAGTAAAATTGAAAAATTAAGCATTAACTTGCATCTGTAAAATGGGTTTAAGATTGATTGGAAAATTTTTCTCTTAATCCTTTTATTCGCGCTTCCTATATGGCTCAACTACATTTTTCATCATGTAGAAAAAATAACAAAAATCATTCTCGACCTTTTATTATAACTTATTTCACATCTTCTATTATTTTTAGCACGTGTTTTGCGCCTTGACGTCGAAAAAGGTCTAAATTTTACATCTTTAAGTCTAACAGACTATTACCGACCAAAAAAAAAAAAAAAAAAAAAAAGTCTAACAGACTATGGAAATTAGATTGTGCGAAGTGTAGATTTTCTGAAACTTCTTGTTACAAGGTGTGGATAAATTTCGGAATTAGGAGATGCAAAGTTAGTAATTGAGGTGAAAATCCAAGATTGGTTTTTGTAATTTACAAGAAAACGTTTACACTATTTTCCATAAGTGAGATTGAAACAATCACTCAATTTGCATTGGATGACCGAATGTAGAGGTAAAACATACACTATTCACTTCCATCTGCAAATATGATTCCCCTAAAGGACCTTTCTCTATAAATTATCTTCTCACTAATATGCCCAATCGACAATATTTGATGATTTATATTATCTTCTTTTGTTTTGGGTAATAGTATTGGCGGTACCTAAACTTTTCCTTATCATGCAATGTTGTGCTGGAAATATTTTGCAATTCCATAGTATTTGCATATATTGAATTTGGCTTGATATTGTCATTCCTTCAGGAAGACTAACAAGAATTGTCGATATGGCAGTTAATACCATTAACTACACGTCTCATATGTTGATGAGGACACCTACATGGACACCGAAGACTAGTTGTTCTATTTAGACTGGATATGAGATCAAGTCGTGCAATCTAGATATGAAGTTGAGCACCACCATCAAAGGAGGTTATATGCCTAGCCCCAAACTCCATCGGAAGTCGGAGAGAGAGGGGGGTGGGGGTGGTTTGAGCTAGACGCGGAGGTTCAGCATGAGGAGCGACCGCGGTGAGGCACAACAGGACCACAGCAATGATTACACCAGCGGTATTGGCCAGCCTTGAACACCGAGCAAAATCGGATGCTACTATTACCTTGCTCTATAGTTAGGAGATGATTTGTATTATGTGCCACCGACATTAACGAACCCCAAAAGACATGACATGGCCTGATGTCCATGTCCAACAGCAAATCCCTCCATGATTGAATCAATCAGACCTTCTTGTGGCAGAAATATATAACGATAATATGGAGTTACTGGTGCGCACGAGTGAAGGCAAATGACAATGATGCCCCATCTTTCTCCATCTCTTTACTGTTTCATCATGACGATCAAATCATTACCCTAACTTCAAAAGGCCAATTTTGTCTTCATCATTAAACGATATGATGCGGTTCCTTAATTCCTTAATTGAAAATGCTTCTAAAAAAATGACATTACATAGCAGAAACGATAAAAACTGGGAATGATTAGATCCACAAATATAGGTAAAAATGCAAACACACTTGCGTGTGCAATGCTTGGGGCCGTTGTGAATATTTGTTGATGTGGTGGAAACGTCGTTAATTTTTCTATATTAATATTTTTTTTACCTGGATTCTTCCTCTAGCCATGGCTGCAGCTCAAATGATCGAGCAGCCATGGCGATCGCGAGCTCGAGATCTACGACCTCTAGATCTCAACCCTATGGCCGCTCGATCTCTACCCTGGCGACGAGCTTCAAGCTTGAGAAATCATGACAACCACGAGTTTCAAGCTTAAGCTCAAGTGGTCATGGCAGTTCTGAGCTTTGAAGTAGATCTAACCATGGCAAATCATAAGCTTGTAGCTCAAACGGATAAGGACCGTAAACTTCAAGGCCAGATCTAGAGCTTTGAAGCCAAATTTGGCCATGATGTCACAGGCTTCGAGCTTGAGCAGCAATGTCGACCACAAGCTCTGAAGCTTGACGGCCATGGCCGCTGCAAGCTTTGCAAAATTTGAATTGAACTTATATGGCCATTGCCATGAGCTTCGAAGCCATATTTGGTCATAACATCCATAGGCTTTAATCTTGAGTAGCCATAGTTGTTGCGAACTTCGAAGCCAAATTTGGAAATAGTGGTCGCAAGCTTCGAGCTCAAATGGCCATGGTTGTGAGCTTCGAGCTTGAGTGGCACGGTTGCCATTTGGTTTCTACTCCATGTTTCGATTGTCATCATCAACATTAATTGACCGGAAAAAGTAGCGACATAGTAGAAGGAGGAGCAATGACCCTGATGGTTTTTTTATGATGGGCTTAAGGCCCGTCCGCCCATGTTGGGCCTAAGAACCCGACCCACAAGATTATGGCCCATGGATGAAAGAGTGCGTTAAGGGGTTGTGTCTTTTGGATGAGATATTACGTTGAGGGGTTGCGTCTCTTGGAGGAGACGCTTTAAGGGAAAGGAATAAAAGGCACGTACCTTTTGGATGTACGTATGTGATGACTCTCTCTCTCCCTCCAGATAACATAAGACAAAAAGAACGCTCCGAAGGAAAAGAAAAAGTACGTCTTTTCAGAGTTTCCTCCCCCTAACAGCAACAATACACTCCTCAGTAGAACGGAATCAGAATTTCTTCCTCGATCTTCAGCATTGGTGTTTAATCTATGGACAATAAGGTACGCTCGATTATGTAGTGTAACTTTCGATTGGTGATACATGTTCTTCCTAGGCTCGTCTTCCACATTCATTTTAGGGGTTCGATTTAGTGTCGAATCCGGTTTTTGGAATCCGATATTCCCTTCATTAGTATCAGAGCCGTAGTTCTTGTTTCCTGATCCTTTTCCATGTTTTCCCCGACCCCTTTCATGTTTATGGATGATTTCTTATTGATTTTTCGTGAAATTAATTGGCCGAAACCGATCGGGGCAAAAAAATCCCGACACCCGAGCTCTGTTCATCCTTTTTTTCTTGAGTTTTTGTAAGTCGAAATCCATTTCTGATGGCGTTGGATGGAAGGTCTCGTCAAGATGAGTGCGACGAGTGGTGGAACGCTGCTAAAGGCCGCCGGATGCGCCCCAACGCGCAGCCGGAACTAACCAGCGTCTTCAGCACCTGCTTTGCACGCGCCGATACGAAGACACAGGCGCGTGCGTCGCACGCGCGCGCGGGGCCGACACGCGCACGTGCGACGCACATGCGCAGGGGGCCGTCGATGGTGCGTGCGAGGCACGCGCCAGCTGACGTCATCGTGACATCAGCTACATGTGTGCCGCATGTGCCGGGTCGGTCCGTCCGACCCGGCCCGACCGGCCCGACCCGACCACCCGTTGACCTTGACCCAGTTGACTGTTGATCGTTGACTTTGACCATTGACCGTTGACCCAAAAAAAAAAGAAGAAAAGAATGTGTTTCTTTTTCCAATTAAGTCTATGTGGATTATATGTGATCCCTTATTTGTTCTGCATTTGTTGCAAGAACAATGCCTCCCCTTAAGTTGCACACACCTATTTGCGCAGTTACTAATGAACAAAAGGAAAGGCTTTCTAAGTTGATAGCTGAGCTGACTGATCATCGATGGGAGAGTGGTGACTTAATTGATCACGTTTTTAAAGTCAATGGGAAAATTCAAAATGTCATATGGAATTGTTGTCCCTTGCCATAGTCTAAGATGCTGCGGTTTTCCATGAACACTCTTCCACCAGAATGGCAAGGAGTGTTAAATCGCATATGAGATGTCAACAAAGCCGTTTCATATAGGAAAATTGTGATGGATTTTATAGATGATTATTACTGGATAGTTATAAGGGAAAAGATCAAGAAATTGAATAAAAGAGAATCTTTCCCAGTTCGTATATTGACTTGGTGCTAGATGTTTTGGCTAGTCTTTATTTGGTGTGCTTTGTGGACATCTTATGTAACGTTTTCTACCTAGTTGTTGTTGGTGTGGCAACTGATATGTTAATTGTATTATGTGAAAGCATTATTATTCTATTGGATGTCAAATATTATTAGCTTTGTGTTATTGTTGACTGTTATGGGTAGTTCAAAGAAGTTTTTTGTAACTTTATAGAATTTATTTTGCATGGACAATTATATTAATGATAGTTTTAAGTTGGAATTTTTGGAGGATGATTGGAAACATAGTGACCTTTTGATTCTAAAACCTTACTTGAAATTGTTCATTAATATGATGGGTCTGTGCAAAATGGATGCATAAATGATAGACATTAATAATTCGTGCATATATGTCTGATGTGTTCAGATCGATGGTTTCAGCAACTAAGAACACAATTGTTGACATGGACAGCAACAATTGTGAAATATTGAATATGAAGATTCAATATGTATTGGAAAAGCAAGAAGCACTAGAAACTCTTGACCATGTTATGGAAGATCTTGAGGATGCCGTGCGCCACCTTGAGCTAGTAGAGGATCGCCTAATGGCATTTGAGCCGAAAATAGATATTTGCAATACTGGTTCTAGCTTAGAAAAGGCTTTGAGCTCTAAGCGCAAGCATGTTGATTCGTTCAATATGTGGGAATGCAAAGAATCAAGTCCTTATAGCAAGAAATCAAGAATTAACCAACACAAGAGAGGAAAACATCCTCAAGTGAAGAAAATGTCAAGAGTGAGGTGTTACAATTGTGACAAGAAAGGTCACTATGCTCGCAACTGTTGTGAGCCGAAAAAGGTAAACACCTCTTGTACATTTGAGAACTTTGCTTATGTGTCAAGTTCTGTATTATTAGCTAAATCCAATCCTTTGTGGACTGTAGATTCAGGAGCAACAGACCATGTAGCAAAGGATAGAGGATCCTTCGTGGAATTCCGACGAGTACCAATTAGAGCTAAGTGGATCTATATAGGAAATAACTCCAGAGCTGAAGTTAAAGGGATTAGCACCTGCCAATTGAACATGTGTGGTGGACGCACCTTATTCCTACATAATGTTCTATATGCTCCGGAGATTCGTCGAAATTTAGTGTCTGTTTTGGTGTTGGTTAAGCTTGGTTTTAGTGTGAACTTTCGTAATAGCGTGTAGATTTGTATTTGAATACAAACTACTATGATTGTGGTTATTTTCTAGATGGTTTTATTGTGCTAAATATTGACTATGGTGATGTCAATATTTGGTATTCCCTTTTCATGTCTTCTACTTCATATGATAATGATGTGAATGTGTGGTATGCTAGATTTAGTCATATTGGCCAACAATGTATGAATAAGCTAGCCAAAGAGGACTTGTTGGGCAACATTGCAAAAGTCGATTTGCCCATATGTGAGCATTGCCTAGTAGGGAAAATGACAAGAAAAGCATTTGGAAAAGGTAAAAGAGCTTAATTTTCTCTGCATTTAATCCATTCTAACATCTGTGGTCCAATAAATGTAAGAGGAAGGCATGTGGCTATTTATTTCATCACTTTTATAGATGATTATACTCGATTTGGATATGTCTATTTGATTTCTCATAAATCTGAAGCATTAAGTTGTTTCAAAAGATTTATGAACTTGGTAGAAAACCAATTAGACAAGAAAATAAAAATATTAAGACAAGAAAATAAAAATATTAAGATCCGATCGAGATTGAGAATATTTATCTGATGAGTTCAGAAAATTATGTGATGAAAAATGAATAGAAAGACAGTTGTTTATTTCATATACTCCTCAACAAAATGGTGTTGCGAAAAGAAGAAACAGAACCCTACTGGAAATGGTTAGGTCCATGATGGCGCATGCTAACTTACCTATCACTTGTTGGAGTGATGCATTATTAATTGCTGCATATATACTTAACCGAGTGCCTTCCAAATCTGTTACTTTCACTCCATATGAGTTATGGACAAGTAGAAAATCGGACTTAAATTTTCTTAAGCCATGGGATTGTGCTGCCTGTACTCATGAGCCCTCTCACAAGTTTGGAAAATTGGGTCCCAGAGAAAAGAAGAGTATTTTCATAAGATATTCCGAACACTCGAAAGCGTATGTGTTCATAGGTGAGCAGGAAAGTGGGAGTATAACTGAATTTGAATCACGGGATATCACATTCTTAGAGAATGAATTTCTTAAAAATGGCGAAATATGTGAAGATTACTCCTTATTTGAAACCTTGGATCAAGATAATGATATTAGTGGAGTTCTTCTAAGTGGGAGTAACATGAGAAGTGATGAATTTAATTCAACTCACTCTCAATTACAACCACATGATGAGATGATATCGTCATTATCTAATCCAAGTAGGAGCATGATGGGGAATGATGTGCAAAATGTACAGCGAACAAGTCGTAAAAGTATTCCCCGTCGACATTTTGACATTGAAGGGGAAACTTTTATGATTGCTCCGCAAGATGAGGATAAGCCAAGAAATATTAATGAGGCTCTAAATTGACCCAGTAAGAAAAAATGGATTCATGCAATGGAAGAGGAGATTGAGTCAATGAAGTCAAATCAAGTTTGGGAACTGGTTAATCTTCCAAAAGGACGCAAAGCTATTGGGAACAAGTGGGTTCTTAAAATAAAGCGAAAAGCTGATGGCTCGATAGAAAGGCATAAGGCTCGCCTTATGGTGAAGGGGTATAATCAACAGGAATGAATTGATTATGAAAAAAAACATTTTCTCCTGTAGTGAGATTTACCTCAATTCACATTATTCTAGCAATAGTGGCTAGTATGGATCTTGAGTTACATCAAATGGATGTAAAGATTGATTTCCTCAATGGAGAATTAGAGGAAGAAATATATATGGAACAACCTGCTGGTTTCATTAAAAAAGGCCAAGAAGAAAAAGGTATGTCGACTTTTGAGATAGATATACGACCTTAAGTAGTCATCGAGACAATGGTATATACATTTTCATAATACCATAATAGCATATGATTTTACAATGATAGATGAGGATCATTGTGTATATATCAAAAGATTCAAAGATCAATTTGTGATCATATCATTATATGTTGATGATATACTAATTGCCGGAAGCAATATGGAGTTTGTAAATACTGTGAAGAGTTGGTTATCTTCCAACTTTGAGATGAAAGATATGGGTGAAACTGCATACATTCTTGGAGTTAAGATTTCAAGAGATCGTTCAAATAGGTCATTATCTCTTTCGCAAGAAACATATATAAATAAGGTTTTTGAACGATTTTGTATGCAAGATTGTAAACCCACAAACACTCATATTGCAAAAGGTGAAGGATTAAGCTATAGACTGTATCCAAGGACTTCACAAGAGAAGGAACAAATGAAACATGTTCCTTATGCTAGTGTTGTTGGGAGCTTGATGTACGCTATGATGTGTACAAGACCTGACATATGTTTTGCAGTTGGAATGATGAGTAGATACCAATCCAACCCAAGTCAAGCACATTGGAATTTCGTTAAAAGAATACTGAGGTATCTGAAGGGAACTGCTGATTACAAGCTGAATTACCAAGGAAATGATCTGCGACTTGAAGGCTATTCAGATGCTGATTGGGGAGGAGATTTAGATGAAAGGAAATCTACCTCTAGATTTGCTTTCTTATTGAACAATGACGCCATATCATGGAGTAGTAAGAAGCAAACGTGCATAGCCTTGTCCACGGTGGAAGCTGAGTTTGTGGCATTATCAACAACGGTACAAGAAGGAGTTTGGCTTAAGAGATTTTTGGATCATTTAGATGTTATTGAGAAAGCTGCAAATCCATTATTGGTTAACTGTGATAGCCAAGCAGCTATAGCGTACACCAAAGATCCAAAATATCATGGCAAGACCAAACATATAGATACTAAGTATAACTTTGTCAAAGATATGGTTGCACGAAAGGATGTGAACTTACAGTACATATCTACGCATAAAATGGTAGCAGATCTTATGACAAAGCCAATACCTAGAGATGTTTTCTGTGGTCATGTAAAATCTCTAGGATTGCATAGAGTCTGATGTACTGGATATTGTAATTTCCCTGAGTTGTTCACATTTATGAACTTGCGTTTTTCATTATTAATGCCTATGAATTTTTGTTTGATCTTTATGCATCTTAATGCTCAGTGCATTATATTAAGTTGAGAAAGTATGTCGGACATATAAAAGATTAGCCCACTCACACGGGTAATCGCCTCTATTTACTGTGTGATAAATAGAGATGAGACGGTTTTTAAGCTTATTATCTAGATGATAATCGAGAGCTTAAGGTTAAAATATAAATGTTGCCTTAACTAAGTGTTAAGATGAAGACGTGATACGTACTATGTTTGAAAGTAAAATACCCCACATATTTTACTTTATCTGTCTAAGATGCCATATGTGAGTTCTGATAAATTATGTGAATGAGTAGATACGTGAACTCAAGTTAGACATTGGGTATGTCTGAACTATTATCTGTACGGTATTGAAGGTGTAGACATACGCTCCATGGGAAAGGAGTTAATACCGTAATACGTATTTCATATTACGTATATATGAGACGACCAATAAGAGTGATAAAAGTTTGATATTAACTTTTATGCCGTGTGAGACTCTTGAGGAAAAGAGTTCCTCAATTTTAGTGCCCTCATGACTTTTACTTATTCTATAGATTTCTATTTAATGTTTGCTATTTTAGGATGTTGCCAATGGTCATAAGTTGATTCGATCTAATGGGACATTTCTAGAAAAGCAAGCTGAACTGAAATTGAGAGTTTGAAGGAAAGGAAGATCGAATTTGGAGAATCACATTATAGTTTTGTGTTCACTGGTCGACCAATTATAACTGTCTTTGGGATAATCATAATTGTGAATACAATATATATCATTGTTTAAAAGAAATCAAGATAGATATAAATATGATCGATCGATCTAGGGTACTGCATACTAAATCTACTCAGAGTGTGATGCCCATTATGAGCTGCTATATATTCCTAACAGATGTATGGCAACGAGCTCTCAAAGTATACTGGTCGTACGGATTATTCACCGGTATGAATATTAAAGAGAGGTAAAGAGGATCCTATTCAGCCCACCATGTGCGAGTGGGAGATGATGGTTGTTTATGATGAGCTTAAGGCCTGTCCGCCCATGTTGGGCCTAAGAACCCGACCCGCAAGATTAGGGCCCATGGATGAAAGAGTGCGTTAAGGGGTTGTGTCTTTTGGATGAGATGTTACGTTGATGGGTTGCGTCTCTTGGAGGAGACGCTTTAAGGGAAAGGAATAAAAGGCACATACCTTTCGGATGTACATATGTGATGACTCTCTCTCTCTCTCTCTCTCCAGATAACATAAGACAAAAAGAACGCTCCAAAGGAAAAGAAAAAGTACGTCTTTTCAGAGTTTCCTCCCCCTAATAGCAACAGTACTCTCCTCAGTAGAACGGAATCAGAATTTCTTCCTCGATCTTCAGCATTAGTGTTTAATCTGTGGACAATAAGGTACGCTCGATTATGTATTGTAGCTTTCGATCGGTGATACATGTTCTTCCTAGGCTCATCTTCCACATTCGTTTTAGGGGTTCGATTTAGTGTCGAATTTGGTTTTTGGAATCAGATATTCCCTTCAGACCCTTTAAAAAAAGTACAGAGATGATTTTGGACAAAAAATGATACGAGGATTGTCTTGCATTTTGGGCAAAAATAAACGGATAATTAGTGCCATTTCACCTAATATTCATACAAATAAATTGCTAAAGTGCGAAATGGACTTAACTAGACAATCAAGAGGGGAGTGAACTAGTTATTTTGTAAACAAAATATGCTATGTACAAAAAAAATCTTCAATCATTAGAATTGTAAAGAGAGTAATGGATAAAAGAGGCTACAATTCAATTTATATTGGTTTTAGCGAGCAGGTATTCAACTCTGCTGGTAGGGAGGGGAGGGGACTAGGGATGCACACAGGATTCGACTTTACCACTCTACAAAAAGGCAAAGGAAAAATCTAAATAAGGGAGGAGAGAGTTAGAGGTAGGACTAGCAAAAAAAGAAAATTATAGTGGTTCAACCTATCCACTTAGCCTCTTCTATTATCCCTGTGCCAATGGTCTGACATTGGAGAAATTATCCAAAAGTTCTAAATGTAATGTACGGTGATTAATTCAGTTCTAAATTTTTCAACTTAGTTAATTTAGTCATAAACCTTCATACAAAGTTCCAATATAGTCCATGATCAATTTTATCTGGAGACCATTGATGTGGTTATTTAGTCATCACGGTCGCCTTATGTGGCAAACTACTGACATAGTCCATCAATGATCGAAATGTCTTTTTGAGAAGTTTTTATTTTTGTTTCCTCCTTCCTTATTGTTTACCTTCCTAACAGACAGATGGGGTCGCTGGTGCCTTAGCAATGACCGGCAAGGGCAAGGACATGGCAGCCCTCACCCAAATCCAAGCGACAGGAGAGACCCTTGCTTGTGGTCAACAAGGGCCACGACGCTCTCGTGCAAATCCAGATGAGAGCTAATGAAGAAGCGAAAAGCAAGCAGAACTTTGTTTATTTTGTCATGGTGTTGGGAAAGAAGCAAGCATAACCATGAGAACACTTCAAAGGTCGGTCGAATGGTTGACACCTCTAGTCGACTCAATGGCTTGGGACTACATCGTCATCTGGAAGCTCCGTGATGACCCCTCCATGTACTCACTTTCGACCTTGTTTCGATTCTAAACGAATGCTCATTGTTCTTGCTTTGCGACTCGCATCCTTCTCTACCAATTCATCCTAAATGGTAATGTTTTTCTTTTCTTTTTCTTTTACATTGCAGGTTCATTAAATAAGTGGGTGTTGTCACTGTGGAGGAACGAACTTCGATAGTGTCAAAGAGGAAAAGCAAGAAGTTAAGGATGAATTTGCCTCGCGAAAAAGTAAATAATCTGAAAGACTTTTTTCTTAAAATTAATCATTTGTGTTGCTTATAAAATAATTAAATGAAAAATATTGTCAATATCTATGAAAATAATTAAACATAAATTGTCGTCGATCATGAAAACATTTTTCATTAATTAATTATTTTAAGAAATATAAGCGATAATCGAAAAGAAAATATTTTTAAATTATTCATATCTTGTGAAATAAATGGATTGTAAGCTTAATCATTCAACTACTACACTTTGTATGGACCTTCGTAATCACAATCCGATGAGCGACGAGAGCCTATGAAACCCCTGCTCTTTACCCTTCGACTCTTTCGCTCTCTTTGTGGTAAAAGTCACTTTGCATTTTCAGAAAAAGAAGAATGGAAGCAATAAGTTAGATTGAATTTCTTGAGTCATTGAACATTAGAAAAATTTATGGTGTCTTTGGTCAAGATTCATGGTGGGGTGGAGATACCGAAGCAGCCTAGGTGGATTCACATGGCAAGCGCCTGGGACTCAAATTCTATTCAGATGAAGGGAAAGAAAAACAAGAAAAAAATTAAAAATTAAAAAAGAAATTGCAAAAACCATCTACATTAGCCATCGGTCATCTGATCATGTCAGGTAAGATGGTTGATGCTGGCTGAACTTCCATGTCAAAATTTTTTTTACCAAAATTGTTTGCGATGGACTATATTTGAAAATCATCAAAATATTATGACTAAATTTGCCAAATTAAAGAGTACTGCATTGACCACCGTGTAATAAGTTTATGACTTTTTCAACATTTTTCCTGCCTAAGAACAAGGGTGGAATCCATTAATGCAACACCTGAAGCCTTTAAAAGCGTTTTATGAAATTGTCTCTCCAAGAGGAACTGTGGCTCAATCTATAAGTACATTAACTTCACTCTACACTCAAGGCAATCTGTACAATAATTACCTCAACACTCTCTTAGAGAATTATGAGTAGAATCACGATATCTATTTTCTTCAAAGAAAAAGAAAATAAAAAAAGAACATCGAGAGCGTTTTGGTCAACTCAACCGACCTTCAACAGCCACTTTGATGCAGTATATAGCCCTCCAAACTTGATCAACATGTCGAAGTCTTCACATAGGTCATGCAGCACCTTGCCCGATGCTCCTGAGATCCGAGGTTTTATTCTGCAGAGCAACAGCTACATGGTTGGAAAAAGAATATTGGAAGTTTTGGGCCAACCTAGATGGAGTCACCACCAAACATTTTAAGAAAATTAGACTGATTAAGAACTAGGTGCACGTGTGAAAGCATTAATCATTTGTGAAAATCAACGAAACTTACGGTCTGGGGGTTCGTTTATGTGGGGGAGGGGTTAGACTCCCCACAACGCTTTTTCGGTACCACATTTTTTCATTAAGTCCTTTAAATACATTTCTCAAATAATTCCTCGCATTATTGATGTGACTCATGATTTTTCCGAAGACATAATTAGGAAAATTCCTTTGTCATTCTATGCCCTGGCATGACTTTGTGTGCCACGTCTATTTGTGTTTTGAAACTCTACAATGACCTGTAAAAACATGCTTGAGCCGTACTTTGTGACTGTGTATGCATGTGCAATTGACTAGTAATTGGATTATGTATGTTTAGTTCTGAAGTTGACAAAGTTATGTTATTATTTGGCCTACCTAGACAGAGGTACTTTTTGTCCTTTTGATCATAATAATAAGGATTTTGAAAGCTAAGCATATTTTTAGGGTAAATAACTATAATCATTATAAAACTATTATAGAAAAGCATTATATTCGCAGGGCCTCAATTTGTGATCCAACCTTTGAGTTTGCTTGGACCGATTCTCGCGACATTTTGATCTATGTGTTGTTTCATGCAATGGATTTTCTAATGCAAATATTTAAACAAGCAAAATAACCGCATAGAGAAACTATAATATTCTTTTATTTAAGTGGAAGAATAGCTGTAAAATCATGTTTTTTTTATATTTCTTCAAAGAGTAATTTAGGCATCATGGCGATCAATTTATTTATGAAAAGTGTAATTTTAAACCAGCAGAGTCAAAACTTATTTATTTAATAACACAAGCCTAACTTCAACAACATAATGATATCACTTTTATTTAAGGGGGATCATAGCACTTACTTGTCACCTTAATAAATTTTCTTCATACCCACTTAAGATCACTGGTATTTGTGTGCTTGACCCCTCACCTGAATTTCCTTATAATATAAGATCAAGTTAGTAATTAGAATTTGAGAGAATAAATTGAAAGAGAGAGTCTTGAAATGCATTACCTTTGTCGAAATGAGCAAATGAAGTAGAGAAATTTGAAAACAAAGGAGGACGACGCACATCATAGGGGAAATGATGCATAGAATGAGGCAAATGGGGTGAAAGGCCTAAAAATGATGGACAAGGCTTTGCAGGTGCAAAACTGGGCTTCAAAAGCCCAGCTCCTCATGAAACGGGTCTGGGGACAGCTTAGGCCCGCATGCGGCCATGCACCATTTGAGCCCAGTCATGCGTTAGGGCATGCGGCCTAGGGACACTAGGTCGGTGCCAGACTGGGCCTGACGTGGCTTGGGCTCACGTGTGGGTTGTTGTCGTTCCATCACGGGGCTGACGCTCGAAGCACACGTGGCGTTCAGCGAGGCGGTGGGTTTACGCTATCATTCTTCCTTTTTTCAAAAGAAATTGAAGATAATATTTTCCAAATTTTTTTTACCAAACTTTGACTTACCATAACATTTTTTCACCTAATGTCCAATTGACTAATTTTTATACCCACAAAAAGCTTGTGGTTGAATGAATATATGAGATCTTGAAGGATACGAAAGATGGAGATAACAGGGGTTTCTGTACCTAAGTACTATCCTCTTGATTGATAAAAGAACATGCTTCTCACGTTTTTTCTTTTTTCTTTTTTGGAACCGTTGGATCTTCTTCCCATTTTCTCGAAATTCTTTGCCAAAAGCACCATGATCCAACTACAGCCGTCGAGCATTGCCACCAGCACCAAGCCATACGTTGACGGCATCGCCTCTAACAGTTTCCACTCACCTATGAAACAAGCATTTATTACATTTAGATACTTCAGGCATTTCGTTAGGAATATCTTAGTCCCACCAAAGAAAACAAGAGGCCCAGCTGTAATTTTATTTAGATTAGCTTGTTTGCAAATATGAATTCGAGTTGACCTGACACGCAAAATGAGTCTTAAATTCACTTGAACTCCACACGAGCTTGGCTCCCTTTCATGGGCTCAACAAAAAGGGAAATATGCGTAGATAATGACATAAACAGTTACTGAATTTTGGTTCAATGTGTAATATGATCTCTGAATTTTTTATTTATTTAATATGATTCATGAATTTCATACTAATGTGCAATGTGATACTTGAACTTTTAAATTATTCAATTAGTTAATAAACTTTTCATACATAATTAATTTAGTTCTTGAACTATATTAAAATGTTTAATATTGCCAATATTGAACATTTTCATAGAGTTTAGGGATCAAATTGAATATGTATTAAAAATCCAAGGACCACATGAACAATTTAAAATTTATGAATCACATTGCACATTAAATTAAGATTTAAAGATTATTTGTGTTATTTCTTCCAAATATGCAACAAACTTACCCTGCCGGCACTAGTGAAAAGGAATTTTGCTGCATGTGTGAGGAGTTGTATTAGTTCATGTTGATTGTGCATCGTGTTTCAGTAAGCATAAACATGGAAGAAGTAAAAAATATGCATGATGTAGTTCAATTTGCACACCAATCTTAAATCAAGATGTAGGAAAAATTATTCTTTTTTAATTAATAGTTGATTTCGGCAATTAGTATAGATGTATTCATCCAACGTCGATTTTGCATAGTGTGGAATATTTTTGCTTCAATTCATAGCATTATGTCGCTTTAGGGCGTACATGATTATGTTCTTTTGTTCTATTTATGAACAAAAATTTTGTTTTTTTGTTCCTGGGAACAAAAAAAGAACATAAACGCATTTGTTTACGTTTTTGTTCAAAATCTATTTTTTTGTTCCCGGAATAAAATTGGAACGGAAATAAGAAACAAAAAAAAAGTTATTTTTTTGTTCCGAAAACACTTTTGAAGAACAAATTTTCTCTCTCCTTTCTTTTCTTCTCTTTTTTTTTCTTATTCTTTTTCTTCTTTTTTTCTTTGGCCGGTCGCGCGGCCTCGGCCATGGTCGGCGTCGCCATCGAGAGCCGGCAACCTCACCGGAGCGTTGCTGGATGCGGGCGAGGCCAAGCTCGCCCGCCAAGGTGAGGCCGAGCCTCGCCCACGCCGACGACGTTCGGCCTCGTTGATTTGGGCGAGGCTTCGGCCCCCGTCGGCCGGTTGCCGGCCTCGGCATGGCCAGCGACCGGCCAAAAGAAGAAAAAAAAAGAATAAAGAAAAAGAAATAAAAAAGGAAAAATAAAATAAAAAATTAAAAAATTAAAAGAAACAAAAAAGAATATAAATTTACCAAACGTGTTTCTATTCATTTTTTATTCTCCAAACAAGTTTACCAAATACGTCTTTCTGGTCAAAAATTGTTCCCCAAAACAGAAATAATTTTTTCTATTTCTGTTCCTTGGAACAATTTTTAAATAAAAACACAAACAAACGCACCCTTAATTTTCTTTATTTTCTAGTGTGCACTAACTTGTTCTGGCAAGAAGTTTACGGTTGAAATTTCTAGTCAACATTGTGCAAATTTTCATGAAAAATTATTTTGGCATATAGATTCTACTTCAAATTTATTTCGGCACTTAGCTAATTTTTAGTTTAATTTCGTTTCACCATAAAAAAAAATAAATAAAGAAGGGGAAAAGACGAAAAAGAAAAAAAAAAGATAACTTGCATTTTCGTGAAAAAAAAATTGTACATCTAGGAGCGTATTTTAGGAATCATGCATATTCACAAACAGATTCTGTTTTCTCAACATTGATTTGCTCTGTAGTTTGCATTAAGTAGACTTTATTTCGAGATGTAATAATTCATTTTACGAATGTAGCTTACATAGTAGATATTCATGACGTATTATATATTTACGTTCCTATTATAAGTTTCTATTTCTAGATGTTTTGTATTGTTATTTTTCCCGATGTGGCATGGGTTGTTTATTTTCGTACCTTTTATTTGCCGTATTTGTTTCAGTATTATTGGGTTTTATGTGTTTGCTTGAGTGATTTTATGCATGATCACCCGCCTGGCTCAACATTGAGGAGCAATTGGGGAAAAAAGATTGGGAAGACTCTGTGAAAATTGTTTTCATAAAAAGATAAAATGTACTAAATCGGACGTTAAATTTATCTAATATAATGAAGTTCCAAACCCATAAATTTCTGGTTTGCAAAAGTAAGATGGGCTCTCACGTATAAATTGACTCCTAATTGGCTCATAATTAATTAATGATAGCCATTAATCAAATGAAATAATTAATAGGAGCCAAGTTAAGATCTATAGGACTTGGGAGAGGCCGTGCCAAGAGCAATTGTCAGAGGGACCATTTGCTTGCTTAGTAATTTGGCAGATGCCTTTGGGATCTCATCTTGGGTGGGTCGCAACATAGAATTGGGTTTATTTTTTTATTTTTTGGGAAAAAATCACTAAAAATCCTAAACTTTGCCAAAAGTGACAAATTTATCCCAAACTTTTTTTTGTAACATGAAAAATCCTGAAATTTGCCAATTGTGACACATTTACCCTAAACTTTTTTTCATAACACAAAAAACTCTAAACTTCTATTCGTGTGATACATTTACCTTAAACTATAGGGCATTTTGATCTTTTTACTTTTTAATTATTTTTCCTTTTTTTTCTTCTTCTTCTCTCTTCCCTCCACCGGCTATGGCAGAGTTGGCGGAGGGAAGCTGATGTTTGGTGAGGGCTGCCCTTGCTTGCATCGGGTGAGGGTCGCCCTCAGCTGGGTTGGGCGAGGTCCTCCCTCCCCAAATCGCAAAGGCACCCCTTGCCGGGCCCCTCGCCGCGTCGGGCGAGGGGTGCCCTCACTCGATCCGGCGAGGGAGGCCCTCGCCCAACGCCGACAAGGGCCACCCTAGCCAGCCTAGGTGAGGGGGACCCTCGCCCAACACCGACTCCGCCATGGCCAACGGAGGGAAGAGGGAAGAAGAATTACAAATGAAAAAATGAAAAAAATAAAAAATAAAAAAAAAAATAAAAAAATAAGACAAAAATGTTCCGATGGGGTAAATGTGTCACGTTTGCGAGTTTGGGATTTGTCACGTCACAAAAAAAGTTTTAGAGTAAATTTGTCACTTTGGGCAAAATTTGAGGTTTTTGGCAGTCTTTTCCCTTTTTTTTTTCCTCATGAAATTACAAATGACAAAGAAAAAAATGAAAGAAGAAATAATGATCAAGCTAAATCAACTCGCAAAAAATGGTTTGGCTTAGTTGGATCTTGACAATGATATAGGTTTACTTTGGTTTCACTTTTCTTCAAAACTGTATTTATTGTTGAAAATAAAACAAGAGATCAAATAAAATGCTGAGAATAAGGAAATGAATTGAACACCAAAATTACATGGTTTGGTCATATGACTTACTTTTATGGGGAGATGAACATATGATTCCACTATAGATGAAATAATATAATGAAAATTACAATCACACTTGAGTCATTCAAATATTTTTGATATTTTTTAACTCTCAAATACAACCATTAACATCACGTGACGTTTAACCTTTATAATTCTTTTGGAAATAATTTCTCAATTTCACAAAAAAATGACACAAATCTTAACACAATTTAATCGGCTTTATCACAAGAATATTTGGGGTACTTTCTGGAAGAAGACTTCTCTAAATCAAACCTTTAAGAGGAACTCCCAGCACAATTTTCAATCTCCTTTGTGCAGCCCCCGTAGCTCTCTATGAGATTGAAAGCTCCTCCTCTTCGTATTTAAAGAGGAAATTTAGCATAAGCAAATAAAGTAAAGGAAAAAATGGGTGGCCATTATTTTTTTTTGAACAAACATACTGAAATGCATTAGTAAGAAAAGTTTTTAGTACAAACATCTCTAGCATTAACCCAATTCCTAAAAAGGCATCCCATTTATTGGGCTTTAGCTAGCTAGTCAGCCACTTTGTTCGTATCTCAATTGCAATAGGCTAAAATAATACCCAAAGAGTCTTCTAGTTTGCGCTTCGCCCTATCCACTAAAGGCTGTACCTAATGTGTGGCCATTATTGAAAGACATTTTTTTTTTTTTTTTATCATTAGTGCAACTTTCTTCGTGTCTTTCCCATTTGGCCCGTATCAGCAGTGACCATCTTCATTGTCTTCATGATCTCTCTTTCTTTCTTTCCACACTCAAAAGCAACACCATAATAGAGTGGCGTCACGGCCATCGACAGGCCATCATTGCATTTCCTCACCTATAGGAGAAAATATTGGGTAAGGGAGATTCCAACGTGTCAAAATCCTACCTCATTCACTGGGCGACACGTCTGTCCTGGCCTCCAAGGATGCAGAACCCGTTTGTCGCCTGAGCCCCACATTTTTCTCGTCTTTTTTTCCTTTATTTTTAATTATTCTTCCCTCTTTTCACGGTCTTCCTCTCTCTTTCTCCGACCTCAACCTCAAGCCCGACCTCAGACCCGCCGCCGCCGCCTCTAGCACTTCACCTCATCTATGCCTCCATCTTTGCCCACTCCTTCTCCGACCTCTAGCGCCACCGCCTCCTATCCAACTCTTCCCACGCCCTATGCGTCCTCGCACACGTTGGCCAGGAGGTTGACGTCCTACGCCGCATCGATGAACCACACCGGTGCCTCCGCCTCCGCTCGTTCGTTGTCTAAGCTGACCCCGGTCGACTGTGAATCAACTCAGATTCGAGGTCGAGTTGAGCTCTAGATCATAAAATCTGAGGCTCAAGTTCGCCGGCTGAGCTTGAGCTTGACGACGGCGGGCTAAAACGGCAGTGAGGTGGTGGACTGAGACGGCGGTGGGGTGGTAGTGGAAGGAGACGTTGTCGTCCCCGTTAGAGTGAAAGGGAAGAAGAAGAAAAAACAAAGGAAAAAAGACGACGGTGACCGACGCTAGTCGAGTAGACAACCGGCAGGTAGTCGTGTTTCTGCGACCGTGAAGGATGGCGGTTGGCAGCTAGAGTCGTGGCGCCGAGCAATCCTTGGTTCGACTGGCTACAGGCGCTGGGGGCGTTCATGTTCGGGGAAGAAGAAAGCTCAAGGTTGAAGATGAAGAGGAAAAAGACAAAAACAGAAAAAGAAAGGAAAAAAAAAAACCTTTTAGAGGGAGGAGAGAGGTGAGGGTGTTAGAGGTGTTTCCAACAGTGAGGCCTGGGCGACATGCTGTTGACTGATGGGTGCACTGGAATTTTCACATGCTCGGATTAGACTCATACCTAATATTTTCTCCACCAATAGATAATCCATTGGCGCAAAAGTAAAATATTTGAGCAATCATTTGCTTTTTAATATAAAGGCACATTTTATGAGGATATTTGAGTTGTTAAACGTAATTAATTATAATAAAATGTAAGTCTTTAAAATGAAGTGATCAAAACAAATATTATATAAGGAGTGGGAAGCATATGCTTTAGGTAGTGCTTTTTTTTTTTTTTTTTGCACTTTAGGTAGTGCTTAGGGGGAGCACTTTTTACGGTGAATGCAACAAATCCAATTCTCTATAGGATGAAGCAGATATCTAGAGTCCCATGTGTCATCATGAGAGAGGATACTTTAGGAATATTTTGTTATTATGCATTTATATAGATAAATTATGAATTTACACAATTGGATTGGGATTTTAAATATGTCCAACTATATATATAGCTATAGATTAATCATAAATGATTTAGAAGTTTGAGAATCAATTTTTTAAATGCAAAAGTTTAAAAACACAAAGAAGAAACTGGAAAGAAATTGGGCATGGGAAAAGGTGCACTTCATCATTGTCCTCCACCTTATTTTTCTCGTAAAGCCATCAACTTTATTGAATATAATTAGAAGTTGCACCTACTGCGAAGTTGCCTGTATGCATTTATTCAACAAGAAATTGTGATTGTTTTTTCAATTGTTTTTTCAACAAGGATCTTACTGACAAGTGTCCTATAGGCATCGGTTAAATTGAACATCCACACATACCATTTTAATTGTCCCCTACAAGTCTCAAAGCTCTTCATCGGACTTGCATTTGAGAAATGCAAAACATCTTCAGCTTTGTGCAAAATTCCCTCTAAGTGCGAAGGGGGCTCCTATGGCAAACTCAAAGATAGGGACAAGCACCACGAATATATTAGGAGGTGAGTACCATGTCTTCCTGAGTTTTAGAGGGCCTGATACTCATCGTGGATTCACCAACGGCCTTTATCATGCTCTGGTGGATGCCGGGATTCATGTTTTCATTGATGATGAAGAGCTTCGATCGGGTGAAAGAATTAGTGACAGCCTTCTGCAACCGATCAACAATTCCAAGATATATATACCTATCTTTTCCAAAAATTATGCTTCAAGTCATTGGTGCCTTTGCGAGCTTGCAAAGATGGTGGATAACACCTCTACATCTAAAGAAGATAGGAAGAAGAAGGCCATATTGCCCATCTTTTATGATGCAAAACCCAATGACATGAAGCTGAAAACCGCGTTGTACAATAAGGCCATAATGAACTTGGAGAAAAAGGTGGAGGATCATAAGAAGAAGTTTAGCTCCAAGGATGTAGAGATGTGGCGGTAGGCTCTCAAAGAAGTTGATGGCACCAAGGGATGGGAGCTGGAGAAATATTCAGGGTAACAATCTAACCATGATCAAGAAACTTATTTTGTACAATCAGGCCATAGTTCTTATAAAAATTCGTTAATTACTTTTCAACTCTAATTTCCCTAAATTTAAACAAAAAGTTTCAAATTCTTTTTTTTTTTCTAAATCATGAGATTTACAATTTTTTCTAATCTAATAGATTTATTATAATTTCTCTTTCACCTAATTTCCATCGTATAAAAGTTTAGCATTGCTTCATCTTTTTATACTAATTTGATCCATGTATGTCTTAAGATTCCTGTTGTACGCTGGAGAACTTCATTAAGGAACCGTTGCCTTTGCAAAGTTCCTTTTCACATTGAAAGAATTGAGTAAATCTACTATTACACTAATCATCAGATGTTTATATTTTGATTCTTCTACCTTTTTCTGGCCATAAATTTTGATTCTTCTACTTGAAATATAGATCAAACATATCTCTTCCTCTATTCCTTTAACTTTAACTTGTAATGGATTTTTAAGTTTGTAATTCATCATGTTCCCCAAGCTTTGGGGGTAACATTGAATTTTTATATATCCTAAACTTGGTCGCATTCCCACTCGGTTGCTTAGTCGATGGTTGGTCAACATGCAAATTTGTTGCCTTTTCTCAATTGAAATTGTTCAACTTTGTGGCAGCCATGGGGATCTTATCAAGTCAGTTGTCAACGAGGTTGTAGTCAGGCTCAAGACAAGACAAAGACAAGTGACTGTAGATTTAGTTGGAATGGAGGATCGAACGGCAACCGTAAATAATTTGTTAGACATCGACTCCGGTGGTGTGCGGCTTATTGGAATTTACAGGATGGGTGGCATTGGTAAAACAATACTTGCCAAGATTATCTTCAACCAACTATGTCCTCACTTTGGGAAAAATTGCAGCTTTCTTGATGATATAAGGGAAACGGCAAAAACCAAGGGCTCATTGGTTGAGCTGCAAAGAAAATTATTGTCCAATATCTCCAATTCTAGAGTGGCTCCTCACATTGATAACATGGATCAGGGGATCACTATGATTGGACAAACAATTTGCAACAAGAAAATGCTAACTGTATTGGATGATGTCGATGAGGGCAACCAAATCCAAAAACTAATTGAAGTGAACTCTTTGTGTTATGGTACTAGGATACTTGTTACCACTAGGGATAAAAGCATTCTAAAAATCAGGGGATTTAAATATAAAATCCTGCATTATGAAATGGAGGAGTTGAGCAAAAAAGATGCACTCCAACTTTTTAGTAGGCATGCCTTTGATGACAGTTTGCCTCCTACCAATTATTACACTCATTCCAAAGGCATTGTCTCAACTACAGGTGGACTACCTTTAGCTCTTGAAGCTATAGTTCATTGCTTTTTGGTCAGAAAGAGGAAACAATATGGGAAGAGACGCTAGAGAAGCTAAGGGGAACACCTCATAGGGATGTGTTGGGAAAGTTAAGGATTAGCTATGATGCCTTAGAACCGGATCAACAACACATATTTCTTGATGTTGCATGCTTTTTCATCGGTTGGAAGAAGACTAATCTAATCTACCAATGGAAATATTGTGGGTTTAAGGTGGAGTATCCTATTCAAGTCCTTATTAATAGGTGCATGATAAAGTTTTTAGAAGATGATGAAATTTGGATGCACGATCAGTTTAGAGATCTCGGAAGGGCAATTGCTATACAAGAGTGTACTAGATTGTGGGATAAAGATGACATTATTTGCAAATTAAGATCGATAGAGGTAAAGTATGACCAAATTTGAATAGAAAATTGCTTACCCTATTCTTCATTGAGGATTTAATCATGTTTCTGTATTGGGAGCTACTTTACCGTTTAATTTCCTTTTTCTTTCCTTCGACAAATTAAATTGTGGGATTATTGACAAATTCCTGTTGCTGCTTCTCAATGTCATTGGTAGATCAAGGAAAGCGTTCAAGCACTCTATTTGCGATCGACCTCCAGCAACCCTACAACTATCACGGCGGAGCAACTTAGACGGTTCCCACATCTCAAGTTTCTTTGGTTGAGTAATGTAGTCTGCCGAGGTGACTTCACGGGCTATCTTGTCAAGTTGAAATGGACAATTTTTTGGGGCGCTAAAAGTTATTCTGGAAAACTTGATTTGCTAACCAATTTCGGTCTAGAAAGTGTGGTCCTGATTAATATTTGTTTCTCTAGACTCAGCGAAGATGAGATTAGTTACCTAATCAAGGTACGTGACTTTCCCTCTTGGTCTAATTTTCTCATTCAATGAAGAACAGGATTCGATAGATTTATCACCTAATTTTCTCAGTTAGGGAGAGGATTGGATGACATATGGTCCAACTTGGGAGCCTAAATTCATATTTATTTCTTGTATAGACTTCTAATTGTCTGTCTTGATGTTTCATTGGCTTTTGTAGGGGGCAACGAAATTGAAGATTCTCACTCTTGAATATAATAACTTCATTCGTGGGACACCAACCTTTCACAAATACTTAGTTTTAGAGAAGTTGACTATTTATCATTGTCCATCTTTGAAGAAAATTGACCGCTCTATTGGGAAACTGAGGTGGCTGACTAACTTGAGTATTGAGTTATGTTTGAAACTTGAAAAATTGCTTGAACAAATTGGAGAGCTAAAGAATCTCCAGCACCTCTCTCTTAGTAAATGTGATAGCTTGAGCGAGCTCCCTGACTCAATTTCGAAATTAGAGTTGTTGACAAAGCTAGATATATCACGCACGAGAATTACAAGATTACCAGATTCCATTGGTAAACTACGGAGCCTGTCATTTGCCAATGTATTAAACACACCAATTGTAGAAATGCCTAGTACAATGAGCAAATTGCTTCGCCTCCAAATACTGAACTTGGAACATGGTCATAGTATAAAAGAGTGGCCAGAGCTCCCTAGAAGTTTGACCACTCTACGGCTAATATCTACTTCGTTGCTGACTATCCCTAAACTCTCAAACCTTACTAATCTAGTTGAACTGTTCCTATCTAATGACTTTGATGATAGGCTGTGCAAATCAAGTGTAATTCCAACTGGTGAATTGAGGTGGATTGGGAGATTATCCAAACTAATCAAGCTGCACTTTTGCTTATTGAATGTCCGTGCACCAACTACAGAGTTGGGTTCCCTTTCTCTGCTAAAAGAACTTACTCTTTCTAGACTAGACTTCCGAACCCTCAAACAACTTGATGTTGGATGTATGCCCTAAAGCTACTATGTAATTGTTACATATTAGGGATTTCGGTTGTACTTTCATTATTATTATTTAATTAATGGCAATGACGTATTCATTCATTTGTCCAATTATTTTATATTGATGAATGATTCCATAAGATCAGTTGCAACTAGACCTATTCTTGAGACGTCAAGAATATATGTGACGGGTTCATAGTTGGACTGAATTTTTAAATCGTTCCCGGTCAATGGATTATTGAGTGGATATTAATAATCCTGTTGAGACCGGTGTGTTCTTAACTTCGCCATTAAGTATTGGATACTTAAGGGAATGATGAGTCACATGTCATTAGGTATTATGATGCCTGAGTTAGAACACAGGTGTTTGTATTAGACAAATTCACTGAACGTGACGCATATGGAACGATTAGCGACATGGAAGCTTTTAGCGTGGCCAATGTCTAATTGTCCATGCTTTGGTCTTGTGTAAATAATCCTTAGACCTGAGGCACAGTGTTAACTTGTGTATTGAACAATTATGGTTCACGGGTGCACATAATGCTGGGTCGTTGATCCGTGTTTATACCTGATGGTCATAGTTTGTTTATATATGAAGTTACACGTGTGCACAATATGGAATCTGTTTCATTGTTATGCAAGGTATGATAATGATGCCCTATGCAATCTAATTGTGACAATGCATTGAAATCCTCGACTGGGGTTGTAACCGAGAATAAATTGTTTATGTCTCGAATAAAATGCATGTTAATTAGATTTGTGCATATGATCGAATTAATGACTTGACTAATATTCTATGGTTTTTGTTTGATCGAGACATAGTAAGACAGAAGGATTGAATTATACTGTAGTCAAAGCTGACAGGTTCATTATGTTCTTAAAATATTCATACTATCTGGGTAACCATGACATATTGCTAGATGTCAATCATGGCTTGTAAGACCCAAAGATTAATCAGGACAATTAATTCTTGTGGGAGTACTAATGTGTTAGTACAAGTCCTACTACTAGCTTAGTGATGAATCTAGGGATATCACACACCATAAACAATTAGGATAACGTGGAAGAAGAGAAAAATATAATTGCAAATGTGTTTGCAATTACTGCAATCGAATTGTGTCGATTTGAAATTAAATCTAATGAGATTTAATTTAATTTGTATTATAGTCATGAGCCAACTTGCATATGATGCACACGCATTCTCAAAGTGGATACATGTTAATGTATTCCAATTGTACATATAAAATTATGTTCTTTTTATTTTTAAAAAGAGAATTGATTAATTAATTAATTATTCATTTAATTAATTAATTAATTAATTAATTAATTAATTAACTAATTAAAAAATTAAACTAAAGCTTCATGCATGTGCACGAATTCGTGCACATGCACGCAGCGTAATGGTCGTGGTTGCTGACCATTGTGCACGAAGCATGGATGGTCGCAACCGGCCGACCATCATGCTAAGATCGTGCATGAGCAGTTGCTCATGCACGATCGTCTACTATGGACGATCGCAACGGTTGCTGATCGTCCATCGATCAGCAACCGTTGCTGATCGGTTTTATTTTAAATTGAAAAATGGTTTTGAGGACAAAATGATGGGCTGCTTATATAGAGAAAAAGTGGGCGTGTGTTTTTTTTTTTTAAGAGAGGTGATGCTTTGCTGAAAATAGAGAGCAAAGTGTGTGCATGTTCTTGTGTCTTTGAGTCGCAAGAAAGAAGAGCATTATCTCATTCGGGCCGTGACTATTATACATCAAGAATACAACGGATTGTTTCCACGTGATTGCTAGCACGATCGAAGTGGTGAATAACCGAAAGTTCTCTCTTCCGTTCGACATTCGTTGTTGGTGTGTCTGAAGTAGAGGTCCGACGCTTGTGGGACTCGAACTGTAGAACATCCGAACCGATTCGTTTTAAAGCGTGCTTCAAGAGGTAATTCGTTTAACTCTCTTTTATGTTTAGATTTTTGATTAAAACGCACAAACAACGCTTTAGGAGAATCATGTATAAAATATATCTTTGTTTCCGCTGCGTTCATTTCGTTACTTTTTCTTATACATGATTCATGAAACCCCAACAAAGTGGTATCGAGCCAACCTCGGGCGTTTTCGTGCGTTTAATTGATTTGTAGTTCAAATATATTTTTGCGTTCTAATGGCCAATTTATTTTTGTTAAGAGAATTGGTTCTCTTACTCTTATGTGGCCTATAGAAGTTGATTAATTTATGTGATAAATTTAATCAACTAAGCAAAAATTAGAACTAAATCAATTTTGAATCAAAAATCCATAACTTGTTATACTTTGTGTTTATATTCTACAAATGATATGCAAAATTTTATGCATGCCTTCCAGAGCTTTAAATTTTGAATTTATAGCTCGTAAGGAAGGGTAGTGATCATGGAAAAATCCTTAATTGTTGTGATTGTTGTATGGATGAATGTATGATGATTACAGGTATTCTTTTTGGGGATGTAATTATTAAATGGAGGCTGCAATTTATATTTATTTTTATGAAATGTAATTTTAGTATAGTTTAGTATTTCAATTATTAATGTAAATACTACAAGAGAGGAGGAGCCATTGGAGGAGCCATTAAACCGGTGAGCTCTTTGGGCCCGGTCTTTGAAGAGTTCAAAGATTGAAGAAAAAGTGAAGAGCCTGTCCATATTATTAAAACATTAAAATGGCTAAATGAGTCTCTTTGGCTCAAGACCCATTCAACCATAATTCCATGATCACCACATAGGATAGATGTTATGTGATATCTATTTATTTATTATGTTTTTGTTATCGTGCATGTTAAACCGGTTAATGTGCAAAGTGAGATCATTAATAACGACCAAAATCTCCTTATTAATAATATTAAGTCGAAACGGGTTTCGGACTCGTGACCTTCCACCGTCATGGTTTGATCCAATATTATAGTGGTTAACTAACCGGTTATGGACACATAGGGGTTAATTACCATTTATAATATTGGACCACTTCATTATGCATATGATGCTGTGGGGTTGGAGCCAAATGATTTCTAATAACTGTCAGGTGAGGAAATCGTTTGTGTTTTCAATCCTTACATGAGACGATGGGTTAGACTTAACTATGATCATGATGCCAATAACTGTTAGGTGAGGCTTTCATGGTCTAGAGGCCGAAGTTATGATTGAGACTCGCATATGATGTGTTGAACAAGCTGATTCACTCACTAAGTTCATAGGACACCAATAACTGTTAAGTGAGGTGGACTTTGGGCTAGTGGGACTCCAATCCCCACTAGTAATCTTTACCCAACAAAGATTACCGCTTCCCATCTTAAGGAGTATGGGATTCGAAGATAAATTTAGTGAGAGGATCTATTTTATTTAAAGACCAAAATGAAATAGTTATTATGAAAAGTACAACGGCTAACAATTTATTTTCTGCAACAGATATATTATTACTCTGAAATAATGGTGACCACAAACCCACTCGCTTTTATACTTGACAAGAATTGTTTGACTGGACCCAATTTCACTGATTGGGTGAGGAATTTGAGAATTGTTCTCAATTCAAAAAAATTGGGTATGTGCTTGATGAAAAGATGCCAACCTCCTTTCCTGAGGGTGGGACCCAAGAGGAGCGTGTCACTTATGATAAGTGGCGTGATGATGACTTAAAAGTTAGGTCATATATGCTTGCTTCTATGAATAATGAATTACAAAAGAAGTATGAATTTATGGAAGATGTTGGGTCGATCATTTTGCACATAAAGGAATACTTTGATGAGAATGGTCGAACCTCTAGATATGAGATATCTAAGGCATTGTACTGTATGAGGATGGCTGAAAGATCATCTGTTAATGATCATGCTTTAAAAATGATCTGACACATTGAAGAATTGGCTAGACTGAATCTCGTTATGGACAATGAGTTAGCTGTGGATTTGATCCTCCAATCTTTAACTGCTTCCTTCTTTGGTTTTGTCCAAAACTTCTACATGCATAAAATGGAGAAAACTCTTGCTGAGTTACATAGCATGCTGGTAGTTTATGAGAAGGAAATGCATAACACGAGGCCAAATGTAGTGGCTATGGCTATGGCTAAGGTTTCTTCTTCAAGGGGTAAGTCTGTTTTAAAAAAGAATAAATGGAAGAGGCCTGTCAAACCTGTTGTGCAACTAAAACCCATGATTGATAAAGGAAAATGTCATTACTGTGGTGTCAAAGGGCACTAGAGGAGGAACTGTAGGAGGTACCTCGTGAGCTTAAAGGTGAAGCCCAAGAACCAACCTTATGAAGGTATGGTGTCTATGCTTATTGAAACTAATCTTATGGTTAGTGCTGAATCCAGCTCATGGGTTCTAGATTCTGCTGCAACTTCACATATTTTATGTCTTTGCAGAATCTGGAAATAAACAGGATGCTAGGGCGAAATGAGATTGTCCTGACGTTTGCCAATGGAACAAGAGTTGCTGCATTAGCTATAGGGACTTTTCGTTTATGTTTCCCTTCTGGACATGTAATGGTTTCAAAGAACTGTTTGCATTATAAGAATGATGTTAGGAACATCATCTCTATACCTCGTTTGGGTAAAGAGAATTATGAACTTTCTTTTGCTGATGATGTATGTTCTATTTATCATAATAGAAGATGTGTTGGTTCTAGCTTATTAACCAACAATCTTTATACCATTACAATGTCCGGTAATGCGATTACCAATGTCAATAAGTAAAATGAATTGATATAAATGCCATAACTAATAAACGCCCTAGAGACGGTCCAAATAAAAAGTATGTTTGGCATCTCCGATTAGGTCATATTGGAGAAGACATAATTACGAAGTTGAGTAATGATTGGTACATTGATTCATCAAATTTTGAGTCATACTCGACTTGTGAGGCATGTCTTCTAGGAAAAATGACCAAAGCGCCTTTTGTGGGACAAAGTGCGCGAGCTGCTGACATATTAGAATTAATACATACAGATGTATGTGGACCAATTAATGAAACTGCCAGAGGTGGTTATAATTACTTTATTACCTTCACCGATGATCAGTCACGGTATGGTTAGTTATACCTCATGAAGTATAAATCTGAATCCTTTGAAAAGTTCAAGGAATTCAAGGCTGAAGTTGAGAAACAAACGGGAAAATGTATTAAGGCTCTTCGATCGGATCGAGGAGGTTAATACCTTAGTACTGAATTCATGAACTATCTTAAAGAGAATGGCATTTTATCACAATGGACACCTCCTGGAACTCCAGACCATAATGGTGTATCTAAACGAAGAAATCGTACTTTATTAGATATGGTACGATCTATGATGAGTTACATCAATTTGCCAATATCCCTTTGGGGATATGCCCTTGAGACAACTGTATATATACTGAATAGAGTGCCATCCAAATCTGTTCCAACTACGCCTTATGAGATATGGCATAGTAGGAAACCTAGTCTTAATCATATTAAGATTTGGGGTTGTCCAGCTTTTGTGAAAAAGCTGAAAATGGAAAAATTGGAGGCAAGATCTGAACAAGATCGCTTCATTGGATATCCAAATGAAACTCTTGGATATTATTTCTATTTTCATTCAAACTAAAGAATTTTGCTATGCAAGCACGCTTCTTTTTTGGAGAATAGTTCATCCAAGAAAGTGGTACTGGGCGGAAAATAGTCTTACAAAAAGAAAATAATGAAGTACTAAACAACCGAGTTCAAATACCAATCTCTGATTCAATGGGAGCTTCTAATACACAACCTCTTAGGAGAAGTGCAAGAACGTCTCGCCCACCTGCTCGTTATAGACACTCGGTTAATCATATTGAACCATTATTCATTGTGAATGATAGTGATCAACCCGGTGATCCTAAAACCTATGAGGAGGCAATGTTGGACATCGATTCTGGTAAATGGCTAGAAGCCATGAAATCTGAAATGGATTCAATGTATTCCAATAAGGTTTGGACCTTAACTAGCCTGATGGTATTATCCCAATTGGCTGTAAATGGATCTTCAAGAGGAAGATGAATACTGAAGGTCAAATTGGAACTTACAAAGCATGGTTGGTAGCGAAAGGATATCGTCAAAAAGAAGGAATTGATTATACGAAACTTTCTCACCTGTGGCCATGCTAAAATCCATTCGGATTATGTTGGCTATAACTGCACACTTTGATTATGAGATATTTCAAATGGATGTCAAAACGGCTTTTCTAAATGGTTTTCTCAAAGAGGACATCTATATGGAACAACCACGGGGTTTTGAATCCAATAGTGAAAAACGGAATGTGTGTAAGCTTAAGAGATCAATTTATGGACTTAAACAAGCCTCTAGAAGTTGGAACATCCGTTTTGATGAGGTAGTCAAATTGTTTGGCTTCATCAAAAATCCGGATGAACCTTGTGTATATAAGAAGATCAGTGGGAGTGCAATTGCATTTCTGGTTTTGTATGTCGATGATATACTTTTGATTGGAAATGATGTATTAATGATATCATCGATAAAACTATTCTTGTCACAGAAATTCTCTATGAAAGATTTAGGAGAGGCAACCTATATTTTAGGTATCAAGATCTATAGAGATAGATCAAGACGATTGATTGGCCTCTCACAATCTACATACATAGACAAAGTGTTAACACAGTTTAACATGCAATGTTCCAAGAGAGGATTATTGCATTTTAGGCAAGGGATCCATCTTTCTAAGGAGATGTGTCCCAACACTCCTGAAGAAAGAGAGCGGATGGCAAAGATACCATATGCATCCGCTATTGGAAGCATAATGTATGCTATGTTATGTACTAGACATGATATTGCGCATGCTGTAAGTATTACTAGCAGATATCAGTCTGATCCAGGAGAAGAGTACTGGATAGCAGTTAAGAATATTCTTAAGTACTTGCGAAGGACTAAAGATTTATTCTTGATATATGGAGAAGGAGAATTTAAAGTTGTAGCTTATACTGATTCCGATTTTCAATCGGATCCTAATGATTATAAGTCTACGTCTGGATTTGTCTTTACATTCAATGGTGGTGTAGTTAGTTGGAAAAATTCCAAATAAAGTATAACTACCGATTCCACCACTGAGGCAGAGTATGTAGCTGCTTCTAAAGCAGCAAAGGAAGTCGCTTGGATGAAGAAGTTTATTTATGAACTTGGAGTCGTTCCTTCAATTGAGCAACCGATTACATTGTTTTGTGACAACAATGGGGCTATAGCTCAAGCTAAGGAACCAAGGTCTCACCAAAAGTCCAAGCACATCGAGAGACGCTTCCATTTCATCAGAGAAACTGTTGGGAAAGGTGATATCGCCTTGCAGAAAATTACTTCAGCAGAAAACGTGGCAGATCCCTTCACTAAGGCCTTACCTCGGTCTTCTTTTGAAAGACATATTGACAAAATGGGTTTGAGGTACCAGACAAGTTGGCTTTAGTGCAAGTGGGAGATTGTTGGATATATGCCCTAAAGCTACTATGTAATGGTTACATATTAGGGATTTCAGTTGTACTTTCATTATTATTATTTAATTAATGGCAATAACGTATTCATTCATTTGTCCAATTATTTTATATTGATGAATGATTCCATAAGATCAGTTGCAACTAGACCTATTCTTGAGACGTCAAGAATATATGTAACGGGTTCATAGTTAGACTGAATCTTTAAATCGTTCTCGGTCAATAGATTATTGAGTGGATATTAATAATCCTATTGAGACCGGTGTGTTCTCAACTTCGCCATTAAGTATTGGATACTTAAGGGAATGATGAGTCACATGTCATTAGGTATTATGATGCCTGAGTTAGAACACAGGTGTTTGTATTAGACAAATTCATTGAACGTGACGCATATGGAACGATTACCGACATGGAAGCTTTTAGCATGGTCAATGTCTAATTGTTCATGCTTTGGTCTTGTATAAATAATCCTTAGACCTGAGGCACAGTGTTAACTTGTGTATTGAACAACTATGGTTCACGAGTGCACATAATGCCGGGTCGTTGATCCGTGTTTATACCTGATGGTCATAATTTGTTCATATATGAAGTTACACATGTGCGCAATATGGAATCCATCTCCTTGTTATGCAAGGTATGATAATGATGTCCTATGCAATCTAATTGTGACAATGCATTGAAATTCTCGACCGGGGTTGTAACCGAGAATAAATTGTTTATGTCTCGAATAAAATGCATGTCAATTAGATTTGTGCATATGATCGAATTAATGACTTGACTAATATTCCATGGTCTTTGTTTGATCGGGACATAGTAAGACAGAAGGATTGAATTATACTGTAGCCAAAGCTGACAGGTTCATTATGTTCTTAAAATATTCACACTATCTGGGTAGTCATGACATATTGCTAGATGTCAATCATGGCTTGTAAGACCCAAAGATTAATCGGGATAATTAATTCTTGTGGGAGTACTAATGTGTTAGTACAAGTCCTACTACCAGCTTAGTGATGAATCTAGGGATGTCACACACCATAAACAATTAGGATAACATGGAACAAGAGAGAAATATAATTGCAAATGTGTTTGCAATTACTGCAATCGAATTGTGTCGATTTGAAATTAAATCTAATGAAATTTAATTTAATTTGTATTATAGTCATGAGTCAACTTGCATATGATGCACACTCATTCTCAAAGTGGATACATGTTAATGTATTCTAATTGTACTTATAAAATTATGTTCTTTTTTATTTTTAAAAAGAGAATTGATTAATTAATTAATTATTCATTTACTTAATTAATTAACTAATTAAAAAATTAAATTAAAGCTTCATGCATGTGCACGAATTCATGCACATGCACGAAGCGTAATGATCAGCGGTTGCTGACCATTATGCACAAAGCATGGTGGTCGGCAACCGCCGACCATCATGCCAAGATCGTGCATGAGCGGTTGCTCATGCACGAGGGTCGTGCACAATCGTCTGCTGTGGACGATCAGCAACGGTTGCTGATCAGTTTTATTTTAAATTGAAAAATGGTTTTGAGGACAAAACGATGGGCTGCTTATATAGAGAAAAAGTGGGCGTGCGTTTTTTTTTTTTTTAATAGAGGTGATGCTTTGCCGAAAATAGAGAGCAAAGTGTATGCGTGTTCTTGTGCCTTTGAGTCGCAAGAAAGATGAGCATTATCTCGTTCGGGCCGTGACTATTATACATCAAGAATACAACGGATTGTTTCCACGTGATTGCTAGTACGATCGAAGTGGTGAATATCCGAAAGTTCTCTCTTCCGTTCGACGTTGTTTCCACGTGATTGCTAGTACAATCGAAGTGGTGAATATCCGAAAGTTCTCTCTTCCGTTCGACGTTCGTTGTTGGTGTGTCTGAACTAGAGGTCCGACTCTTGTGGGACTCGAACTGTAGAACATCCGAACCGATTCATTTCAAAGCGCGCTTTGAGAGATGATTCGTTTAACTCCCTTTTGTTTAGATTTTTGATTAAAACGCACGAACAACGCCTTAGGAGAATCATGTATAAAATATATCTTTGTTTCCGCTGCATTCATTTCGTTAATTTTTCTTATACATGATTCATGAAACCCCAACACTTGCCCCAAACTTGATAGTTTTAAAGATTGACCACACTCGAGTGAAACATGTACATCTCAGTGGGCTTCCTCCGTTGGAAAAATCAAGAGAAAACGAGGTGTACGGGCAACTTGATGGTCAATCTCTCGATGTCTTTGACTCGTTGGACGAACCAAGTCTTCATGACATCTTATGTGTCAAGAGCAGGCGTTTTGTGCCAGAGGACCCAGGGTACAATGAGCTACAAGCTCCCGAGTTGATTGAACCTTGGAGGGGAAATTTCCTTGTCCTAAGTTCTCTGAAGATGCTTCGAGAATTCCACATGGGCAGGTGCCGGAAGGTAGAAGTTATCGATTTTGTTTCTGATATTGCTAGTACGAGAACCTAGAGGGGGGTGAATAGGTATATAAAAATTTTCTTGAAGATTGCACAATATTTAAACAGTTAGAGGATTTGCAACAGTTAAAAATTCAATCGCAAGACTGAGTAAGGGAAAGAGAGAATTAAACACGTGGTTTATAGTGGTTCGGCTTGATTCAAGCCTACGTCCACTCTTACGCACCGACAGCCAATTGGCTGGATTCCACTATGATCAAAGAGATGTTACGGTGTTGATCTTCCTTGATTTCTAGGTGTAGATGATCTACCACACTCGCTCAAGGTGTCACCAAGTATAAACACTCTCTGTGTATACAATTTCGCTCGAACTGTATCGACTAACAATCAAGGTTCTTCAGACTCTGGAATTTTTCTATCAATCACACCTACTTAAAACAACTTGAACGTCTTCCTTTTATACTCCTTTATGCCATCATAGCCGTTGGCACTTACCAAAGGAATTCCTCCAATCTACCCGTTGGATGGAATCAATCAAGAAGATCATCCGAGCTATTTAAGGAATCTGATGATAGCCCATCAATCCTATTCGCCCATACAATCAGGATCTTGGTTTCCAAGAATAGAACATTCCAATAATATTTCGTCGACCATCGGATCTTCAATCGATCTTAGATAAGAATCAAAGAATCCGAAATATTTATCTAACCAAAGAATCTTTTCCAGAGGATAGGATCGAATCCTCAACCATATACTTCGGCTTTGGATTTCCTTCATCACTGGATTAGAAAGACTGTCAGTGAGAATAGACTTAAGTCTTGAGTCTTGATTCTTAAGTCTTGAGTCTTGAGTCTTGAGTCTCGAGAATACAAAGTCTTCAGATTTTAAACTGTCGGTCTCCGAACATCCAGACTTAGACTGATAGAAACGTTTTGTTAGCTTTAAAATATTCTGGAAAGATTTCTCCAACAATCTCCCCCTTTTTGATGGTGACAAAACTTTCTTGTAGATTTGAACAACTTTGACCTGCAAAAACATTTCTCAAGCAATATGGCTAACTCATAAAGATTAATAAAACAACCGGACTCGCATCCACAGAAAATTGGTTAGTCTTTCATGAGTAATACCATATAACAACACTTGATATAAATGCAACCAGTCAAGCATCAAAATCCACAGCCAATTCAGTCAAATTCACACCCAAGTTCAAGTTCTCAAGTCATACTCGAAAATAAACATAACCACAAAAGTTTAAAAATGTTGAAAGATGTTGGTTCAAATTGATTCTCCCCCTTTTTGTCATCATTAAAAAGGGTGAGAAAGGAGTCATGTCTGCTTGGGAATGCGCACGATCTGGAAATCCCCAATGGACTGGACTACTCCTTTGAGCTTCTTCAGTCTTTCCTCGGTTGAGCTACCTCTTCTCCCTTAGCATTGGCTTGAAGTTGCGGAGCGAGGTCTTTGAATTTATCCTCCGAGAGACTGAAGATGCTTGTCCAGCATTCTTCATGGCTTGGATTTCACGAGTCCGAGCATATATCGGCCACGCATTTCCGAAGGATATCCATGATACGACGAAAATCTGCAGAATCGTCCGTCTGTGTACTAGCATTGGCTTTCTCAGATGGTGTGTATGCAGATGATGGCGCTTCTGTTAAGTCTTGCAGATTTGGTTCTAACGTATCGTGACCTTCTTCGAGCAATTGAGAGACCTGAACTTCTTCGGGTCTTCGGAGATTGTCTTAGATCTTCACCGACAGCGGCATGAGGTGTAGACCTCTCTTGCTCGCCAACTCCCCCTGTCTCTAGGACATCGAAAGGGGAAGAGTGATGATCATGCTCTTGATTTCCCTTCTCTCAGTTTATCAGCGGACTTTTCTTTCTCTCCTTCTCCTTCTTCTTCAGCTTCTTTCTCCTTCTCTCTCTGCTCTTCTTCTTCTCTTTTTGCTGAAGTTACGTCGGTTGAGACACGAACGTCCGGTTCTTGTCGGTGCTTGGATAGTGGGATCTTCATCCTCTTCATCTTCATCTTCATCCTCCGGGATGAGAGTTCTTTTCTTCTTTTCGATGGAGCACCAATGGCCTCTTTTCCTTTTCTCTTTGAGGCGGACTCGAACTGGAGATTTCACTCTGAATTTCTCCATTGCCTTGGAAAGTTCTTACGACGCATCTTCGTTAACATCTTCAAACCTATCACCATCTTATCACACGGTCGAACACAAAATGTTTGTGGCGGTTCAATATTCATGTGTCGAAGATCTTGGTCACCGAGACCAGGATAAGGCAATTGTCCTTTGTCTTTTGACATTGCTCTGTACATATGGAAGAGAATAGTGTGCGGGAGAGAAAACTTCCGTCTGAGTTGATCGCGTACATCAACTTTGCTTGAAAAGAGACACGAAGTCTTTGACGTAGACTTTGGTCCGAGACAGTTGATCACAATCTTATGAAGCACAATGTTGATGGCATTCATCCTGGAATAGGTAATTTTCTTCTCTATGTCCCTATCTTTGACAAGTTCCAGAGTAGTACGAGCAAGTGAGACTTTGATTGGAAGATAACGTCCTCGTTCAACTCCAACTATGTCCGCCAATATATTCACATCTACCACGTAGACTTGGTCTCGTACACTGAATGAAATTCTATTCGCATCCAAAAAGCTAAGATTTGAATAGAAATAAGCGGTCAGTTGAGCATACCCGTCCGTAGAGTCAAAGCAAAAAGTCTCAAGTTGAAGCAAATTCAACTTTTCTCTTAAGTTCATGTTGATGGCGTCCAGGAAGTCAAAATCAACACTTCTAGGGTTTATCACCCCTCTTTTCAACAGCCTGAAATACACTTTTTCCGATCCTTGGATTTAAACAAATCCATCCGATTTCCTTTCACCTTTGCTGCCACACCCATTCTAGGTTGAAATTCAAGGAACATTCTGTCATCATCGTTCCCTTCAATCAGATTTTGTCCTGGCAAACGAGGGTCACTGGGAATGTTCGCAAGTGCCTCCTCTGCCCTTCCTTTAGGAGCAATTCCCAATTCCTCCATTTTCCGCAGAAAAAGATACTCATTCCCATAATTTTTGTCCTTAAGGAAGTCATCTATATATTTTAATGAAGAACCGGTGCTTTTCAATGCACGATAAAGCTTATAGATAAAGGAGGGTTTTTGGACTCTTACTGGATCGGCTTCCTCGATTATCTCTTCTTCCAGATGTTGACTTGCACCTTATGGGGCAGGAGGTATTGAATGACGTGGAGGAGAGCGAATCGGACTTTGTCGCTGACTTGATAAGTCTTCTTCCTCGCAAGATCGAAGTGAGTCGGTCCCTTCTCCATTCTTTGTGGTCCCCTTTGCGATTCTTGATGATTTCCTCGAAGACGACATCTTTCTTTGTCTATTGGAAGATTCCTTCACTTGCTTTTCCCAAGAAAAATGACCACTTTCTCGACGACGAACAAGAAGTAGAAACAGATCGGGAGGAGAGTGCCTTTTAGGGTTTTGAAGATTGGGCGAAGAGAAACCGTATATATATAATTCAGTTTTTGAAAAGGGAAGTTCAATCGGTACAAGGAAAGTGTACGAACACTTCTTTTCAAAAATCAATAACTGCCAAAATTAATCCCTTTTAAAAAGACAAGTTTTCGAATTTCACACGGATTATAACGAAAGATCGTACCTTTTCAAATTTAGATAAACTAACTAAATGAGAGTTCGTACCTTTTAGATAAAATAGCAACTTACAGTCTTTAGCCATGAATGTTTGAGTCTCAGGATTTCAAGTCTGAGAGATCAGAGTCTTAGAGTTAGTGAGTCTCTAGACTTTAACTTCTTCAAGCTTCAAAATGTTGAGTCTTGAACGGATAAAGTCGAATTAATTTTTCTCCAAAGGCTTTGTGAATATATCCGCTAGTTGACTCTTCGAATCAACAAATTGAATCGAGATTTCTCCATTTTGAATATGATCTCTAATGAAGTGATGTCGAATCTCAATATGCTTTGCTCTTGAATGAAGGATTGGATTTTTGGTGAGATTGATCGCGCTGGTGTTGTCACATCTGATTTCTGTGCATGAGTCTTCAATGCCAAAGTCTTGTAGCTGTTGTTTTATCCAAAGAATTTGTGAACAGCAGCTTCCAAGAGCTACATACTCTGCTTCTGTCGTTGAGAGAGCTACAGTACTTTGCCTCCTCGAAAACCAAGATACTGTCTTGTTTCCAAGCAGTTGACAAGTTCCAGAAGTGCTCTTTCTATCGACTCTGCAACCGGCCAGATCTGCATCTGAGTATCCTAGAAGATTAAAGTCTCCCATCTTTGGATACCAAAGACCGATGCTTGAAGATGAGGTAATGTATTTGATAATACGTTTCACGGCAATGAGATGTGATTCTCTAGGATCCGATTGAAACCTAGCACAGATGCAAACACTCAACAAAATATCAGGTCTAGAAGCGGTAAGATAAAGAAGTGAACCGATCATGCTCTGTACAACTTTTGATCTACTTTCTTCCCTTCTTCATCCTTGTCTATCTTCGAGAACATGACATTGGTATGTCGGTCTTTTTGCACTTTCCCAATCCAAACCTTTTGACAAGATCATTCGCATATTTTTCTTGATGAATGAAAGTTCCTTCCTTCATTTGTTTTACTTGGAGTCCAAGAAAGAATGTTAATTCTCTCATCATACTCATTTCAAACTCATCCTATAGACTTAGAAAATTTCTTGCATAGACTTTCATTAGATGATCCAAAAATAATATCGTCTACATATATTTGAACAAGTAAAAAGCTTTTGTTTTCCTTTTTGATAAACAAAGTAGTATCTACTTTACCTTTGACAAAACCATTCTGTAATAAAAACTTACTTAGTCTGTCGTACCAAGCTCGAGGTGCTTGCTTTAAACCATATAGAGCTTTTTTCAGTCTGAAGACTGAGTCTGGCTTCTTTGGGTCTTCAAACCCAGGTGATTGTTCCACATAAACTTCCTCATGGATAAATCCATTTAGGAATGCACTTTTGACGTCCATTTGGAATAACCTGAAATTTTTATAACAAGCAAACACAAGTAATAGACGAATAGCTTCTAACCTTGCTACCGGTGCGTAAGTCTCGTCATAGTCTATTCCTTCTTCTTGCGTGTATCCTTTGGCCACGAGTCTTGCTTTGTTTCGTACGACTTTTCCTTCTTCATTCATCTTGTTCCTGAATACCCATTTGGTTCCAATAATAGTTTTACCTTTTGGTTTAGATGTCAATTCCCAGACATCATTGATGTTGAACTGTCTAAGTTCTTCTTGCATAGCTTCGATCCAACTTTCATCAGATAAAGCTTCTTCTATGCTTTTTGGTTCAATTTCAAAAATGAGAGCCACAAAGCACTAGATTCTTCACGCCTTTTTGATCTGTGCGGATTCCTTCATTGATTTCTCCAATAATGAGATCTTTGGGATGACTGGATTTGTGCTTCCAGTTACTAATTGATTTGCCTGGTTGATGATCTCTTTCTTTATTTGAATCTTCATGAAAATCTTGATGTTGGACTTTCAGAGTCTGAGATGCTTCTTGAGATGTAGACATTGGAAGGTCTAGAGCGGGTTCAGATTCTTCATACTGAGTCTGGCTGGATTCATCTTGCGTTGAGTCTTGGAATTTGACATTCATTGACTCCTCCACAGACTGACTTTTCTTGTTATAGACTCTGTAGGCTTTGCTTGATGTAGAGTATCCAAGGAAGATGCCTTCATCTGATCTTTCTTCAAACTTACCAACTTGATCATTTGCATCTTTCAAAATAAAGCATTTGCAACCAAACACATGAAAGTATGAAACAATAGGCTTCTTACCTTTGAACAATTCATAGGGAGTTTTCTCTAGAATAGGTCTTAGAAAGAGTCTATTTATAATATAGCATGCTGTTGAAACAACTTCAGCCCAAAATCGTGAAGAAATTTTACTTTCAATTAAAAGTGTTCTAGCCATTTCTTGAAGAGATCTATTCTTTCTTTCCATAACTCCATTTTGCTCTGGAGTATATGGAGAGGAAAACATATGATTAAAACCAGATTTATCACAGAATTTCGTAAAATCTTGATTTTCAAATTCACTTCCATGATCTATTCTTATACTTGAAATAGCACATCCTTTTTCATTTTGAACCTTTTTAGCAAACTTCTCAAAGTACGAAAAGGTTTCTGACTTACTTGCAAGAAAATATACCCAGGTAAAACGAGAGTAATCGTCTACAATTACTAGACAATACTTCTTACCTCCAATGCTCTGGGTTCTTGTTGGTCCGAAGAGATCCATATGAAGCAACTGTAGTACATGATTAGTAGATACATGATTTATTTGCTTAAATGAATTTCTTACCTTCTTTCCCAGAATGCATGGAGTGCATAAGTCGAGACTTTTGGTATGGCAATTTAGGTAGACCTCGAACAAGCTTCTTTGATGAGATTTTGGCTAATTGCTTCATGTTGATATGGCCAAGCTTTCTGTGCCATAAGACTGCTTCATCTTGAATTGAGATTAGGCATTGTGCTTCATTTGGTTTTACATCAAGGAGGTAGATGTTTCCATGCCTTCGACCCATGAAAGACTGAGTTGAGTCTTTGCTGATTCCAGAACATATGCCTTCTTGAAAGGAGATCTTGAAACCAGTATCACACAATTGGCTAATCTTTGAGAAGATTGTAGTTGAGTCCTTCCACTAGAGAGACATTGCTTATTGTGAGATTTCCAATTTTCACAGTTCCAAATCCCACAATACTTCCTTTGCTATTTCCTCCAAATGAAACTTTTCCACCATTTACTTGAATAAGCTTTATGAAGCAATTTGAGTCTCTGTCATGTGTCTTGAGCATCCGCTGTCAATATACCACTTTACCTTCTTTTTTACGAGAGACCGCATTCAAATGAGAGTCTCAAGCTTTCTTTGGTACCCAAATTTTCTTGGGTCCTTTGGTGTTAGTAGGATAAGCATTATTAGGCCATACTTTCTTAACAGGCTTCCAAACCATAGGACACTCTTTTTCAAAATGATCTTGACTATTACACTTTGAACACCTTAGAGCATTTCGACCTACGAGACTTTACAAAGACTTTCTTGAAATGATTTTTGTAAGCCTCTCTCGACGGTCTTTTCTTAATTCTTTCTTTTACTTTTGGAAAATCAATCAAAGGGATTGTTTCTGCTGTCATACCTAGACCCGGACTTATTAAAGTAAGGTCTTTGGACTGAAAAGAACTTTTTCAAGTTTTTCCGACCCTATTGAAAATTTCTTTGAAATATTTGATAAATCAGTTTTTAAGAAAGCATTTTCTTTTGAAAGTTTATCTTCATTCTCTTTAAGAGTAGAAACATTCAAGTTTAAACTTTCCACTTTTTCTTCTAAAATGATTTCCTTTTGTTTTAAAACTAAGTTTTCCTTCTTAAGTTCGGAAATCTTTTTGAGAGAAGTCTTAAGACTAAAACATAATTCATCAATGTATTTAGAGACTTTGACAGGGATTTTATAATCACTTACCTCAAATTCACTGTCTAAGTCTGATCCAGAGTTTGAGTCTGATTGTGCCATCAGACACAGGTTGGCATATTCCTCGTCACTTTCTTCACACTCTGTATCGCTCTAGGTTTCGGCTTTGAGAGCTTTTCGAGACTTTTCAGCTTTTCCTCTCTTCTTCTTCAGGAGAGGACAATTGGGTCTGATGTGTCCCTTTTTCTTACATTCGAAGCAAACTACATCTTTGTTTGATTCCTCATTATCAACAAACTTGGTTTGCTGTTTCTGAAAACTTTGTTTCTTTGAGTTGAACCTTCTTCCTTTTCTATTCAGCTTTCGAACCTTCTAATCATAAGAGCAAGCTCCTCATCGTCCGGATCTTCTTCAGAATCTGTATCATCGAATCATCATTAGATCTTAATGCAATGGATTTCTTACCTCTTGGATCTTCGTCTTCATTAATTCGTTCCACTTCGTAAGATCGAAGAGTTCCAATCAGCTCGTCTACGAGATAATGGCATAATTCTTTGCGTCTCTCTTATTGAAGTCTTTATATGATTCAAATCCTTGGAGAGTCCACGCAGTAGCTTGTTCACCTTCATAGGATCAGAAATTTTTTGTCCTTGATTCTCAAGACCATTGACAATATCTGTAAAACGGCTAAACATGTCAGTTATAGATTCTCCTGGTTTCATTTTGAAGGCTTCATATTGACCAAGGAGAATGTTAATTCTGTCTCCTTCACTCGGTCTGTCCCTTCATAAGTGATATGTAATCTATCCCAGACTTCTTTTACTTTGTAACACAAGAAGATATTCTGTTATATTCAGTTGGTGACAAAGCACAATATAAAGAATAAATTGCTTTTGCATCGAGTGCTTGTCTCTTGTTTATCTCTTCTTGAGACATTCCGCTGGCTTCAACGGTTTCTTTCCCTCTTTCGGATACCGATACAGCAGTAGGAGTGATTCCTTTTTCCACCACATCCCATTCCGAGAGGATCCTTTGACCGTAGAAAAGCTTTCATCTTGTTTTTCCAGATGTTGTAATCTTTTCCATCAAAGTAGGGTGGTCTGGTATTGCTTTGCCCTTCCACCAGCCATGGATCTTTTACTCTGAAGTAAAACACTTCAAATAAAGTAAGAACACGAGCTCTGATACCAATTGATATTGCTAGTACGAGAACCTAGAGGGGGGTGAATAGGTATATAAAAATTTTCTTGAAGATTGCATAATATTTAAACAGTTAGAGGATTTGCAACAGTTAAAAATTCAATCGCAAGACTGAGTAAGGGAAAGAGAGAATTAAACACGCGGTTTATAGTGGTTCGGCTTGATTCAAGCCTACGTCCACTCTTGTGCACTGACAGCTAATTGGCTGGATTCCACTATGATCAAAGAGATGTTACAGTGTTGATCTTCCTTGATTTCTAGGTGTAGATGATCTACCACACTCGCTCAAGGTGTCACCAAGTATAAACACTCTCTGTGTATACAATTTCGCTCGAACTATATCGACTAACAATCAAGGTTCTTCAGACTCTGGAATTTTTCTATCAATCACACCTACTTAAAACAACTTGAACGTCTTCCTTTTATACTCATTTATGCCATCATAGCCGTTGGCACTTATCAAAGGAATTCCTCCAATCTACCCGTTGGACGGAATCAATCAAGAAGATCATCCGAGCTATTTAAGGAATCGATGATAGCCCATCAATCTGTTCGCCCATACAATCGGGATCTTGGTTTCCAAGAATAGAACATTCCAAGAATATTTCGTCGACCATCGGATCTTCAATCGATCTTAGATAAGAATCAAAGAATCCGAAATATTTATCTAACCAAAGAATCTTTTCCAGAGGATAGGATTGAATCCTCAACCATATACTTCGGCTTTGGATTTCCTTCATCACTGGATTAGAAAGACTGTCAGTGAGAATAGACTTAAGTCTTGAGTCTTGATTCTTAAGTCTTGAGTCTTGAGTCTTGAGTCTTGAGTCTTGAGTCTCGAGAATACAAAGTCTTCAGACTTTAAACTGTCGGTCTCCGAACATCCAGACTTAGACTGATAGAAACGTTTTGTCAGCTTCAAAATATTCTGGAAAGATTTCTCCAACAGTTTCTCCGTTGGAATCATTGGAAGCATTTACTGTCGAATTTTGCTGTTCATTACGAAGGATAAAAGGTTTGTCAAACTTGAAGAAATTGAAGAGGTTACATATTGAATCCTGCTGGAGGCTGCTGAGCATGGAGGGCATTCACGAATTAGAGTTTTTGCGGCTGTTGAGAGTTCATGGGAATATATACTTTAAAGGGATTTTTGATGCATCGAGCTCAAAAATTCCAAATGAGTGCCAGACGGACATGACATATAATTGCAATCTCAGCGGCAAATGTGATACTTATCACGGCAATTGGGAGTCTTTTAGAGAGAAGATTCGGAATGATGAAGAGGAAATTGCGGGACGCGTCAACTGAATTGGCATTCTATGAAACCAGCGAATCTGAAACATAAAGTGATCCTTGGTGCGCCTTCTTTCTATTCTTAGATCATCGCTCTTCTGCTTTATTTGCTTTCCATTTTTGCTTTCTTCTAGTAAACAGAGACAACAGACAAATTCTAAATTGCGCACCAGCGATTAAGAGGGGTTCTCTTTTATGTTTTCTTCTTCCTCCTCTCTTCCCGCTGCTCAAGCAAATCGCTATCACCCAGTCCTCGCCGCTGTTCGCTTGCTCCCCGCGAGCTTCAGTCCGTCGTCCGCTCTCTCTTTTTTCCCAGGTTCTGTCGCAAGCTTTAAGTTCCATGTCCGCGAGCTTCAAGTCTTTCTTCTTCAGCGCTGCTCGGCTGGAGCATGAAGTTTTATGAGGCTCCGATGGTTGCGTTCATTAACTCCATTGGTGGCCGGAGGCATGGACCTCAACTCAAGCTCCGGATTACCAGCTAATCGCTGAAGAACAGGTACAGGCGGTGTGGCAGATGGTGTTTAGTTGAATGTGATCATGTGATTTATCTTTGCGTAGTTAAGCATGAGTTCGAGCTCTAGCTTCATAGGGTAATAGCTTCATAGTTTATTTATGTTGGTATGCTTCTGTGGACTGCTGGATTGACTGGAATCATGTGCCCACATGTTGCGCATTTGTTAGTTGGGGTATTACAAGAATTATGGGTGTTTGGTGAGCTGACTAAAGATTAGAGAGTTACAAAATTTGGGAAACTGAATTTACAGCTTTGTTGGAAAACGGCAATGCAGATTTTTGCAGTCAACTATCTGAGGATCGAGCCATTCCTATGATTGTTATTGCAGAGTGCACAGAACTTTCTGCACATATGATGTTGAGCATCTTATCATGAAGAGTTTGTCTGTTAAGTATATTCTAAGGTTTGAATAATGATCATCTTAATGAATATCCACTGTCTCTTTATTACCTGTGAGGGGCTTTAATGATCGAAAATGAAGCAAACAGTGCTTCTCTTCTTGGTTCTCTTCTTGAGCAGTTGTATTTTCCATTGGTAATTTGAGGTCTGCTGCATATGGTTGAAGGGACTAGAAGTTTGTGGGTTGGTTGCACAGAATGTGCCTCAAGTGACTGCTGTGAACATGCGCACTGTTAAGAGACTTAGCTAGTATTAATCAACCTTAAATATCTTCATACGACAAGTGGGGGCTGATGTGAATCAGCATTTCTTTTTTTTCCTTTAATGTTGATGCCCGCGGGGGTGGGGAGGTGAGTGATTACTTTGAGTTATTCATGCTTGTACATTGCCATCTGCCACTTTTTCTGGTGTAAGAATGGAAAAGCTTCGGATATGGCGTCAGTTTGCTGCTGCTAAAAATCTAGACTACAGTTTCCTCTTTTGCATAAGCCATCATGGCAAATACTTCGGTGTTATAATTGCTTGCACCTTCGCTGCTCTAGCATACATAATGGAAAACCAATATTCAAGCATTTACCTTATTTAATGGTAGTCTGACCATTGGAATCTTAACTCAGGTTCAACTTATTGAGGGCATAATGGATCAAGTTGAGGGGACAATATTTGTTTCATGGATCAGCCAAGAGTTTTGATGATTCTACAGGTCAAGTTACTGCGACAAAGTACACGCAGCTTTGTTCTCTTTTGAGAGCATAAACACCAGATCTCGTCGCTTCTTGATTACTCCCATGTTACCACTCCCATGTTCCTGTTCTCTGTTTTGCATCTATCTTCTGGTTTGAACTGAAAGATGAGAGAAAATTGAGCCACCTTGTAGCAAGGTGCTTGGTCAGGCAGTTGTGCATCTCATTTTACTTCCTTGGTGCTTTTTTTTTTTAATGCCTAATTCTCCTCCGGAATCAGCAATTCCTTCCTACTTTCTCACGTGTAAGATGAGTCTTGAGGAATGTCTTAAAACAGTAGCGACTCGGTTTTGATGACGTTCTCGGAGCTACTGAAACTTACACGTGACAGTAAACACACATTAACATAATTCTCGAAGCTTTTACCCACCCTCCAATGCCGCTCCATAAAAGAAAATGGCAAGTGCATGATCGAAGCTCGGTTGAACGCGAGATGGAATCCGGGAAAGAAGGAGACGACAGACTGAAGCTCGCAAGGAGTGGGCATGGAGTGGCCAAGGATTGGGTGAGAAGTGGGCGAGAACAATTTAACCCTACAAGTTCAGGTTAAAGACCATGATCTAATCAGCATAAACAGTCGCAATCTCAACGAAAATTCTCGCAAAATAACATAAAAGCAGGAAAAAAAAATCAAATTGAATAACAGAAGCAAGGGGCGAGATGATCAAGAGTGAAAATTATGCAGAAGTTGGGGGAAGACCTTACCAGTCGATCCATCAAAGATGAGTCTGAGTGAAAACGAAGATTTGGGTTCGATTCAGAACCCTAAAACGCTCACTGAATATTCCGACTCTTACGAAATAAGTTAATTTCAGCTTATGGTCTCCAAAATAACAAGAGTTTTAAGTGCTTTAATAAGGGCGTGTACACGATGTTAATTTATTTATCCACATTCATACTTTCGTCAATCTAGATCTCGTGCCTTAGTTTTTAAGGTTGATAAAATTTTCTGTAATCTAAATCTCATTCCTAACTTTTTGAGGTCGATAAAATTTTTGATGTTTTGTGTTTTGTACTCTCTGAACAATCAGGATCAACATAACTACGAATATCTATAAATTAACTAATGTTGTTTCTAGATGTCCTAATGAAATTACTTAAACATAAAATAACAGAATTATCAATCCGATTTAACTCTAGATGAATTTCTACTTTTCCTTAAAGTGAACTATCGTAATAGTTGTGAAGACCAAAAAAAATGTAATAAAAAGATGACATGTTTTCTTGTTGATTTAGGAAAATGATTGAAATGAAATGATACTCCAAAATTCGGATAACAATGTAATCATGAAAACTTATGAATAGTACTAAAGGGCTTATTTGACTTTGTTGGAAAGTTGAGAGACTATATTGAACAAATTAAAAATTTATGGACTACATTAAATATTTAGGAAAAGTTCAAAGATCATCTTGAAAGAATAAAAAGTCAAAATATGACATTGTACATTAGCATCATTTCTGCCCTTTTACATCTTTTGAACAACACCCTATCAAAACAAAAGATTAGATAATGAAATAGACAATGCTGTAAACACACATATTCTAGTGGCACGTGACTTACATTGGTCTAACTTCCACCATTTATGGATTTCCAACAAATTAAACAAGACATAGGGGAACTGGTCTCTCCATTTCAATGTCGTATTTTCACCTTTTTGAAAAGGGAAATCACTCATGCGTTCAAGCGCACAGGTAGTGAGTTTTAACGCTAACACAAACTTAGGTATAACATGACCTTAGTTATTTTCTGGAGAAAGTGAGAAGTTTTGCTGATGATTATCTATAAATGGGATGAGAAGTCCTGGCAAGAAATCTTGTCCTTGTTTCCGGAGTTCGAAGAGCTTTCACTTTCGGAGTTCGGTTCCCCGAAAACTGAGCTGTTTTTGGCAGGCTATGGTACTGAGCGAGTAGTTCAGAAGAAGAAAAGTTTGGATTAGACCGAGAGACATCCTCCCTATCCAGGAAGATTTAGTTAATCAAGGCTGAAATCTATAGCCTGGTCAAGTTTTCAAATTGACCGGCCATAATGCTTGCTTACCCAAAAACATCGATTTTGCCTTGAAGAGCCTCATCATGTCACGTTAGTGGAAAGGAAATCTTGAGAAAGCAGAGGGTCCTAAGGTGTCTCAGGATAATGCTTGCGCTCCAAAATGTGAGGGTGGCTTAGGCTAGAAGAAGCTGGAAACATGGAATATAGAGAAGTTGTTGCTAAAAGCAGGGTTCATTTGGGTTACTGGGTTATGCTTGCTGAAACAGATTTCTATATGGTCCTGTTACTCCTAAAAGTAACTCATCTGAGCATGGAGGAAGCTGCTAAAAGTTAGGTCCATTCTTAAGCGACATACTCAACATGTGTAATTGGCAATGGACAGGGCACTTCATTTGTGGAGTGATCATGGCACCCTCATGGCATTCCTCGAGGGCATTTATCCTTAGAGAGTGATGTTCTCAAGCAAATCGCTGTCGCTCAATCTTCGGTGACACCGCGCCCAATCCTCATTCGCTCCTCGCAAGCTTAAGTCCGTTGTTTGCTGTCGTCTCTCCTTTCCTAGGTTCCGCCACCCACGAGTTAGAAGCTCGTCATCCGCGGGCTTCAAGTTCGATGTCCGTGTGCTTCAAGTTCTTCAGTGCCACTTTTCACTCTTGCGCACATTTTCTTCTTAATTGCCGCTCAGCTGGAAGAATTTGGTGCCACATGAGGCTCGGATGGTTGCATTCATTAACTCCATCAGTGGTGTGGGGGGGGTATGAATCTGAACTCAAGCTCCGGATCACCAGCCAATCCACCGTCTTCTCCTAATGGCCAACGACATTGCCGCCCTCGGCCTGACCACGCTCTAGCTCCGACGGTTCTTGACACTTGGCGACGGCCAGCATTGCTGAACCACAGTAGCAAGCCCCCATTATCGTCGGCCACAAAGCCTGAAACACAAAACAAAGTAAACAACTGCGGTCGCAGGGGCAGTGAAGCGACCAAACGGCCGCGCCCGTAACGCCAAACATCACGGGGACATAGCAATAGAACGCAACAGTGCGAAAGTCTCGATTTCGGCAAAAAAAAAAAAAAAGGAGGAGACGAAAATTAGATCTCGTTGAGGCGTTTCATCGAGCGGGTGGCACGCGACACTAAACGAGGGGCTCCCGATTCAGCCGGGACTCAAACTCGCACTGCCCCCTCGACATACGACCTACCAGACCCGCAATATCAAAACACGGGGGCGAAGGGGCCGGAGTTCGCGTGAGCCGAACGGCCACGAGCTCCAGGCCGGCGTGCCCGAAATAGGGCAAAAACAGAGCAGCAAAGAAAGGACAAAAAAGGGGCGCCGGAACGCGCGACTGCGGGGGCCTTACCCGGCTTGGCAACAACGGCCGGAAGCCGGTCTCGATACGAATCGAACTATAGCCGGCCATATCAGTTTTGCCAAGCCAGGAACCGCAGGAAAACGGCGGATCGAAACCGAAACTCAACTCACCAAAAATCAGACGCCGTGATAGATGGGGGCCGCAGGCTTGGTGGTACCGGCTAGGGGACGCCAGTTTGTGTCGAGGATGGCCGAATGGCGCTCAGCTCGGGCGAATTTTCTACTCTCTCACTCTCGGTCTCCCTCTCGGCCGAGTCCCTTCTGTCTCCCCCTGTCTCTCTCCATCCATTTCTCCCTCTGTCCAAGCCCCCAGAATCCCCCTCTACGCCCGGCAGGCGCGCATGGCCTCTGCCACCGCCAGCTCGCCGTGCCGGCCAGCTTCCGATCCAAAAGGCGCGCTCTGTTGGAGAAATCTTTCCAGAATATTTTAAAGTTGACAAAACGTTTCTATCAGTCTAGTCTGGAGCATTGCAGACCCTTCTATTTAGAGTCTGAAGACCTTCATTGGAGACCCTTCAATTTAGAGTCTGAAGACCTTCAGATCCCCAAACTCAGTACTCAAGACTCAAGACTCAAGACTATTCTCATTGACAGTTTCTAATCTAGTGACGAAGACGATCCAGAGCTAAAGTGTTTGGTTGAGGATTTGGTCTTGTCCACTGGAGTAGATCTCTTGGCTGGGTATAATATAACAGATTCTTTTATTCGAAATCAAGATCATTTGAAGATCCGATGATTGACGAAATACTCTTGGAAGGTTCTATTCTTAGAAACCAAGATCCTGATTGTATGGGCGAACAGGATTGATGGGCTATCGACATGTTCCTTTAATAGCTCGAATGTTCTTCTTAATTGATTCTGTCCAACGGGAAGATTGGAAGAATTCCTTTGGTAAGTGCCAACGGGTATGATGGCATAAAGGAGTATAAAAGGAAGACGTTCTAACTGTTCAAGAAGGTGTGCGATAGAGAAATTCCAGAGTCTGAAGCTCCTTGATTATTAGTCGATTCATATTGAGCAAAACTGTATTCGCAAAAGAGAGTCTATACTTAGTGATACCTTGAGGGAGTGTGGTAAATCTTCTACACCGTGAAATCAAGGGAGAACAGTCTTTGTAACATCTCTTTGTTCATAGTGGAATCCAGCTAGTGGGCTGTCAGTGCAGAAGAGTGGACGTAGGCTTGAAATAAACCGAACCACTATAAACCTTGCGTTCAATTTTCTCTTCCTTTTTCTCAGTTTTATTTTGATTGTTGTTTGACGAGAATCAATTGTCTCAATTCTATCAACTGTCTAGTATTGTGCGATTATCGTGAGAAATTACTCTTTATACCTATTCACCCCTCTCTAGGTACTTTTACTAGCCATATCAATTGGTATCAAAGCTCGTATACTCACTTTATTTGAAGTGTTTTACTTCAGAGTAAAAGATCCATGGCTAATATACTAGCTTCAGGGCTGATGGAAGGTCAAAGCAATACCAGACCTCCTTACTTTGATGGAAAGGACTACAACATCTGGAAAAACAAAATGAAAGCATTTCTTCGATCAAAGGATCCTCTAGAATGGGACGTTGTAGAAAAAGGAATCACTCCTAAAGTTGCATCTGTCTCAGAAAGAGAGAAAGAAACCATTGAGACCAGCGGAATGACTCAGGAAGAGATAATCAAGAGACAAACTCTTGATGCGAAGGCTATTTATTCTTTATATTGTGCCTTGTCACATACTGAATATAACAGAATATCTTCTTGTGTTACAGCAAAAGAAGTCTGGGATAGGTTACATATCACCTATGAAGGAACTGATCGAGTAAAAGAGACCAGAATCAACATTCTTCTCGGTCAATAAGAAGCCTTCAAAATGAAACCTGGAGAATCTATAACTGACATGTTTAGCCGTTTTACAGAGATTGTAAATGGTCTTGAAAATCAAGGACAACCAATTTCTGATCCCATGAAGGTAAACAAGCTACTTGCGTGGACTCTCCAAGGATTGGAATCACATAAAGACTTCAATAAGAGAGACGCAAAGAATCATGCCACTATCTGTCGACGAGCTGGTTAGAACTCTTCAATCTTATGAAGTGGAACGAATTAATGAAGACGAAGATCCAAAAGGTAAGAAATCCATTGCATTAAAATCTATTGATGATTCTGATGTTACAGATTCTGAAGATGATATGGATGATGAGGAGCTTGCTCTCATGATAAGAAGATTCAGAAAACTGAATAGAAATGGAAGAAGGTTCAACTCAAAGAAACAAAGTTTTCAAAGACAACGGACCAAGCCTGTTGATGATGATGAATTAAACAAAGATGTAGTTTGCTTTGAATGTAAGAAAAATGGACACATCAGACCAAACTGTCCTCTTCTGAAGAAGAAGAAAGGAAAAGCTGAAAAGTCTCGAAAGACTCTCAAAGCCGAAACACGGGTGATACGAGTGTGAAGAAAGTGATGATGAATATGCCAACTTATGTCGATGGCGCAATCGGACTCGAGACAAAGAATTTGAGGTAAGTAATTTTAAAATTCCTGTCAAGGTTTCTAAGTATATTGATGAGCTGTGTCTTAGTCTTAAGACTTCTCTCAAAAGGATTTCCGAACTTAAAAAGGAAAACTCTGCTCTAAAAAAACAGGAAAACGTTTTAAAAGAAAGAGTTAAATGTTTAGACATGAATGTTTCCACTCTTAAAGAAAATGAAGATAATCTTTTGAAAGAAACTGCTCTTTTAAAAACTAACTCATCAAATATCTCAAAGAAATTTTCAATAGGGTCCGAGAAACTTGAAAAAATTCTTTCAGCTTAAAGACCTTACTTCAATAAGTCTAGTCTAGGTTTGACATCGAAACAATTCCCTTGATTGATTTTCCTAAAGTAAAAGAAAGAATTAAGCAAAGACCCTCGAGAGAGCTTACAAAAATCATTTCAAGAAGGTTTTTGTAAAGTCTGTAGGTCGAAATGCCCTCAGGTGTTCAAAGTGCAATAGCCCAAATCACTTTGAAAAAGAGTGTCCTATGGTTTGGAAACCTGTTAAGAAAACATGGGCTAATATTGTTTATCTTACTAACACCAATGGACCCAAGAAAATATGGGTACCAAAGAAAGCTTGAGACTCTCTTTTAAATGCAGGTCTCCATCAAGAAAAAGGTAAAGTGGTATTTGGACAGCGGATGCTCAAGACATATGACAGGAGACTCAAATTGCTTTATAAAGATCGTTAAAGTAAATGGTGGAAAAGTCTCATTCGGAGGAAACAGCAAAGGAAGAATTGTGGGATTTGGAACTATGAAAATTGGGAATCTCACAATAAGTAATGTTTCCCTAGTGGAAGGACTCAATTACAATCTTCTCAAAGCATCGCCAACCGTGTGATACTTTGGTTTTAAGATCTTCTTTCAAGAAGGAATATGTTCGGAACCAAGTAAAGACTCTACTCGAGTCTTTCATGGGTCGAAGGCATGGAAATATCTATCTCTTGGATGTGAAACCGGATGAATCACAATGCTTAATCTCAATTCAAGACGAAGCAAGCTTATGGCACAAAAAGCTTGGACACATCAATATGAAGCAATTAGCCAAAATCTCATCAAAGCAGCTTGTTCGTGGTCTACCCAATTTATCATACCAAAAGTCTGATCTATGCACTCCATGTATACTGGGAAAGCAGGTAAGAAATTCATTTAAGCCAATAAATCATGTCTCTACTAATCATGTACTGCAACTGCTGCATATGGATCTCTTCGGACCAACCAGAACCCAGATCATTGGAGGTAAGAAATATTGCCTAGTAATTGTGGACGATTACTCCTGATTTACTTGGGTATATTTCCTTGCAAGTAAGTCCGAAACCTTCTCGTATTTTGAAAAGTTTGCTAAAAAGGTTCAAAATGAAAAAGGATGTGTCATCTCAAGTATAAGAACAGATCATGGAGGTGAATTTGAAAATCAAGATTTTACAAAATTTTGTGATAAATCTGGCTTTAAGCATGTGTTCTCCTCTCCATATACTCCTCAGCAAAATGGAGTTGTGGAAAGAAAGAATAGATCTCTTCAAGAAATGGCTAGAACTCTTTTAATTGAAAGTAAGATTTTTTCACGATTTTGGGCTGAAGCTGTTTCAACAGCGTGCTATATTATCAATAGAGTTTTTTTTTTTAAGACCTATTCTAGAGAAAACCCCTTATGAGTTATTCAAAGGTAAGAAGCCTATTGTTTCATACTTTCATGTGTTCGGTTGCAAATGCTTTATACTGAAAAATGCAAAAGATCGAGTTGGTAAGTTTGAAGAAAGATCGGATGAAGGCATCTTCGTTGGATATTCTACATCAAGCAAAGCCTACAGAGTCTACAACAAGAAGAGTCAATCTGTGGAGGAATCAATGAATGTCAAATTTCAAGACTCTATGCAAAATGAGTCCAGTCAGACTCATAATGAAGAATCTAAACCTGCTCCAGACTCTCCAAAGCTTACAACTCAAGAAGCATCTCAGACTCTGGAAGACCAACATCAAGCTGTTCGTGAAGATTCAAGTAAAGAAATAGATCATCAACTTGACGAATCAACCAGTAACTGGAAGCATAAATCCAGTCATCCCAAAGATCTTATTATTGGCGACATTAATGAAGGAATTCACACAAGATCCAAAAGGCGTGAAGAGTCTAGTGATGTGGCTCTCATTTCTGAAATTGAACCAAAAAGCATAGAAGAAGCTTTATTTGATGAAAGCTGGATTGAAGCTATGCAAGAAGAGCTCAGACAGTTCAACATTAATGATATCTGGGAATTGACATCTAAACCAAAAGGTAAAACTGTTATTAGAGCTAAATGGGTGTTCAGAAACAAGATGAATGAAAAAGGAAAAGTCGTAAGAAACAAAGCAAGACTCGTGGCCAAGGGTTATACGCAAGAAGAAGGAATAGACTATGATGAGACTTACGCACCAGTAGCAAGGTTAGAAGCTATTCGATTATTACTTGCGTTTGCTTGTTATAAAAATTTTAGGTTATTCCAAATGGACGTCAAAAGTGCCTTCCTAAATGGTTTTATCCATGAGGAAGTTTATGTGGAACAACCACCAGGGTTTGAAGACCCAAAGAAGCCAGACTCAGTCTTTAGACTGAAAAATGCCTTGTATGGTTTAAAGCAAGCACCTCGAGCTTGGTACGACAGACTAAGTAAGTTCTTAATACAGAATGGTTTTGTCAAAGGTAAAGTAGATACTACTCTATTTATTAAAAAGGAAAACAAAAGCTTTTTACTTGTTCAAATATATGTGGATGATATTATTTTTGGATCCTCTAATGAAAGTCTGTGCAAGAAATTCTCTAAGTCTATGCAGGATGGGTTTGAAATGAATATGATGGGAGAGTTAACCTTCTTTCTTGGACTCCAAGTAAAACAATTGAAGGAAGGAACTTTTATTCATCAAGAAAAATATGCTAATGATCTTGTCAAAAAGTTTGGACTGGAAAAGTGCAAAAAGACCGACATACCGATGTCAAGTTCTTTGAAGATAGACAAAGATGAAGAAGGGAAGAAAGTTGATCAAAAGCTGTACAGCAGTATCATCGGTTCACTTCTTTATCTTACTGCCTCTAGACCTGACATTTTGTTGAGTGTTTGCATCTGTGCTAGCTTTCAATCAGATCCTAGAGAATCTCATCTCAGTGCTGTGAAACGTATTATTAAATATGTTGCTTCATCTTCAAGCATCGGTCTTTGGTATCCTAAAGAGGGAGACTTTAATCTTCTTGGATATTCGACGCAGATCTAGCTGGTTGCGAGTTGATAGAAAGAGCACCTCGGGAACTTGCCGGTTGCTTGGAAGCACACGGTGTCTTGGTTTTCAAGGAAACAAAATACGTGGCTCTCTCTACAACGAAGCGAGTATGTAGCTCTTGGAAGTTGTTGTTCGCAAATTCTGTGGATAAAACAACAGCTACAAGACTTTGGAATTGAAGACTCATGCACCGAGATTAGATGTGACAACACCAAAGTGCAATCAATCTCACCAAAAATCCAATCTTTCACTTAAGAGCAAAACATATAGAGATTCGACATCACTTCATTAGAGATCATGTTCAAAATGGAGAAATCTCGATTCAATTTGTTGATTCAAAAAGCCAACTAGCGGATATATTCACAAAGCCTTTGGAGAAAAATCAATTCGATATTATCCGTTCTAGACTCAACATTTTGAAGCTTGAGGAGGTTAAAGTCTAGAGACCCTCAGACCCTCAGACTCAAACGTTCATGGCTATAGACTGTAAGTTGTTTCAATATTCAATCTCGAAAAGGTACGATCTTTCATTCAGTTATGATTGATTTATATTATCTTTAAAAGATGGAATTTTGCCTTTTCAAAAAGGATAACTTCTATTTAAAAATGGCAGTTTTATTTAAAAAAGGACGGTTATCGTTTTTAAAAAGGGACGACTGTTCACTTGCCTTTATGTCGATTGGTTTTTCCTTTTTAACTTAGGTTATATATATACAGTCAGTTGTTTTCTTCGCTTAACTCCAAAACCCTAAAAAGCATTCTCCTCCCAATCCTGTCTCGACTCCCTGTTCATCTTCGAGAAAGTTGTCATCTTTTCTTGGGAAAGCGAGTCAAGGAATCTTTCAACGACAAGAAACGATGTCTTATTCGAGAAAGTCTTCAAGAATCGCGAGCAGGGGACCACAAAGAATGAGGGAGGGTCCTACCCATTTCGATCTCACCGAAGAGGAAGAGTTACCGAGACAGCAATAGAGCCCGATTCACTCTCAACCACGTCACTCTCCACCATCTACCCCACAGGGTGTGGGTCATCAATCGGAGGAAGAAATAATCGAGGAAGTAGACCCTGTAAGAGTCCAAAAACCCTCTTTTATTTACAAGCTCTATCGTGCTTTGAAAAGCACTGGTACTCCGCTGAAGTATGTAGATGATTTCCTTAAAGACAAGGGTTATGGAAATGAGTATGTCTTTTTGCGACGAATGGAGGATTTGGGAATTGCTCCCAAAGGAAAGGCTGAGGAAGCACTTGCGAACATTCCAAGTGACCCTCGTGTAGGAGGATTGAATCCCACTGACGGGAACGATGATGATAAACTGTTTAATGAATTTCAACCTAGGATGGGTGTTGCTGCGAAGGCTAAGGGAAAAAGAACGGAGTTGTTCAAATCAAAGGAACAGGAGAATCTATTCTTCAAACTGTTGAAACATGGGGTGATAAACCCCAGAAGTGTTGATTTCGACTTTCTGGATGCCATCAATGTGAACTTGAGGGAAAAGTTCAATTTGCTTCAACTTAAGCAATTTTGCTCCGACACCACAGACGGCTATGCACAATTGACAGCATATTTCTATTCAAATCTCAGCTTTTAGATGCGAATAGAATATCCTTCAAGATGTTCGAGACCAAGACTATGTCGTAGATGTGGACATGCTTTGGCGAGATATAATTGGGGTTGAAAGAGGACGATATGAACTGGTCAAGGTTTCAATTGCTCGTACCTCACTGGAGCTCGTCAAAGACAAGAATGCAGAAGGGAGAATTACCTACGCAAGAATGCGTGCCATCAACATCATTTTTCACAAAATTGTGATCAACTGTCTCAGGCCAAAATCGACATCTAAGACTAACGTGTCCAACTCTGAGGCGAAATTGATGTACGCGATCAATTTAGGGAGAAAGTTCTCTCCCTCACACCATTCTCTTCCACATGTACAGAGCGATGGTGAAGGACAAGGGCCAGTTGCCTTACTCAGGTCTTGTGACTAAGATCTTCAGACACTTGAACATTGAACCTCCACAAACTCTTTGTGTTCGACCATGCGACAAAATGGTGGTGGGTTTGAAAATGCTGACAAAAATGCATCTGAAAGAACTTGATAAGGCAATGGAGAAGTTCAAGGTGAAACCTCCGGTCAAATCTCATCCAGTATCTTCTGCATCAAAAAGGAAAAGGAATGAGCCCATGGGTGCTCCATCCAAAAAGAAAAGAACTCTTATCTTAGAGGATGAAGATGAAGAGGATGAACTCTCTATCTTTGCCTTGGCATTGAAAAGGCTCAATCGTTCTCTATCTGAATCAACGGAACGACAGGAAAAAGGAAAAGAAGCAGAGGACAAAGAACAGCGAGAAAAAGAGGAAAATGAAGAGACCAGAGAAGTAGAAGAGAAAGAAAAAGAAGAAGAGGAGAAGGAAGTTGAAGAAGAAGAAGAAGCAGTCAAAGAACAGTCTGCAGATGAAGCCGGAGAGAAAGGCAATCAAGACGCTAACAAGCATGACCATCACTCTTCCCCAATTGAGGCCTTAGAAACAGGGGGAGATGGCGAGCAAGAAAGGACTACACCATATCCTGTCCACAGTGGAGATGTGAGTCGCTCACCAGCAAATCCAGAAGATCTTCAGGCTTCTCAAATGCCTGAGGAAGGACATGATACCTCAACGCCAAATCTGCACGATTACACTGAAGTTCCATCGTCTGCCTTTACTCCATCCGATAGAGCAAATGCCAGCACGCGAGACCGGACACTACAGGTAGATTTTCGTCGCATCCTTGATCTTCTCTTTGGAAATGCAAGGTCAAATATATGCTTTGGAATGTGAGCTTCAAGTCTTGAAGAATGCTGGACAAGCGTCTTACATTACCACCCCGTCGGATCAAATGCAAGACCTAGCTCTTCAAATTCAAGCAAATGCCAAAGGGAAGAGGTGGCACATCTACGGGAAGACTTGAAGAGGCTGGAAGGCATCGTACGATCGATGGGAGATTTCCAGCTTGTGCGCGTTCCCAAGCGGACTTGACTTTTTCTCACCTTTTTAATGATGACAAAAAGGAGGAGAATTGCAATCTTTTGAACTTTGACTTTAAAATTCTTACTTTAGTTTAGTTTGTTTGGATATTTGTTTTGAGCATGACTTGGGTGTGGATTTGAAATTGAATGTTGCATTTATATCAAGTGTTATTGTATGTCTTTACTCATGAAAGACTAACCTATTTTCTGTGGATGTAGAGTCTAGTTGAGTTGTTAATCTTTATGAGATATCCATATTGCTTGAGTAATGTTTTGCAGGTCAAAGCTGTTCAAATCTACAGGAAAGTTTTGTCACCATCAAAAAGGGGAAGATTGTTGGAGAAATCTTTCCAGAATATTTTGAAGTTGACAAAACGTTTCTATCAGTCTAGTCTGGAGCATTGCAGACCCTTCTATTTAGAGTCTGAAGACCTTAATTGGAGACCCTTCAATTTAGAGTCTAAAGACCTTCAGATCCCCAGACTCAGTACTCAAGACTCAAGACTCAAGACTATTCTCATTAACAGTTTCTAATCCAGTGACGAAGACGATCCAAAGCTAAAGTGTTTGGTTGAGGATTTGGTCTTGTCCACTGGAGTAGATCTCTTGGCTGGGTATGATATAACGGATTCTTTTATTCGAAATCAAGATCGTTTGAAGATCCGATGATTGACGAAATACTCTTGGAAGGTTTTATTCTTGAAAACCAAGATCCTGATTGTATGGGCGAACAGGATTGCTGGGCTATCGACATGTTCCTTTAATAGCTCGAATGTTCTTCTTAATTGATTCTGTCCAACGGGAAGATTGGAAGAATTCCTTTGGTAAGTGCCAATGGGTATGATGGCATAAAGGAGTATAAAAGGAAAACGTTCTAACTGTTCAAGAAGGTGTGCGATAGAGAAATTCCATAGTCTGAAGCTCCTTGATTATTAGTCGATTCATATTGAGCAAAACTGTATTCGCAAAAGAGAGTCTATACTTAGTGATACCTTGAGGGAGTGTGGTAGATCTTCTACACCGTGAAATCAAGGGAGAACAGTGCTGTAACATCTCTTTATTCATAGTGGAATCCAGCCAGTGGGCTGTCAGTGCAGAAGAGTGGACGTAGGTTTGAAATAAGCCGAACCACTATAAACCTTGCGTTCAATTTTCTCTTCCCTTTTCTCAGTTTTATTTTGATTGTTGTTTGACGAGAATCAATTGTCTCAATTCTATCAACTGTCTAATATTTTGCGATTATCGTGAGAAATTACTCTTTATACCTATTCACCCCCCTCTAGGTACTTTTACTAGCCATATCACGCTCCTCACTCCCCGTCTCTCCTCTCCGTTCGTCCTTTGTCCTCGTTTTTATTTTTGGCAGAACACATGAGAGAGTGACCGAGTGGGAGTTCGAGAGGGAGAAGATGAAGGAAGAGGCTGGGCTTGGGGAAAAGAAAAGGAAAAGTGGGCCGGCCTGACCCTAGCCCCATGTCGCTTTCTCTCTTCTTCTTCTTTCTTTTTTTAAATAATAATTTTTAATTCATTAGTTTTTTTTTTTTTTCCTCTTTTTTAAATATTTTTTCTTATAAATTCTATACATCTTAATTAGTTAATTAGAGGTGGCAAAATGGGTCATTTTGCACCCACATTTTTCACAAATGGGTTGAATGTGGGTTATGAAGTTGTAATGGGCCATAACCCACATTCGACCCATTTTAAATTCAGTTTTATATGGGTTGAAAATGGGTCACACCTTCTAACCCATTTTCGACCCATTTTTAAAACCTAAAAAACATGCTCTCCACCGTCTCTCCTCCTTCGCCCCCTCCGCCTCCTCCCCTCTTCTCCTCCAAAGGTGAGCCTCTCTCTCTCTCTCTCTCTCTCTCTCTCTCTCTCTCTCTCTCTCTAGTTTTGGAGTCGTTTCGGGTCTTCGGCTCCCGCGCGCTCTCTGCTACTCGTTCCTTTCTACTTTCGCCACCGGCGGCTGGTGTCGATTTGCCGATTTGCCGATTTGTCGGCGGCAATCGAGAGGCTCACCGCCTCCGCGATCAAGAGGGCTCGCCATCCTTCTCGAGCCACCTCCTCCACTCGCCTCCGCTACTCGCCACCGCGGCTCGCCTCTGAGTTGCCTCCACCGCCCGCCTAAAGGAAAAAAAAAAAAAAAAAAAAAAAAAAAAAAAAAAATTATTAAAAATGATATTTTTAAAAATAAAAATAATTAAAAATGATATTTTTAAAAATAAAAATAATTAAAAATTTATTTTTAAAAAATAAAAATAAAAATTCGATTTTTTAAAAAATATTTTAAAAAGAATTATAAAAATTTTCCATTAAATTTATATTGCATAAAAATTGTTAAAAAATTTGTTTTGCATGAAAATATTTTAACAATAAGTAGGTTTTAGCAATATGAGTCGGGTCGGGTATGGGTCAGGTACGGGTCGGGTTGAGTATGGGTCATTAGATTTACACTACAAGAATATGGGTCAAAACGGGTTAAATTGGTCAAAAATGGGTCGACCCATTTTCGACCCAACCCACCCATTTGCCACCCCTACCTTGGACGGTTGCATAAAGCGTATGTTGATCGATCTGCAAATATGGAATCACCAGATCTGAACGTCTTGTTCCACTAGCTAATGCCCCTCAAAACTCAATGGTGTGTTTTCTATAGTGATAGGGTTTGGTCTAAATAATCAGACGTTTTATTCCGTTTCTCAAATTATCAAGGTCTTCCATTAAGACAGTTATAGTACCAATTAAAGTGGCAGTTATCATGCTATCAATGTGGGTAATGAATCAAAGTTAATTGGGAAATACTAAATTGAGATCACATTTAATTTATAAATAATATAACATTCTTCAACTTGATCCCAACAATCCTCAAAGGAAATATTAACTCAAAACCCACATTAAATTTCATATTAAAACAAAACAAATGAATCACAGTGATTAGTCCTCTTAAGGCGAGTATTATCTTTCGTGTATTACAATGCATTTCCTCAGCTCATATATGATAACATAACTTAATAAATAAATCTTATGTTCCTTCCAAGTTAAACATGATTGTTTTTCTTTTAAAAAAAAAGAAAAAAGAAAAAAACTAAATGTACATAACTATATTGAAAAAAACATCGCAAATGAATAGAAGCCAAAAAAATTCTTCCATATAAAGAAAAAGTTACATTAGTGCATCAATGCTCATTATGAATACATAATCCTTATAACTCATTAGTGGCATGTCTTTAGTTAAAAATTTTGCTATCATCAATTCAGTGCCTACCTGTTCTATGATCACTTTCTTCTCTTTAACATGTTCACTGATAGCTAAATATTTAATGTTGATGTGCTTACTTTAACTACCCCTTTTTGTGGTTCTTAGCCATAAAAACAGTAGTTGAATTGTCGTAAAACATTATTAATGGCCTAGTAATAGAATTCACAACTCTAAGCCTCGATATGAAACTTTTTAATCATACACCATGTGAGGTGGTCTCAGAACAAGAAACGAACTCGTTTCCATAGTAGAATTGGCAACCAAAGTCTGTGCTGCACTCCTCCAGGACACAGCTCTACCGGTAAACATAAAAATATATTCCGATGTTGATTTACAGGAATCAACGCAGCCAGCAAAATCTAAATCCAAGTAATCAACTACCTCTAAGCTATCAATCCATCTATACATAAGTATGTAACCCTTTGTACCTTGAAGATACCTTATTACCTTTTTTGTAGCTCTCAAATGGTCCATACCGAATTATTCTGATATCCTTTCAACATTCCCACAACAAAAGCAATGTCAAGTCGAATGCAAACCTGAGCATATATCAAGTTTCCAACAGTAGAAGCGTATGTGATATTTTTCATTTGTTCCTTTCAAGATCATTCTTTGGGCACTAGTTCAAATTAAACCTATCACCTTTCACAATAGGTGTCATACTTGATAAATAATATTTCATCCGAAACCTCTCTAAAACCTTATTATATAGGTTTTTTGAGATAGTTATAATATACCACTATGTCTATCTATATGGATTTTAATACCAATGACATAAGATTTCTAACCCATATCCTTCATGTTAAAATTCTTAAACAGAAATTGTTTCACTTCATATAACAACCCCTTATAATTGGTTGCGAGTATTGCCATCCACATAGATGACAAGAAAATAAATCATGATCGTACTAACCTTCTGGTATGTATATTGATCCATGATATTCTTTACAAAACCGAATGAAGAGATTACATCATGGAACCTTAAGTACTATTAACAGGATGGTTGTTTCAAGCCATACAAAGACTTCTTAAGCTTGCACACCAAATGTTCACCAGCGTTAGAGAAAAATCTTTTTGATTATTTCATGTAAAACACTTTTTCTAGTTTTCCATTGAGGAATGTTGTTTTCACATCCATTTGATATAACTGCATATCAAAATAAACAACCAATGTCAAAATAATACAAAGATAATCTTTTTTAAATGTAAGAGAAAATGTCTTTGTGTAATTGATTCCCTCATTTTAGGTGAATTTCTTGACAACTTTATATCTTTTAATAGTGCCCAATGAATTCTTCTTAATTTTGAAGACCTATTTGAAACCAATGGCCTTCGCATCATCAAACAACTCAATTAATTCCTAGACCTCATTAGATGCGATAGAACTCATCTCTTCCCTCATACAATTGTACCACAAATGGATTTATCACAACTCATGACTTCTCAAGCCTTAAAAACCGCCTCTTGGATTTCTTACCACATACGTATTTATGGATGTGGTAGTTGCAAATCATTTCGGGATCATTTTTAGCTTCAACATTATAGTTAGATTCTTACAGATACACAATTTAGTCAGTAGAGATTGCTGATTTCTTCATGATTTCTTCATTCTATTAGACATTTTTAGTGTTGCATCAACATTTTCCTAAGGAGTCTATTGTTCAATTGGATGCTCAACAGTTTCTTGTAATTGTTGAATAGTTGGGTCTACTGAATCAATATTAGCAGGTTATGGATCTTCAATTATTGGTTATTTAATGTAAACAACAACCAATCTAGTACTTGAGGAGAAAGGTGGAATATATAAATGATTTTTTTCAAGAACAAGGTCCCTTAATTGATAGCTCCCACTTATTAGGTCATCCTCAAGGAAACTTAGCATTTCTCGATTTCACAAACCTAATGGTATGAGATAGACAATAAAACCTGTATTTCTTGGACTTTTCAGTATGTCAAAGGAAATACCTACTTATCGTTGTTGGGTCTAACTTCTTTTCTTATGAATTGTAGGCTCTTACTTCATACGAGCATCCCCTAATGCATACATGTCACAAACTCGGTTTCCGACCTTTGTTTAACTTAAAAGGCATATTTTGAACGGCTTGGGTCGGAACTCGATTTAATATATATATTGTCGTTTTAAGAGTCTCACTCCACAAGGACTTAGAAAGTTTGGAGCTGCTAAGCATACTCCGTAACATATCCAATAAAGTTCGATTTATTCTTTTTGCTATAACATTCTGGTCTAGAGAACTAGGCATAGCGTTTTGGGTAATAATCCAATGTCTTCAAGAAACTTCGAAATGGACCAAGTGCCTATCCATTTTCAATGTATCTAACATAGGACTCTTTATCTCAGTCTGATCTTACAATCTTAATTTGCTTACTGTATTATTTCTCTACTTTGATTTTAAATACTTTAAAGGCATCCAACGCTTCGTGCTTATTGTGACATCTTGAATTTTCCGACCCTATAAATATAGACGAATTGTTATGGGCTTAGACTATTTAAAGTGGGCCAGGTAACAAGCCCGATGAACCATAAGGAAAACGTGGGCTTAAGGAGTTAATGGGTTGTGTTAAGATAATGAGTGTGGGCTCAGCGGGCCAAAGGATGGGCCATAAATTGCGCCTGGCATGGGATGGGCTAAGGCTTGGGTTATATAGGGCCGAGGAATAGGCCTAAGGAGCAATGAAATGAGCCCAATGGGTTAGTGACATGTATTAAGGCCCGAGAACTTTAAATCTTACCATTAAGATTTTAGAATAGTCGTACACTAAATTTAATTAGGATCCTATTAAAATTTATAAGCCACTATAACTCCTCAAACAAACGCTAACTTTAGTATTTTCTTATGATTATTCTTTGTTTATGATCATGGAATAATGTCACGACATTAACACGTTAATTTGGCTCGTGTGAACTCATAGATCATTGTAGTTATGAAGGAACCAAAAATTGATGGGTTCGGGATGGAATTAAGTGAAAAACATTAGAAATAAGTAACTAATTGTGACAAGGATTAGGACTTAATCCCAACCTTTTCCTCGAGTGCCAAATATCAACCCTGAAGGAAAATGCATGCAAGGAAACTGCATCCCCCATCTTCTCACGGTTTCTTCAGTCCGAAATCCACCTAGGAGACACCATCATTGATCTTTCCTAATGATTTCTTTGCCTCGGGATTTAAAACAATAACATTCACTCTCACTTTGGCCTCTCAGCATTCACCCCCCTTCCCCCCCACCCATTTCTCTCTCCATTTTCCTCTCCCTTTCTTTCTTTTTCCTCGGCTAGAGCAGAATCGAAGTCCCTCGTCTTCAACTCCTTCTTCTTCTTTGAGTTGAGCCGTGAGAGCTGTTTCTTGGAGAGGAGAGACCCGTGAGTGACGCCAAACCACCAAGTAAGGAAATGGTGGGGTGCTAAACTCGATTTATCTGTCGATTGTCGAGAGAATTCGCGGAGCAAGCTGGACAGTGATGGATTGGACTTGATGCTTCTGTTTTAGGCTTGTACAGACTAGTTGAGAGTCCAAATGAAGTCTTGAGACTTTGCATGTGAGAATCGAGGTCGAATGGATGAAGAATTGAGCGTGAGGAAGCTGTAGATGTCGAGACAGTTGAGTAGGAAGGCTGTTTAGGTGAAGATATAAGTTGCATGTTAGTTTTTGGTGGCCGCGAGTCGAGTTTGGTTCGGGTTTGGATGGTTGGGCTCGTTACATGAATTCTGCGGGTAGTCAAGACCGTTTTCGGTTCTGTGGGTATGGCGTGGAGTCATAAAAGAAGTCGTAGACCAA